>CM024766.1:49724585-50324585 GCA_014218235.1 Colocasia esculenta
TAAACAAAATGGAACCCTTCTAGAGAGTACACATATCTTGCCTTCACTAATACAAAATTGTGAATTTACATTCATTTGTTAACTGACATGTGACATACAACAAGCATAAAAGTCCTTTAATTATCATCCTCCTCTGTTGTCAACGTGGAGATTACTCGACCAAGGCTTGCAGTGATCCTAGTCTTCCTCTCTAGCTGAAGTTGAAGTTCTTGTACTCGCTTTCTTAAAATTTCATTCTCTTCAACTAGTTCTGCATCACCTCATCACATTCACACTTTGCACCGGATGATCGACCAAGAGCCAAAAATTCATCACGCCACATAAAGAACTTGCATGATCCTTTCTACACAACAAAGAAAATTCAAGATGTTACTTCAACAATGTCAGACCTCTCACCTATACTAAGCATTACAAAGAAATAATGACTGCCACGAACTCCACACCATATACACACCTTGCACTTATAATATTTGCGATTCGGATTGTTAGTAGTGTGACTTGTAAATATATCACACCACCCATATCCACATGGACATCGCAAAGATGGTATTGTCGTCGAGCAAGAAGCAGCAGATGCCATCGCCAAAGTGGTACTTTCTCTATACCCTGCAATTTTCATGTGTATAATGATCACATTCTTGTGCAGTACAAATACAAGTTCATAGACAGGGATTGCAAATAGGTAGAATATAAATAGGTAGACACTTGCGTACAAAAAAACATTTGGTAATCACATAATTACACAGTTAATATATGTAATTCTTCATCAGTTACACAGTTACACAGTTGCTTACAAAGTTGTTACAGAGTTAGACAGTTAAGATATGTAAGTACTTGAGAACATTGAAATATAAATAGGTAGACACTTACATACCAAAAACATTTGGTAATCACATAATTACACAGTTAATATATGTAATTCTTCATCAGTTACACAGTTACACAGTTGCTTGCAAAGTTGTTACAGAGTTAGACAGTTAAGATATGTAAGTACTTGAGAACATGGTAAATACTTTAAATATAAATAGATAGACACTTACATACCAAAAACATTTGGTAATCACATAATTAGACAGTTAATATATGTAAGTCTTCATCAGTTACACAGTTACTTACAAAGTTGTTACAGAGTTACACAGTTAAGATATGTAAGTACTCCACAACTTGTTCAAGAATTAGAAATACAAATAGTTAGACACTTATGTACAAAAAAACAGTTGGTAATGACATAATTAAAAAGTTAATGTATGTAACTATTTTTAAACCAAGAACGGAAATGGATGAAACATTCTTGGGAAGAAAAAGATCTGGCGACTAAGGGATGTGGATATACAGAGGTCAAAGGCGATCGGTGGAACCAATATGCATCGGAACGACAAGAAAAACTCACCTACACGGGGGATAGGAGGAAGGAAGTGAGAATCAGTGAGAATCTCTGTGCTCCTCTTCGCAGCGCACCCAAACGGCAACTGGTGTCCTCTTCACAGCACACCCAAACGGCAACCCTGGTGTCCTCTTCGCAGCGCTCCCAAACAGCAGGTCTCCTCTTCGCAGCGGACAAGCACGGGGTCTGCAATGCCGCGAAAGAAGGTTTCCGCCATTGCCTCCTTCGAAAGGCATTAAAGTCGACCAGGTCACTGGTGGGTGGGCTGGGGGTAGAATGGGTATTGGACACAGGAGGATAACGTCCGTTAAGCACCCAGGGACTGGAAAATAAGTCCTGCATAAAGCAAGGACCGGGCGTCGAGGGGAAATCTGACAGGGATCGGGAAATAATGACTCGCCCCTCCCAGGGACGTATAATTAATTCTCCCTAAATATTATTGTTCATAATATATAGTACGGAACAAAGGTGTTGGAAGTCTATAATTCTCTTGGGAAGATGTCAAGTCCCGTCAAATTGCGCTAGGGAAGAAGGGGCCATAGATAAACTATTGCAGAGGCAGCTAGCGACTAATCGGAGCCGACCCTAGGCTGTTGATTTCTGAGTCCCAACATGAGGGGGGTTTGAGTCACTCAACCTCCTTTAATCAAAGCTGAAGAAAGGCAAATAAAGCCCAATTTAGGGAATAAATAAGCATCAAAATGATTAGCCGCCTATGACAGTACTTGAGAAGGCAAATGGGCTGTCAAGCGGCAGTACTTGAGAAATGGACTGCTTATGTAAGTACGTCTTTCTTTATGAGTTTGCATATGGCCAAACATGTAATTCTTATTATATAATAACGAAGAAAGATTTAGTACACATTTATATTACATTTTAAATGTAATATGATTAAGTAATAATTTATGTGACACTTCTCACATGGAGAGTGATAAAGTGACATCTAATTGTTAGATGTCACATGAATTTGTTGTCTAATTAAATGCAATATAAACGTGTACTAAATCTTTCTCGTAACAATGACAATTGACATAACAGAGATTGTTATAATGATCGATCCAATAAAAAGCGGACAGGTTCTGCCCGTCTCCTATCACTACAATAGAAGCGAATTTTTTAGATACTCATTTCTTGCCGTCATGGAAAGAGTCATCGCAAAATGAGAATACTTGACGTTATTGTAAAAATAGAATTATTTGTGACCGTTTCAAAAACATCCAATATATGGTGTCGCAAATATCTCATTTCTTATGACGAAAAAAATTGTCACAACACAAATATTTTGTTATTAATAATTAATAAATATAAATAATAGAAAAATAATTAAGACAAAGTATCTTAGACGACTTATTGACCAGTATTGCAAAAAAGTATCATTTGTGATAGTCAAAACCGTTGCAAATGCATATGTTTAAAAAATTTGGGACGACATCTTCCATAGAAAGTAATAGTTTTTGCCATGGACAAAATAACTTATCATAAATATTTATTAGGGAGAATTAATTGTTGGTCCTTGGCAAGGACGTGGACTTATTTTACCGTCCCTGTCAACTTTTTTCGCGCCGCATAATCCCTGCTTTATGCGGGTTTTATTCTTCAGTCTCTGGAGTTAACCCCCGTTATTTTCCTTCTCCTAACTGTCAATTCTACCCCCAACCGTAGATCACCCGTGAGCGTCGTCGGCTTTAATGCCTTTCCAAGAAAGCACGCAATGGTGAAAGGCTTCTCGCCGCGGCGTTGCGAAGAGGAGCGCAGGGTTGCCATTTTCATGAAGGATCTTCGGGTGGAGATTGTAGACACGCCAATTTTGATAACGTATTAAGTACATTTCATGTTATACCGCAATACCTCAAAGTGGCTCTCTTCAATTAACAATTTGAGTGATTTTTCTATTTTTTTAGATTTTTCTAAGATTTTTAAGAATTTTTCTAGAGCTTCAAGGGGTCCTCTGTGCACAGTTAATTCGGGACGGACACAGTGGTCGCTTTTTAGGAATTTGATCCGCGACGGGTCAAACCGTCGTGTATCGTCTTCCTATTCTGACCGGGATTATGATTTATAATCACGTCCACTAGAGTCGTCGCGTTTAAGAGTTTCCAATTTCGATTTATGATAAATTTCAAAATTATTTTTAGAAAGATTTTGTTGCTAATTAGAATTACATCCACATGGTCCGTCACTTTTCTAACCTTCCATTATTTGAAGATCGATTCCCACTAGAAAATCGATTCCTTCAAATACGCAACCACTCAGGTTGTCGCGATTCAAAGTTTCCATTTATTAAATTTGGAAAGAATCAATCAATATTGGAAGTGTTATAAATGCGTCCGTCTATGTCGTCGTGATTCTGAAACCTGCTATAATCGATGTTTGGAAAGGCCTAATCAAAGTAAGGAGATCTTATTAAATGCGACGCTTCTGTCGGTCGCGATTCACCTTAATAGGTGACCACTATGTCCGTCGCAATTTTACAATTTTCCCCCTATAAAAAGACCCCTAAGGCCATTATTTTAAGAATCACCCGAATATTCTGGTGAAACCCTGCTGCGTTGGAGAATCAAATCTTAAGCTTGAAGAGAAGAAATTCCTCCTCTCAAGCTTAATCCAAGTGTTCTTCTATTGAGGAGGAGTTTTGCTTCAACCTTTCAAGTCCGTTGGAGCTCGAGGAAGCTTCTTCCTCTTCGTCCATAGCAGCGCCAACCACTCTATTAGATTCTTCTTTTGTTCTTTTATTTATTCTAATTCATCTTCTTTAGTTCATTCATTTCATTTCATAGTTCACACACGCAGCATCTATTTCATACCGACACTTTAGGGGGTTTACACCACCTCCACAAGGTGTGTTCAAGCCCATGCAATCTCATTTTTCTCATCTTTCTCTGAATTCGACTTTGCACGACTTGGACTAATCATTCTTTCACGTGTTTGCTTGTTTTCTCTCTTTTGCAAGGTAACCAACGAGCTAAAGTCTTCTTCGCCGGCCGGCCGGTTGGAGGAGTAAGGGTCAACCCGCAACCTCAACTCCCATAATCTTTGGGTGAAGGTAAGTAACTCCGCCTTTCACTCTCTCCTTCGGTATCCTCGTGGACCTAGCGATCACACCTCCTTTATAATGCACACACGCAGTCTCTTTTTCTTTCTACCCAGCAATATTCCATCACTTAAAATTTTCCTTTTTTAATTACTCTTTGTGGGTGCTTGAAAAAGTATAATCTACAAATTGGCGATCACGATGAGACTTCTTTCCGCCTCTTTCATTTGATTACCCCCTCCATCGTGCCCCACGTGGCACCCTCCTCTTGGCACCCTCACGTATCCCTTCCTTCTTTTCCTCCCCTCACTTGTTCCAAGTGATTAGCCAATTGTGGATTTCAGAGAAAATTTGAAAAATAAAAAGAAATAAATAAAAAAGGATGAGTTGATCCATGTTCATATGAGATTGTGTCTTTTCTGCTTACTACAATACGCTGCATGTTGGTGTGTTGATTTTTGTACATATCTTCTTGATTCACTGCTTTATTTTTATTCTCAGCCTGCATTTTGAATTTGCGACCAACACAGTGGTCGCGATTTAGTTTTTGATACACGTCCAGTAAATTGGTCACATTTTTCTTTGCGGCTTGAGCTGTCGCATTTCTATTTGAAGTACCGTCCACAGGGACCGGACGTGTCTCTGATAGCCTCCTCAAGCTCTCAGATCCGTGACCAGGTGACTGGACGTGATTCATCTGTTTGATTCGCGGTGACTGTGTCTGTCATGTTACTAACAGAAGACAGAGCGCGACCTCTTGTTATTCAGAACATTTGTGTTTATATCCGCTGTATACAGGGCATTCTGCATTTGGTAGGTGGACCTCCTTCCTGCACTCCCTAGGCTCCACACACCTTCTTGGTAAGGGCGACCTCTCCTTTGGGCATTCCATCTCATTGGACTAGGGGACCTTTACCAAGGCCTCCGTAAGTCTTTGTACCCAGTGGATTCCCTCATGGCGAACCGAGCTGGTTGTACCATCCTGAAGACCCGGGTTAGACATCCTATTGGGTGGTGAGAGGTGATTCTAGTTTACCCCGAAGTATCTAATCCATCCACTAGAATTTCACCTGGAATGTCACAAATCCTTCAATCTATTTAATTAATTGTGAAACTCCTAAAACAAGCGTTAAACATCGCAACTTGTTTGAACTATATCGATTGATTCATATTCTTGTTCAACTTGTTTGCTTGTTGCCTTGTTAAAATGGACTACAATCATGTCAACTTCAATTATGAGGACTGCGAGGATAGTTTAGATGGTCAGTCCTTTCAATCTTACAACTCTCCATCTTTTCAATCCAATATCCATCCATCTTACCACCGTGAGGGATAAACATCAACATCATATGGTTATGTACGCACGCTGCGCACTAACCAATCTTTTACTCCCTCACAATTAACTCCAATCAAAACCCGAAGAGAGCCTTCTCCCCACCAAGATTCCAATGTACAGAATGTCCTGACTGCAATAGATCAGCTCACCCCTCAACAATTAAATCTCATACAATCTTTGGTTGAGGGTGTGACTCCTCCTCCCTCTCCTTCTCCTAGGCAACCATCCTTATATATTCTGGCGACTTCGCCACCCCTCCTGTACATCCTTCATCTCGGCTCCCTGGCCACTTTACCTCCCAAACTCCGGTTCGTATGGACCAACCCTTGGGAAGGCCCATTAATTCACGGCCTCCCTCATGTACATCCTCACATGCCCAGCAGCAAGATACTTCACTCCAACAAGCTCTTCTCACAAAATTGAACAATATGGAGAAACAAATCAGCAAACTCCTAATTCAACGAGTGATCCCGTTGCCGCCATGCTGGCTCTCCTTAAAATTCATATTCATCCCTTGGAGAGATGCCAACGTACCGACTGTACAATGGCACGGGCAACCCCTTCATTCATGTAAAAGAATTTCTCTATGAGTCTTCTCATTGGCAACGAGATCCAATTGCCTTGGCATATCTATTTAGAAAATCTCTTGATGGCCCTGCACTTGAATGGTTCTAACCAAGAGAGGCAGAGGACTTCCGTATTTTACATAAAATGTTCCTTTAAAGGTACAAAGACCGTGTCAGCCCATCTCTCTCCATTATGGATCTAGCATCCAAGAATATGAAGTCTGATGAGGACTTTGTCCAATTTGCTGACCGTTGGAGGTCCATGGCTTCAAGGTTGCAACAAGTGCTCTCGGAGTCAGAGCAAGTCAAGATTATCATTTCAAACTCTACTCCGAAGTTCAGGCACATCTTGGTCATGAATAGGATCAATACAATGGAAGAACTCTATGAGTAGGGACATTACATTCAGACGTATCTAATGGACTCTCCGATCATAGATTTATTCAAGAATGATCTGAGGTACAATAGATCAGTGGACGCTATCCACCATCCACCTCACTAAACATCCATTCCATATACACCTCCATATACATCCCTATACACCAACATGCCTCCACCCAGGCGTCCATTGGTCCATCCTCCTCGAACGCAACAACCTCCAACTGGGCCATACAATGCCCCTACAACTGAAGAAGCTCCTGCGACATATGTTGCACCTGCTCTAGCACCTATTCACATACCCATTCCTCCACTACAACAATAACAACCTCTGCATCCACCATAACCAATTGCTCGAGCTGAAGTTGTCAATAACCAACCCCTCCATGAAAGTGCCTGGTGTTATGAGGATGAACCTTCCGAGGTCATGTTCGTACACCATTTACCAACCCCTCCTACACTACCATCCATTATCACTAAACCCTCCATCATTAAACCTCCACCAACCATTAAACCAATCATTACACCTCCCATTATGCTAACACCATTGGCAACCCAGTCTGAGCAAATACTCCCTCCATTACCTATTATTCCTCCACTAGACATACGGCCTTCCACTACACCCACCATATCCACCCCCATCCAACGGAGCGGGTGCACTCCTTTGAAGAGCGACAAGCAAGGTCAACAAAAGAAGGAAGACTAGGGACCTGGCATGCTATACAAGTTACAAGAGTTTATTCCATGCATGTCGGTCATTGTCAACATACCGGGCACATTTACTGCGAGGAAGTCCTCTCCGCCATTCTTGGCTGTCAAGAGGCCTCCTAATATTATGCCAATAATCCCCGTTGCCAGCAACGTTAAACTCAATATACTCAGAGAGAAATTCTCTCTCCATGCTCTCATGACCCCTCACACAGTTGTTGTGAACCTTCCCACTCAAGTGAAGGGGTCAACTATTACAATTGTGCTTACACACTCCAAAGACAAATCCTTGGCACATTCAATTACCCAAGGGCACGTGCCCCTTTCCCTACAAAACATTACATATCCTTCGGGCATGGTCCCTTCACTGTTGCTTCCAACTCTACTAGTGGAACTCCCAACTCTTCCTTCAGCTATATTCTAAGGGGGTTGCCACTATTGCTTGAAACTCCGATGGAACTCAACAACCGACCAATCAATGAGAGCCATTCAATCCATGTGAGAAGAGCAAGACCATCTGCCCCCTGAGCAAAATATGTGAGGAAATACATGAGGATCCAAAAGCCGAATCTCAAGTGGAAGCTTAAATGTCGGGCAAGGCTAAAGACCAGTGGATCTCTGCCTCCTTCATCCCATCCATTTACATCCTCTTTTGTGCTGCTTAGCACCTTCCCGTGAGTTCTCCACATTCCCTCCCCATGGGAGGTTTTTTATTTTCACCTTTTTTATGATCCACTCTCTTGTACTGGGCATCGCGACCCTATTTGTACCCCATATTCTCCTCCTCGTGCCTCTCGTGGCACATCGTCATGTTTACACCATTCTCCTCTCTGTGCCCCACGTGGCACATCCCATTGTTTCCACCTTCCTTATCGTGCCTCTCGTGGCACACTTCCTTGTAGTGCCCCACATGGCACATCTCCCTCCTGTGCCTCACCTGGCACATCTCCTTCCTATGCCCCACGCGGCACATCTTCTTCCCATGCCCCACGCGGCACATCTTCATCCCGTGTGCCACGTTGCACCCTTCTCATGCCCTCCTTTTCGGCCCCTAGCGGCCCACTTTTTCTGTTCTCTCCTCCGGACCCTCCGGATTCTTTTCCTCTTACTGGGCCCCGCGCCCCTCCTCTTTTGCTCCCTCCGGTTCCCCCAGAGTCTCCAAATTCTTCCCATCCTCCTCACTATTCCATATTCAATTAGGGCATCCACCCTTTCTCCCATTGTTTTTGGAGTTTTAGTCCCCACTTATCTTTTCAAATTTTGAGTAATTCTATACATTCTTCAAAGCCTCTGAGTCTCGCCCCAACGCAGGGCATTCATCCTCCTTTTACCCTCCAAACTCTTATTTTTAAAAGCTATTATATTACTTATCAGTGTCAAAAATCCATAAAAAGATGAATATTCAATATTGTCATGCTATCTCAACACTTTTGTATATGAGAGCTCCGCGCTAGGAGTCCAAAGTTCCCTCTCTTTTCATTAAAGTATGCCCTTGGCATGAGCACCTACACACGCTTCATGGCACCCTAAGCCGATTGCTTTGGAAGACATCGTCACTATCATGGCTATACCTGAGGGCATGAAAGTCTGTTTCGTTTTTCACTTGGCCAAAATATGGGAAGTAGAGGTAGTATGGGCAAGGCAACCAACCTGAAGCACTCCTTGATGAGAAGATGTCTAAAAAAAGGCAATCAATCAAATGACCAATGAGCATCAAAGTCAAATGCATGTCAAGAGTGGCAAAGTCCTCGCAGGATTCAAAATGAACCTGATCGTATGCATGCAAAATCAAATCAATCAATCAATATAACTGGGCATGGCAAAGAGTGGCAAAGTCCCCGTGTAACAGTATGGCCGTTCGGATCCGGGTTTATCGGGTCTATGTGTGGTGTTCCTGACTAAGAGATGGTCAATGGGATGTGTTTGGGTTTTCTGAGCATAGAGTGAGCAGTGTGGGCTGGATATGCCAGCCCAATTGCACTACTGGTTCACTGTTTGGAATCGCGGTGGAGGTAGGCGACGCGATTTGAACACGTCGTACTTACCGAACGTGATTCAGGGAACTGCCTCTGTGACACATGGCGCAGATTTCTGTATGGCGTCGGATTAGGTGGACGCATTTAAGGAAGTTAAACGCGGTGTCTGTTCCGGATGTGATTTGTAAAAGTGTGTTAAAGGCTTCGTTTCGGCCAGACAGAGCAGAGGATGCTCTGTCCGGCGCAAGGGGAGATGCTGTGGAGCTTCTCCGGTGGATTTCTGGCGATTCTTGCTTTTGGATGACTTGTGCGGCGCGGGAACATCGCGAGGACGGCGTTCAGAGCGTGGGCGTGCCATCGGCGAGGAGGCTTTGGGCGTTCTTCGGCGTCTTCTACCGGTAGGGAGACTTCCTACCATCGTTTCCAGTTTAATGGCATGTTTGGATTTGGGATTAAGGGTTGGAGCATGTGTGGGTGGTGTGACATGGTTTGGAATCGTGTTTACTACTTTGAATTGGAGTTTGATCAGCCTGTGTGTGGTTTCTCTTGGGGAGGAGGTGGGTTCGGCTTGTGAGCAGAACCCACAGGTTTCGTGGAAACACGTCCAGGACAGCCGACACATTCATGTTGAACGCGTCGCGCTGAGCCGACGCATTACGGGTTTTGGTTCGATGGGTGAGGCGGTGGCGTGAACGCGGCCCCTCGACCCGACGCATTTTGCTTGAACGTGTCTTAGTTGTCGGACGTATTTTAGGTGTTGACCGATGGTTTGACCGATTGGGCTTTGTGGCGGCATGTCGAGCCAATGCGACTTGGTTGCGGTGCTAGGCCTTGCTGCGTTAGCGTTTTGTGGTGCGTCTTATGAGTTGGACGTGATTAGAGTGGCGTCGTATAGGGCCGACGCGATCTGGTCGCGGCGTTTAGCTCTGTCGCAACATGTTTGGAATGGCGTCCGGATAGGTCAACGCGATTTGAGAGGCGTCGCCTGTGTTCGACGCGGTTTGGTTTTCGAGGGGAATGTTGGGTGTTGGGTAGTGAAGGTCTTGTGTAGACCTAGACCGAGTTTGTGGTTATTTTTGAAAGACTGTTGTAATGTTTAATGTGTTAAGTGGTGTGTGTTACCATGGAGGTCATGGGGTGACCAATGATAGGCAAGGTTATGTTCCAATATTGATATGGTATGCTTATGATTTGTGTTAAGCATGTTAATGTAATAAGATACATGTTCAATGGTTAATGTGTATAAGTCAAATGTGTGGTCTTGGCGGTCATGTGATGACCCCATTAATGAACGGTTGTGTGTTGGATGGCCTGAGGGTCACAGGGTGACCGATGATAAGCCATCTCTTACACTCGTGTACCGTGGGTTGTACGTAAAGGTCATATAAGTACGTATACCGTGGTTTGTGTGCTTACCAAGTCTGGTGGTCCAGCGCCTAATCCGGAATACCTCTCTAGTCGGTTACCCTAGCACTGGGTGCTTAGGGCTTGCCCCGGTACCGGAGTACCGTCAAAGTTTGTGTCGTCTTCCTGGACACCCTCACTCCTGAGTTTGTGTTGTACGTCCGGCTGAAGGAAAGATGACAATAGGGCAGCGACTTGTGTTTGTGGGTGTGCAGTCGCTTGTAGCGCTCTCGTGGTTGAGGGACGGACACCAGTAGACGTACTGGTCCTCAGCTAGTCTTGTTCCAGTGCCTTACTTTAGGGTTCTCGTCCGGAGCCCCTAAAGGTGTCAGGCTTGGGCCTGCGGGGTGTGTGACCTCCAGGTTGTGGTGGTTTGTTAGTCTCCACTGTTCTTGGCTTGTTGTTGTGGAGTGGCAGTTGGACCTTTCGTCCGTGACTGTGCGACTAAGAGGTAGTTCTTGTGCTTTGTTGTCCGGGTTGGATACTGGCGTCATGAACCAGTAGTCCGTTCCCGAGTGGTGGCGTCGTCTCTGTACCGACTTGTGTTTGACCACTGGTTGTGGTTTGTGTGTGATCCGTTGGTTAAGGTTATAATCGTGAAACCGTTAACCGTTGTGGTGTGCCCTGGAGGTGGCACGGTTCTGTGGTTCGGTGTTGTACCTCGTGGTAGCAAGTACATGTACCCATCGTGGGTAGAGTTGTGTTGTGGTGGTACGTGAGTCCCGACCTCAGCTGGTGTTGAGGTGAGACTGTGCGTACTGTTGAGGTCTTATGGTGTGACTCTCCACGTGTTGTGTGTTATTTATATTTGTACAGTGTATTTCTAGTTATGGTTTGGTATGTGGGTGTTGGTTGGTTGTTTCCAATCCGATGCCTTGTGCGGCTGGTTTGCCTGTGAGACTGTAGCTTAGGTAGTGGTCTGCAGGTGAGGCTTGTGGTCGAGGTGGTTTGGTTGTAGGGCGTACTAGCGGTGTTAAGCTAGTCTTGTGTTTCCCTTTAGTTTTCGAAGACCAGGGTTTAGCCGGTGTGTTATAATTATTGGTTGTTTAACACGCTTGTGTTTACATGTTATGCTTCGGCTACTGGTGTTGCCAGTGAGATCCTCTGGGGTTGAGGTCTCTTGTGTAGTTGTGTTTTCGTTGTGGGAGGTCCCTACTGAGCCGGTGACTTGTTGAGGCTCACTCCCTTACAGTCTGTTTCAGGTGTTATCCAATTTCGTGTGGCTAGCAGAGGCGTTTGTGGCGGACTTGTGCCACCAACAGTAGAGTAGTTGAGTTGTGTGAGCTTGTGCTCCCTCAGGGTATGCCCCAGGTAGTTGTACTCTTTATTTGGACATGTATATTTGTAATGGGACTTTTGTACATTGTGGTTTAAAGTTATATACACTTGTACTTTCCTGTGCTATATACTGTACTTGTGGTCTTTTATATTCTTACTGGACACGTGTTAGTGATATCCCTTGCGAGACTTCGGTCCGATCGCGGGAGCCAGATTTGGATATGGACCCTTATTGGGTATAAATATCCAGGGCCATTACACCCCGTGGGTTTCAAAATGAACCCGGTCGTACGCATGTCCCTACAAATAAATGGCTCATCAATCAATTCCAAAAGCCCCAATATTTAATGAGACTGAATCTTCTGACGATTGTGCCAAGGAAGGAAGTCAAATCCAACTCTTCAACACCCATATCAAGCTTATCTCCAAATTTTCTTCCATTCTCCCTGCCAGACCTAGTCACCTTTTCAGGTATGACTTTGGTAGTGACACCGTTAACCACGAGCAGTTAGCCCCTGGGTACTACTATAAATGCACACCTTACTCTTGACACCCGTTAATGAAAGGGGAGGTAACGAGGACCCCTAGCTAGTTAGTTGTCACAACCTTAGTGTCACCATGGCATGACAATGTTTTTCAAAACCCAAAAAAATGAATACTTTTCAAAACAAAAAAAGATGAATATTTTTCAAAACAAAAAAAAGATGAATAAATTTCAAAACCCCAAAAAGATGAATATTTTCAAAATCCTCATAAAAATCAAATATTTTCAAAATCTCCATAAAAAATTGAATATTTCCAAAATAAAAAAAGTCCTTGATGGTATTGCATAGGGCAAGTACATTGCCCCTCTCACTGTGTCTGATCAATTCAATTCTTCTAATCATTGGTTCCTCTTGTCTTGAACTCCAATCCTCATTTGGCCAAGTCCACTTATCCTCATGGTTTAAATAAACAATTGAGTGAGCTTATGTCTGCTATTGAATGCTTTATCCATGCTCCATGCTTGAATGATTTTATTTCATGATATATGTTATTATTGGCTAATGAAGTTTTGAGTGCAGGTTCGAGTTACCATCGTCTGGCACTACCACAAGCAACCAAGCTGCAATTGTCGCCCTTACCATCCAGTTATCTTGCATCATACTATATGTTATACCCTTAGAGCATATCAAGGACCTTGTGGCTCTGAGGAATCTGGGATTTGAGTTCCCCTTCATCAAAAACAATGATTATCTTAGAGGATGGTTAGTCGCATGGACAAGCCACTGCGTTTGCATTATGAGGATGACGAACCCAAGACTGGTGCACCTGGTGTCTTGACTTAACTTAGTAATGTAACAATATTATCCTTGATTATTTTATATTTTTCTTTATTTTATTGTTTTTTTCTTTTAGCCCAGCATGCATCATGTAGGACTTTGAGCTTATTGATGGAAGATTACCCTTGTGTTTAAGTGAAGAGAACTACTTATCTTAATTCCAATTAACATGAAATATTCCATTCCGGGTCAAGTATTCAGCTCATCTTGTTGATGTTTGAAGACTATCTTTTGAGAAACTCCTTGTTTTGGATTCCTATATCAGTTCGTCTATTTTTCCATAAATGCACCTTGGCTGCAACACGTCCACAAGCTGTTAATTACTCCCCAATGGTGAAACCTGCCGGATTGTGTCCGTAGGTACTTCCCCGACGCTGGAAGTTGATCTTTCTCCCCTTCGTGTCCACGTGCACACCCTTCCCTTTCGTCCAAACAATTGAGTTATCTCTTGAGACTTTCTACAAGCCAGTTCATTTTGATCTGAAGAACCGCTCCTATCGTATGTTGTTGAAGGCGTGTCTAATCACACCTTGGCATCTACTTTTCAATCACTCCACTTCATTCCACTCAATTCCCTTCATTTCATTGCTTTTATCCCATGTATTTTTGCTCCATCTCCTTGCAAAGTAGACGCCAAGGTGAGGTAACTATAGACACGCCAATTTTGATAACGTATCGAGTACATTTCATGTTATACTGCAATGCTCAAAGTGGCTCTCTTCAATTAACCATTTGAGTGATTTTTCAATTTTTATAGATTTGTCTAAGATTTTTAGGAATTTTTCTAGAGCTTCAAGGGGTCCTTTGTGCACAGTTAATTCGCGATGGACACAGTGGTTGCTTTTTAGAAATTTGATCCGCGACGGGTCAAACCATCGCATATTGTCTTCCTATTTCGACCGAGATTATGATTTATAATCACGTCCACCAGAGTCGTCACGTTTAAGAGTTTCCAATTTCAATTTATGGCAAATTCCAATTTTTTTTTTAGAAATATTTTGTTGCTAATTAGAATTGCGTCCACATGGTCCGTCGCTTTTCATTGTTCGAAGATCGATTCCCACTAGAAGATCCATTCTTTCAAATGTGTGACCACTCAGGTCGTTGCGATTCAAAGTTTCCATTTATCTAATTTGGAAAGAATCAATCAATATTGGAAGTGTTATAAACACGTCTGTCTATGTCGTCGCGATTCTAAAACCTGCTATAATCGATGTTTGGAAAGGCCTAATCGAAGTAAGGAGATTTTATTAAACGCGACGCTTCTGTCGAGTGATTCACCTTAATAGACGACCACTATGTCCGTCGTAATTTTAAAAATTTACCCTATAAAAAGACCCCCGAGGCCATTGTTTTAAGGATCACCCAAATATTGTGGCGAAGCCCTACTGCATTGGAGAATCAAACCTTGAGCTTGAAGAGAAGAAATTCCTCCCCTCAAGATTAATCCAAGTGTTCTTCAATTGATGAGGAGTTTTGCATCATCCTTTCAAGTCTGTTGGAGCTCAAGGAAGCTTCTTCCTCTTCATCCATAGCAGCGTCAACCACTCTATTAGATTCTTCTTTTATTCTTTCATTTATTCTAATTCATCTTCTTTAGTTCATTCATTTCATTTCATAGTTCACACACACATCATCTATTTCATACCTACACTATAGGGGGTTTACACCACCTCCACAAGGTGTGTTCAATCCCATGCAATCTCATTTTTCTCATCTTTCTTTGAATTCGACACTACATGACTTGGACTAATCCTTCTTTCAAGTGTTTGCTTGTTTTCGCTCTCTTTTGCAAGGTAACCAACGAGCTAAAGTCTTCTTCTCCGGCCGGCCGGTTGGAGGAGTAAATGTCAACCCGCAACCTTAACTCCTGCGTTCTTTGGGTGAGGGTAAGTAACTCCGCCTCTCACTCTCTCCTTCAGTACCCTCGTGTACCTGGTGATCACACCTCCTTCATAGTGCACACACACACACACACTCTTTTTCTTTCTACCCAACAATATTACATCACTTAAAATTTTCTTTTTTTAATTACTCTTTGTGGGTGCTTGAAAAAGCACACTCACAGAGTTTCCTAAGCTGGTTGCAATTTCCTTCTATCCGTGGCAGAGGTGGGTTGGTCAGTGGTGTTCCGTTAGACATTGGTTCCACCTACCTCCTTTCTCCTCTGTAGATCCACATCCGATAGTCACCAGAAGCTTTTATTGCCAACAATATTTGATCCAGATCCAGTTGTGGTAGTCGGAGGCTTTTGTCTCACCACTATTTGTTATTTACTCCACTATTTGATCCAAATCTTCAAGTCCACATTTTTCTGTTCTGAACGCATATGCACAAGAGTTACTGACGTTACTATTAACCACTAGTATCCTAGTTACAGAGCTACAATAGAGTAAAAGAACATGTTACTTTGAAAGTATTAACTCTGAAAGTATGTAAGTACACAGTTTTTTATTAAGTGTGTAAGTACTTATTTCTGTGACTTTCTAGCAGGGTATGAAATACTTACACAGTCGAAATCGGACCGGATTTGTCATTAATGTTTGAATGCACTTTCTTTCCTTAAATGTGTAACTATGTAAATATGTAATTACTTATTTTTTTTCTATGTAAGTCTGTAAGTACTTGTATCTGTAACTGTCTAACAATTTATGAAGTAGTTACATAGTTAACTGTGTAACTGCATAAATATGTAAAATGTAAGTACTTGTATCTATAACTGTGTAACAAGTTCGGAAGTACTTACATAGTAAAATGTGTAACTGCGTAAGTATGCAATTACTTACTTTTTTCCGACGTAAGTCTGTAGGTACTTGTATCTGTAACTTTGTAACAACTTTTGAAGTTGCGTAAGTATGTAATTACCTATTTTTTTCTACGTAAGTCTATAAGCAATTGTATCTGTAACTTTGTAACAACTTATGACGTAGTTACACAGTTAACTGTGTAACCGCGTAAGTATGTAATTACCTACTTTTTTTCTATGTAAGTCTGTAAGTACTTGTATTTATAACTTTGTAGCAGGGTATGAAGTAGTTACACAGTTAACTGTGTAATTGCGTAAGTATGTAATTATCTTCATTTTTTCTACGTCAGTCTGTGAGTACTTGTATTTGTAACTGTGTAACAGGGTATGAAGTAGTTACACAGTTAATTGTGTAATTGCGTAAGTATGTAATTACCTACATTTTTTTCTACGAAAGTTTGTAAGTACTTCTTTTTGTAACTTTGTAGCAGGGTATGAAGTAGTTACACAATTAACTGTGTAACTACATAAGTATGTAATTACCTACTTTTTTTGTATGTAAGTCTGTAAGTACTTCCTTTTGTAACTGTGTAACAACTTATGAAGTAGTTACACAGTTAACTGTGTAACTGCATAAGTATGTAATTACCTTCTTTTTTTCTACATAAGTATGTGAGTACTTGTATTTGTAACTGTGTAATAAATTTTGAAGTAGTTACACAGTTAACTGTGTAACTGCGTAAGTATGTAATTACCTACTTTTTTTTCTACGTAAGTGTGTAAGTACTTGTATTTGTAACTATGCAACAACTTTTGAAGTACTTACACAGTTAACTATGTAACTGCGTAAGTATGTAATTACCTAATTTTTTTCTACGTAAGTCTGTAAGTACTTGTATTTGTAATTGTGTAACAACTTTTGAAGTAGTTACACAATTAACTGTGTAATTGTGGAAGTATGTAATTACCTACGTTTTTTTTTACGTAAGTCTATAAGTACTTCTTTCTATAACTTTGTAGCAGGGTATGAAGTACTTACACAGTTAACTGTGTAACTGTGTAAGTATGTAATTACCTACTTTTTTTTCTACGTAAGTTTGTAAGTACTTGTTTCTATAACTTTGTAGCACGGAATGAATGTGTAACTGTGTAAGTATGTAATTACGTACTTTTTTTCTTCGTAAGTATATAAGTACTTCTTTCTGTAACTTTGTAGCAGGGTATGAAGTACTTACACAGTTAAATGTGTAACTACGTAAGTATGTAATTACTTACTTTTTTTGTACGTAAGTCTGTAAGTACTTCTTTCTGTAACTGTGCAACAACTTTTGAAGGTGAAAGTATGTAATTACCTAATTGTTTTTACCTATGTCTGTAAGTACTTCTATCTGTTATATATGCTTTTAAAATTTCACTTACAACTTGATCGATTTACGAACTTGCATGCTCTGATGTTCATGTTAGGCTTATTTGATTCAAGAAATTTGGACATGATTCGTGCTCGATGTGCACTTGGAGGCAATTCCTTCATTTTTTATGTTCGAGATGATATGGGAATGGAGGAAATAAGGGAACCGATATTCCAAAGATGGCATTTCGCTGGTCCTCATTGGTGTATTAAGTACCAGTTACCTGGAGGAGTCAAATATCACGTTTGCTTAAACGTGAATGATGACATAGGATTATGCGTTCATTGCATAAGAATCACAATGAGAAATATGTGCTAATGCAGGTTTCTTGCAAAGAAGGGTAAATGTTTACATGTGCTTTTTGAAAGTGTGTATGCATAAATGACCTGGTTGTGCATTATTCATATGATACGATGGTTTTTTTTGCAGATCTATAGCAGTTCATTCATCAGGCATATCTGTACCAAGTACGTCAAATTGTAGGAAGAGGCGTATCTATCATGTTCGTCCTCATACGTGTTTGGAGAATGGGCAAAATAGACGATTTTTGAAGGTTCATTGGTGGAGAAGTGGGATTTGTGCACGCAATGTTTGAGTTTGTCTTTGTCTATGCAAGCACTGGGTGGAGTATTGTTATGGCTTTGTTAAGTTAGTACTCTCTTAAGATAATGATATTGTCATCCCTATTATTTCCAGTGTCACGTCCCGAGAATTATGCAGCGGATATTAGTTCGAAGAATTCGAGTCGATATCCTGAGACGTGAACAGTCGGAAAATAAGCCTCTAGCTAGCACGCACTAAATGTATAACAACATACATCATCATAGGGCCCAAATATTGAACTCAACTAATCTTTTATTCAAATCTCAACTCATTGTATTTCAAATGGATACTATTACAGGACTAAGACTCAATAAAAACAAAAGTACATAATACCTCACTTCCTACTACATTGTTCTAACACTCAAAATAAACTACTATAGATAGACTCATGTTTGGAACGCTCTTCACTCGGACGCATTCCCATCCCCGACTTGCTCTTCCTCTTGAACTTCATAGTCACCTAGATTGGGTAAAAGTAGGGGATGAGCAAACTAGCCCAGTAGGATTTATATCTCAATGTGCGGGCAATGATATAAGTGATTAACATTTTAGAACTAGGCAGGTACGATGAATGATATGCAAGTACGAATAAAACTCGTTAAAACATGATATATAAAACAAGCTAGAGAGAGTGATTATGATAGAACAAGATTTGTGAACAAGATGACAAGATAGAACTAGCAATAGATCACTTTGTACAAGCACACAAGATTTCAATTGATGTCAAGAACACAAGATATCACTAATTGCATTAAATGCAGGATGGTCATATCACGCAAGCAAGCAAGCAAGAATGTACGAGCACGATCAAGTAACACTAATCAGACACGTAGACACTAATGTACACCAAGGAAAGATCCACCAAGAATGCACACTAGGACACGTGTATGTGGTTATTGTATCTGTGATTCAACAAGCAAGCAAGACTCCCAGCACAGATGCAACACCAGTAATCATTATACCCCATGGTTAACAGTATATCTATGACTCGCCGTCATTGGGGCTAGATTGGAGCCCTTGGACACACGCCGTGCCCTGTCAGTATCTCATGTAAAATTTTAAATGTAGATACCCACAGTCATTAATAATGGCCAATGAGAGTTTCAATAAGTAAGCATGAGTAATGTCATGTTCATGATGATGATGAGAACAAGTGATAAGTAATTGAACATGATTTCATGATAACAATGGTCAAGAGATAAATTTGGCAGTATAACAGTACGATTTATAATTTAGTTCAACCATTACATTAACGGATTTAGTCTAGATTGTAATTCACACTCACAAGAACAAGACGAGAGAGGAAGTGCACGCTATCTCCAGGGAACTTCAATGGTACAACCAACTCGTCGGCCATGTGGGAATCCATGGTCAGAGGAGATTTACGGAGGCCTTGGAGAAAAGGTCGCTAGTCTACCGATTCGGAATGACCGGTAGAGAGTTTCCAATTTCCCAAGAAGGGACTGTCTAGATGTGTAAGTGTGTAGTGATGTACGCGTGCCTAAATTTACAAACCATCGGTCTCAAACTCGCAGAAAACACTTTAACATGATAGCATGAAGTGAAACTATGCACTTAACTAATCATGGTTTGTAATATTTTATGATAGACATTATCATTTAAACATGGTAGAACAGTAGGAAGATTAACTCATAAGTAGCATGAATGGATCATAATATTTAAGGAGCACTTAGAATAGCATTCATGTAATTAAAGCTTTTAAATGGGTTAATCACTTTTAAGCCATTAAATAACAATCATGTAATGATCAGACCCAAGACATGCAATTTACACATTAAATAACATATTAATCAGACCTCGGGTATAGCAGTTAGATTTTCAAGAAAAATAAGTGGGGTTTTATGCAAAAATCCAGAGGTCGCGACGGACCCCAGTAAGGATCGCGACGGGTCAGATCAGATCGCGACAGTGCCTTGTAAGGATCGCGACAGGCTTGTCTGATCAGGCAGGCAGATCGCGACGGGTGCATGTGAAGAAGGCGACAGGGCCGACAGACCCGGAGGTCAGGTCGCGACAGACACTTGTAAGGGTAGCGACGGGTCGGGACTAGAACGCGACAGTGCCTTGTACAGGTCGCGACAGGTTTGACAGAACAAGCAGGCAGATCGCGACGACATGTCCGGTAGCGATCCGATCGCGACAATGCGCTCTGTCGCGATGGCCTTGTGAACGCGGCCTATCGGGCCGTCGCGTTCACAGAGTCCATGCCAGAGTACAACAGGGAAAGGTCAGGTCATTGGATTGCGGTCCAGACTTTCCCTATTTCGACATAGGGTTGTTCTAAAATTAAGAACAAAATATACAGTGCATGAAAAATAACAAAACTAGTTTTAAACCAACCTAGACATGCAAGGGTACTTCCAGTAAATCAGAAATAGAAAATAATGAGGGTTTTGACAGGCTTTAATCAAGTCAAACTCAACGTAGGAGACAAGTGTAACCTGAAGACGTAGTTTTATGCAGAAACCCTCTTATCATGCTTGTAACTCTCTAACCAATGAGATTTAGACAACATGTTCAACACAAAACCTGACTAGGACAACTAGTAGAATAACTTTCATGTTATGGGTTTACTCTAATTCGGTCTTGAATCACACGCAACATACAAAGAATAGGAAAAGCCCTAACAGTGCACGACTTTGGAAAAATGCTTATAATTCAAAATCTACTAAATGAAATTCGATGAAACCAGTGGGAAATGAAATTTAAATTGATGCTCTACACATTGGTATAGGATATGTTAAGGTTTGGCCCGAGAAAACCTACCTTTTGGGTTGATGAAGTCTCGTTCTTCTGAAATCCCGTGTTCAGAACACTGTTTGTAGAACGCCTAATACTCCGTGTATACTGCATGGAATTTGGGCATTCCACTTGGATTATGAAGTAGACTCGACCCTATTTCAAGAGGTATAAGCCTTGCACAATGGGATTTAGGTTTGGCCTACCTTAGCTCGACACCAAGATGATGGTTTGTGCAGGTTGCACCAGACGAACGGGGAAGAAGATTAGCTTCTTGTCGTCGATCCACAGCTCCCTAGCCACCAAGAACTCCTCCACATGACCCCAACAAGTTTTAAAACTCGTCCTATTGTAACCATGGTGTTTATGAGTCCTATTGTAACTAGGAAAGAAGGGTTGCGGGATTGACATGTTGGTTTCCGATTTTTGATGATTTCTTCCTCTCTTTGAGGGTGTGAGGCTTTAGGAAACCTTCTACCATAGTTAAACACGAATTTGGGTTGCCAAGAATGCATGATTGCATCCCAATTCAACTCTAATTGCCTCTTTTTAATTTCAGCTTATTTATGGTTACGAATTTCTATGCATTTCTTGCTTCATTTGATTTTTCGGCCATATGTGGTCCATTGGCCAAATTATGATATTGGGTCATTAATATATAATGTTAGAAGCCTTTCTAACATTTTTATTTAATTTATGATTGCGTCGTATTTTCGTGTTAACAGTTTTTCGAGTTGTTCCTTATTTGGATAATCGGTCACAATAATTCTTAAACCTAGACCAAATGATTTTTATTGTCCCAACTTTATTGATGGGTCATTAGAAGATATTATTTGAAGTCTATATATGATTTTTACAGAATTTTACGATGTGTTTGAGCACATACGATAATGATACATATGTTTTAAATACTACGATATTATGGAAATTATTTATTTCTATTTATTTGAATTTTTATATAATTAAAATTTCCGGGGTGCTACATCCAGACTTAATTCAGTTTGTCCTGTAATGAAAGGTATTGTCACTTACTGACCGAATGCAGTTTGTGTTCTGGCGGACCTATGCACTTACAAATCTATGGATTGTAAGTTACATATATATAGAGTTATAGATTTATAGACTTACCGCTACCTCTGTAAGTATGTAAGTTGTAATTTTGTACGTTGTGATGCAGTGTAAGATCTGGCCCTCTTGGGTCCTTGGCCCCATCCTCAGGGTCGTGGCAGACACCCTGGTCGCGGCATGGTCGCGCCAGGTTTTGTGATGCGGCACACCTGGCCGTAGGGACATGGTCGCGACGGGGGTGGGAGTCACGTTCTTGTCGCGGCGTCAGGTGGCGTCGTGACTACTTTTCTGACAGACATGACCGCTGTCCCATCTATCAGAACGATCTTGTCGAGTGTCAAGTGCGTACAATGTTGGCGCGACCTGGTCAGCCGTCACGTTCTGGTTTCCCGATCTTCGAGGTTTGACTGCCTTTTTGGGGTCGCGCCTGGGGTGGCCGTGGCGACATGGTCGCGACGCCTAGGGGCGTTGCGACATGGGTGTTGTCGTATTGGGCCGACCTATCGCATCTTGGGGGCCGTCGGTTTAAAACCGAGGCTGCGCCCCATTTCCCCCTCTCACCCTTTCTCTCCTTCTTTTTCCCTCTTCTTCCTGTCTCGAGCTCCCTTGCGATATCTCGTGGGTTCTTCGTGCTCGTGGTGCTCGTGTTGAGGTGGTGTCGCCCCGTTCGTGCAGAGGACGTGCTCGTGCTGCTTGGAGCGAGGAGGAGGTGTCATTCCGACGTGAAAGCCCCAATGGATCGGCTCTACTTGTGGAGGTAGGGACCCTTGATCCTCTCACCCTAGCATGATCCCCTCCCCCTTGAGATCATGCTTTCCCCATGGTTTGGGTTGTGGGAGTGTGAGATCCATGCTCGTGGTTGAGTGAGATTCTCCATCGAGCGATCCTTGTAAATCCATGTTTGTGGGGTTTTGAGGGTGGTTTGCATGGTTTAATGGCTTACCTATATGTTGAGCATGCTCCCCTCCCCTTGTGGTATGTTTGTACCGTGTTTTGGGGTGGTCTCCGGGAGGACTGTACCGGAACCCCCCTCGGCTGAAGACGCGACCACTATAGAGGTCGCGATGATGTCGCGACCTGCATGGCCACCGCGACATCATCGCGACGCTATTGGGCGTCGCGACAGTGTCACGACCGGATAGGGCATCGCGACAAGGTCGCGACGGCCCGATGCATCGCGACTACAGTAGAGACAGGTTGAGGTCTTGCGAAGTTCCGTGTTTTTGTGGAGTCCTCACCGTTTCCGCTTCTTACTGTACCCATGGCACCAGTGCTAGTTTCCTAGTATGGTCCTACACTAGTCGTTCGCCCGGTGCTGGGCACTTGAGGGCTTCTCCCGTGAGAGAGGTTGTTACCGTTGCTTGGGACCCCCGTCCCCGCACGCCTGTTGAGGGAGTACTTTGGGCGGAGGGCGTGCTCGAGTCACGGACTCTGGAGCAGAGGGGAAAACGATGGTTAGGACAACGGCGTTTAGTAATTTGCAGAGCTCTCGTGATTGGTCTGGGATGCCGGGGTCGTTTGGATTCCTTCCTGGCGTAGGCCAGTCAGTCCTTCTTCTCACTGCCTCGATCTTTGTGGCCCCAGAACCACCTAGAGAAGCCAGGCGTGGGACTGTAGTCCGGCCAGACTACAGCGGTTACTGTTGTATACTTTGTGTCCTGCCTCACTCTGACGAGACATGGAGGTTTGGACCTGGGTCGATGATAAGACGTCAGTGGACGCACCAGACTGGTTGACTAGTGGTAGTGCTTTTCGTAGCTAGTGTTTCTTGTCCAGGTGGGGTTTCCCCCTATCTGTGTTTCTAGCCATGTGGTGGTCACGAAGAGTAGTCGTACGGAGTTTTCGACCATGCTGTACTTCTGTACCGTTGCTAGTAGTAGCTTGCTTCCGCACTTCCGTTTGTAGGTAGAAGATAAACTGCTGTTATTTAAATAAGTACATAGTTTTGACTACCTGTTAGAGCCAGTAGGAGATTGGTAGTCCCTACTGAGCTTATGTTGTGAAGCTCATCCCTTTCTTTCCTAGGTGAGACTTCTCAGCAGTGGCAGGGCGCGCGCCGAGTGGAGGAGATGGAGAGGTAGTCGTGGTCCCTGTAGCTAGTAGTGGTTCCCCCCCTCTCAGTGTACGTCACCCTCGGGGTATGCCCCTAAGGGACTTGTTATCCCCTACCTTTACTTGTACTAGTTGTGTCTGTTGGGACTATACTTAGAGCGGTACACAACTGTCTCGCTCTTCTTTCTATTTCTGCGTGTACACTTCTAGTTTAGCAGTTGACGTTAACTTCCGTTACATATCCTGTTAGATTTATATTATAGCCATTCCGGGTCTCTGGATCTGTGGGTGGCGACCGCGAAAATCGGGTCCTCGGCGTGGGCCGAGGGTCGGGTTCTCGGGGTCGTTACAGTTGGTATCAGAGCGAGAGTCTGACAGGACTTGTAGTGGATTTAAACTGCAAAAGAAAGTCCAAACAGTAGTACAAGTACACTGCTTGCCGCCCGAGTTGGTATCGTTAACCTTGTTGGTTGTGTGCCATGCAGGACATGGCTCTGCGCAGGCGTAGGCAGGTCAGAGAGCTGGTAGAGCAGCAGGATGAGTCGGATATGCCCGCGCAGGGGCAGGTCCAGGAGGAGGTGTCAGTAGAGGAGTCAGTGGCACAGCCTCAGGGAGTAGCGACAACAGCAGCAGTAGGTGGGCAGCAGCAGTAGGAGTACCAGCCTCCGCCACAGTAGTATGCATATTGGTCTCCTTTGGCTGAGCAGTTCTTCAGGACCCTGTACCAGGGAGCGTGGCAGCCTGGGTAGGCAGTAGCGGGAGGTCAGCCTCCAGTACCTCCCCCAGCGGTATCGGAGCAGCAGGTGGATCCAGAGGTGGAGCAGCCAGCAGTTCAGCAGGCGTCGGGTACTGGGAGTACCCGAGCCGGTCGGAGGAGGACGACTGTCACTGAGGACAGGACCACCCTCTTGGAGAGGTTCTTGCATCTTCGGCCACCGATGTTCTTCGGTGAGTATGATCCAGACAAGGCAGAGAGTTGGATGCACGAGTTGGAGTGCACGTTCGTGACCATGGAGTGCGCCGAGGAGGACCAGGTCAGACTGGTAGTGTATCAACTCAAGGGGCCAGCCCATGAGTGGTGGAGAGTTCAGCGGCAGACCCACTTCCCAGGGTAGCATTTGGATCAGATCACTTGGCAGAGGTTTTTGGGGGTCTTTCACGACGAGTACTTCCCCGATTATGCTCGATGTGAGAGACGAGATCAGTTCCATGAGTTGGTTCAAGGTGATCTCACTGTCACTCAGTACCACTTGAGGTTCGTCCGGTTGTTGAGGCATGTTTCTCATGTTTCCAGCAGTGAGCAGGCTTGTGTGGAGAGGTTCATTGTAGGGCTGAGGCCAGACTTGAGGTGGGGTGTGACTGCTCACATGTGTGCCACCTTGGGAGAGGCCGTGGCTTAGGCCACCGCCTTGGAGAGAGAGATCTGGCAGCCCCAGCAGCAGCAGCAGTAGTAGGGAGGAGCCTCTTCTGGGTCCTCGCCGTACCAGCATCCCGCAGGTAATCGCGGTAGCGCAACTTCTTCTTCTTCGGGCTCGGGCAGTTCAGGTAGTTCCAGAATGCGCTCGAAGTTTAGGTAGTTGTCTACTCGTGGGGGTGGACAGAGCCAACATCAGAAGTGTCAGTCGAGGTTTGCGGAGCAGTCAGTCCAGTAGGGAGCCGGGCAGGGCAGACAAGAGGTAGTCTGCTACACTTGTGGTATGCCAGGCCACTTCAGGAGGGATTGCCCGATGGGGCAAGTCCAGCAGCTGCAGCAGCCAGTGCAGTACGTGCAGCAGCTACTGCAGTACCAGTTCCCTCCTCAGCAGTAGGCACCTCGTCAACAGTAGCAGGGGCAGTACCATTTGCAGCCTCAGCAGTTTCAGTAGCATCAGCAACCTCAGTAGTTTCAGACGTACCAGCAGCAGCAGTAGTTTCCCCAGCACCAGCAGCCGCCGCAGCAGCCGAAGCCCTAGCAGGCGCTGCAGCGTGGGCGTGGACGTGGTCGTGTGATGGCTCTTATTAGGGAGCAGGCTGAGGCATCGAACCTAGTTATAGGTACCTTGCCTATCCTTGGTAGAGCTGCTCGTGTTTTAGTTGACCCCGGTGCTTCTCTTTGTTTTACTTCCGAGGAGTTTTATGAGTCTCTGGTTCGTCACAGCTGAGAGGCAGTGTGATGTGATGGTCGATCTCCCGTTTGGTGATTACATGCGTTCTTTCGGTTACCTGGAGGGCGTCGCAGTTGAGGTCCATGGACACCAGTTGCCAGCCAGGTTGTACGTGTTGCAGCTTCGTGACTTTGACATCATCCTGGGCATGGACTGGTTGGAGGCTCACTCAGCTGTGGTTGATTATCAGTGGAAGACCATTTGGTTTGATATACCTAGAGCGCCTGTTCTCTACTTTCGAGGTATCCAGTCTACCCATCGACCTTTTATTTCCTTCTGTAGAGCTCGTGGTTTGATCCATGATGACTGTGTAGCATACCTTGCTTCTGTTTGTTCCTTGAGCCTAGCGGGTCGTAGGTTTTTGATGTGCCTGTTGTTTGTGAGTTCTCTGATGTTTTCCCGCAGGATCTACCTGGGTTGCCGCCTGAGCGGGAGGTAGAGTTCTCCATCAAGCTTTTGCCTGGAACGAGCCTTTGTCCAAGGCACCTTACTGGATGGCTCCGACTGAGTTGCACGAGCTGAAGCGCCAGTTGCAGGAGTTGCTTGAGCTGGGCTTCATTCATCTGAGTCGTTCGCTGTGGGGTGTGCCTGTTATTTTCGTGAGGAAGAAGGACGGTAGTCTGTGTTTGTGCATCGATTATAGGTAGCTGAACCAGGTAACAGTGAAGAATAAGTATCCGTTGCTGAGGATCGATGACTTTTTTGACCAGTTGCAGTCAGCCAAGGTGTTCTCGAAGATTGACTTGAGGTTAGGCTACTACCAATTGAGGATCAGAGAGTCTGACATTGGCATGACAGCTTTCCGTTCTAGGTACGGTCACTTTGAGTTCGTCATAATGCCGTTTGGGCTGACGAATGCACCTACAGGATTCATGGATTTGATGCATAGGGTGTTCAGTGAGTACCTAGACCGGTTCATGGTCATCTTTGTGGATGACATTTTGGTGTACTCGGCTTCTGAGGAGGAGCACGAGGAGCATCTGAGGATCGTGCTAGAGACCTTGCGGAGTCACCAACTTTATGCCAAGTTCGACAAGTGCAAATTTTGGCTGAGGGAGGTGCACTTTCTCAGGCATGTGATCTCAGGTTCTGGTTTGGCAGTGGACCCTGCCAAGGTGGAGGCAGTGTTGTCGTGGGAGCAGCCCACATCAGTGTCAGAGGTTCGCAGCTTTCTGGGCTTGGAAGGTTACTACAAGAGGTTCATCCAGGATTTTTCCAGGATCGCAGAGCCGTTGACCAGGTTGACGAGACTTGACACCAGGTTTGTTTGGTCTGAGGACTGCGAGCGGTGTTTCCAGGAGCTGAAGACGAGGTTGACTTCAGCGCCAGCATTGGTCTTGCCGTCAGGTAGCAGAGGTTTTGTGGTCTACACCGACGCGTCGAGATCAGGTTTGGGTGCCGTGCTGATGCAACATGGTGGGGTTGTTGCCTATGCTTCTCGGTAGCTCAAGAAGCATGAGGAGAACTACCCTACCCACGACTTAGAGTTGGCAGTAGTGGTGTTCACTCTGAAGTTGTGGAGGCACTATTTGTATAGTGAGGTGTTCGAGATCTTCACTGACCATCAGAGTTTGTAGTACATTTTCACTTAGAAGGATTTGAACTTGAGGCAGCGCAGATGGATTGAGTATTTTAAGGACTACGACCTTACCCACTCCTAACACCTAGAAAGGGCTAATGTCGTGGCAGATGCTTTGAGCAGGCGTGTTCACTTGAGTTTGTTGATGGTCAGAGAGTGGAGGCTGTTTGAGGATCTGTCCCAGGGAGTTTTCTACCCTTCGAAGCGCAGAGACCGTGCGGTGATGACCAGCTTGTTAGTTCGCCCGTCAGTGTATCGGAAGGTGTTGCAGGCGCAGCAAGCAGACTCAGAGTTGGCAGATATTTTTCAAATGCCAGATGTTGAGCTGGACGAGGACAGTGAGGTCAGATTTAGAGCCAGATTGTATCTTTCCGGTGAGGCGCGCCAGGCACTGTTGTCAGAGGCACATAGGTCGAGGTATGCTGTTCATCCTAGTTCCACCAAGATGTACCATAACCTGAGGAGGTTCTTCTAGTGGCCAGGGATGAAGAGGGGCATGGCAGAGTTTGTTGCTCGGTGCCTTACCTGTCAGCAGGTGAAGGCTGAGCATCAGCGTCCTTGGTGGTGAGCTGCAGTCATTACCCATTTCCGAGTGGAAGTGGGACAACATCACTATGGACTTTGTGGTTGGTTTGCCCCATACTCTGCAGAGGCATGATGGCGTCTGGGTGATCGTGGATCGATTGACCAAGTCAGCACATTTTCTTCTAGTCAGGATGTCTTGGTCAGTTGACAGGTTAGCCAGGTTGTACGTGGACCGAGTTGTTCCGTTGCATGGAACCCCAGTTTCGATCGTATTCGACAGAGATCCGAGATTCACATCAGGGTTTTGGCGCAGTCTGTAGAGAGCTCTTGGTATAGAGTTGAGGCTGAGTTCGGCATATCACCCGCAGTCGGATGGGTAGTCGGAGAGGACAATTCAGACATTGGAGGATATGCTGAGAGTGCTATTTGGACAGGAGTGGCACTTGGGAGTCGCACCTTCCGATGGTAGAGTTTGCGTACAACAACAATTTTCACTCGAGCATTGGAATGGCACCATACGAGGCTTTGTATGGTCGCTCGTGCAGGACACCACTTCACTGTTGAGGTCGGTGAGAGGCAACTTTGGGACCAGAGTGGTGCGCAGAGTGCAGACACAGTCAGATTGTACAGACAGAGGCTTCAGGCCGCGTAGAGCAGACAAAAGAGCTATGCAGATGCCCGCAGAAGGCCGTTGCAGTTCACGGTGGGTGACCTTGTGTTCTTGTGGGTTTCACCGACCAAGGGTGTTATGAGATTGGCAAGAAGGGAAAGCTCAGTCCCAGGTATATTGGGCTTTCCCTATCACGGAAGGGATCGGCGAGGTGGCTTACAGGTTGAGTCTTCCGGCAGAGTTGGCAGGCGTACATAGTGTTTTTCACATGTCGCAGCTCAGAAGGTATGTTGCAGATCCGTTGCACGTGTTGGACTACTCACATCTTGAGGTAGAACCAGACTTGTCAGTGCCAGAGTACCCGGTTAGAGTTGCGGACCGCAGAGTGCAACAGTTGCGCAGGAAGAAGATTCCGCTGGTCAAGGTTGTCTGGGAGAACCACGTGGGTTGCGAGGCCACTTGGGAGGGTGAGGATGAGATGCGAGAGCAGTTCCCCTATTTGTTTGATTGACTGGTACATTGTTTTCCCTTTTTGCGTTGCTTCCTGTTGAAACTAAGTATCTTTTAATTTTGAGGACGAAATTTCTTAAGGTGGGTGGGATGTAAGACCCGGCCCTCTTGGGTCCTTGGCCACATCCTCAGGGTCATGGCAGACACCCTGGTCGCGGCATGGTCTTGCCAGGGGAGCCCGTCGCGACAGGATTTGTGACGCGGCACACCTGGCCGTCGTGACATGGTCGTGACGGGGTGGGCATCGCATTCTTGTCGCGGCGTCTGATGGCATCGCGACTGCTTTTCTGACAGACTTGACTGCTATCCCGACTATAGAATGTTCTTGTTAGGTGTCAGGTGTGTATAGCGTTGACGTGACCTGGTTAGCCGTCGCGTTCTGGTTTCCCGGTCTTCGAGGTTTGACCGCCTTTTTGGGGTCGCGCTTGGGGTAGCCGTTGCGACATGGTCGCGACGCCTAGGGGTGTCGCGACACAGGTGATGTCATGCTGGGTCTATCCGTCGCGTCTTGGGGGCCGTCGGTTTAAAACTGAGGCTGCGCCCCTTTTCCCCCTCTCACCCTTTCTCACCTTCTTCTTCCCTCTTCTTCCTCGCTCGAGCTCCCTTGCAATTTCTCGTCGGTTCTTCGTGCTCCTGTTGAGGTGGTGTTGTCCGGTTCGTGCAGGGGACGTGCTCGTGCTGCTTGGAGCGAGGAGGAGGTGTCCATTCTGACGTAAAGGCACCAACGGGTCGGCTCTACTTATGGAGGAAGGGACCCTTGATCCTCTCGCCCTAGCATGCTACCCTCCCCCTTGAGATCATGCTTTCCCCATGGTTTGGGTTGTGGGAGTGTGAGATCCATGCTGATGGTTGAGTGAGATTCTTCATCGAGCGTAGATTCTTGTAAATCCATGTTTGTGGGGTTTTGACGGTGGTTTGCATGGTTTAATGGCTTTCCTATATGTTGAGCATGCTCCCCTCCCCCTGTGGTATGTTTGTACCGTGTTTTGGGGTGGCCTCTAGGAGGACTGTACCGGAACCCCTCTGTCACGCCCCGCCATTTAACAGCGGAAAATAAACATCGAGAGCGTGAGCGATACAAGTGTGCGTATCACAATCGAGTAATTTAGAGTAACAACTAAGTATAACACAAGATACAAGACAACAATATTGCCAGCCAAATAACCTTTATTTCATTTCCAATCAACTAGTTTAAACACCTTACATCATCAGAGCTAATAACTGGGCCCAATATTGTATCTCAAATACATATGACTCTATAAAAGGAAAAACTAACTATTACAACTCGTGACTCTAGTCTTGCTGGCTGACTAGCTATATGGGGGCGGGTGCAGTTGAGCAGCTCATCACTCGTCCCCAGTCCTATCATTCTCCAATTCTTCATACTCATCTCCTGAAAATATTAGGAAAGTAGGTGTGAGCGCACTAGCGCCCAATAGGATTTACATCTCATGGTGCGGGCATGCTTTACATGGTTAGCATGTTAACAGTGGCAAAACTATCATGCAATACTCATGACGATAACGGTAGTGATAAACCCAAGCTATGACATGTACGAGTATAACAATTCTCATGTAGGATGGAACGATTATCAATGAGATAGATAACAGATCGATCACTTGACATGTAGGGAATTTCAATATCATGTAGCATGAACAATAGATTTCTTAAGTTGAATTCTGTAGAATTCCAATGGACAATGACATGTAGGATTCAATAACAATGACATGTACAATGGAAATGGCCATTTAACATATAACAGTCAATCAATCAATCAATTAATCAATCATTCATTCAATTGAAAATTTGGAAATTACCCAGATCAATCTTGCATTCATTTAGGTGATTTTCGGACACCTCATTGGGTTATATACCCTCGCGATTAAGTATTTCGGGTGCTCCTCCCTCGACCAAATAGGGCCCTATTTGCACAGGCATAGTTGTGTACCGGAGTTCCAATAGTTTATGGTAATTCCATTCATTCATTTATGGCCACATGAATTCCAAGTAATGGACAATGATGAACTAATAATCATGTCAATGATGATAGAGAACAATGCAAGGGGACATGATCCAGATTAATCTTGGCAACATAACAACTTATTCTTATTGGTTCAATCTTTACATTTAATGGCTTGTTTTAATGTTATCAAATCACTCTCACGAGAAGAAGATAAGATGAGAAGTGCATTCTATCTTCCGGGTACTTCATTGGTACAACCAACTCGGTGTTCATGAGGGAATCCATGAAGTACAGATATTTACAGAGGTCTTAGAGAAAAGGTCGTTAGTCTATCGATACAGAATGACCGACAGAGGGCTTCCATATCCCCAAGAAAGGGCTGCCTATATGTGCAAAGTGATGTGTAGAGCGTGTCTCAATCCACAATCCACCGATTAAAACATTACGGAAAGCAATTAACAAACATACATGACATGTATGCAAATCAATATATTTCATGGTTACAGTACTTTTAACATTTATCACTTTTCAATTAAGGACAAGTCAGATCATAACATGTATCAATCATATGATCAAATAGTAGATGACATTCATTCAATCATTGCACTTAGAATAGATATTCAAATCATTGAGATTTCATGTAGGTTATTCACTTTTAGGCCATTGCATAACTACATGGAATGATGTCACATAGGGACATGCATGAACTAGACTGGACAGTACATTAAAATAGTCTCGGGTCGGCTCTAGAATCACGTCCTACACACTAGACGCTATTCACAACGCAGTGCACAGTCGAAACATGGCGAAACTGTGAAGACTCAAAATCACGGCGATCTAGCTGGACGCCTTTATTATTGAATCACGTCGTGGAATCCCGACGCGTTCATAAGAATTCATTTAATAAAGCAATGGGCGGGAAAACAGCGTGAATCACATCAGGTGTTCCGTCGTGTATCAGACTGTCGCAGAAAACCAGGCGACGCAAAGTTTCACGCTGGCCATTGACTGGTCAGACGTTGATTCGCATTGGACATTGCAGCCACAGTTGACTGAATCATGTCGGCCAAGGCCGATGCGATACCAGGCACTGGAATCGCGTCGCCTGGACCGGACGCGGTTCAAACCTCAGACTGAAAACATGTGAAATAGGAACCGATCATCATGAAACACTTATAACACTCTATATACTGACATTTAGACAAAATGTTCAACATAAAACATAACGAGGACAACTATTAGAAGAACTTTCATGTTTTAGGTTTGATCTAATTCTGTCTCGATTCACGTGAAACCTCTGAAGAACGTAAAACATCCTAAACATATGTGACTTCAATGCAACCTTCATGTCAGACCTATAACTTTAAATATATTGACATTCAGACAAAACACTCAACACCAAAGATGACGAGGACAACTATTAGAAGAACTTTCATGTTGTGGGTTGGATCTAATTCGGTCTCACATCATGTGCAACATATGAAGAACGAGAAACGCCCTAACAGTGCACGACTTGGGGGAAAACACTCAATACGTCTCATGTACTCCATGAAAATTGGGAAAACCACTTGAAAATCAAATTAGACATGATTCTCTAACCATAGGTATGTGCAACTTAAGTTTTCTGCCTGAGATCACCTACCTTTGTGAGGATCTAAAGCAAATCGTGGTTCTGGACGCAGCAGAGGATGTAGGGGGATGAAGCTCTGGTTCCCAGCCATTCCTCTCCTCCTATGGTGTTCTGGCTCACCTCCACACGACCCCAACATGATGGTAAATGTAGCAACCCGGAAAATTTAATACTTAAAAAATTCAAAATAATAATTTCTTTAAATTGAAATAATAGAAACATACGTACCATTATTGTATGTGCAAGAATACATTGGAAAATTCCGTAAAAATTATAAATCAACCCCAAATAATATCCCTAAGTGTTCCACGAAGAAATTCGTACAACAAAAAATCCGATTGGCCAAGTGTACGTTGCAATGTGACTAATTATCTAAATTAGAAAACTAAGTCGGAAAACCGTTAACACGAAAAAATAACGCGCTCATAAATTAAACGTCATGTTGGAGAGACTTCCAACATCATGAGATGATTTTCCCATTTATCGAATTGGACCAATGGACCCCCCATAGCACATGAATAATTCAAGTAAGAAAAATAATAATAATAATAACAATCTTGAATAAATTGGAAAATGCAAAGGAAAGGGAAATAATTAAGAACCCATTAAACGAAAAATGATAATGGGCTTTGTTAAATGGACCTATTAGAATTTAGTGGGCCAAAATAAGGATTTTTAAAAGAAGAATAATAGGAAAATACCCTAAATTCGTAATTAAATTATTACCTAAATAGAAAAAGGGTATTTAATGCATTAAATATGGAGTTTGAGTTAGAATTGGATTCCTAAACCTACCCTAATAAGTTGGCCACGAATTTGCCTCCCATCCTAACCCAAATAGGAAGTGGAAAGCTTGGGAGGAGGTTAGGAAAGGAGGAAATTCAGAATTTAATAGAAGTTAGAGTACTATTAGGAATTAGAAACATAACTAGCATAAATACTCTCCTAAAACCCTTATGGTCGGCCCTAGCTCGTGCCAAGGGATTTCTGGACCAGGAGAAGAGGCCAAGGAGGAGAGGATCTCGTGGGGAGAAGGAGTTCTTGGAGTTTCTTCCTCGTTCTTGGAGTTCTAAGCCCTAGAAGATAAATCGAGTCAAATGTAGGCATTCTCACGAGCAAAAGTCAATTAAATCCATCTGTAGATTGTTCCATACATCAAGAACAAAAGTCCTCTTGTTTCACTCTTTTTCATCGAGCCAATCTTTTGTTCTTGATTTTAGAATATCTGCAAACATGATAACCCTGAGACATCATGTTTAATTCAAATCTCTATGTATACTTGATCCCATGCTACGAAATTTTACTGTAGATACTTCATGTTGTTAGGGATCTTTTGCCCCTAAAAGCCCTAAATTTCATCGAGCATGTTGATCGAATTTAATCGATCTTTCTCTCTGTGTCATGTTCTGAATAACTCGTTCTTGCTCATGTTCAAACCTTGTATGAACCATGTTCTCTCTCTAATTCCGATTTACTGGAAGTACCCTTACATGTCTAGTTTAATTTGCAACTAGTTTCATGATTTTTCGTTGACTATACAATCAGTTATAATTTTCTGAACTACCTTGTGTCAAAAAGGCAAGTTTCTGGACAGCAATCCAAGACAGATCAGAACCCTGTCAGGCTCTGGCGCAGACCCTGTGAACGCGATGGCCCGATAGGCCACATTCACAAGGGCCATCGCGACAGAGTGCTCTGTCGCGATATGATCGCGATAGTTCCCATCGTCGCGATCTGTTGACCATGCCATCGTGACCCTCATGCCACCCCGTCGCGATCTGCCTGCCCGTACCGACAAGCCTGTCGCGACCCTTTGCAGGCCCTGTCGCTACCTGCCCTACCCCTGTCGCAATCCCTACTGGCCTATGTCGCCTTCACAGGATTTTACATGAAAACCCATAAAAATTGTTACTCTCACTTTCAAAAATATTCTTACGCCTTTTTAACAGTCATATACGCAGTAAAAACACCTGTTTTAAAATGGAGCCTTATTGAATGCTTTAAAATTCATATTCATGACTTTTTTTCTATCTATGATCTCTCTTACACGTGCACACACATGAACCATCCATATATGGCTGAAATCTGGCATAAAATATCTCTTAATGTATCTGGTAATTTATTGCAATAAAGTATATAAATTTCCCTATTTTAAAGGACTTGTATTCATTTCTTGCGTTGTTTATATACCGATATCGACGCTCTACTGTTCTAGAATTCCTCTAGAACATCGAGCACATGTCTTTATATACACACTTTACTTGGCTTGTGGTGAACTCTCCGTCGGATATTCCTTTCGCCGGACTAGTGAACCCTTGCACAAGGCCTCCGTAAGTCTCCTCTGTCAATAGATTCCCACATGGTCGACGAGCCGGTTGTACCCGAACACCTGTTACACCCTTTAGGGATCATTACGATCCAAACGGCTATTAGAAGTTCACTCTCATCTTGAATTCACACTGGACCTCTGGGCTTGTGCTTAACCTGGCCAGCGGAAGGGTTGTGAGTTCCACCTGACTGCCAACACCACGTGCGTGTGTTGTGCAACTGTTACTATCACCCGTTTACTCGACGTGTTACGTGCAATGTCCACTAGGTCTCATCTATACTCTACTCGCTCATCTATTCACGTTCACTCTACTTTCTCATCTATTCATCTAGTGCTCTTATCTATTTCTTGGTACTCTCAAATTGACCATTAATTGATTATAAACAATAAACCAATGCCAGCGCAATAGGGCCCGATCAGGTCCTGGGGGGAGCGCCCGAAAGTGCCATTTGCCCGCGGGAGTTAAATGATCAGGATGTCGGCATTACATCCAAGTGCCATACTATCAAGATTAATCTAAGACAATCAACACAAAGTGCTATATTCTCTCATTGTCTTTTGACAAACAAGTGCTATACTCTCTCTCGGTTATCTTCGGATAACCAAAGTGCAATTACTATCTCGATTGACGAAAGTTAATCAAAAGTGCCAGACTATTTTGATTGATAAGAAAATCAATCAAAGTGCAATTTACTCTCTATATGGCCAACTACTTTTTCTCTCCTTGCTATACATGTGTCGTGCTATTGCTTGACGTTGACGTTATTTGCTATCGTGTCGTTGTTGCTTTCTATCGTGACTTGATCTTATTCATTGTGCTATACTTGATTCATCTGCTATTTGAACCATGTTACTTGTGCTCTACTTTCTCGACTTTACATAACTCTCTCTATCTTTAGTTGCTCTGCCATTTAATGCATTAATTATTTAAAGCCTGCTTGAGCCTAAGATTTAAGTCCTACTGGGCGTTACCGCTCACCCTTCGTTATTAGTTATTGTGTCTCAGGTAAGTCGGACGATGACATTATACGTACCAATGGGACAAGACTAGAGTGATGAGAGACCCGAAGTCAACTCATGAAGTTACCCTAGTACAATGAAGTCTAGTAGTTATTGCTTTGGATTTCTTTTCAATATAGTGATGTCATTGAGCCTTGTGTTTGGCTCTGAATTAGTGGTTGTAATAGTGTTAGTGATTTTATAATAAAATCAAGAGCTATTTCAATTATTGTTCATTAGATGCTCTGATGTTTGCGAAAGTATGCGCAATTGTCGTTACCATACTCATTGTTCGCGTTCTCCTCTGATTTATTCCACTGCTAAATTGGAGGGGTGTGATAGTAAAACTTCCCTAAGAGTCTCTTCACGTTTATTTATACATCTAGGGTTTATACATGTCCTAATGGGTTAGGGAAAGTGGGGTTGCAGTTTATGCATTTATAGTTGCCATAATTTGGAATTCTCCTCCCAATAGAGGTAGGAATACCATTAGGAAGGCTCCTAACATGGTTATGCATGAATTGGATTGCCATCCATGGCTAATCCATCAAGTTCTAACCATAATTTGCCCTTACAATTTACCACATAATTACAGGTACGAATTTTTGAGTATTTTCTTGCTCCATTTTATTCTTGGGCCAAAAGTGATCCATTGGCCCAATTTTGATAATGGGTCATCAATACATGATGTTGGAAGTCTCTCCAACATGTTCATTTAATTTATGATTGTGTCATTTTTCCGCATTAACGATTTTCCGACATAGTTTCCTAATTTAGATAATTAGTCACATTGTGGCGTTCACTTGGCCATTCGGATTTCTAGTTGCACGAATTTCTTCGTGGAACATTTAAGAATAATGTTTGAGGTTGATTTATAATTTTTACAGAAATTTCCGATGTGTTCTTGCACATACGATAGTGGTGCGTACGTTCGACCTTCCGATAATACAAAAATTATTTATTCCCCTTTTATTTACAATTTTTAAATCATTGAATTTTTTGGGGTGCTACATCCTCCCCCACTTAAGAAAATGTGGTCCCCAAATTTATACATAACGATATAGTATCATACCTGAGAATAGTTCTGGGTGGTTTTTCTTCATTCTTTCCTCTGTTTCCCAGGTAGCGTTAGTAACTCCATCTCGACTTCACTAGACCTTCAGCATAGGTATGGTACGATTCTGGAGTTGTTGCAACTTCCATTCCAATAGCTTGATCGGTTTCTCCTCATAGGTCAAGTCTTCACGGATCTCCAGGTCTTCATGGTTAATTACATGTTCAGCATTGAATAGGTACTTCCTCAACATAGATATGTGGAAGACGTTGTGTACATTATCCAGTTGTGGCGGTAGTGCAAGTCGGTAAGCCATCTGACCAACCCTTTCAAGGATTTCAAAAGGGCCGATAAATATGGGACTCAATTTTCCCTTAATCCCAAATCTTTGGATTCCCCTTGAAGGTGAGACCTTCAAGAAAACATGGTCGCCCACTTGGAACTCTAGCTCTCTCCTTTTGTCTTCATAACTCTTCTGCCTTGATTGTGCTATCTTCAGACGTTCCCTGACAATTTGTATCTTTCTGACAGTTGCTTCAATTAAGTCGGGTCCAACCCATTGGTTTTCTCTAACCTCCTCCCAACAAAGAGGTGATCTACAACTCCTGCCATACAACGCTTCGAACGATGCCATTTTGATACTTGCCTGGTAGCTATTGTTGTATGCAAACTCCATAGGATACAGCTAGTCATCCCACCGTCTTCTAAAATCAAGCACAAGGGCACGAAGCATGTCCTCCACAATTTGATTGGTCCTTTCGGTTTGTCCATTCGTTTGAGGATGAAAGGCAGTGCTAAAGTTCAATTTGGTTCCCATTGCTGCTTGCAAACCTTTCCAGAAGTGTGAAGTGAATCTAGGGTGCCGATTAGATATTATATTAGATGGAACCCCATGCAGTCTAACTATTTCTTTGACATACAGCACGGCCAACACATCCACTAACCATGTGCTCTTAATCGGCAAGAAATGAGCCGACTTAGTCAATCGGTCTACTATTACCCATATTGCATCCATACCACCTCTAGTCTTGGGCAATCCCATGATAAAATCCATCCCGATGCTATCCCACTTCCATTTTGGAATTTCTAGTGGTAGCAGTCCACCAGCTGTTCGGAAATGCTCTGCCTTAACTTTCATACATGTTAAACAGTATGCCACATGGTCGGCGACATCCCTTTTCATATTCGGCCACCAATACGACCTTTTCAAGTCTTGGTACATCTTCGTTGATCCAAGATGAATTGTGTACTTTGACTGATGAGCTTCATTTAACAGCTTCTTTTTGAGTTCCCCACAATCAGGGACACAAGTCCTGCCTCAGAATAGTAACCTTCCATCAGCTGATAGAGAAAAGTCTGGTCGTTGTTCTAGCTTCTCCTTGATCTCAACTAAGAATGGATCCTCTCTTTGTTTCTCCTTAATTTCGGCCAGTAGATTAGACTATATTTGGATATTGGAAATCATGACTTGTTTCTCCTTCTTTCCCATGTCTAAATTCAAACTTCCAAGTTGCTCCAGTAACTTCCACTCGCCCAACATCATACTATCTAGCATAGCTCCTGGTTGTCTACTTAGAGCGTCTGCCACTACATTGGCTTTTCCTGGTGATATTGGATGGAAAAGTCAAAGTCATTGAGGTACTCTAACCACCTTCTTTGTCTCATGTTAAGCTCCTTCTATGAGAATAAATATTTCAAACTCTTGTGGTCAGAAAAGTCTTTAAATTGCTCCCCATAAATGTAGTGCCTCCATATTTTCAAGGCGAATACTACGGCTGCTAACTCCAGGTCATGTACAGGGTAATTTACCTCATGGGTCTTCAATTGTCTTGAGGCATAAGCTATTACCTTCCCTTGTTGCGTTAGGACACAACCTAGACCTGTTCCGGAAGCATCTAAAAAGATTTCAAATCCTCCTTCTTCAGTGGGTAAGGCGAGGACAGGGGCAGAGGTCAGACACATCTTCAAACTATTAAAGCTTTCTTCACATTTATCGGTCCACGCAAATGGATTTTCCTTCCGGGTCAGTTTGGTTAATGGCACTGCGATCTTTGAGAAATCCTTTATGAATATTCTATAATACCTTGTTAATCCCAGAAAACTTCTGATCTCTATAACACTGGTTGGTCTTTCCCACTTCAATACAGCCTCCACTTTTGATGGATCAACAACGATACCATACTTGGTTACCACATGCCCCAAAAAGGATACCTCCTCCAGCCAAAATTCACATTTACTTAGCTTGGCATACAATTGATTCTCCCTCAGAATTTGCAATGCAATCCTCAAGTGTTCCTCATGCTCTTCTTTTGTTTTGGAATAGATCACTATATCATCAATGAACACTACCACAAATTTATCGAGGTAGGGGTGATAAATACTATTCATCAGCTGTATAAAAACTGTAGGAGCATTTGTTAGTCCAAAAGGCATAACAATGAATTCATAATGCTCGTACCTGCTTCGGAAGGCTGTCTTGTGTATATCTTCTCCTTTGATCCTTAATTGATGATATCCGAATCTAAGATCTATCTTAGAGAAATATTTAGCTCCAGATAATTGATCAAATAATTCATCAATCCTTGGCAAGGGATATTTGTTCTTGATTTCAATTGGTTTAATTGCCTGTAGTCTATGCACAACCTCATCGACCCATCCTTCTTCTTGACAAAGAGAACATGTGTGCCCCATGGTGATGTGCTTGGTCGGATAAATCCTTTCTCCAGTAATTCCATCAGTTGCTCCTTTAGCTCCTTCAATTCTGCGGGGCACATTCTATAGGGCGCCAAAGATACTGGTGCTGCTTCAGGGATCAATTCAATGGTAAAGTCAACCTCTCGTGTAGGAGGAATTCCTGGCAAGTCTTCGGGAAACACATCAGCGTACTCGCTGACAATATGGATGTCCTCGATCTTGACTTCCTTCTTTGTGGTGATAACAGCAGCTAGAAAGGCTATACAACCTTTCCTCATCATCCTCTTGGCTTGTAGTGCAGAAATGAGGGATAGTTTCCAGCGGTTTCTATCTCCTGAGAACACTGGCTTTGGGTGTTGACTAAATGTTATCCAGCTTCTCTTACAATTGACACTAGCCCCATGTTCAGACAGCCAGTCTGCTCCTACAATTACATCATAACCCTCCATGTCCATGGATATTAAGTTTGCAGGTAGGTTTTGTGTTTCAATCAACACTTCACTAGATGGAAAGTGGTTTCTATGTTTAGTGCTTGGGCCAATAGGGGTTGACATGACTATCCCAGATTTCATTGGGATGGGTTTTATAGATAAAGTATCAGCAAATTTTTGGGATATGAAAGAATGAGTAGCTTCCGTATCAAATAGAACAAATGCAGAATAGGATAAAATAGTAAGTGTACCTTCAACCACACCACCTTCCTCAGATGTAGTTGGTTCTTGTACTGCCTGCAGTCTACCTTGGCGCTTCTGGCCTCCTTGAGCAGCCTGTGTTTGGTTTGTCATGCGCGGATAGGCCGAGATCTTGTGATTCTGGCTTCCGCAGCGCAAGCACCTCCCTAGTGCTTTCCAGTAGTCCTCGGACTTGTGACTAATCTTGTCACAATGCTTGCATGGTTCTTTGTTGGTAGGGGCTTGTTGATTACCTCCATCCTTGAACTTCTTCACCTGCTGGTTTCCAACTTGGCTCATCGGCCTCTTTGTTCCGACCACAGCTGGTAGCCTCTTTGATCCAGTTCTCTGCTCTCTCTTGATCATACTATTCTTGATATTCTCAGCTATAGCTAGCGAATCTGCCAGTAACAGTGCCTTCCTCACCATCTCCGAATAAGTCTGCAGGTCCATCGGTCCCAGTTGTGTGATGTATTGGGGCCTAAGACCGCTCATGAACCTCTTGGCCTTCAACCGCTCGGTTTGGACCAAGTGTGGGGCATAACGTGACAGTTTAGAGAACTGGGCCTCGTAGTCAGCTACGGAAAGACTCTGTTGCTTCAAGTTGGCAAATTCTTCCGCCTTCCTTTCTTGTACTCTGTCGGAAAAGTACTTGTTGTTAAAGTACTCCTTGAACTTGCCCAAGTGGCCTGGGCATCACCTAGTGTAGCCTCGATCGACTCCCACCAAGTGCGTGCTTCCCTCTCTAGCTGATAAGTAGCTAGAGTAACCTTGTTCTCATCAGTGCATCCCATCACACGGAATGCACGCTCTATTTCTTTGAGCCAGTGCTTGGCCTCATCTGGGTCAGTACTACCCGTGAACCTAGGTGGGTTCATGCTTCGGAAGTTTTTGTGGAGGTCTCCCTGAGTTTCAGTTCTATTATGAGTGGCTTGAAGTAATGCCCGGGTCAGTGTGTTGATTGTTCGTTGCAGTTCTCTTTCACGTGCAGTGGCCATTGAAATCCTTCAAAATAACCACATTATGTTTATTAGATATTAACTTCATGACAACTTAATTCTATCTAAATCACTTAGCCCGTGTTTCTACATGAATCTCACTGTTGGTTTTTCAACAAGTTGACACGTGGGGTTTGATCTGACTAAGCCTAACAATTTCATGTTTGCCTAGAACTTAAGGGAAAGCCTAGGCTCTAATACCAATTGTCACGCCCCGACATTTAGCAGCGGAAAATAAACGTCGCGAACGTGAGCGATACAAGTGTGCGTATCACAGTCGAGTAATTTAGAGTAACAACTAAGTATAACACAAGATACCACATTACAATATTGCTAGTGAAATAACCTTTATTTGATTTCCAATAACTACTTTAAACACCTTACATCATCAGAGCCAATAACTGGCCCAATAATGTATCTCAATACATATGACTCCATAAAAGGAAAAACTAACTATTACAACTCGTGACTCTAGTCTTGCTGGCTGACTAGCTATATGGGCGGGTGCAGTTGAGCAGCTCATCACTCGTCCCCAGTCCCATCGTTCTCGAATTCTTCATACTCATCTCCTGAAAATATTAGGAAAGCAGGTGTGAGCGCACTAGCGCCCAGTAGGATTTACATCTCATGGTGCGGGAATGCTTTACGTGGTTAACATGTTAACAGTGGCAAAACTATCATGCAATACTCATAACGATAATGGTAGTGATAAACCAAGCTATGACATGTATGAGTATAACAATTCTCATGTAGGACGGAACGATTATCAATGAGATAGATAACAGATCGATCACTTGACATGTAGGGAATTTCAATATCATGTAGCATGAATAATAGATTTCTCAAGTTGAATTCCATAGAATTCAAATAGATAATGACATGTAGGATTCAATAACAATGACATGTACAATGGAAATGGCCATTTAACATATAACAGTCAATCAATTAATCAATCATTCATTCAATTGCAAATTTTGAAATTACCCAGATCAATCTTGCATTCATTTAGGTGATTGCCGGACACCTCACTGGGTTATATACCCTCGCGATTAAGTATTTCGGGTGCTCCTCCCTTGACCAAACAGGGCCCTATTTGCACAGGCATAGTTGTGAACCGGAGTTCCAATAGTTTATGGTAATTCCATTCATTCATTTATGGCACATGTATTCCAATTAATGGACAATGATGAACTAATGATCATGTCAATGATGATAGAGAACAATGCAAGGGGATATGATCCAGATTAATCTCGGCAGCATAACAACTTATTCTTATTGGTTCAATCTTTATATTTAATGGCTTGTTTCAATGTTATCAAATCACTCTCACGAGAAGAAGATAAGACGAGAAGTGCATTCTATCTTTCGGGTACTTCAGTGGTACAACCAACTCGGTCTTCATGAGGGAATCCATGAAGTACAGTGATTTACGGAGGTCTTAGAGAAAATGTCGCTAGTCTATCGATACGGAATGACCGACAGAGAGCTTCCAAATCCCCAAGAAAGGGCTGCCTATATGTGCAAAGTGATGTGTAGAGCGTGTCTCAATCCACAATCCACCGATTAAAACATTACAGAAAGCAATTAACAAACATGCATGACATGTATGCAAATCAATCTATTTCATGGTTGCAGTACTTTTAACATTTATCACTTTTCAATTAAGGACAAGTCAGATCATAGCTTGTATCAATCATATGATCACATAGTAGATGACATTCATTCAATCATTGCACTTAGAATAGATATTCAAATCATTAAGATTTCATGTTGGTTATTCACTTTTAAGCCATTGCATAACTACATGGAATGATGTCACATAGGGACATGCAGGAACTAGACTGGACAGTACATTTAAACAGTCTTGGGTCGGCTCTAGAATCGCGTCCTACACAGTAGATGCTATTCACAACATAGTGCATAATTGAAACATGGCAAAATTGTGAAGACTCAAAATCGTGGCGACCTAGATGGATCCCTTAATTATTGAGTCGTGTCGGGGAATCCCGACGCGTTCATAAAAATTCATTTAATAAAGCAATGGGTGGGAAAACTGCCTGAATCGCGTTGGGTGTTCCCATCGCGTATCAGACCGGCGCAGAAAACCAGGCAGCGCGAAGTTTCAAGTGGGCCTTTGACTGGTCAGACATTGATTCGTGTCGGACCTTGCAGCCACGGTTTAGTGAATCACACCAGCGAAGGCCGACGCGATACCAGGCACTGGAATCGCGTCGCCTGGACCGGACGTGGTTCAAACCTCAGATTGAAAACGTGTGAAACAGGAACTGATCATCATGCAATGCTTATAACTCTCTATCTACTGACATTCAGACAACCCTCTTAACATAAAACATGACGAGGACAACTAGTAGAAGAACTTTCATGTTTTGGATTGGATCTAATTCGGTCTCAATTCACGTGAAACCTCTAAAGAACATAAAATGTTCTAAGCATACGTGACTTCGTTGCAACCTTCAAGTCAGACATATAACTTGAAATATATTGACATTTAGACAAAACTCTCAACATAAAAAATGACGAGGACAATAGTAGAAGAACTTTCATGTTGTGGGTTGGATCTAATTCTGTCTCAAATCACGTGCAACATATGAAGAACGGGAAAAGCCCTAACAGTGCGCGACTTGGGGAAAATGCTCAATACGTCTCATGTACTCCATGAAAATTGGGAAAACCACTTGCAGATCAAACTAGACACGATGCTCTAACCATATGTATGTTCAACTTAAGTTTTCTGCCCGAGATCACCTACCTTTGTGATGATCTAAAGCAAATCGTGGTTCTGGATGCAGTAGAGGATGTAGGGGGATGAAGCTCCAGTTCCCATTCGTTCCTCTCCTCCTCTGGTGTCCTAGCTCACCTCCACACGACCCAACACGGTGGTAAAACTTCCCTTAGGGTCTCTTCACGTTTATTTATACATCTAGGGTTTATACATGTCCTAATGGGTTAGGGAAAGTGGGGTTACGATTTATGCATGTATAGTTGCCATAATTTGGAATTCTCCTCCCAATAGAGGTAGGAATACCATTAGGAAGGCTCCTAACATGGTTATGCATGAATTGGATTGCCATCCACGGCTAATCCATCAACTTTTAACCCTAATTTGCCTTTACAATTTACCACATAATTACAGGTACGAATTTTTGAGTATTTTCTTGCTCCATTTTATTCTTGGGCCAAAAGTGATCCATTGGCCCAATTTTGATAATGGGTCATCAATACATGATGTTGGAAGTCTCTCCAACATGTTTATTTAATTTATGATCATGTCATTTTTCCGCGTTAACGGTTTTTCCGACATAGTTCCTAATTTGGATAATTAGTCACATTGTGACGTTCACTTGGCCATTCGGATTTCTAGTTGCACGAATTTCTTCGTGGAACATTTAGAAATAATGTTTGAGGTCGATTTATAATTTTTACGGAATTTTCCGATGTGTTCTTGCACATACGATAATGGTGCGTACGTTTGACCATTCCGATAATACAAAAATTATTTATTCCCCTTTTATTTACAATTTTTAAATCATTGAATTTTTCGGGGTGCTACACCCCCTCGACTGAAGACGCAACCAATTATTAATTCTTGCAAGAAAGTTTCCCTTAATAAAACACATATAGATACATGTAGTTAAACACTTACATACATACAAACCATCACTTAAAGACTTACAAAAAAATAATTGCGCACATTTTCAGACATACATGCTGGCATAGAAACATTGTTTTGAAGTTAATAAACAAGGAACATTGTTTATGCATCATCAAATAATGAAGCATCTTTCTCCTCAGCCTATTCACAAACCATTTGTTGTTCCTTCTTCTCATTGACCTCTTGAATAATGGGCCATGCAAGCTTCCCTCGAAAGATGTCCATGTCACCCTACGTCATTATAAAAGAATGAGAATATATAAATATTTGGGTAGGCTAAGATGTGGAGTATATACATCTGTTAACAACCATACCTGAGAGAAAGGGAAACCAATTATGGTCTTTTGTAATAAGCACTCCATGTACTTGCAAACAAAAAATCTTTGTAACGACCCGACCTCCTGGACCCTGCCAGGGACCCCGAAGTTTGTGCCGCCACCCACAGGTCTTAAGACCCGGAAGGGTTAGAAGAATAGTCTAGTTAGATATGTACTGAATTTAAATAACTATAACAATATAACAAATGTACAACGTGTGTAACGACCCTCTTTATACCAGTGCGATTATACCAATCTATGTCAGTACAAAGAATGCCGTCACAGTGGGACATTTACCCAACACTTAACACTAGATCGAGATGTACACAATTATTACAAGGTTACAACGGAATAAATAAATAATCTCACTTTCATTCCATCATCATCATCAAATATCTACAGTCTAGATAGTAATAAAAGAAATGCAAGTGTCCACATTATTATAACTTCCAAAATAAAGTACATTATCCAAATGAATTACTCCCTTTTATTGATTACATACTATGAAGGGAAAATACAACGTAGCACGTCCACAAAAAAGCTACTCCTCGCGCTCAGAGTCCCTCCTAACTAGGTCCTCCTCAGGAGTGGAGACACCTGTCACACCTGTACGCTGAAGCAAGGATGAGTCTAAAAGACCCAGCAAGCAATCTAAGAACAACACCCTTACACATATCATATGCACAGACTATTTTTTTTTTACAATAAGGAAAGCATATGGTTCATACTTATAACAAGTTACACTAAAACATGATCACCCTACACATGCTTTCTACACATAACATATAACATGTTTTACAATTCAAATACTATTCATATAATGGTACAAGTCTACCAATTTAGTATATGGAATTATGTATAAGTTAAATAACAACCTAGCATGATATTTAATCATTTTCCCATGTAAGCATAACAATTATCCACAGATTTAGCTTGCTGTTTTACTATGAATGAAACACAATGACACATGGTATAACATTTTCACATGTTAACACTTTCATTTTACACTAACACATGCTCACACTTCGCATTGCACAATTCACTTGTTTACATTCACATTTTACACTTTATCACTGTGACACATAGTCCAAACCACCACTAGAAGGACACACATACACATTCACATACCCATCACCTAGGCAACATAGTGACGGATCTTGGTTAACTGCGCAGAACCGAGAGAAGCACTTTCCACCCTAACCAGTGGTACTTGTCCACCTCCAGGATTTCATCCTAATGCCCATAGGTTATCACACACATCGAACCTTCCCGTAAGGACTTTACTACAGTACGGTTCCACAGCCCTCTATGGTAGCAGTGTCACTAACCGCACAATTACACATTTAACACTTTATTATATTTACTTACATTATTCACATGCACTAATCATTTCATGCTCATGCGCTTAAAAAAACACGCATGATTTAGTTTACTGAATTCAATCGTACTGTTCACATTGAAAAATGATCATAGCAAATCCCTAATCATGCTTCTAATCATTGAATTTCATACAATTAGAATTAACGTAATTAACATGGATATTAGCACAACTTAAACTAGTTACAGTACTTTCTGATGTCTATTCAATATGAATTTTTTATCATAGGTTGTACACAGAACATACTCATTATCCCATTGCAGAAAGTTTAATAAATAAAACAATTTACAGAAATTCGACACATTATTCTGACATGAGCTACTAACTGTTCCTAACTAAACATGACTTTTACAGTGTACACATATACCCAAAAATCTGGAAAATACATCACAGAGATCAAAACATACATTCTGTAAAACCAAGTGAACTTGGCGGCACAAGGGTTGCCGCCAACAGGGGTTAACGACACAATAGGTTGCCTCCAACTCAAGATCTTGACGGCACACGTGGCCGTCAATCTCCTGTCTGCAGAGACACAGACAGGGCGCACAAATACAAGAGAATAGGGGGTTCCAGGACAAGAGAAAAATTGCGTAAAAATCCTGAGACCTACTAGACATGGTTAGGGATGAGATCCATAGGTGACTTGCCTCAGAAAAATTGCCAAAGAGGATTAAGTTTTTAGAAGATGCTCTCCTCGGCCAAGCCAAGAAGCGCCCAAATCTCCTCCCGAATCAGTTTCTGTGTCGATGCAGGTTGCACACTGGAGTCAGAGAAGCCTCACCAAAGTCCAAAGCCTCTCCCAATTGATGCAGATCGCCAGGAGATGCACCACAACGCCAGATCCAAGCCTCCAAAGTTCAGCTTTCGCACAGAAAGTTCTAGGGTTTCTCAAAGAGCCAAAGGAACCTAATCCGGCCGAAAAGGGATGTTTTTATAAGTTAAGGGGTTGGAATACAAGTTAGGGTTGGAATCCTATCGTTGGAGGTGGGTTTCCAAAATTGGGACCGAAGGAAACACTCCTGTTTCCAGATCTGAAACCGCACAATTTCTGGGGAAATAGACGGCCACATTGCTGCTGTTTACTTGGAATTGGCATCCATCGATCTAGACATCGACTCTCCCATAAACGTCCAAGCATGTTGATGTTAACATGTCTCTCGGCCAGAACACAGAAATGCAGCAGAACATAACATGCATACACTATATATATATATATACACAATATGTAATGTATAACTTAAGCACCATATGTACAATGTAAGTAAAACAATATATACATAGTTGTCAAGCATATACATATATACAACATCATGTAAACATTATGTGTACTAAGACAAACAAATACATACATATACATAACTCTATACACAAGAGACTAAACACCATATGACAAAGTCTAAATAAAGAACAAAGTTTGAGGGCCTTACACCCTCTTCCCCTTAAAGAAAACTTTGTCCTCGAAGTTAGAACGACACAACTCAAACAATTGGGGATACTTCTTCATCATGGCATCCTCAAGCTCCTATGTAGCCTCCTCTCGCGAGAAGTTCCACCATAGCACCTTTATGGACGCAATACTCTTGTTCCTGAGATGTTGAACCTTCCGATCAAGGATAGCTATGGGTTGCTCAACATACGACAGATCTGGCTGAATCTCCACTGGCTCGTGACTAATAACATGAGACGGATCTCGCACATACCTTCTGAGCATAGATACGTAGAAAACATGATGAACACTAGATAACGCTGGTGGTAAAGCTAGCTCATATGCCACGCTGCCCATACGCCTCAGAATCTCAAATGGGCCAATGAATCTAGGACTCAACTTACTATGCCTGCCAAACCTGACAATGCCTCGGGTAGGTGAAACCATCAGAAAAACATGCTCACCCACCTCGAACTCCAAATCCTTCCTCCTATTGTCGGCATAACTCTTCTGCCTATCCTGTGCTGCAACAAGCCTCTGCCTAATAAGCCGAATCTTATCCGAAGTCTCCTGCACTAACTCCGGACCTATCAACTGCCTATCACCTGATTCCTCCCAGCATAAAGGAGATCTACAGGGCCACCCGTACAAAGCCTCAAACGGAGCCATATCAATACTCGCATGAAAACTGTTGTTATATGCGAACTCCACAAGAGGCAAATGACGCTCCCAATCACCCTTACAATCCATCACACACGCTCTCAACATATCCTCAAGCATCTGGATAGTCCTTTCACACTGCCCATCTATATGGGGATGGAACACCGAACTAAGCTTCAACTCAGAACCTAAAGCCTCCTGAAGACCTTTCCACAACCTCGAAGTAAACCTCAGATCTCGATCCAAAATAATCGACTTCGGGACGCCATGCAACCTTACAATGGTACTAACATACAACCTAGCCAAGCTCTCCACTGACTGCTTCTTCTTCATTGGCAAGAAATGAGCCATCTTGGAGAAACGGTCAACAACCACCCAAATCGAGTCATTGCCCTTCACTGATCTCGGCAAACCCCTCACAAAATCCATAGCGACAGCCTTCCATTTCCATATTGGGATCTCCATCTTCTGCATAAGACCAGATGGTTGCTGACGCTCGGCTTTTACTTGCTGGCATACTAAACACCTGGATACAAAACCGCTACATCCTTCTTCATGCCAGACCACCTAAAAGATCTCTTCAAATCCTGGTACATCTTGGTGTTACCTGGATGAATAGAGAACCTCGACCTATGAGCTTCTGCTAGGACATGCTCACAGACATCCACTACATCGAGAACACAAACACGGTGATGAAATCTAATCACACCATCCTCATCTCGAGCAATTCCCGCCTTGCCCACTAACTCCTAGAGTCTAGGGTCGGCCTTCTGCTGCTCAATCACTTCATCTAACACAGTAGACTGAATGGACAACTGAGCCACGAAAGCTTGGCATAATAATGGCTCTAACTCAGTCATCGCATATGCAGCATCCTCCAACATCTTCCAATCCTGCTGGAGCAAAGACCTCTTCCTGCTAAGAGCATCCGCTACGACATTCGCCTTCCCAGGATGATATTAAAGATCGAAGTCGTAGTCCTTAAGGAACTCAATCCATCTCCTCTGTCGCAGGTTCAACTCCTTCTGAGAGAAGAGATACCTCAAACTCTTGTGGTCAGTGAACACCTCACATTTTACACCATAAAGATAGTGTCTCCAGATCTTCAGTGTATGAACCACTGCCGCAAGCTCCAAATCATGAGTCGGATAGTTACGCTCATGCTCCTTCAACTGATGACAAGCATACACCACTACCCTACCATGCTGCATCAACACAAAGCCAAGATCAATCCAAGATGCATCTGAATAGATGGCAAAACCTTCTACACCACTCAGAAAAATCAACACGGGTGCAGAAGTAAGCTTAGCCTTCAACAATTGAAAGCTACTCTCGCAGTCCTCAGACCAAACAAACTTCACACCCTTCCTAGTTAGCTTAGTCAAAGGTGCGGAGATAGATGCAAAACCCTTAATGAATCGCCAGTAATAGCCCTCTAAACCAAGAAAACTACGAATCTTCGATGGGGTCCTTGGAATCTCCCAATCTAACACAGCCTGGACCTTCGCTGGATCAACTACTACACCAGCACCTGAGATCACATGCCCAAGTAAATGAATCTCTCACATCCAGAAATCGCACTTGCTGAACTTTGCATATAGCTTGTGCTCTCAGAGAATCTCCAGAACAACCCTGAAATGATCACGGTGTGTAGCCTCATCCAGAGAATAGACTAGCACATCATCGATAAACACCACTACAAAGCTATCTAAATAAGGTCTAAACACCTTGTTCATGAGATCCATGAACGCTGTAGGGGCGTTGGTCAAACCAAATGGAAGCACTAAAAACTCATAATGTCCATAAAGAGTCCTAAAGGCCGTCTTGGACACATCCTCACTCCTAATCCTCAACTGATGATAGCCGGACAACAGATCAATCATAGAAAATACTGATTCATTCTGCAACTGATCAAATAAGTCATCAATCCATGGTAAGGGATACCTGTTCTTCACCGTCACCTGGTTGAGCTTCCTATAATCGATGCACAACCTGAGTGAACCATCCTTCTTCTTCGCAAATAATACAGGTGTGCCCCATGGTGACACACTAGGGCGAATAAATCCCTTGTCCAGTAAATCTTGTAACTGCTTCCTTAACTCCGCTAACTCCGCAGGTGCCATCCGATATGGATCCTTTGATATAGGAGAGGTGCCTGGAAGCAATTGTATAGTAAAATCTATCTCTCTAACCGGTGGCAAGCCAGAAAAATCATCAGGAAATACGTCTGGAAACTCCTACACAATATCAATCTCCTCAAGGATAGGTGACTGATCAGCCTTCGGTACTAAGACCACGCTGGCAAGAAAAGAGTCACATCCCTTGTTCACCATTCTCATCGCCTTCATGGCGGAGATCACGAATGTTCCCGCAAAGTTCCTTTGGAATGGATGTGAAAACACATCCTCACCAAGAATATGGAAGTAATCTTCTTTCCACGACAATCTACTAAAGCATAGTGCTTCTCAAGCGAATCCAGACCTAGAATTGCATCATAGTCCTTAATCTTTAGCAAAAAGAAGCACCCATCTAAGCCTTGGTCTTCAATGCACACCGGTAAGGACTAAATACACTTCCTAGTCGATACCGTTCCTGCTAGTGTGTGCACAGACAAAGGAACCTCTAACATCTGACTCTATAGCTAACTACCTAGCAAACGGCTCGGAAATGAATAAGTGAGTGGCACCCGTATCAAACAAAATCCGAGCGTGCACACCCATGAAAAGAACCTTGCCTTCCGTGACATTTTCTGCCTACTCAGCATCCTCTCGCGCTAAGGCAAACACTCAAGCTTGGGCTCGAGGCCTTCTTGTAGCTAGCGCTGCTGCTGGCGCTGCACACTGAATGCCCTGCTACAGTATGGGACAATCACTGATCTGATGCTCACTGCTGCCACACTTTAAGCACTTCCCCGCTAGCTTCCAACACTCTGTACCACCATGTGCTCTTCCGCAGTGAGGGCACATGTTCTTGTCACTGGGCTTGACATCGGGGGATTGCGGTGCGACTTCCTGCTGACTGCTAGCTGCCACTGGATGCTGCGGTGACTGATACACCACCTTCTTTCTATCTTGACACTGAAATGGTGGCATGGATCTCTTATGTGATGCCTTCTTCTCCTCCAGATACTGCTCCATCTCGCTCTCCTGCCTGCACGCAGTGCTAAGAGCCTCGTCTAACATACGGTGGTCAAACACCACAAGCCTCGACCTCATTGATGGCTTAAGGCCCATCACGAACTTCTTTGCTTTCCTACGCTCATCAGCAACTATATGAGGTGCATACTTAGATAATTCTGCAAACCTGGCCTCTTACTCAAGCACCGTCATGGAGCCCTAGTTAAGAGTTAAGAACTCCTACTCCATCTTGTCCTGAATATGCTCTGGGATGAACTTGGCCCGAAAGAGCCTCGTGAACTCATCCCATGACACCTCGATAGCACCATCCTCAAATCTAGTGCGCAGAAAAGAGGACCACCATACATCGACTCTCTCCTGCAACAAACCACCTATAAGCACCAATCTAAACAAAATCCTAAACTTAACACAAGTACATGCATATAATAAATTAATACATGTAGCATGTAGGTGGCTAAGCTGACCTTATCCTCCTCAACACACCTAATAGCCTGGAAGATCTTTTCAATCTCCCTCATCCAGCTCTCTGCTAGCAATGGCTGACTCTCCCCATTAAAAGAGGGCAGAGCCATCCACTTAAATCGCTCCATGATGGAAGGACCATCATGGCCTAGCTCCTGAGAAACTGGAGCTGGAGCCTGAGCCTGCCACAACAAATAATATAAGCAACATAATAGCAACACAACAATCATATATTTAATAAAAACAGACTACTTCTATCTCCAATTTAACTTGAGCCTCCACCTAAGCCTGAAGTGCAGCCTGAGTGTGTGCCGAGTCTGCATAGCCTGCACTAGGCCTTGCATGAACACACCATAATCCACAGGCGGTGGTGGAGGAAGAACTGTAGGACCCTGTGGTGCTGGGGCCTGCTACTCACCCCTGTCCTCACGTCTTTGCTCGTCATCACGAGCATGAGCAGCACACCTACCACGAGAAGCCATAGCCTGTAAAACAAATTTATCTAGTTAGAAACTAAGTGATTAGTCCTAACCATTTTCTTATCTATCTATCATTCATTATTAAATATTTTCTACATATGTGGACAATTCTATAAAGACTTAGCATATTATGAAGATTATGGTATATTCATGTACAATCTCAACCTGGGTTGCTCTGATACCAATCTCTGTAACGACCCTCTTTATATCGGTACGATTATACCAATCCACGTCAGTACAAAGAATACCGTCACAGTGGGACATTTACCCAACATTTAACACTAGTTTGAGATATACACAAATATTATAAGGTTACAATGGAATAAATAAATAATCTCACTTTCATTCCATCATCATCATCAAATATCCACAGTCTAGATAGTAATAAAAGAAATGCAAGTGTCCACATTATTACAACTTCCAAAATAAAGTACATTATGCAAATGAATTACACCCTTTTATTGATTACATACTATGAAGGAAAAATACAACGTAGCACGTCTACAAGAAAACTACTCCTCGTGCTCAGAGTCGCTCCTAACTAGGTCCTCCTTAAAAGTGGAGACACCTGTCACACCTGTACGCCAAAGCAAGGATGAGTCTAAAAGACCTAGCAAGCAATCTAAGAACAACACCCTTACACATATCATACACAGAGACTATTTTTTTTTTTTTACAATAAGGAAAGCATATGGTTCATACTTATAACAAGTTACACTAAAACATGATCACCCTACACATGCTTTCTACACATAACATATAACATGTTTTACAATTCAAATACTATTCATATCATGGTACAAGTCTACCAATTTAACACATGGAATTATGTATAAGTTAAATAACAACCTAGCATGATATTTAATCATTTTCCCATGTAAGCATAACAATTATCCACACATTTAGCTTGTTGTTTTATTATGAATGAAACACAATGACACATGGTATCACATTTTCACATGTTAACACTTTCATTTTACACTAACACATGCTCACACTTTGCATTGCCCAATTCACTTGTTCACATTCACATTTTACACTTTATTTCTGTGACACATAGTCCAAATCACCACTAGAAGGACACACATACACATTCACATGCCCATCACCTAGGCAACACAGTGACGGGTCTTGGTTAACTGTGCAGAATTGGGAGAAGCACTCTCCACCCTAACCAGTGGTACTTGTCCACCTCCAGGATTTTATCCTAATGCCCATAGGATATCACACACATCGAACCTTTCCGTAGGGACTTTACTACAGTACGGTTCCACAGCCCTCTATGGTAGTAGTGTCACTAACGACACAATTACACATTTAACACTTTATTATATTTACTTACATTATTCACATGCACTAATCATTTCATGCTCATGCGCTTAAACACACACACGTGATTCAGTTTACTGAATTCAATCTTACTGTTCACATTGAAAAATGATCATATCAAATCCCTAATCATGCTTCTAATCATTAAATTTCATATAATTAAAATTAACGTAATTAACATGAATATTAGCACAACTTAAACTGGTTACAGTTGTCACGCCCCGACGTGGAATATCGGAGCGCGAAGGCAGTTGCAAGTGAACGGGTATAGAGCGAGTACTAGACATCAAACCATTGAACAAGAATAAATACTAAAACAATTTCATTCATTAATAATCTTTCAAATGTCTAGTTACAACCACTAATATCAGAGCCAACCTATTGGGCCCGATTACATTGGAATAAAGCAAAAGACTGAACTTTCAAACCTAACTACTACAATGCTAAACATAGTAATAGGACGCTAGGGTACTCAAGACATCACTCCAGGTCGTTCCCGTCCTCTTGAGTGTATGGTTCATCCTCGGTCTCACCTGAGAACACAACGACAAATAATGCAGGGTGAGCGATAATGCCCAGTAGGACTTAAATCTTAGGATCAAGCATGCTTTAAGTGTTTAATGTCTTATAAAGCAGGATAACTAGAGAGAATAACGAGAAACGTATAGCAAGTACTGGTACACGATAACGAGGGACAATAGCACAATGCACGAGAGTATAGCACGACAAGTTTTGATATTGGATTGGCCGTATAACAAGATAACAAGTAAAGTTGCACAACAGCGCACAAGTCACGATAGCAAGTGTTGGTCGATATTCTTTCAACTACGAGATTCAAGTAAACCAATAATTGACTGTTTGATTAATTGATTGCCATAGATCAAATCTTGCGTGTGCATGCGTTAGGTGTATGCCATCACCCAGATCATTAGACCCTCGCGAGTTATAGCCTTTCAGGTGCTCCTCCCAAGGACCAGACCGGGCCCTAATAATGTTGCCTAGCATAGTCATGTTTTTATCGTAGACAATCAATTTAATGGCCAAATAAAGTACCAAGGAATAGATGAGAGTACTAGATGAATAGACGAGATAGTAGAGTAAACGTGAATAGATGAGCGAATAGAGTATAGATGAGGGCTAAGGGACAATGCACGTAACCTTCCGAGTAACAGGCGATAGTAACAGTTGCACAACACGCATACATGGTGTTGGTAGTCAGGTGGAACTCACAATCTTCCTGCTGGCCATGTTATGCACAAGTCCAGAGGTTCGACGTGATTCAAGGTAAGAGTGAACTTCTAATAGCCGTTTGGATCATATCGATCCCTAAAGGTGTAATGGGTGTTAGGGTACAACTGGCTCGTCGACCATGTGGGAATCCATGATCAGAGGAGACTTACGGAGGCCTTGTGCAAGGGTTTACTAGTCCGGCGAAAGGAATATTCGACGGAGAGTTCACCACAAGCCAATTAAGGTGTGTATATAAAAATAGGTACTCGACGTTCTAGAGGAATTCTAGAACAGTGGAGCGTCGATATCGGTATATAAACAACACAAGAAACGAATACAAGTCCTTTAAAATAGGGCAATTAATATACTTTATTGCAATAAATTACCAGATACATTATGAGATATTGTATGCAATATTTCAGCCATATATGGATGGTTCATGTGTGTGCATGTGAGGGAGAAATCATAGATAGAAAAAAAGTTGTGAATATGTATTTTAAAGTATTCAATATAGCTCCATTTTAAAACAGGTGTTTTTACTGCGTGTATAACTGTTAAAAAGGCAATAAATTTTTATGGGTTTTCATGCAAAATCCTGTGAACGCGACGTACCCATGTAAGGGTCGCGACAGGGCCATGATGGAATGCTACATGGTCCTGTACGGGTCGCGACAGGGTTGTCTGCTCAGGCGGCCAGAACGCGACGGGGTCTCCTGTCACGTTCAGAACGCGACAAGACGATGGTCGCGACGGCTCTGAGAACGCGGCGTGTCGAGCTGTCGCGTTCTCAGGTACTTCACCTGAGTTCGACCGGGAAACATGTTCAGCATTGGATTGCGTGCCAACTTGACTTGTTTGGACACAGGGTACTTTGAAAAATCATAACTAATTACATAGTCGATGAAAAATCACGAAACAAGTTGCAAATTAAAGTAGACATGTAAGGGTGCTTCCAGTAAATCGGAATTAGAGAGAGAGCATGGTTCATATAGGGTTTGAACATGAGCAAGAACGAGTTATTCAGAACATGGCACAGAGAGAAAGATCGATTAAATTCGATCAACATGCTCGATGAAATTTAGGGCTTTTAGGGGCAAAAGATCCCTAACAAAAGTATCTACAGTAAAAATTTTGTAGCATGAGATCAAGTATACATAGAGATTTGAATTAAACATGATGTCTCGTGGTTATCATGTTTGCAGATCTTCTAAAATCAAGAACAAAAGATTGGCTCAATGAAAAAGAGGGAATCAAGAGGGCTTTTGTTCCTGGTGATTGGAACTACCTACATACGAGTTTAATTTAATTTTGCTGGTGAGAATGCCTACCTTTGACTCGATTTGTCTTCTAGGGTTAAAATCTCCAAGAACGAGGAAGAAGCTCCAAGAACTCCTTCTCCCCACGAGATCCTCTCCTCCTTGGCCTCCTCTCCACGTCCAACAACCTTTGGCAATGAGCTAGGGTCGGCCAAGAGGGTTTAAGAGATGTATTTATGCATGTATGGGTTCCTATTCCTACTTCTATTCTAATTGCTCTTTAATTACGAGATTTTCTAACTCCAACCTTCATTTCTTGCTTTTCAACCTCTATTTAGGTTAGGATGAGATCTAAATTCGTGCTAAATCATAAGGGGTAGGCTTAGGAATCCAATTCCAATTCTTATTGCCTCTTTTAATGCTTAAAGAGTCCTTCTCCATTTAAGAGATATTAAGACTCCGAATTTAGGGTATTTTCTTTTTATTTACTATTTGTAAATTCATATTTTGACCCAATAAGTTCTAGAGGATCCATTAAGCAAAGCCCATTACTCTTTTCCATTTAATGGGTTTTATTTAATGCTCTTTTCATTGAATATCCCTTTAGCTGAGTTTTTAATTTATTATTTAAATTTTTATTTTTCTCAAAAATTCAGGTTGCTACAACAGTACTTTCTGATGTCTATTCAATATGAAATTTTTATCATAGGTTGTACACAGAATATATATGACATTCTGGAAAGTTCACATTTTTTTGGAATAGTAAACCAAATTTTACAATTTAAAGTAGATTTCAGACATATACATTAAGAATTTCACTAAACATGGTACATATCAACATGGTCGGTTCTAACAGTCCAAAAACCTGAGATTAGTCATCATATCATCATAGAAAACTTATGAAGCCCTAACATGCAATGGATCTACTTAATCAGGAATTATCAAATCAACTCATACTCATTATCCCATTGCAGAAATTTTAATAAATAAAAAAATTTACAAAAATTTGACACATTATTCTGACATGATCTACTGACTGTTCCTATCTAAACATGATTTTACAGTGTACACATATACCCAGAAATCTGGAAAATACATCACAAAGATCAAAACATACATTCTGTAAAACCTGGTGAACTTGGCGGGACAAGGGTTGCCGCCAACAGGGGTTAACGACACAATAGGTTGCCGCCAACAGGGGTTTACGACACAATAGGTTTCTGCCAACAGGGGTTAATGGCACAATAGGTTGCCACCAACTCAAGATCTTGATGGCACACATGTGGCCGTCAATCTCCTGTCTGCAGAAACACAGACAGGCGCACAAATACAAGAGAATAAAGGGTTCTAGGACAAGAGAAAAATTCTATAAAAATCCTGAGACCTACTAGACATGGTTAGGGATGAGATCCATAGGTTGCTTGCCTCAGAAAAATTGCCAAAGAGGATTAAGTTTGCTGAAGATGCTCTCCTCAGCCAAGCCAAGAAGTGCCCAAATCTCCTTCCGAACTAGTTTTTATGTCGATGCAGGTTGCACACCGGAGTTGAGGAAGCATCACCAAAGTCCAAAGCCTCTCCCAGTCGATGCAGATCACCAGGAGACACACCATAACGCCAAATCCAAGCCTCCAAAGTTCAGATTTCACACAGAAAGTTCTAGGGTTTCTCAAAGAGCCAAAGGAACCTAATCTGGCCAAAAAGGGATGTTTTTATAAGCTAAGCGGTCGGAATACGCATTAGGGTTGGAATCCTACCATTGGAGGTGGGTTTCCAAAACTGAGACCGAAGGAAACGCTGCCCTTTCCAGATCTGAAACCGCACAATTTCTGGGGAAATAGACGGCCACATTACTGCCGTTTACTGGGAATTCGCATCCATCGATCTGGACGTCGACTCTCCCATAAACGTCCAAGCATATTGACGTTAACATGCCTCTCGGCCAGAACATAGAAATGCAGCATAACATGCATACACTATATATATATATATACACACAATATATCATGTATAACTTAAGCACCATATGTACAATGTAAGTAAAACAATATATACATAGTTATCAAGCATATACATATATACAACATCATGTAAACATTATATGTACTAGGACAAACATATACATACATATACATAACTCTATACATAAGAGACTAAACACCATATGACAAAGTTTAAATAAAGAACAAAGTTCGAGGGCCTTACAACGTGTCCCAATTAAAAGCACAGGTATAAGAAGAAAGGTGAAGTCCTTAAGGGGCATACCCCGAGAACTTGCAAAGCACAACTCTTAACTCACTCAAGTACAAAAGCTCACAACACTCGCTCTCACTGCTGCTGATAGCACACGGCACCACAGCCGTGTCCGTAACCCATCCAACACCGAGCTCCCGTGACGACGAGCCCCTAGCTGAAGGAAGTAGGGGGAGTGAGCCTCGCGAACAAGGCCCAGTAGGGATTACCAGTCCCTCACCGGCCAGAGCAGTAGGAACTCCAAAAATAGGAAACTAGACTAGAAAGCTATAAAGTGAGGAACACCTACAACAGGGTACTACAAAGCAGCGGAACAGAACAATGCAACGCCACGACCACCAACCAAGGTCGTGACACACACATGACTACCGCAGAAACCAACGGAGTCGGGCACCAAGCGGAAGCAACCCTCGACGCACCCGCTGAGACCATGCAACAACCAGGTGAGAACGACGTCTCACCACAAGCACGGCCACCTCAGACCTCCACAAGGTCGAGGGCCCACAAGCAGAACCACCCCAGACCTCGGACACACCGCGAGGTCGGGAAGCCGCACACGTCGGTGCCACCACGGACTGGCACCCAAAAATAGGACTACGGAACCGAGATGACACCAAAGCGAAAACCACCAGAAACACGGGCCAACAGGGCCAAACCAACGATGCCTATGGAAACTAGGCACGACCAGGTTATAACTACTGTGCAAGCTCGGGCAACAAATAACACTTAGAAACATCACAAGGAAACGTCATCACAACAATAACAACCAAGCCACCGCCACTGGCAGCCAAAAGGAGGACACACCAACCACTCCCTCAGCTTGCAGCTTGGCTCCTGCCTCTAACCTCCCCGAAAGAGCGAGACAGAGCCGCCACTAAACACCACAAGAATGCACACACCACCCACAGCTTGGCCAAGCTGTGGCTCCACGCATAGCACCACCACGTGGCTCCGGAACCAACGTAGAGAGAGGCAGTGAGACAAAGGACTGTCCGGGCTGCGCTGGGAAGAAAACACCTCAACGACCTTAGCGTCCTGCTGCAGATAAGAGAGCTCTACAAACGACTCAGCGTCACTATCCAAACCTCGTTTTCCCCTCCGCTCTAGAGTCCGCCAACTCAGCTGCCAACTTGAGCACGCTCGTAGCCTAGAGCACTCCCTCAACAGGCTCCCGAGGATGGGGGTCCCAGGCAACGGAGAAGACATCTGAACGGGACAAGCCCTCAAGTGTCAAGCACCGGGTGAACAAGCGGGGCAAGCACAACAAGAACCACGCCGAACCGCTGGCTTGTAACCCATGACAAGTCCAGCAAGCACGAGGCACGCACGGACCCTCAAGAGGGCCGTCGGCTAACCAAGGCACATATGAACAAGCCAACACCTCGGAACACCACTAGTCGGTTTGGAAAGCATCGCTCTACAAATCATCGATAGACCATCGGTCAATCGGTTATTAGATAGACGCAACCCTCCTGGCACCGCTGCCAGGACACAGTCACGAAGGTGTCACCTTCAGTAACTGAACGCAGCGAGGCAACCTGTCGTGTTCCCCACCTGAAGGTCCTAAGGGCAAGTCTTCTCTAGGGCACACGCCGACACGCCAACCAAAACCACGGAAACACCCGAGGCAACACAAGTATTGTCGTGCCCCTCGTGGCCATCACAAAACCATCGCGATGGGGAAGGGCATCGCGACAGCAACCCGATCAGGACAGGGAAACGCACCGCGGCAAGAACTCGTCGGACCACCGGGTCGCAAGGCCATCGCGTAGGGCCAACACATCGTGACATGATCGCGCCCTCTGGTGTCGCAAGGCGTACCATGGTTGATGATGATCAGTCTGTCCCCATGTAATTTTAATTAATTACATATATATATTTTGATGATTAATAAAACCAAACAAGAGTTTATCAATTATATCTAATTAATATTTCATAAGTCTTAAGTATAGAAAAAATACCAAGGTCAAACAAGCCAATAAAGGTATGCATTAATTCTCTGAAGCTTTAATCTTTTCAACATGATATTTCTCTAAGTCCATATTGATTTATGTTGAACATCATAACGATTTTCTTATAAGACTAAAAAGTCATGTTGTTTCAAACAAGTCGATGCTGTAACGATTCTATAAGTCACCGTAACGATTTCTTTAGAACTCGTAACGACTTGCCTGTCATAACGATTCTATAAGTCACCGTAACGATTTCTTTAGAACTCGCAACGACTTTCCTGTCATAACAATTTCATAAGTTACCGTAACGATTTCTTTAGAACTCGCAACGACTTGCCTGTCATAACGATTTCATAAGTTACCGTAACGATTTCTTTAGAACTCGTAACGACTTGCCTGTCATAACAATTTCATAAGTTACCGTAACGATTTCTTTAGAACTCGCAACGACTTGCCTGTCATAACGATTTCATAAGTCATCGCAACGATTTCTTTAGAACTCGCAACGACTTGCTCGCCGTAACGATTCTATAAGTAATCATAACGATTTCTTTAGAACTCGCAACGACTTACTCGCCGCAACGATTCTATAAGTAATCATAACGATTTCTTTAGAACTCGCAACGACTTGCTTGCCGCAATGATTCTATAAGTACTCATAACAATTTGCTTTGTACAAAGATTTCTTTAAGCACTCATAACGATTTGATTTGCGCAACGATTTCTTTAGAGCTCATAACGACTTGATAAGCGTTCATAACGATTTCTTCAGTGAACACAACGATTTGCTTTGTATAACGATTTGATAAGTGTTTCACAATGATTTTTTCATTAACCACAACGATTTGTTATGTCTCATAACGACTTGGTCAACCTGACTTATTCATAACGATTTCATAAGTCATATAGCCATCGATTTCATATCTTATATTGACTTGATATCTTATTCACCTTAAAAGCGTTGACTGGTCAAAAGTCCACATAGATATCTCTCTGACACTTCTGCATTTATGAGATCTGATCGTATCTCTGCATGCTTGCACATGATATCATCCTTTATCGTGCTTACTCTGATTACGTCTTTTAGACTTAGCTATTTGACATTACTATTTTGATGTCTATTGCTACTAACGTTGACTGACATCAGAGACAGCTTAGCTGTCTGCTATTTGAGATTGACATTTGTGCAGACCTCTGATCTAGCTCTATGTTACAACGTTAAACAAAATAGAAGCCAAAGGATATTTCTCAAGATCTCAACTCTTTGTGTGCTCAAGTGATCAAAAGGCTGTTGACTGGAAGCTTCCAAGACTCCAGGTGTCATTCAGTATAACGACTACTCAAGGGAGAAACAACGGACACTTCAACGTCTATATTTCGAATTGAAGATATAAATACAAGTCAGAAGAACAGAAGAATAACAACGCTTGTTCAAGCATTCAAATTCTTCTGAAGAAAGTCTAGAGCCAAGAATCTCATTCCTCATCACCTTCAGCTCTTTGCTCTCTGTGCTGTAATAGATTTTCTAAGAGAGCCCGTATAGTTCTGAGAGTGTGCCTTGTTTAGATTCTTGCTCTCAGTGCTAGTTGCTTCAGATCGTGGCTTGTTAAAAGCTTGATCTAGGGGCTTGAATTTCATTCAATTCTCTTTGAATTGTTGTTCCCTTCGGGTGTGAAGGAAGACCTGGTGGTATCCAGGGTGTAGTTCCCTTCTGTTGTGAAGGAAGACCTGGTGAGGTATCCAGGGTGTTGTTGTTCCCTTCGGGTGTGAAGGAAGACCAGCTGAGCTGGGTGTTGTTGCGTCCCTAGGGGGACTGTACCCTAGTTATTGAAATCCTGAGTTGTTGCTCAGGGACTGGACGTAGGACTCCTAAGGAGAGGAGGACCGAACCAGGATAATTCTTGTGTTGTGTGATTGTCTTCTTTGTGTGTTTGATATTTAAACTAACAGTCACTAACTTCCTTCGAAGAACGTTTGTGTGAATATTTTTAGTTACAGGTATCTTGTAGATTATTTTAAAAGACCCATTCACCCCCCCTTTGGGCTCGTCAACTGGGCAACAAGTGGTATCAGAGCAAGTCTCTTCGACAAAGAAAGGATCCAACGATCTGAAGAGTAAAGATCCATGGCAGCCCAAGGTAACTTTGAAGATCAGTCTGTCAACCGACCCCCTCTCTTGATGGTGAAGATTATCCTTACTGGAAGACCAAATGGAATAGTTTCTACAAGGCCACGACTATCAAATTTGGTCCATAGTAGAAGAAGGTGATCTGGTAGTCACAAATGAGAAAGTTTAATGGACAGATGATGACAGAAAGAAGATCTCCTTGAATTGCAAAGCAAAGAGCATCTTATGCTGTGCTCTAAGTAAGAAGGAGTTCAACAGAGTTTCTGCCTGCAAATCCTCAATGGAAATGTGGGAAAAGCTCAGGATCACATATGAAGGCACAGACAAGGTAAAGGAAACAAGAATCGACATTCTTGTCACTCAGTTTGAGAGATTTCAGATGCAATCAGGTGAATCCATAACTCAAATGTTCAGCCGATTCACTGACATCACAAATGGACTAGCTGGTCTGGGGAAAACTTATGAGATTGGAGACATGGTGAGGAAAATACTTAGATCCTTACCGTCCTTATGGACCCCAAAGGTCACAACAATAGAAGAAGCTAATGACCTAAAGAGAATGTCAGTAGAAAAGCTCATTGGGTCCCTCATGGCCTATGAGATCAACATGGAAAGGTTGGGAGAGTCCTCTAGCAGAAAGAAGCACTCCAACGCCTTAAAAGCTGAAGAAGATTCACCAGAAGCAAGTTCAGCTGAGAGTGAAAGTGATACAGATAGCGAGAATGAGGAAGCAATGCTATCTAGAAGATTGCAGTGGATTTTAGCTAAGAAGAAGAAGTTCCAATCAGGTAGAAGGCACTTCAAAAGGAATAAGGACTTCAAGAAGCCAGATGGAAAAGAGATGAAGAAAGGAGAACACATCTGCTATGAGTGTAAGAGGCTTGGACACATTAAAGCTGAGTGTCCAAAATTTAAGAAGTTGGAGTTCAGGAAGAAAGACAGCTCCAAGAAGTTTAGAAAGTACAAAAAGAAGGCGATGGAAGCAGCATGGGAAAACAGTAGTGACTCAGACAGTGAGTCAAGCTCCTACAGCGATGAAGAAGAAGCCAACTTGGCCTTCATGGCTAATACTGAAGAAAATGTAACCTCTGACTCTTCTTTTGATTCATGCAATGGTTCAGATTCTGATAGTTTAGAAGAGGCTTTCAACGAATTATATGAAAAATATAAAGAAGTAACCAAACTATTAAAAGTAGGCAAGAAAAACATAGTCTGTATAGAAAATACAAACTCAGATGTAAAATCAGAAAATGAACAATTAGAAAGTCAAATAACTGAACTTAAAAGAAGAAATGAACTGTTATGTGAAGACCTAAAAGCTAAGAATGAACAAATAATTAAACTTGAAAATTAGGAAAATGTAGATGAACTAAGAACTGAAATCAAAACACTAACAGAAGAAAATATACAGTTATCTAGCACATTAGAAAAATTCACCAATGGTAAAAACTCCCTCATATTAAAGGGTGCTAGAAGATCATGTAAGAAGAAAAATGGATTAGGATATACACCCCCAGATAATGAAGAAACCATAGTTTATCCTAAAACATATCCAACACCAAAATTTGTACCTGAACAAGATATAGCATACAAAGTTGATTTCAAATATATAGAAAAAGTAACCAAATTATCCTGCTGTAGTCACTGCAACAAGTTAGGACATATCATAACGACATGCCCAACAAGACATAAGAAATGGATAATAAAAAGTAAAATCAATGATACTAACCCATCAGGACCTAAAAGAATTTGGGTACCTAAAACTTGATGTTTTTATTTTAGGTTATCCCTCGAGTATCCAAATGGTATTTGGATAGTGGGTGCTCAAGGCACATGTCAGGAAACCAGAAGTTATTCTCTCATCTCCAAGCTGAAGAAGGAACAGTCACTTATGGAGATAATGGGAAAGGAACAGTGATAGGCAGTGGCTCTGTGAATAACAAAGGAAAAACAGTCGTAGAAGATGTGTTATTAGTCAAGGGATTGAAGCACAATCTCATTAGCATCAGCCAGCTGTGTGACAGAGGCCATCAAATCAAGTTTCAAGAGTCAAAGTGCAGCATACTGAAGGATGGAGCAGTCATCTTTGAAGCTAATAGAGAAAAGAATTTGTATGTGCTCTATCTTGAGGAACTCAAGGAACAAGATGTCTGTATGGCAGCAAATAAGGATAAATCTACTGAATTATGGCACAGACAACTATGTCATTGCAGCATAGATGGCATGAGGAAATTGCTAAAGAAGAATCTTGTGGAAGGTCTACCTAAGGTCAGTGCAAAAATGGATGGTGTCTGTAGACCTTGTGCTAAGGGAAAGCACACCAAGAGTTCCTTCAAGTCAAAGACGGTGGTGACCACCTCAAAACCCTTAGAGCTCCTTCATATGGATCTATTTGGGCCAATGAGGACTACCAGTCTTGGAGGAAAGAACTTTGGATTTGTCATAGTCGATGACTACTCAAGAGAAACCAAGTATGGTCACTTGTTCCTAGACCATCCAGTCATTGGCACTAAATGGGTGTTCATAAATAAACTGGATGAAACTGGTGCAATCATAAGAAACAAGGCCAGATTGGTAGCTCAAGGCTATTCTCAAGAGGAAGACATAGATTTCGATGAAACCTATGCACCTGTAGCTAGACTTGAGGCCATTAGAATATTACTTGCATATGCATCTGCTTTGAACTTGACATTATTTCAAATGGATGTTAAATCCGCATTTTTAAATGGTTTTATAAAAGAGGAAGTTTATGTGGAACAACCTCCGGGTTTTGATGACACAAAATTTCCCAATCATGTTTTCAAACTTCATAAAGCATTATATGGTTTAAAACAGGCACCTAGATCCTGGTATGAAAGGCTTGGCTCTTTTCTTTTAAACCATGGTTTCAGTAGAGGTCAAGTAGATAGTACCCTTTTCATAAAGTCAAGGATCAAACACATTCTATTAGTCCAAATTTATGTAGATGATATTACCTTTGGGTCTACTGATGAATCCCTTTGCAAGTACTTTGAAAAGTTGATGCAGGGAGAATTTGAAATGAACATGATGGGAGAACTTAATTATTTCCTTGGATTACAAATCAAACAAGGAAAGGAAGGAACTCACATCTGTCAAGCAAAGTACACAAAAGAACTCTTAAAGAAATTTGGATTCGAAAATACCAAGCCACTGTCAACACCGATGAGCACATCAACAAGGATGGACAGTGACAAAGATGGTAAGAAAGTAGATCAAAAGATCTACAGAGGTATGATAGGTTCACTCCTTTATTTAACAGCTAGTAGATCTGATATTCTATTTAGTGTATGCATGTGTGCTAGGTATCAAGCAGATCCTAAAGAATCACATTTAATTTCTGTGAAAAGAATATTTAGATATTTAGCAAGAACTCATGACTTAGGTCTATGGTATCCAAAACATTGTGAAATTAACTTAGTAGGTTACTCTGATGCTGACTATGCTGGATGTAAATTAGATAGAAAAAACACCAGTGGTTGTTGTCAATTTCTTGCAGAATGTTTAATATCTTGGTCTTCAAAGAAACAAAATTCAGTGGCACTATCTACAGCTGAAGCTGAGTACGTACTGCTGGAAATTGCTGTACACAACTCTTATGGATAAAGCAACAACTTGAAGATTTCGAATTAAACATCAAATCCATCCCACTGCTGTGTGACAACACCAGTGCCATAAATCTTACCAAGAATCCAGTTCAACATTCAAGGACCAAGCATATTGAGGTTAGATATCATTTTATTCGTGACCATGTAGCAAATGGTAATATTGAAATATCTTTTATTGATTCAAATGGTCAGTTAGCAGACATTTTCACAAAAGCCTTACCCGAGGAGAGATTCACATCTCTTAGAAGGGAATTAGGCATGTGCAATTTGTGAAAAAGTTTTTGTTTAAAACTGGCACATTAAATTTTAGAATTAAGTAACTTTTCCCTCCATGGATTTAAGCAAAAGAAATTCAAATTATCCTGTGTAACCGCTCTCTCATTGAAGTCGGTTTGAATAGTCAAACTCTTTTGTCTTCTTCTGCCGCCGTTTGGCGCCTCACTTTCCACAACGCATTAATTTATTCCTGAAAATTGAATGAGATAACGATTCATACCTCGTCTTCTACCTTTACCCTCTTTCGTCTGGTTTCTCAATCCGATGCCCTAGCGATTTCGACATCGACTCTCTGCTAGTCTTTGAAGCTTCTCTCCTCTTCCCGTGAAATTTCTCAAGGGCTTTCACTCCTTCTTCCTTCTCAACCCTCCAGAAAACCTCTTTACTTGATTCCATGGCCGCATCAACCGTTTCCGGGAGTTTGGGTGGCTACAGTGCCGAGTTCCTCACTCCTGAGCAGCAGGAGAGGTTCCAGTTCGTGAAGACCAAAGTGTGTGGGAAAAAGGCAGTGGACGTTGCTGATCTGGAAAAGAATGGTATACGCAGTGTGGTTGAAGCTTTAATCATGATGGAATGGATGGGAGTAACAACCTTCTCTGAGGTAAGTTATCCAGACCTCGTGAAGGCCTTCTATGTATGCCTGAAGACTCAAGAAGATGGGTCACTGGTTTCATATGTCAAGGGAACCCAGATTAAGATAGACTGTGAGCTTCTGCATGGGTTGTTTGGAGTAACAACATCAGGGCACAGCGGGGTTCACTCCGTGAACGCCCAGGTCAAGGGTCTTGGCATTGTAGGGCCGGGATACAGATTAAGAGATGGAAAATTGGACATCAACCAACTAAATGCGTTCAACCGCCTCCTCCACTTCATAGTATGTCAGATCTTGGTTCCAAGAAGCGCCACTTTCTCCACCTGATCAAAGGCAGATTCTGACATGATGTTTTGGGCCATACAGAACAAGGAAATTAACATGGCCGCAGTGATGATGGAAATAATGGTTTTTGCGAGAGATCAGATTTGGGACACTAAATCCAAGCTAAATGTTTCCTTGCCGTATGCACATCTGCTTACCAAAGTTTTCAAGCACTTTGGTATTGATCTGGCAGAAGCAGTTGTTGAGAAAATGGGCCAATCAATTAGGTCCAGAAATCTCCGAAAAAGTGGTTTCTCAGTCATAAATGGTGTTTGGTCTAAGACCTCAGTGGCCGAGGGAGAGGCCGTCATAGGAGACATTCCGGATTTTCCTGATGTTCAGGAAGAAGCAGCAGAACCAGCAACAGAGCAACCTCAAGCAGTCCAAGCAGCAGTAGAGCAGAGAATAGAGTTTGAGCCAGCAGTACCTTCTCTTCCAGCAGAATTAGTAGAAGAAACTCAAGCTGCGGTTGAGACTACAGGGTCACCCCTTATCCAAGCAGTTTTACAATCTCCAGAAGGACCTGAAGAAGAAGCAGTGGTTGGTGCAGCAGATAATCTGCCCACCTCCATTATTGCCTCCATTCTCAGAGATGTAGTGGATTCTGTTCTCATCTCTGCAGTCACCTCAGAGACTGATAGAATTGTAGAAGAAGGTGTGGCTTCAGGCCACTTTGAGGATTCAGTGGCAGCAGCAGAGGAGCAATCCAGTGCTCCTTCAAATGTTGTTTTGGAAGAGGCTCCCATTCAGGGGGAGCAAGAATTAATGGAAGAAGATGCTCCTGCTCGGGGGGAGCAATCTAAGAAAGGTCAAGTAGAAGAGGCAACTCACCATGATGAGCCAATGGGTGATGTACCAGTTGATGAAGACCTTCCTCATGATCAGGATGATGTCAGAGAAGGGGAGACTGCCAGCTCCTCAAATTCAGATAATGATCAGCCTCCTCCAGTTTCAGAGGCTAGGCAGAAAGAGAAACAGGTGGAGCCCGAAATACCTCTCTTATCAGATACTCCTCATGAAAGGCTAATGAAGCAGAAAATAATAATAAAATTGAAGCCTGTGATTGAGAGGCTTGATGCTCAAGGTACAATCCTGTGCTCTCCCCAATCAGATGTTAGTTCCATCTTCATGAGCCAAGCTTCAACTTCAAAGGATATCTCCAACATAAGAAATGCCATGAAGTGGTTCAATCAGGAAATGAGCACCATGAAAAATTTGCTGAGTGACATTCTTAAGGTGGTTGGAGCTCAAATTCCTCCTCCTCCACCGCCTGCAGCTCAGGTTCCGGAGTCAGGGGTTTCTAGGCCTTCAGTTCAAGAAGCAGGGCCAACAGGGCCAGAAGCAGCAGCAGTAGCATCAGCAGAGGCAGCAGTAAATGTTGAAGGGCCATCTGGGCCAGATGATCAGGTTAAAGGGCCTCCAGGGCCAGCTGAGCAAGGGTCAGGGCCATCAGGACCATTGGAGAGTGAGTCTGTGCAGAAAGAGGCAGAAGAATCCTTGGCACCCAAGCCCCCAGCTCCCTCTTCTCCCTCTCACACACCTATCCCTCCAACTCCACCCTCAGCTCCTCCTGCTCCCCAAACATTCAAGAAGCCTCAATCCATACCTGTTTCCTCTCCAGCACCATTTCAGTCCACCTCATCTCCTGCCTCCTCTACTACAATTCCTTCTCCTTCTCCTATACTTGAGGTCCCTCCAGCATCCTCAGCTAGAGCCTCCTCCTCCTCCTCTGGTCCCTCCCTTGGACCAGTTGATGACCTCCCTACTACATCACATTCTTTTCTTCATCCTACTCCTCCACCATCTTTCATCACTATCATACCTAAAAGAGCTCAACTCAACTCTCCCTTTATGGAAAAGATAAAGGATGAGTTTGAGGAAGGGATCCTCAGGTCTCTGTTGAAGGTTGGAGAACATGTCCATAGGGCAGACTCTTCCAGTCCTGCCCCCAAGAAGAGGAAGATTACTTCTACTTCCTCCATTTCCTCTGAACCTAAATATCCTCCCTTGTGGTTCTCTCTCACAGTGGACAACAAACATAACCCACTGTATAGGGAATACTTTCCAAAGTTGTTCTTGCCACCATCATTAACCTTCCTTTTCAAAATCTTTCAGATCATTTGAACATCATTCTACCCTACACTTCTCTTTCAAAATCCGAAAAGTCCAAAATCTTCTCTCTTGCCCACTCCAAAACTGAAGAGCAGTTGGGAAAAGGTCACAAGGATCTCTTCAAGAAATTCATTCTTGCCAAATCTGCTAGATTCCCTCCAAGGGACCACTCCCTGACCTTATCTGAGTGGTTCAGGATGTATCATCAAGAACTTTGGGCACCCTTCATTCAAAAGGAAATCAAGATGGTCAGACACTATGTGTTGTTCAACAACTACAGATATGTCCATCGACTTCCTGAAGTTCAGCTCAGTCAGTTCAAAAGGGCCATTTCAGCTCTCACTCCAGACATCTCACATACTTCAGATGTTCAGGTAGATTTTGCTACCCTCCAAGTGCCTGAAGAAATTGCCCTTCCTCAAATCCATTTTTTAGTTATGGAGTCCTCTGTAGGATCCATCATCTTTGAGCGTTTTGCCAGAGTAATGGGTAGAATTAAAGTACAGAAAGACTGCCTGGTTCCTTTTCCTAGATTCCGATTTAGGGAATATCACCAGGGGCATGTAAGTGCTGCAGTTCTAGCCCCCATTCTGTCTGAATGTGAAAGGCTGACATCCTCAGAATGGTCCAAGTTCTATCCTTTGTCAGCTCAGCAGCTATTTGCTATCAATGAAGATCAGGCCAGGGAAGGCAAACCAGCTATTTCTCCAGCTACCTTCTTGGATATGAATTCTATACATCTTGTTAATGACCCTTTCAAAGTCTGGGAGGAAAGATACAAAGTATATGTGGCTATGCACAAAGCTCTCAGAGACAACCACAACCACTATACTGTGACCATGGACCAATTCCTCACCTGTGCCAGCTTTGGGACTCGTCGTTTTCTCAAGATGACCATGGACAAGGATGCATATGCTGATCTTCTCTATCAGCACCTAGATCTTCATCTCAAAAGGATGGCTTCCTCCATGGGACCATCCTACTCTTTGTCTTTTGGAGTTTTTAAAACTCATTTTGAAGAGCAGGAAGCACAGGCATGGGAAACCATCTCCCATTTTGCGTCTCTTTTGTCTCCTGCCTTCTATTTACCTGTACCTCCGCAAAGTTAATGACAACCTCTTTGTGTACTCCTACTTTCCTTCTCTCTTCTGTCTTTGTCTCAGCTTGTCTTTTTGCTCAATGACAAAAAGGGGGAGAAAATTTGCATGTCTGAAATACATTCCAATAAATTTTTTTAAGGAAGAAAATTAGCATGTCATATCTTCAGACTGATTTCAGATATTTTTTCATCCATGCTTATTGTTCAGTTTTGTCATCACCAAAAAGGGGGAGATTGATGATCAGTCTGTCCCCATGTAATTTTAATTAATTACATATATATATTTTGATGATTAACAAAACCGAACAAGAGTTTATCAATTATATCTAATGAATATTTTATAAGTCTTAAGTACAGAAAAAATACCAAGGTCAAACAAACCAATAAAGGTATGCATTACTTCTCTGAAGCTTTAATCTTTTTAACATGATATTTCTCTAAGTCCATATCGATTTCTATTGAACATCATAACGATTTGCTTATAAGACTGAAAAGTCATGTTGTTTCAAACAAGTCGATGCTGTAACGATTCTATAAGTCACCGTAACGGTTTCTTTAGAACTCGTAACGACTTGCCTGTCATAACGATTCTATAAGTCACCATAACGATTTCTTTAGAACTCGCAACGACTTGCCTGTCATAACGATTTCATAAGTTACCGTAACGATTTCTTTAGAACTCGCAACGACTTGCCTGTCATAAAGATTTCATAAGTTACCGTAACAATTTCTTTAGAACTCGTAACGACTTGCCTGTCATAACGATTTCATAAGTTACCTTAACGATTTCTTTAGAACTAGCAACGACTTGCCTGTCATAACGATTTCATAAGTCATCGCAACGATTTCTTTAGAACTCGCAATGACTTGCTCACCGTAACGATTCTATAAGTAATCATAACGATTTCTTTAGAACTCGCAACGACTTGCTCGCCGCAACGATTCTATAAGTAATCATAATGATTTCTTTAGAACTCGCAAAGACTTGCTCGCCGCAACGATTCTATAAGTACTCATAACGATTTGTTTTGTACAAAGATTTCTTTAAGCGCTCATAACGATTTGCTTTGCGCAACGATTTCTTTAGAGCTCATAACGACTTGATAAGCGTTCATAACGATTTCTTCAGTGAACACAATGATTTGCTTTGTATAACGATTTGATAAGTGTTTCACAATGATTTCTTCATTAACCACAACGATTTGTTATGTCTCATAACGACTTGGTCAACCAGACTTATTCATAACGATTTCATAAGTCATATAGCCATCGATTTCATATCTTATATTGACTTGATATCTTATTCACCTTAAAAGCGTTGACTGGTCAAAGTCCACGTAGATATCTCTCTGACACTTCTGCATTTATGAGATCTGATCGTATCTCTGCATGCTTGCAGATGATATCATCCTTTATCGTGCTTACTCTGATTACGTCTTTTAGACTTAGCTATTTGGCATTACTATTTTCATGTCTATTGCTACTAACGTTGACTGACATCAGAGGCAACTTAGTTGTTTGCTATTTGAGATTGACATTTGTGCAGACCTCTGATTTAGCTCCATGTTACAACGTTAAACAAAATAGAAGCCAAAGGATATTTCTGAAGATCTCATCTCTTTGCGTGCTCAAGTGATCAAAAGACTGTTGACTGGAAGCTTCCAAGACTCTAGGTGTCATTAAGTATAACGACTACTCAAGGGAGAGACAACGGACACTTCAACGTCTATATTTCGAATTGAAGATATAAATACAAGTCAGAAGAACATAAGAATAACAACGCTTGTTCAAGCATTCAAATTCTTCTGAAGAAAGTCTAGAGCCAAGAATCTCATTCCTCATCACCTTCAGCTCTTTGCTCTCTGTGCTGTAATAGATTTTCTAAGAGAGCCCGTGTAGTTCTGAGAGTGTGCCTTGTTTAGATTCTTGCTCTCAGTGCTAATTGCTTCAGATCGTGGCTTGTTAAAAGCTTGATCTAGGGGCTTGAATTTCATTCAATTCTCTTTGAGTTGTTGTTCCCTTCGGGTGTGAAGGAGGACCTGGTGGTATCCAGGGTGTAGTTCCCTTCGGTTGTGAAGGAAAACCTGTTGAGGTATCCAGGGTGTTGTTGTTCCCTTCGGGTGTGAAGGAAGACCAGCTGAGCTGGGTGTTGTTGCGTCCTTAGGGGGACTGTACCCTAGTTAGTGAAATCCTGAGTTGTTGCTCAGGGACTGGACGTAGGACTCCTAAGGAGAGGAGGTCCGAACCAGGATAATTCTTGTGTTGTGTGATTTTCTTCTTTGTGTGTTTGATATTTAAACTAACAGTCACTAACCTCCTTCGAAGAACGTTTGTGTGAATATTTTAGTTACAGGTATCTTGTAGATTATTTAAAAGACCCATTCACCCCCCCCTCTGGGCTCGTCAACTGCGCAACAGTCGCGACACCAGAAGTAGGGCAAAACCGCAGGATGCTCCATCCCGGGGCCACCCACACACCATAAACACACCACACGGGGGATGGGAGGATGGAGAAGCAGGAAATGCTATTTACAAACCACGAGGGGCTCCCAATCCACTCGTATCGAGAAGGGTACAAGCAATCCCTACCTTTCAAGAAGAACGAATCCATAAGGGCCCTTCACGTCGGATTGGCCACCTCCTCCTCGCTCCATGCAAGCTCCACAACGCCAAGGACATGAGCACGACCCTCCTCCTCGCCTAAAATGCACAAAGGGGAGAGAGGGAGGCGAAGCACTGCTGGAGGGGGAGGAGAAGATAGGGGAAGGAATAAAAGGGTGAAGGGGTTGCCGGCCAAGGCCTAAAGCCTTTGGCACTGAGGCGACGCGTCGTGTTAAGGACCTTAATTCGACGGGTCAACGCACTGTGACTAGAACGCGTCCCCCAGGGATTCCGTGACAACCCGACAGGTCGTACTGACATGCCTACCACCCTGACAGGTGTTAGACGACCGAAGCGATGGAACACTATCGCGACACGTTGACCGGGCGCGACACGAAGACGCGACGGGAAAGTCGGGCGCGACAAGAACGCTGACGCACAAGTTGGTCACGACAAGGATGACTGTTGCGTCAGACACCCACGATGTGACACTGACGCGTCGCCCAACCCAGACGCATTAGTGGCCAGTCATCCAAGACACTAGATGGAAAGTCGGGTCTTACATCCTTGTTGTGGACAAGGGTTTGGGATTACCACCGGCCATTTTGTAATATCGAGGCCAAAGAGGTCGACAAAATCTTTTTAGAAAATTGACCAATAGTAAAAAGAGATACATAAGTGAACATCAAATATAGATTTACAGACTTTGAGACTTACAACTTACCTGCTTACAGACTAATGTACTTATGTCGCACATACATACTTACGTAATCATTGAAGTAACTTTGTAAGCTACACATTTACATGGCTACAAAATTACATATTTACGTAGTTATAAACTATGAGTTGTTGAACTACTTACAGACATACATACACTTACATAGTTAGTGAAGTTAATCATTAAGTTACATACTTACATAGTTATGAACTACACGTTGCTGAGATACTTACAGACTTACATACATAGAACCACTTGCACACATTTAGATGAATGACAAATGAAAAGATTGTCTGGAGGAGTACGAACACTTACATAGCGCTGGAAATCATCTTTAGGGTGCTGGATCATTGAGTCATAAAGTTGGTATTGTTTAGCTCTAATATTAATGACCAACAATGCCCAATGATTTATAAAATGCACAGGAGAGAAGACCATGTCTGTCATTTATAGGTTTCTGCAATGTCTTCAAAATGTGGTCCAAGTATTCAATTCTTTTTTCTTCCTTGTTCCACCCCATTAGCCATCCCTATTACAAACAGTAAAGATAACAATAACATAATAGTCATATGTTCAGTTTAAATGTAGGTTGAATACTAGAAATGAAGTACAAACCTTACTATAGGCAGGCAGACAATCATAGTCATAATATTGGGATGGTTCATGCCATGTTTTTCTTCGCATTAGAAGAATAAACATATCAATTATAGTAGCTTCCATATCTTTTCCAAATAGAAGAGAAATTCTGTGCTCTGGGTTGACATATGCACCCCCGGCCATCCTTGTTCATTTCCAGTAGGTTGTCACTACAAAATGTAACAAAGATATTTATAATGGTAGTTGACGTAACTCTATCGCCTTATTCATAATAGTGTCAAGTTCATTACCCATCAATTCTAGTGGTATCTAGAAAGCTGTCAATAACGTTAAACTCCTCTCAGGAAAGTTGCTTTCATCCGTAGCAATCTCGACGGATTTCACACTGGGCAAACTAAATTATGACAAATACATCAGACATTGATGCATTAAAGAAACTTTATGAAATAAACGGAAGAGAAACAATAGAACATACCTAAGGGGGACATGCCTGACTTAATTGGGAAGACACAATGATTGGATTGTCTTCGTATGACATCTTCTTTAGCTTATCTTCAAGCTCGAACTCTGAGTCTTACCATAAACATAGATGACTTACGCACTTACACAAATATGCGATTACACAATTGTTTGGTTACACAATTTCAAAATTACATAGTCACATAGGAACATAATTGTCAGGTTACACAATTACTTATCTACCTTCAATAAAGCAGACTGTCCTCTGGCCCTTCGTGCTTCCTTGACCCTCCTTGTCAGCAATAAGGGTGAGATGGCTTTCCCCACTTTCTACTTTTTCTCCCTACTAGAGGCATCTTTGCACTTGTTGTGGGGGGGCACAATATTGTCCAACAATTTTTGTAGGCTCTGCATGATGGTGTTCATGTCCTGTCCCTCATCCTTCTCCTCCTCTTGTCCGTCTTCCTCCTATTCTCTTTTTTCTTCCACCTCTTTCTCCTCATCATCCTGTCCTCCTTCATCCTTTTTCTTAGACATCTCCTCCTCCTATTCCTCTCCTCCTTTCTCCTTCTTGGTGGACATCACCTCCACTTTCTATCCTCCCCCCTTCTTCTTGGACATCTCCTCCACCTCCTGTCCTTCGTCCTCTTCCTCCTCTCCTCTTTGAACTTGTATTTTTTGCTCCTCCTTTCTTCCTACCTTCTCATGTTCTTCTTCTCTTTCCTTTATCTTAGACATTTTTCTGTTCTTTACTATCTTTTTCTCTCTTCCTTTCTCTCTTTCATTTAGATTATCTGTCGAAGCATACTTCAAATGTCAATCAGAAGATTGATAATTTGATTTGTTTGGGTGGGTGTTGCTTGTTGCTGCTGTTGGCGGCTGTTGCTGTCGCTCATGCTATGGGTGGTCTTGTTGTTGTTGATGCTGCTGTGTTGTGGCATGTCTGGATGATAACCTTAGCTTCATTTTCTTGCTTATAAAGAGTGCTTCCTCATCCTTGGATATGGTAAGAGCGGAGACTATCTGGGAATGGATAAAAACATATAAGTTATGTGTTGGTACATTGACCACCAACATGGATAAAAGTATATAAGTTATACACCACAAGAACCAGGTTGATAAACAAACTTACAGTGTGCGTGTTCAGTTCCTTTAATTTTTTCTACCAATAAACTATTCTCCTCTGACATACCCACTTGAAAATCCGTGGAAGCTTCTTTGGAAATTCTGGTTGTAAGCTTCTTTGGTGCTGTAAGAACCATGCCTAACATTAAAAGAAATTGTACTTGTTACTGTGATATATTGTGATATAGTTTACATAAGTTATTATGGGTAGTATTTGAGAAAGAAAAGACATACACCAAGAACTGGAAAGTATCCCAAAATATAAATTCATTTAGATGACTTTTCTCTATTCTCTTTCTTCAACTCGTTAGCAATTTTAGTCATCTTGCTTATGAAGAATTGGTGCACACACATGCCCAATCGACATTGTTCACTTCCTTCATATTGTTTACATAATGCAGAATTGCAATGGGTGAAGACAACGTAGTTGTTGTGAACAAAAAACTAGCACAAAGTAAGGCCATCCAAAGCCGAACAAAATCTTGAATGTCTTCCTACTCATTAGAGGGTGCCAAAGACTGCATGGCCTGTAGAATATTTGTTCGTTGCACTCTGTCCTTCTTGGGCAACAGCTGATGAAGCTGACTGTCTACACTGTCTCGAGAAAAGTCCAGCTTCTGACCAAAATTTGGAAGGCCAAGAATCAATGCTACTTCTTTTGTAGTGAATTGCACTTTCTCACCTCTAATAAAAAATTAGTCATCTTCAATGTAATGCAAAATAATCTCCTCTACTAATGGAAGAGGGATTGTCATGTGCTTTGGATTGCTATATAAATATGGAAACATGTTGTGGACATGAGAAACTGATGGCAATCTCGAATGTTAGCCACCTTCACTGTTTCCACGTAGAACTTCCAGTTGCACCGGCTATGTAAATGGCATATCTTACTGTCTACAGTGCCTGTATGAAGATTATTCCACATGACTTATAAAATGTTAAGTAAATGGCATGTGTCACTACTTACATAATTATGAACTACATGTAACTCTCTGTAACTTGAATACTTACTTAGTTATGTATGTTCATAGTTATAGAGTTACATAGTTACAAAGTAACTCTGTAACTTACAAACTTATGTAACTCTGTAACTTACAGAATTACTAAATAGCTTACCATCCTCTTCTCCTTCTTCTTCTATCTCCTCTGAATCATTCGCTTCATCTTCTCTAGAATGATCTTTTACTTTGTTGTTTTCGTCTTCGACTTCTACAGTTTCCTCTGAAAAGGAAATACTCCACTTCAAAAAATGATTTGTTTTCAATTTTTTGCTTTTCTTGAAACATGAAAGACTCAAAATGAAAAAAAAATGAATCTTTTTGAATGTCGAAAGACTAACATGAAAACATAAGAAAAATTCCTTTCCAATCTGTAGCCTTTTTTCAAAGAGGAAAGACTACACATGAAAATTTTGAAAAGTGAAATACCTGCATCTTCTTGTTTGCGTAAGTGATCGATGAACTCTTGCAGTGGTTTGTCACTTCCCAGGCATGGTTATTCTATTTTCAGCCTTCTCTCTTTCTCCGGGGTCGACGCTCTTTGCTCCATCTTCCCCTACGGCAGATGTGATCTTTCTTCCTCGCAGAGCTATCGAAGGACAGAGTAAAGGCGGTTTTTCAAAAAGATGAAGGAAGGACTTACCTAGTTGTTGCCCTACTTACACTCTCTCAAATTTCCCAAAACAATAGTGGCCATTTGAGGCAATCCGTGGTAAATTCTCGAATGAAATGACTGTTGATGGCGACTGGGAGAGAGACGAACCCGTTTCCCGCCAAAATGCACTCATCTTTTCTTCTTCCACTTAGAAAGAACACACACATCCCCCATTCCCCTTCCTCGGCTTACTCCCTCCATCCATCTACTACTTGAAACTATTTGAAAATTCCAAAGGAAAGCTGACAAGATTCTAGTCCGTTTTCCTTTGGCAATGAACTTCCTTCGTGTTTTTTTTTTTGTTTATGGCTTTGCAGAATGAAGCTTTGTACTTCATGCTCAAATCTTGCGTTGATGGTCCTTATCTGTAACACCCCGGCCCCTTGGGCCCTTGGCCCCGTCCTCTGGGTCGCGGCAGGGCGACTGTCGCGACGTGGTTCCGACCGCGTCGGTGTCTGTTTCTGTTTGGGATTGCGACATGGGGTATGTCGCCTTCTAGAAGGCGACATGGTCTGTGTCGCCTTCCCATCGCGTCGCCGCCAGACGCAGTCTGACAGACGTGACAGACGTCCTTTGTGTCAGTACGGCTCTGGCGGTGTCGGGTGAACGCGACAAGATGGCTGTCGCCTTCACTTTTTCGAATTCTGAGATTTGACCGTTGTCAGTGGTTTTGCGACGGGGGGTATGTCGCCTTCTTGAAGACGACATACCCACTGTCGCCTTCTGTTTGAAGGATGGCGACACAGGGTGTGTCGCCTTCTCAGGATCCGGGCTTAAAGCCCGCGCCCGAGCCCTTCTCCCCTCTCTCGCGTTTTTCCTTTCCCCCTCTCTCCCTCTCGGAGTTCCGGCGGTTTTGGGGTGCCTCCCCCGTGTTGAGGCGGCCGTGCTGAGGAGGTGTCGCTCCGTTCGTGCAGGGGTCGCGTTCGTGCCGTGCGGTGCGAGGAGGAGACGTTTCTACCTACGAGAAGGCCCCAACGGGTGCGTTCTTCGCGTGGAGGTAGGGACTCTTATCCTCTCGCCCTAAGCATGCTCCCCTTCCCTGCAACACGTGTTTTCTGTGTGGTTTGGGGGTTGGGAGTGTGAGAACTCCATGCTCGTGTGAGTGAGGTTTCCTCCGAGCGTAGAATCCATGTTCTTGGGGTATTCGAGGGTGGTTTGTATGTTTAATGGCTTTCTAGCATGATAAGCATGCTCCCCTCCCCCGTGTGTAGTGTTTTCCCCGTTTCGGGGAGGTTCCCGGAAGAAGAATGTCCGAACCCCCGCTGGCTTGAAGGCGACACACCCTGTGTCGCCACCTGTCTGGTAAGGCGACGCACCCTGTGTCGCCTTCTGACTGGTAAAGCGACAGGGCATGTCGCCTTCCTGAAGGCGACAGGGCCATGTCGCCTTCTCAGTCCAGAGGCAGGTTGTGCTTCCGCCGCTTCCGTTTTCCGCTTTACTGTACCCGTGGCACCTGTGCTAGTTCCCTAGTACGGTCTCACACTAGTCGTTCGCCCGGTGCGCGGCACTTGAGGGCTTGTCCCGTGCGAGAGGTTGTTACCGTTACCTGGGACCCCCTCCTCGGGAGCCTGTTGAGGGAGTACTCCGGGCTACGAGTGTGCTCGAGTTGGCAGCCACCTAGGCGGACTCTGGAGCTGAGGGGAAAACGGTGGTTAGGACAGTGGCGTGTGAGTCGCTTGCAGAGCTCTCGTGGTTGGTCTGGGACGCCGAGGACAGTTTGGAGTTCTACCCGGCGCAGGCCAGCCAGTCCTTCTTCTCACTGCCTCGCTCCTCACGGCCCCGGAACCGTTGGGAGAGGTCAGGCGTGGGACCGTAGTCCGGCCAGACTACGGCGGTTACTGTTGTGTTGCTTGTGTCCTACCTCGCTCTGACGAGACGAGGGCCAGGACCTAGGTCAGGATAAGACGTCTGTGGACGCGCCTGACCGTCTGACTAGTGGTGTTGTTCCGTAGCTAGTGTTCCTTGTCCAGGCGGAGTTCCCTCCGTCTGTGTTTTACTAGCCGTGTGGTGGTCACGACGAGCAGTCGTACGGAGTTTCCGACCGAGAGTACTTTCCGTACCGTGTTAGCTTTAGCTTCGCTTCCGCACTTCCTTTTGTAGGTAGAATATAAACTGTCGTCTTTCTCTATTAATAGTTGTATATGTTCCTCTGCCTGTTTAGAGCCAGTAGGAGATTGGTAGTCCCTACTGAGCTTCTGTTGTGAAGCTCATCCCTCTGTTTTCCAGGTGAGTCTTCTCAGCAGCGGCAGGGCGCGTCGTCGGGCGGAGGAGACGGGCGGTAGTCGAGGTCCCCGTAGCTAGCAGTGGTCCCCCTCTCAGTGTACGTCACCCTCGGGGTATGCCCCTAAGGGACTTGTCTCTCCCCTTTCCTTACTTGTACTAGTGTGCGTGCGTTGGGACTGTACTTTTAGCGGTACGCAGCGGTCTCGCTTTACCTTCCTGTTTCCGCTTGTACGCTTCTAGCTCAGCAGTTAGTTTACTTGTTACATTCCGTCAGACGTTTACTTCCGTTACATATCCTGTCAGACGCGTGTTATAGCCCTTCCGGGTCCCCCGATCCGTGGGCGGCGATCGCGAAAATCGGGTCCTCGGCGTGGGCCGAGGGTCGGGTTCTCGGGTCGTTACAGTTGGTATCAGAGCTTGGTCTGACAGGACTTGTAGTGGATCTAAACTGCAACAGTAAGTCCCAACAATAGTACAAGTACACTGCTAGCCGCCCGAGGTATTTGTAACCTTTGTCAGTTGTGTGCCGTGTAGGTTATGGCTCCGCGTAGGCGCAGTCAGGCTAGGCAGCTGGTTGAGCAGCAGGATGAGTCCGACATGCCCGCTCAGGGGCAGGTTCAGGAGGAGGTGTCCGTGGAGGAGTCAGTGGCACAGCCTCAGGGTGCACAGGCAGCAGCAGCAGCAGCGGCAGCAGGTGGGCAGCAGCAAAGAGTACCACCCTCAGCCTCAGCAGTATGCAGACTGGTTTCCCATGGCCGAGCAGTTCTTCAGAGCTATGTACCAGGAGCGTGGCAGCCCGGCAGGCAGCAGCAGGTGGTCAGTTTCCAGTACCTCCCCCAGCCGTACCAGAGCAGCAGGAGGTGGAGCCAGAGGTGGAACAGCCAGTCCGCCAGCAGCGGTCGGGTACTGGGAGTACCCGGTCCGGTCAGCGGAGGGCAGCGTGTCGGAGGCGAGGACCGCTCTCCTTGAGAGGTTCCTGCGTCTTCGCCCACCGATGTTCCACGGTGAGTATGATCCAGATAAGGCAGAGAGCTGGACCCATGAGTTGGAGCGCATCTTCGAGACTATGGATTGCGCTGAGGAGGATCAGGTTCGTTTGGCAGTATACCAGCTCAAGGGAGCAGCCCATGAGTGGTGAGAGTTCAGAGGCAGACTCACTTCCAGGGGCAGCGGTTGGACCAGATCTCTTGGCAGCAGTTTTCAGAGGTCTTCCACGGCGAGTACTTCCCGACTACGCTCGACGTGAGAGACGCGGACCAGTTCCACGAGTTGGTGCAGGGCGACCTCACGTTTCTCAGTACCACCAGAGGTTTGTCCGTTGTTGAGGCATGTGCCTCATGTAGCAGGCAGTGACCAGGCTTGTGCAGAGAGGTTTATAGCAGGGCTGAGACCAGACCTGAGGTGGGGTGTGACGGCACACATGTGTACCACCTTGGGAGAGGCCGTGGCGAAGGCCACCGCCTTGGATAGGGAGGCTTGGCAGCTCTCAGCAGCGCAGCAGCAGCAGGAGGAGCCTCTTCCAGGTCCTCGCCGTACCAGCGTCCAGTAGGCAGCCGCGGTAGTGCGACTTCCTCTTCCTCAGGCTCGGGCAGTTCTGGTAGCTCTGGAATTCGCTCGCAGTTTAGGAAGTTGTCTACTCGCGGGGGTGGACGGAGCCGTCAGCAGAGACGTCAGTCCAGGTTTGCAGAGCAGTCAGTACAGCAGGGTGCTGAGCAGGGCAGTCAGGAGCCAGTGTGCTACACTTGTGGCTTGCCAGGCCACTTTAGGAGGGATTGCCCTAGGGGGCAAGCTCCGCAGCAGCAGCAGCCAGTACAGTACGCAGCAGCAGCCACCTCAGTACCAGTACCCTCCCCAGCAGCAGGCACCGCGTCAGCAGCAGAGAGGGCAGTACCAGCAGCAGGTCCAGCAGTTCCCGCAGCCGCAGCAGTACCATCCGTACCAGCAGCAGCAGCAGTTTCCTCAGCAGCAGTCGCCGCAGCAGCAGCCCCAGCAGGCGCCGCAGCGTGGACGTGGTCGTGGTCGCGTGATGGCGCTCACCCGAGCAGGCAGAGGCATCGAACCTGGTGATAGGTACTCTACCTATCCTTGGCAGAGCTGCTCGTGTTTTGGTTGATCCCGGTGCTTCCTTGTGTTTTGCTTCCGAGAAGTTTTACGAGTCCCTTGCTTGTCACACCCCGAGAGGCAGTGTGACGTATTGGTCGATCTCCCGTCCGGTGACTACATGCGTTCCTTTGGTTACCTGGAGGGTGTGACAGTCGAGGTTGAGGGTCACCAGTTGCCGGCCAGGTTGTACGCGTTGCAGCTTTGCGACTTCGACGTCATCCTGGGCATGGACTGGTTGGAGGCTCACTCAGCCGTGGTTGATTGTCAGAGGAAGACCGTTCGGTTTGAGATACCTGGAGCCCTGTTCTCTGCTTTCGAGGTATCCGGTCTACCGTCGGCCGTTCATTTCTTTCTGTAAGGCTCGTCGTTTGATCCGTGATGGCTGCGTTGCTTACCTTGCTTCGGTTTGTTCCTTGGAGCCTAGCGGGCTTCAGTTTTTGATGTGCCAGTTGTTTCTGAGTTTTCTGATGTGTTTCCGGAGGATCTACCTGGGTTGCCGCCTGAGCGAGAGGTAGAGTTCTCCATCGAGCTTTTGCCTGGTACGATGCCCTTGTCTAAGGCACCTTACCGATGGCCCCGGCGGAGCTGCGTGAGTTGAAGCGCCAGCTGCAAGAGTTGCTTGAGTTGGGCTTCATTCGTCCGAGCCGTTCGCCGTGGGGTGCGCCTGTTTTGTTCGTGAGGAAGAAGGATGGTAGTCTTCGTTTGTGTATCGATTATCGGCAGTTGAACCAGGTCACTGTGAAACAGGTACCCTTTGCCGAGAATTGATGATTTGTTTGATCAGTTGCAATCGGCCCGAGTTTTCTCGAAGATCGACTTGAGATCCGGCTACTACCAGCTGCGGATCAGAGAGTCAGATGTTGGTTTGACGGCTTTCCGTTCCAGGTACGGTCACTTTGAGTTCGTCGTGATGCCGTTTGGGCTGACGAACGCACCTGCAGCATTCATGGATCTGATGCATAGGGTGTTCAGTGAGTACCTAGACCGCTTTGTTGTTGTTTTTGTTGATGATATTCTGGTCTACTCGTCTTCTGAAGAGGAGCACGAGGAGCACCTGAGGATCGTGCTAGAGACCCTGCAGAGTCACCGTCTTTACGCCAAGTTCGACAAGTCGAATTTTGGCTGAGCGAGGTGCACTTCCTCGGGCACGTGATCTCGGGTTCTGGTGTGGCGGTGGATCCGGCCAAGGTTGAGGCAGTGTTGTCGTGGGAGCAGCCCACATCAGTTGCAGAGGTCCGCAGTTTTCTGGGTCTGGCAGGTTACTACCGGAGTTCATTCAGGATTTCGCCAAGATTGCAGCACCGTTGACTCGGTTGACGAGGCAGGACACCGGTTTGTTTGGTCAGAGGACTGTGAGCAGAGTTTCTTGGAGCTGAAGACGAGGTTGACTTCGGCGCCAGTGTTGGTCTTGCCGTCGGGCACCGGTGGGTTCGTGGTTTACACCGATGCGTCGAGGTCAGGTTTGGGTGCCGTGCTGATGCAGCATGGTGGGGTCGTTGCCTATGCTTCTCGGCAGCTCAAGAAGCATGAGGAGAACTATCCCACCCACGACTTGGAGCTGGCAGCAGTGGTGCACGCTCTCAAGTTGTGGAGGCACTACCTGTATGGCGAGGCTTTTCAGATCTTCACCGATCACCAGAGTTTGCAGTACATCTTCACCCAGGGATTTGAACTTGAGGCAGCGCCGATGGATGGAGTATTTGAAGGACTATGACCTAACCCTTTCCTATCATCCAGGAAAGGCTAACGTTGTAGCCGATGCTTTGAGTAGGCGCGTGCGCTTGAGTTCGCTGATGGTCAGAGAGTGGAGGCTGTTCGAGGAGCTGTCCCAGGGAGTGTTTGTTCCGTCGAGGACCAGAGACCGTGCAGTGGCTTCCAGTTTGTCAGTTCGGCCATCACTGTTCAGGCAGGTGTTGCAGGCGCAGCGAGCAGATGCAGATTAGCAGACATTTTGCGGATGCCGGGACGTTGAGCTCAGCGAAGACAGCGAGGTCAGATTCAGGGCCGCTTGTACGTTCCAGAGGAGGTTCGTCAGGCAGTGTTGTCAGAGGCTCACAGGTCGAGGTATGTCGTTCATCCCGGCTCCACCAAGATGTACCATTGTTTGAGGAGGTCTTCTGGTGGCCGGGATGAAGAGGGGCGTGGCAGAGTTTGTTCTCGTGCCTTACCTGTCAACAGGTGAAGGCTGAGCACCAGCGTCCTGGTGGTGAGTTGCAGCCGTTGCCCATTCCTGTGTGGAAGTGGGACGACATCACCATGGACTTCGTGGTTGGTTACCCCGTACCCCGCAGAGGCATGATGTATTTGGGTGATCGTGGATCGTTTGACCAAGGCAGCGCACTTCCTTCCGATCAAGATGTCGTGGTCAGTGGACAGGTTAGCCAGGCTGTACGTGGACAGAGTTGTTTCGTTGCACGGATCCCAGTTTCAGTCGTTTCAGACAGAGATCCGAGGTTCACGTCAGGGTTTTGGCGCAGTCTTCAGAGAGCACTGGGTACAGAGTTGAGGTTCAGCACAGCATACCACCCGCAGACAGACGGTCAGTCAGAGCGGACCATTCGGACACTGGAGGATATGCTGAGAGCGTGCTGTTTAGACTGGAGCGGCACTTGGGAGTCTCACCTTCCGATGGTAGAGTTCGCGTATAACAACAGTTATCACTCGAGCATCGGATGGCGCCATACGAGGCTTTGTATGGTCGCCCGTGCAGGACTCCGCTTCACTGGTTCGAGGTTGGTGAGAGGCAGCTTTTGGGGGCCAGAGTTAGTGCAGCAGTGTGCAGAGACAGTCAGTTTGGTCAGGCAGAGGCTTCGGGCAGCACAGAGCAGCAGAAGAGTTATGCGGATGTCCGCAGGAGACCGCTAGAGTTCAGCGTCGGTGACCTGGTCTTCCTGCGGGTCTCGCCGACCAAAGGGTCATGAGGTTTGGTAAGAAAAGGAAAGCTCAGTCCCAGTATATTGGGCCTTTCCCTATTACCGAGAGGGTCGGCGAGGTAGCTACAGGCTGAGTCTTCCGGCAGAGCTAGCAGGTGTGCACAGCGTTTTCCACGTTTCGCAGCTCAGGAGGTACGTTGCAGATCCTTCGCACGTGTTGGACTACTCGCAGCTAGAGGTAGCGCCAGATTTGTCAGTGCCAGAGTACCCAGTTAGTGTTGTCGACCGCAGAGTTCAGCAGTTGCGCAGGAAGCAGATTCCGCTGGTTAAGGTCGTTTGGCAGAACCGCGTCGGTGGCGAGGCCACCTGGAGCGCGAGGATGAGATGCTTGAGCAGTTTCCTATTTGTTTGATTGATCGGTATGTGGTGATCTCCCTTTTGTCGTCTTCCGGGTTGAGACCGAGTTGTTTTCATTTCGAGGACGAAATGTCTTAAGGAGGGAGGGTTGTAACACCCCGGCCCCCTTGGGCCCTTGGCCCCGTCCTCTGGGTCGCGGCGTGGTTTCCGACCGGCGTCGGTGTCTGTTCTGTTTGGGATTGCGACATGGGGTATGTCGCCTTCTTGAAGGCGACATGGTCTATGTCGCCTTCCCATTGCGTCGCCCCAGACGCAGTCTGACAGACGTCCTTTGTGTCAGTACGGCTCTGGCGGTGTTGGGTGAACGCGACAAGATGGCTGTCCCTTCACTTTTTTTTCGAATTCCGAGATTTGACCGTTGTCAGTGTTTTGCGACGGGGGTATGTCGCCTTCTTGAAGACGACATACCCACTGTCGCCTTCTGTGTGAAGGATGGCGACACAGGGTGTGTCGCCTTCTCAGGACCGCGGGCTTAAAGCCCGGGCGCCCGAGCCCTTCTCCCCTCTCTCGCGTTTTTCCTTTCCCCCTCTCTCCCTCTCGCCCTCTCGGAGTTCCGGCGGTTTTGGGGGTGCCTCCCCCGTGTTGAGGCGGCCGTGCTGAGGAGGGTGTCGCTCCGTTCGTGCAGGGGTCGCGTTCGTGCCGTGCGGTGCGAGGAGGAGACGTTCTACCTACGAGAAGGCCCCAACGGTTCGTTCTTCGCGTGGAGGTAGGGACTCTTGATCCTCTCGCCCTAGCATGCTCCCCTTCCCCTGCAACGCGTGTTTTCTTGTGGTTTGGGGTTTGGGAGTGTGAGAACTCCATGCTCGTGTGAGTGAGGTTTCCTCCGAGCGTAGAATCCATGTTCTTGGGGTATTCGAGGGTGGTTTGTATGTTTAATGGCTTTCTAGCATGATAAGCATGCTCCCCTCCCCCGTGTGTAGTGTTTTCCCCGTTTCGGGGAGGTTCCCGGAAGAAGAATTCCGGAACCCCCGACTGGCTTGAAGGCGACACACCCTGTGTCGCCACCTGTCTGGTAAGGCGACGCACCCTGTGTCGCCTTCTGACTGGTAAAGCGACAGGGCATATGTCGCCTTCTTGAAGGCGACAGGGCCTATGTCGCCTTCTCAGTCCAGAGGCAGGTTGTGCTTCCGCCGCTTCCGTTTTCCGCTTTACTGTACCCGTGGCACCTGTGCTAGTTCCCTAGTACGTCTCACACTAGTCGTTCGCCCGGTGCGCGGCACTTGAGGGCTTGTCCCGTGCGAGAGGTTGTTACCGTTACCTGGGACCCCGTCCTCGTCGGGAGCCTGTTGAGGAGTACTCCGGCTACGAGTGTGCTCGAGTTGGCAGCCACCTGGCGGACTCTGGAGCTGAGGGGAAAACGGTGGTTAGGGACAGTGGCGTGTGAGTCGCTTGCAGAGCTCTCGTGGTTGGTCTGGGACGCCGAGGACAGTTTGGAGTTCTACCCGGCGCAGGCCAGCCAGTCCTTCTTCTCACTGCCTCGCTCCTCACGGCCCCGGAACCGTTTGGAGAGGTCAGGCGTGGGACCGTAGTCGCCAGACTACGGCGGTTACTGTTGTGTGGCTTGTCCTCCTACCTCGCTCTGACGAGACGCGAGGGCCAGGACCTAGGTCGAGGATAAGACGTCTGTGGACGCACCTGACCGTCTGACTAGTGGTGTTGTTCCCGTAGCTAGTGTTCCCTTGTCCAGGCGAGTTCCCTCCGTCTGTGTTTTACTAGCCGTGTGGTGGTCACGACGAGCAGTCGTACGGAGTTTCCGACCGAGAGTACTTTCCGTACCGTGTTAGCTTTAGCTTCGCTTCCGCACTTCCTTTTGTAGGTAAAAGATATAAAACTGTCGTCTTTCCTTATTATAGTTGTATATGTTCCTCTGCCTGTTTAGAGCCAGTAGGAGATTGGTAGTCCCTACTGAGCTTCTGTTGTGAACTCATCCCTCTGGCTAGCCAGTCCTTCTTCTCACTGCCTCGCTCCTCACGGCCCCGGAACCGTTGGAGAGGTCAGGCGTGGGACCGTAGTCCGGCCAGACTACGGCGGTTACTGTTGTGTTGCTTGTGTCCTACCTCGCTCTGACGAGACGCGAGGGCCAGGACCTAGGTCGAGGATAAGACGTCTGTGGACGCACCTGACCGTCTGACTAGTGGTGTTGTTCCCGTAGCTAGTGTTCCTTGTCCAGGCGGAGTTCCCTCCGTCTGTGTTTTACTAGCCGTGTGGTGGTCACGACGAGCAGTCGCACGGAGTTTCCGACCGAGAGTACTTTCCGTACCGTGTTAGCTTTAGCTTCGCTTCCGCACTTCCTTTTGTAGGTAGAAATATATAAACTGCCGTCTTTCTCTTATTAATAGTTGTATATGTTCCTCTGCCTGTTTAGAGCCAGTAGGAGATTGGTAGTCCCTACTGAGCTTCTGTTGTGAAGCTCATCCCTCTGTTTTCCAGGTGAGTCTTCTTAGCAGCGGCAGGGCGCGCGTCGGGCGGAGGAGACGAGGCGGTAGTCGAGGTCCCCGTAGCTAGCAGTGGTCACCCTTCTTTCAGTGTACGTCACCCTCGGGGTATGCCCCTAAGGGACTTGTCTCTCCCCTTTCCTTACTTGTACTAGTGTGCGTGCGTTGGGACTGTACTTAGAGCGGTACGCAGCGGTCTCGCCTTACCTTCCTGTTTCCGCTTGTACGCTTCTAGCTCAGCAGTTGACGTTTACTTCCGTTACATATCCTGTCAGACGCGTGTTATAGCCCTTCCAGGTCCCCCGGATCCGTGGGCGGCGATCGCGAAAATCGGGTCCTCGGCGTGGGCCGAGGGTCGGGTTCTCGGGTCGTACACCCCCGGATCCGTGGGCGGCGATCGCGAAAATCGGGTCCTCGGCGTGGGCGAGGGTCGGGTTCTCGGGTCGTTACATCATCATTTACTCCCTCCTAAGTCTTACATAAACCTATTGCCTGCTATGTGAAGATAGGGACGTGGACATCATGTATGATATTCATAAACGAGATGTGATGAACCCTATCATTATCATGCGTGTAGACAATAACGAAAGCACTATAATGGATCCTAATGGAGAAGATCACAGGTACGCACATGTTAGTTAGTAAGGTTGTATGTAAATATGTAACTCTGTAAGTAGGTCTGTAAAGTAGTATATGTGATTACATACTTACACAAGTAAGTTTGTAAAGTAGTAAGGTTGTAAGTATGTAATTACATACTTACACAGTAAGTTAAAGTAGTAAGGTTGTAAGTATGTAATTACATACTTACACAGTTAGACATGTAAATCTGTAACTATATGCCCCTTAATATACCTAACTCTGTAAGTCTGTAAACATTCCAAATCATCACCACTCATTATAGTAAATCCAATAGAACCAGATGTTGGGCATCTGTTGGCCCACTTGGAGGAACGGTTGGCAGCACGCTATCTAGGGGGGGGGGGTGGTGATATAGATTTGCTACAGAAAATGAAACTTAACACAGAAATTAGAAATTACACTTAAAGCTTTGGTTAGATAGTGTGATAGAGAGTAGCAGTGCAGAAGCAAATAAACAATCACACAAAAGAACACAAGGAATTTTATCCTGGTTCGATACTTCACAGAAGGAAGACCTATGTCCAGTCCCCAAGCAAATCTTTGGATTTCACTAACCAGGATACAATCCCCCCAGGGATATACAAACCCCCAGCTCCCCGCTGGTCCTCTTCCTTTCCGAGTAGGAAGGATACTCACTTCTATTACAGGTCAAGAAGCTAACCTCTTGAAACAAACCCTAGTGCGGTTCTGCTAGACTTAAACCCTCAGCTAGGTTCTATTAGTACAAACCCCAATAAGGTTCTGCTGACACTAACCCCAGCTAGGTTCTTAGCTAAAGGAAATGCTAAGAACAGTCCCTTAGCTGGACTAAACTCTTTCTTAGAAAAGAAAGAACAGGCTGAGAGTTGTATAGGATGTACACCAACTCAAAGAGTCACCCGGAATTCTCTCCCCCAGATTTACAATGAAGCACAGAGAGAGTGAAGAGAAGAGAGGAAAGCTTGTATGCTAGGAGCTTCGGAATTCTTCAGCTCTGAAGGCTTCTCTAGAAAGGGCTCGAGCTCTTCTCTCTTGCTTGAGTGTATGTGGAGATAAGGCTTCTCATAGAATGTACACTCCTTCAAAGATTTTCAGGAAAATGCTCTGTGTTCTTCTTCAGCTTTGTTTCATCCTTTTATATGAGCAGCTTTGAACAAATCCATTGAAGAGATCTGTTGGAACTCTTCTAGCCGTTGCTGATCTTTCTATTCTTCTTCTTCTGACTGACAACCACTTGGTGGTCTTCGAGGTCTGCAAGCCTAGAATAAAGTGTTTAGACCAGAGAAGTGTTTCTGTCAAAAGGCTCATACCTCTGTGTTTCCTGCTGACACCCAGAAGTGGTAGGTAATCTACTTTTGTCTGACAGGAAGGAAGAGATCCTATGAGATAAGCAAAAAGATTTTCTGTCACAGAAATAGTAGGTTACACATATGAAAGGTATTTGAGTTTCATTGGGTGCCAAAGACAATTGAAACGTTTGAAATATAGAGGAAATCAATGTTTAAGTATAATAGAGTCGATGTGAAAAACAATCGATGTTCCAATGTAATCATGTATGAAATCGATGTTTGACTGGAGTCGATGCTTAATCGAAATCGATGTTGAAGTCGATATTTAAGTGAAGTCGATGTGAACATAATCGATGTACAAAGAGAGTCGATGTAAACATAATCCATGTTGTGAGTGAATTGATGTTTCACTGAAGTCGATGTTTGATTGAAATTGATGTTTACATGGAGTCGATGTTTTAGTGAAATCGATGTTGAACAAAATCGATGTTCTAATGAAATCAGTGTTCAACAGAGTCGATCTTTAAACTGAAATCCTTTTTTGAACAAAATCTATGCTCTAATGAAATCGGTGTTCAACAAAGTCGATGTTTAACAAAATCGATGTTCAACAAAATCGATGTTACATGACATGAAACATAATCGATGTATTTGTATGGAAGTCGTGTGGCACTTAGTTAGTAATCGATGTGCATTGTACTGCCATCGATTTGGCTTTTCAGTGCAAATCACGAAGCGATCGTGCCATAAATTTATATTTATTAGAAAATATGATATGTCTTGATGGTTAGAAGCATGAAAATATCATTTCGAACCATACTAGGAGCCTGGTTGTGCAGGTGTTTACTGTGTGTTCTAATTTATTACAATGAGAACAACAATGAATATAATTGTTTCACAGTTCTTATTATCTTTGTGATGTTTGTTTAGAACACGATTTTTAGAAACTTTTTTCTTTTGATAGAACTTGTTCATTACAAGAGCCTTTTTCTGAGGCATCTTGGTTTCTTTCACAAATTTTGACAATGGATATTTTTCAGGAATTATGACTTATTTTCCATTTTAAGAAGGTTTGTATCCAAGGCCTTGTTTATTTTTGTCATTTTTAGAGTTTTTTAAACAAAGAGCTAGAGAAGTTTTTCCTTTTGTTAATTTTCTAACTAATTCTTTTAAATAAAGATTTTATTCAGTTAGAGTTTTCAATTTTTCTTCTAACTCTAACTTTTCATTGCTCTTACTTTTTAAGTCATCATTCAAAAGATAATTATTATCCTTAATTTCCTTCAATTGTGTTTCCAAATGTTCCATTTCTGATTTAAGATCAGAGTTAGTGTTTTCTAAGCAAGTAAGATTATTTTTTAAATTCTTTAATTCTTTTATGACACCTTTATATGTTTCATAAAGTTCATTAAAGACTTCTTCTAAGTCTTCAGACTCTGACCTGAATCAATGCACTAATCAAAAAATGGGTCAGAATGTACCACATCTAGTCCTACCATGAGGGCTAGACTTCCATGCTGTTTCTTGATTCTGAGCTAGATGATTTGAAGTGTGACTTCTTCATTGTCCCATGCAGCAGCCATTGCTCTTCTTTTGAATTCTTGTGCTTCTCTTGGACTTTTTTGGTTGACCAGGTCTTGAGTTTTGGACAGTTGGTCTTAGATGTCCAGGTTTTTTGCATTCATAGCAGACTGGTTCTTTCTCCTTTTTCTCTTTCTTTTGGATCCTTCTTGATCCATTTTTCTTCTTCTTAAGAATTCTCTGAAGTTTTGATAGTACATCATCTACATCATTGTCTTCAGATCCTGCATTTTTTGAACTAGAAGTAGAAGAGGTGGAAGGAGCAGCTGTAACTTTAAGAGCATTAGTAAATTTCTTCTTGGATGACCCTTCAGATAGTCGCTCCATATTTATTTCATGTGCCATAAGAGAACCAATTAATTTATCAATGGAAAATTTGGTTAGATCATGGACTTCATCAATAGCAGTGACCTTAGGGGTCCATGAATGAGTTAAAGACCTAAGTATTTTTCTGACAGTTTCTTCATCAGAAAGATTTTTACCAAGAGAACTTAGACCAACTACTATGCTTGAAATCTATTATACATTTGAGTAATATTTTCGTTTGGAAGCATTTTAAATTACTCATATTGTGAAACAAGAATATCTATTCTAGTTTGTTTACTTTATCTGTTCCTTCATATGTTACATGTAGTTTATCCCACATTTCTTTTGCAGATTTACATGCAGATACTCTACTGAATTCTCTGTTGGATAAACCACAACATAAATAGTTCTTTACTTTAAAGTTTAGAGACAATTTACTTTTATCAGCTGCTGTAATAGCAGTAGTACCTTCAGTAGGAACAATAATGAAATCACCTACCTCTATTACTTGCCACAGATCAAAGTCTGTGCCTCGAATGAAGCATTCCATTTTCATTTTCCAATATTGATAATCCTCTCCATCGAAGAATGGAGGTCTGGTGACTGATTGGCCTTCAGCAATCCCTTGGGCTGCCATGGATATTTGCTCTAAGATCGTTGGATCTTCTTGATTAATCAGAGACCCGCTCTGATACCACTTGTCGGATCGCGATGGCACTATAGTTGTCCTAGAGGGGGGGGGGGGAATAGGACTTCTTGCGCTTTAAAATTTTTATCTAAAAGATAAACAACACTAAATAGAGTCGTTAGTACTTAGTGTGATGTGTGTGAAATAAGTGTAAACTTGGCGAAAATAATCACACAAAGATACAAGAGATTTTACAGTAAAGGTGGAGCTAGGGAGATAAAGAGAAGGATGAATGCAAGCCAGAAAAGGCTGAAGAAGATCCCATAGTTTCTTCTCAATGTCAGGGAAGAAGTTTTCAAACTTGCAAGGATCTATTTTGTAAGATGGTCCTATGGAAGGGATGTTCCTATGAGACTTAACATGCTGGAGATGATAGCAGCTGATTTTCTTGTGGTATTGATGATCATCTAACAGAGTAGTCCTAAGAGGGACAAACTACTTTCATTTTTCAACTGAACCACATCATTTAGAATCTTGCTACTCTCCCCCAGAGACCTAGTTGGGTCTGAACATGTGGTGATGATGGAGTGGAGGATGAACTTGGGAAGCAGGAGGATGTCGAAAAGAGAATTGGAGAAGATTCAAAGGGGTGATTTGGAATAGGAGACGAGAGGGGTCTTAATAACGAAAGGAATGTGTAAGAGATTAAATGAATTACAATTAATATAGACTCTGTCTTTCCAAACTTTGACTTCCTGAGAGACGCAGTACAGAACTCCGACTTCTCAAGAGTCGCAGTACCCATAGCTCCGACTTTTCAAGAGTCGAAGTCTCAGGACTTAGAAAGTTTTTTTTGTTTTAAAAAAAGAAGCATGCAGTGTAGTGAATTTTAGTCAGGATTGCATATGCCTATTTCTCTTCTTATAGATGTAAATCTATCTTCAGGAAAAGGTTTAGTGAATATATCTGCTAATTGACTATCTGTAGGGACGAATTTAAGTGAAATATCTCCATTACTTACATGGTCCTGGATGAAATGATGTCTGACCTCAATGTGCTTGGTTCTTGAATGTTGGATTGGATTCTTGGTCAGGTTGATTGCGCTTGTGTTGTCACACAGCATTGGAATTTCTTTAATTTCATGACCATAGTCTTCTAATTGATGCTTGATCCACAGTAGTTGAGTACAGCAACTTTCAGTTGCAATATATTCTACTTCTTTTGTGGACAAGACTACTAAATTCTACTTTCTGGAAGACCAGAAAATCAAGCATTCTGCAAGAATTTGACAAGTATCACTGGTGCTTTTTTCTATCTATCATGCATCCAGCATAGTCAGCATCACCATATCCAAGCAATTTAAATTCAGAACATCTGGGATACCATAGACCTAATTTACTTATATTTATAAGATATCTAAAAATTCTTTTAATAGCATTGACATGCAATTCTTTTGGATCAGCTTGAAATCTAGCACACAAACATACACTGAACATTATATCTAGTCTGCTAGCAGTAAGATAGAGTAATGACCCAATCATGCCTCTATAGATCTTCTGATCTGCTTTCTTGCCAATTGGATCACTATCTAACTTAATTCCAAAACTCATGGGTGTTCCTAAGGGATTACACTTGTCAAAACCATACTTAGATAGCAAATCTGAAATATATTTGGTTTGACAAATGTGAGTACCTTCCTTGGTCTGCTTAATTTGCAACCCAAGAAAATAGTTAAGCTCACCCATCATGCTCATCTCAAATTACTTTGCATAAGATTTTCAAAGAATTTACAAAGTGATTCATTAGTAGAACCAAAGATAATATCATCAACATATATTTGCACAATCAGGATTCCTTCTGAACATTTCTTAATAAATAGGGTGCTATCTACTTTATCTCTTGAAAAATCATGTGATATAAGATAAGCACTTAATCTTTCATACCAAGCACTTGGAGCTTGTTTCAGACCATATAATGCTTTCTTTAAATGAAAACATGATTTGGATATTTATTATCTTCAAAACTTGGTGGTTGCTCAACATAAACTTCTTCTTTTATGAAACCATTTAAAAAAGCACTTTTAACATGCATTTGAAATAAATTTATGTTAAGAGAACATGCATATGCTAACAAGATTCTAATAGCCTCTAATCTAGCAACTAGAGCATAGGTTTCATCGAAATCAATGCCTTCCTCTTGGGAATATTCTTCTGCTACCAGTCTGGCCTTGTTCCTTGTGATTACTTCTGATTCATCCATTTTGTTTCTGAAGACCCATCTGGTCCCAATAACTGGATGGTCAAAAGGTCTAGGGACAAGAGTCTAGACCTGACTGTGTTGGAATTGGTTAAGTTCCTCTCGCATAGCTAGGATCCAAGACTCATCGGCCAGTGCATCATTGATTGTCCTAGGCACTATCTGAGAAACAAATGCAGTAAAGTCAGAGAGAATGGTCATACCTCTTGTTCTTACCTTTTCTTGAGGATCACCTATAATATTTTCTTTTGGATGATCTTTGTGATGCCACAATCTTTTAGGTAGTCCTTCTTGTGTTTCTTCTGGTTGTTGCAATTTTTCTAGTGGTGGATCATCATTGGCTTCTTCTTTTTCTTTAAGAGAAGCTTGTTCTAGATCCCTGCACAATTCTTCAATATCTTCCTCTTCTTCTATGTTCTTAATAGAAGGGTTAGTCTCATCAAATAAAATATGAACATTTTGTTCTATAGATAAGGTTCTTCTATTAAACACTTCATAACCTCTAGGTTTTGAAATATATCCTAACAGAAAACCTTTATCACTTTTAGAATCTAATTTACCTAGATTATCTTTGCCATTATTTAAAATAAAACACTTACAACCAAAGGGTCGAATATGACTGATGTTTGGCTTCTTCTCCTTGTAGAGTTCATAGGGTGTCTTTTTCAAGATAGGTCTAATCATGCATCTATTGATAGTGTAGCAGGCTGTGTTGACTGCTTCTGCCCAGAAGTATTTTGGTAGATTGTATTCTGCAAGCGTTGTCCTGGCCATGTCCAGTAGTGTTCTATTCTTCCTTTCTGTTACTCCATTTTGTTGAGGTGTTCTTGGTGCAGAGAAGTTGTGTTCTATGCCATTTTCTTCACAGAATCTGACAAAATTTTCATTCTTGAATTCTCTACCATGATCAGATCTAATGCTAATTATCTAAAATTTCTAATTCTTTTGTACTAATTTTCTAAACTTAAGAAAAGCTGAGAATGTTTCTAATTTGGCTTCTAGAAATGATACCCAAGTGTATCTTGAATAATCATCCACAATTACATAGCCATAAGCATTTCCTCCAAAACTGATTGTTCTTATTGGTCCAAATAAGTCCATATGAATGAGTTCCAATGGTTTGGAAGTTGTTACTATTGTTTTGGACTGAAATGAAGTCTTGGACTACTTTCCTCTTACACATGCTATACAGATTCCAGATTTCTTCAGTTTGAGCTTTGGAAGACCTTCAACTAAATCATGCTTGATTAATTTCTTGATCACTGATTAGCTTGCATGTCCTAGTCTTCTGTGCCATAAATCGGTTTCTTCACTCTTTGTAGTTGCAAGACATAAATTGACTTCTTTAAATTCTGCCAGTTGCAAAGTGTACAGATTTTTGACTCTTAGTGCTTCAAAAACTGTTTTCTCATCCTTTTGGATTATACACTTATCATTATGAAATTTGACTAAGTGACCTTTGTCACAAAGTTGACTTATGCTAATCAAATTATGCTTCAATCCTTCCACATACATGACATCTTCTATTAAATCCTTTTCTTGTGTTCCTATAGTTCCACATCCTAGAACTTTGCCTTTTCCATTATCTCCATAGGTAACTTGACCAACTTCATTTCTAAAACTTATAAATAACTTTCTATCACCTGTCATGTGCCTTGATCACCCACTATCCAAATACCATTTGGATGCTCTTAGGTGACCCTAAAAACAACACTAAGTTTTAACTTTTGGTATATACTCCATGATGTACACTCCATGATCTTCTTATCTCTATTTCCCAAGCTTGTTTCTCCACACTTCCTATCTATCTTGACCTTTCTGTTAATGTCACAAAGGGGGAGAAACAAAATAATAACTATTGTTTTTGCTTTGACCAAATTTTTGGGAAAAAGAAAATAAGAAACAAATTAGACAGAGATCAATTGTTATGCAAAATCAAATTTATTGTTCACTATCCATTTAAAAGTTTTTTTGTCATTAAAAAAAAGGGGGAGAATTGTTGAGCAACTATTGATATCTATTTTGCTAAATAGATAATTATGATATTGTTACTATGACAAAACCATTTAATATCTTTTATTTTTGCTATGACAAACCGCTTAAGACTTTGTGTATAATAAATCTTGTATAATTAAGTTGATCGGACTATACACCAAAGTATTTTGTTATACTATATAAACACTTGTCAAAAATCTAGTGTATCATCCAGTCTCCGACTCCAGTCTTCGACTTTGGACTCCGACTCCAACTCCTCCTTCGAACTCCGACTCTGGACTGCGACTTCTGACTCCAATTCCATATAGTCGAAGTTCTCTTAACATTGTTTGATCAGAGGCTGTCGACAGATGATCATCAGCTGTCGACAGGTACTGCAGCATATGTGTCTTCAAGAACCTTATTTTTGAATCAGAGGCTGGGCTGTTGACAGATGCAACCTGCCTGTCGACAGCTGCCGGTTTCCTCAAATTTTCTCTAAGTCCACATCAACTTCCTTTGAACATCAATTCTGTTTAAACATCAACTCTCTTTGAACATCAACTCTGTTTAAACATCAACTCTCTTTGAACATTGATTCTGCTTAAACATCAACTCTCTTTCAACATCGATTCTATTTAAACATCAACTCTCTTTAAACATCAACTCTCTTTGAACATCGATTCTGTTTAAACATCAACTCTCTTTAAACATCAACTCTCTTTGAACATCGATTCTATTTAAATATCAACTCTCTTTGAACATTGATTCTGTTTAAACATCAACTCTCTTTGAACATCGATTTTGTTTAAACATCAACTCTCTTTGAACATCGATTTTGTTTAAACATCAACTCTCTTTGAACATCGATTATGCTTTTACATGGATTATGTTCATTTCAACATCAATTACATATGCACACAAATTACATTCTACATCGATTTCATTCCACATCGATTCCCCTTGAGCATCAATTATCTCTGACTCCGACTTCAGAAGTATATCAACTTCTGTACTTGGAAAATACTCTTGCTTCTGTCATTTACCACAGAACTTAATAAATCATTATCTTGATTTCTTCATGAGTTTTCATTGTTTATATTGGAATCCCTTTTACATAAGAATATTTTCTGTGAGACTTATAATTATTTTTCTGCTATCATAAAATTCAAATATCTTTTGGTGGTAAAAATATTATATATCTATCTCATTTGAAATATCTTTTAGACCTGCAATGTCTATAACCTTATCATCTTTCTCTTACCAGTCAAATTATTTTTATCTCTAATACCACTTCTTGGCCCACTTGGAACGGTTGGCAGTACACTATCTAGAGGGGGGGGGGGTGAATAGATTGGCTGCAGAAAATGAAACTTAAACACAGAAATTACCACTTAAAGCTTTGGTTAGATAGTGTGATAGAGAAGAGCAGTGCGGAAGCAAATAAATAATCACACAAAAGAACACAAGGAATTTTATCCTGGTTCAGTACTTCACAGAAGGAAGACCTACGTCTAGTCCCCAAACAAATCTTGGGATTTCACTAACCAGGGTACAATCCCCCCAAGGATATACAAACCCCCAGCTCCCCGCTAGTCCTCTTCCTTTCTGAGTAGGAAGGATACTCACTTCTATTACAGGTCAAGAAGCTAACCTCCTCGAACAAACCCCAGTGCGGTTCTACTAGACTTAAACCCTCAGCTAGGTTCTGTTGGTACAAACCCCAACAAGGTTCTGCTGACACTAACCCTAGCTAGGTTCTTCCCTAAAGAAAATGCTAAGAATAGTCCCTTAGCTAGACCGAACTCTTTCGTAGAAAAGAAAGAACAGACTGAGAGTTGTATATGATGTACACCAACTTAAAGACTCTCAGGCGAAAGACTCTTCCCCAGATTTACAATGATGCACAGAGAGAGTGAAGAGAAGAGAGGAAAGCTTGAATGCTAGAAGCTTTGGAATTCTTCAGCTCTGAAGGCTTCTCTAGAAAGGGCTCGAGTTCTTCTCTCTTGTTTGAGTGTATGTAGAGTTAAGGCTTCTTACAAGATGTACACTCCTTCAAAGATTTTTAGGAAAAAGCTCTATATCCTTCTTCAGCTTTGCTTCATCCTTTTATATGAGCAGCTTTGAACAGATCCGTTGAAGAGATCCATTGGAACTCTTCTAGACGTTGCTGATCTTTCTATTCTTCTTCTTCTGACTGATAGCCACTTGGTGGTCTTCGAGGTCTGCAAGCCTAGAAGAAAGTGTTTAGACCAGAGAAGTGTTTTTGTCAAAACGCTCATACCTGTGTGTTTCTTGCTGACACCCAGAAGTGGTAGGTAATCTCTTTTTTTCTAACTGGAAGGAAGAGATCTTATGAGATAAGCAAAAAGATTTTCTGTCAGAGAAATAGTAGGTTACACATATGAAATGTATTTGAGTTTTCATTGGGCACCAAAGACAATTTGAAATGTTTGAAATACAGAGGAAATCGATGTTTAAGTATAATAGAGTCGATGTGAAAAACAGTCGATGTTCCAATGTAATTCATGTATGAAATCGATGTTTGACTGGAGTCGATGTTTAATCAAAATCGATGTTGTAGTTGATATTTAAGTGAAGTCGATGTAAACATAATCTATGTTGTGAGTGAATCGATGTTTGATTGAAATTGATGTTTACATGGAGTCAATGTTTTAGTGAAATCGATGTTGAAAAAAATTGATGTTCTAATGAAATCGGTGTTCATCAGAGTCGATGTTTAAACTGAAATCATTGTTTGAACAAAATCGATGTTCTAATGAAATCAGTGTTCAACATAGTCGATGTTTAAGTGAAATCGATGTTCAACAAAATCGATGTTTACATGAGATGAACCATAATCGATGTATTTGTATGGAAGTCGTTGTGGCACTTAGTCAGTAATCGATGTGTATTGTGCAGCCATCGATTTGGCTTTTCAGTGCAAATCACAAAGCAATAGTGCCATAAATTTATATTTATTAGGAAAACATGATATTAAATATATTCAATACTATTTAATTCATCATGAGTTTTGTTATCATCAAAATAAAGGATAAAATATAAGTGGTTCAATATATACAAGTAGCAGTTTCCTTGAAATATACACAGAATGTGAAAGTGGCAGCTCACATAGAGTTCTGAGAAGTGAATTGTGGGCTCATACATTAACTGGGAAGGGGCAACTATTTAATGACAAAGCTCACTTTCAGACAGAACTAAAAAACTATGCTATATACCGAGGTTTTGACTGGTTATATATCAAGAATAATCAAACTCGTATTACTACAACATGCAAAGGAGAAGATTGTTCATGGCGGGTTCACGCGTCAATGTTGCAGGATGGTCCTAATTTTATGATTAAGACAATGAATAATGTCCACACATGCGGTTGTGATTTGAAGAGCCAACATCATCCAAGGACATCAAAAAAATGGATAGCTGAACTAGTAAAGAAAAAAATGGCACGCACTCCACACTATCGTCCATGTGAAATGGTTAAAGACATTGCTAGTGACTATGGGGTGTTTATGCCATACCATCAAGCTTGGAAGGGTAGGGAACTTGCCGTAACAGATTTGCATGGAGATGTATGAACAAATTATGATATGTTACGTTGGTACTCCCAAAGAGTAATGGAAACGAATCCTAGAAGCATCATAAATATGGTAGTGGATGAGGAGACACATCGATTTAAGTCATATTTTGTGTGTTTTTCCCCATGTGCATATGGTTATGAGGTTGGTTGCCGACCTTTGATTTTTCTTTATGGATCACATATTACTGACAAAATGCAAGGTGTGATTCTTGCAACAAGTGCATTAAATGAAAATGATGAGCTTTTCACAATTGCATTCGCTATAGCGAACTTAGAGACATGTGAAAATTGTAAATGATTCTTACACATCCTCAAGAAAGCTCTTCTCAATGAAAGACCGACAATGTTTCTCTCAGATAGAGCAAAAGGTTTGAAGGAAGTAGTTCCTGAAAATTTTCCAATGGACCATCATGGATATTGCCTAAGGCACATAAAGTCAAACTTTATGACTGAAGTTTCAGCAAGATACCAAATAGTGAAGACACTCAACAAGGTTGAATGTGCATTGACAGAAAGTGAACATCTAGCTGCATTGTTCGAAATGGAACGATAATCCCCAGAAGCAAAGGATTGAATCCTCATAAATGATGTTGAACATTCGGCAAATGCCCCATTTCCTGGACAAAGGTACATGTGTAACTTTGCAAGTACGTAACTACTTACTTTTTTTGTTACAATGTAAGTCTCTAAGCTCTTCTTTGTATAACTCTGTAACCAGTTACAAAGCACTTACAGAGTTTAACGTACCTCTATAACTATGTAAGTACTTACTTTTTTATCATTACAAAGTTTTTACAGACCTACTTGTCTAACTCTTTTTAGGTATGGACAAATGTACTCCAATCTAGCAGAGTCTTTTAATTCTTAGATCAAACCGACATGTGGCCTTCCCATTCTTCAAATGGTGGAGACTATACGTCATCAAATAATGGAAATGGGAGGGAGGAGAAGAATAGAAGCTGCAAATTGGGAGACCACACTATGTCCTACTGTTGAGAAAGTCTTAGCGAAGATCATGTTTAGCGCAAGGCAAAACTATATAATTTCTTCTGATGGTCGAATTTTTGAGGTGCTAATTGGCAACAAAACATATGTTGTCAACATCTCAGAATGGACATGTTCCTACCATAAGTGGCAACTTCTCAAGATCCCATGTGAACATGCATGTGCAGCTATAGCCTGTAGTCATAAACCATTATATGATTATGTGTCTCCATTCTATACAACCAACACTTATAGGGCGGCCTATGCAGTAACAATTAACCCCATAAATAACAATGATATGCCATGTATGAACATCAATGAGATTCAAGTGAAGCCGCTGATTACAAAAAAATTGCCCGGACGGTCGAGGAAGAAATGAATACCATCAAGAGGCGAAGCCTAACACATCTACATTTGCTCAAGAAGCAAGCAAGAAGGCCATAACAGGAGGACCTATAGGAACCCAATGCTACAGGAAGACATTTAAAGATGTTTGTGTCCTCTCTTACATAATTTCCTCACTTTTTGTAAGATAGTCTTACTGGACAACACCCTGTTGTAAATGAGCAAACAGATAATTTTTTAAATGCAATACATGAGAAAATATATGTACATACTTCTGTACTTCCAACTATATTTTTGTAACACTTACATAGATAGTAGAGTTTACGATGTTGCTGCATAATTGTGTACTCTACTGTAATTATGTTTGTACACTATAAGTAAATGTTCAAGTGCTCAAGGGCGGCCTTGGTTCATGTCCCCAGAAGTGACAGCTGGCAAGACCACCTTATTGTTGGAAGAACACTTGAAGCATGTGTTGACACATGCAATGACTTGTGTCAACACCCTTGAACGTTTTCTCAGGTTTATAGACTAAGTGTATTTCTTGTGTCGATCTGCTTTAGTGCTTGTGTCGACCTCCTTAGTGGTTTGCCCAAACAGCTTACTGGACTTGATACTAGTATTGACCGGATTCAACATTTGCATCAACCTCCTAAGTCCTTTGTGTAAACAACTTCCTGGATCTTTGCTAGTGTCGACTTGATTTCATCATGTGCGTCGACCTCCTGAGTGAAAGTGTTTTCCAAGCATCATGCAAGGTTAGGGCTTTAAATTGTGTCAACCCAAAATTATAGTTCTCTTCTACTCATCGTCATCTACAACTTTCATGTTCATAGTTTTGTCCAAAGAGCCCTAGATCTTGAGTTATAGGTTGAACAAGCATGGTTGCATCGTCTTTAATGGTTTTCGGGTTGAACACTAAACCACGACCGATCTAGACGTCACGTTTCTGCCTGGCAATCAATTGTTTACATCGATTGTCTTGAACATGTCGTGCCTACCCGTCGCATTTCTGCCTGACAATCGATTGTTTACATCGATTGTCTTGAACGAGTTGTGTAATATCCTGAACGTTCGAATCGTAGTCTACCGGGTTTGGGGCCAGTGTGTGGTCCATTAGTTGAGTTTGTGTATGTATATGAGTGTTTGCAGCTTTGTGTAGCATGGGGTGATGCTTGAGAGTTGGAAATCCCAGCCCAAATAGACCTCTGGCGGGTTCATTAAGAACGCGACTAACACAGGCGTCGTGATTCTTACATGAACGCGACCACCTGCTACGTCGTGATTCAGTCGTCGCCTTCCGAGTGCACGTCCGCATGCGCGCCGCGTGTCGTATGCAGGGCGTCGGAAGCTTAATTGTGACGGCAGGGTACGTCACGTTTTTAAACGTGACGGCCCGATACGTCGCAATTTAGTCTCCGTGTGTTTTGAGCTTCTGCCCTTGGCCGAACAATGCAGTGGCACGGCTCAGCTGAAAGGGGTAGTTTCTACCAGTTTTGCTGGCGATTTTGGAGTTTTTGCTATCCGTTCGGTGTGGTTTTGGCACGAGGAGGTGCTTTGGAGCGCGGGGAATGCCTGGGCAGCATTGGTTTTGCTTTTCTTCTGCTGGTAGGGGAACTTTCTCGTGTTTTCACTTGGGTTGTGTAGATTAGGGTTTGAGAATTTTGTTTATGGAAATCACTTATACTTGATAGTAAGCATGCTTAGGGTATCATGTGAGTGATTATTTCCTGCTTTACAAGCTTGTATAATCGTTTGGTGTGATTTTCGGAATGAGAGAACAAGGTAGATTTCTTCTGTCTAAAATGTGACAGAACCAGACGTCACGTTTTGTGAACACTACGAACTTTCTGGTCACGATTCAGTCTTTAAGGCGACGGGTTGGTCCGTCACGATTCAAACTTCAATTTACGTCCATTGTGTTGGTCGCGGTTTAGAATGTGGCCATTTGAGCTGTGAGGTTCGGTGGCCAGTCTATCTATTTCTATTGTACATTGCTTGCACAGTGTGGGTTAAGCAATGTAGAGCATGCAAGGGGTGTGTTGGCTTATATCGTGGTTGAAAACGTCGGGTTTGCTTGGATATGTGTGCATAGCAAGTTGGGTTGTTTAACGCCTTCTGTGGTTACCTCTCAAGTTGGATACCCCAGGTTCATTGTGAGTCAAGCACAGGGTGCTCGGGGTTTGTCCCGGTACAGTGTGTACTGTCAAGGTTTGTGTCGTCTTCCTGGACACCCTCACTCCTGAGTTTGAGTTGTACGTCCGGCTGAGGGAAAGACGGCAGTGGGCAGCGGCTTGTGTTTGTGGGTGTGCAGTCGCTTGTAGCACGCTCGTGGTTGGGGGACGGATACCAGTAGACGTACTGGTCCCCAACTAGTCTTGTTTTCCAGTGCCTCACTTTAGGGAGGTCGGGCCGGAGTCCTTAAAGGTGCCAGGCTTGGGCTTGTAGCTGTGTGGTTTGCAAGAGTGGTGTTGGTTGGTCTCCATAGTTTCTTGACCTTGTTGAGGTGGAGCGGCAGCTGGACCTTTCGTCCGTGGCTGCGTGGCTGAGAGGTAGTCTTGTATTATTTGTTCGGGTCTGTGGCTGGTGTCGCGAACCAGTTCTCGTGACTCGTGTGCGGCATGCCCTTCTTTAGGTTGTACACATGTATGTGGTTTGCCGTTTACTTAATTTGCAGTTGTAGTATCATGCGTAGGCAGTGTTTTATTTCAAATGCTTATTAGCCATGTTTCCATTATTTGATATACGTTGTTCTCTCGGCTTTTGGAGAGTTACCCTACTGAGTCACTGACTTGTGAGGCTCACCCCTTCTTCTTCCAGGTGAAGGAGAGTAGGAGGGTTCCCGTCCCTCTTCTAGTTCGGGACCGCATCGTAGTGGAGTCTGGCCTATGCCACCAGCAGAGTAATTTTCTACTTATTGTGCCTTGGGGGTTTTGTACTTTGTACTTTGACTTTGGTTCAAAACTGAATATGTACATTACATGTGGATATGTGTAAGATATGGAAACTTATATGTGTTCAGTATGTTCTTTTGTATTTTCATGGACATGCGTGTGTTGATATCCCTTGCGAGGCTTCGGCTTGTTCGCCAGAGGCGGAGTCATGTCGGGCACGTTATTGGGTTAACGGGCCTGAACAACGAGGACCGTCACACGTTGCGCCTACCCACCGTGATTCTATAGTCACCAATCGGTACCTCCTACCGATTGCCTTGAACACATCCGACCTAGCCGTCGTGTTTCTGTCTGCCAATCGATTGTTTACATCGATTGTCTTGAACGCATCTGACATAGCTGTCGCCTTTATGTCCCACAATTGATTGTCTACATCGATTCCCTTGAACGTGTCTGACCTACCGATTGCCTTGAACGTGTCCGACCTAGCCTCACATTTCTGTCTGGTAATTGATTGTTTACATCGATTGTATTGAACACGTCCGACATAGTCGTCGCCTTTATGTCCCAAAATCGATTGTCTACATCGATTCCCTTGAACGCGTCGGACTTACCCGTCGCTATGCTGTGGTCACCAATCGATACATCCTATCGATTGTCTTGAACGCAACCGGTACCCCCGTTGCAATTTTTTCAGCCATTCCGAGGTCTTCCATTTTCTGATTAAGCCCTGGAAATAGGGGACGACTGAACCCATCGCGATTTTGAACATGGAAACCAAGCAACTTAGTGTAAAGATTGAACTAATGAAATTAAGCCATTATACTGCCAAAATTTACTGCGGATCATGTTCACTTGCCCTATTCTTCTTATAATCATTGACATGATCTTTAGTACATGACTGTCTATTTCTTGGAAATCATGTTGGCCATAATTGAAATAGAATTACTGGAAATTATTGGAACTTCGGATCACGACTAATGTCTGTGCATATAAGGGCCCAGTCTGGTCTTGGGAGGAACACCCGAAATACTTATAATTACGAAAGTATATGATCCATTGAGCTGTCTGACAATCACCTAATTGACTGTAAGATTGGTCTGGGTAATTTCCACATAGTTAATGAATGATTGATTGATTGAACTTTTATAAGTGAAATGGTCAAATCTATTGTATATATCACTGTTATCGAATCCAATATGTCATTGTTCATTGGAATTCAATGGAATTCACTTGTGCTATTCATTGTACATGCTATAGATTATTGAATCTCTTCTAATTGACAAATGATCATACTATCATCTATTCCATTGATAATCGTTCCTTCTCACATGCTAAATGCCATTGAATTTTGGATATCAAATCGTTCTCGTACATGTTATACCTTTGGAAATTGATCCATATTGATATCATGATTATCTTGCCATGAGTATTGCATGATAGTATCTCGCCTGATAAAATGTTAATTTACATAAAGCATGCTCGCACCATGAGATGTAAATCCTAATGAGCGTAGAAAAAAAATAGGTAATTACATACTTACGCAGTTACACAGTTGACTGTGTAACTATTTCAAAAATTGTTACAAAGTTACAGAGACAAGTACTTACAGACTTATGTAGAAAAAAAAAGTAGGTAATTACATACTTACACAGTTACATAGTTAACTGTGTAACTACTTCATACCCTACTACAAAGTTACAAAAAGAAGTACTTACAGACTTATGTTGAAAAAAAGTAGGTAATTACATAGTTACGCAGCTACACAGTTAACTGTGTAATTACTTTATACCCTGCTACAAAGTTACAAATATAAGTACTTACAGACTTACGTAGAAAAAAAAAGAGGTAATTACATACTTACGCAGTTACACAGTTAGCTGTGTAACTACTTCATAAGTTGTTACAAAGTTAAAGATACAAGTATTTACAGACTTATGTAGAAAAAAAGTAGGTAATTACATACTTACATAGTTATACAGTTAACAGTGTAACTACTTTAAAAGTTGTTGCAAAGTTACAAATACAAGTAATTGCATGCTTACATAGGAAAAAAGTAGGTAATTACATACTTACGTAGTTACATATTTAACTGTGCAAGTACTTCCAAACTTGTTACACAGTTATAGATACAAGTACTTGCATTTTACATATTTATGTAGTTACATAGTTAACTGTATAACTACTTCATAAATTGTTACACAGTTACAGATACAAGTACTTGCAGACTTACATAGAAAAAAAAGTAATTATATATTTACGTAGTTACACTTTTAACTGTGTAAGTATTTCATACCCTGTTACAAAGTCACAGAAAGAAGTACTTACCCACTTAGGGCATAAAAAACTGTGTGCTTACATACTTACAGAGTTAATACTTTTAGAGTAACATGTTCTTTTACTCTACTATAACTCTGTAACTAGGATACTGGTGGCTAGTAGTAACGTTAGTAACTCCTATGCGTATGCGTTCAGAACAGAAAAATGTGGACTTGAAGATCTGGATCAAACAGTAGAGTAAATAACAAATAGTGGTGAGACAAAAGCCTTCGACTACTACTGTCAGATCTCAATCAAACATTGCTGGCAACAAAAGCCTCTAGCAATTGTCAGATGTGGATCTACAGAGAAGAAAGGGGGTAGGTGGAACCAATGTCTACTAGAACGCCACTGACCAACCCACCTCTGCCACTGATAGAAGAAAATCGCAACCAACTTAGGAACTTCCATCTGAAGTCAGCATCCTTCATGAAAACAGTAACCCTGTGCTCCTCTTCGCAGTGTCGTGGTGAGAAGCCTTCCGCCATTGCGTGCCTTCTTGGAAAGGCGTTAAATCCGGCGATGCTCGCGGGTGATCTGCGGCTGGGGGTAGAATTGGCATTTAGGAGAAGGAAGATAACGGGGGTTAATGTGAGGGACTGAAAAATAAAACTCGCATAAAGCAGGGACTATGCGGTGCGGGAAAGCTAATAGGGACGGTAAAATAAGTCCACGTCCCTACTAAGGACCAACAATTAATTCCCCCTATTTACTATTTGTGGCGGATGAAAGCCGTCGTCCCTACTAAGGACCAACAATTAATTCTCCCTATTTACTATTTCTGGCGGATGAAAGCCGTCGTAAACATACGCCAGTTCAAGTTTGAGTCCTCCCTTCTCTCGTAAGTTTAACTAGATTTCTTTCTTTTTCTTTCATGATGGTTTGAGATCTAGTTTCAATTGTAGTTTCTAATAATAATGAATATTTTATGTTCCAAATTATTTAAATAAATTTACTTTATACATTTTTATTCATGTTGAGTGACATTCATCAAAGTATTGTCTATCTCATTTAACAATTAACCCTCATTTTTTGTTTGTGTAAGATTAATAAATATTCAAAAATATTATCTTTCAATTTAATTATCTAATATGAAGTATGGACTATATGTGTCTATCTATGCCTCTCATTTACAAAAAAATATTCACTCTATCTTTTAAAGTGTCCTAACTTCACTGTATAGAACTGTTGAAACTCACATGTCCGACCTCTCTCTCTGTCTCTCTCTTTCACACACACATAAGCGTGCAAGTTATGTGCGTTAACATTCAACATGTAATAAGACTGTCAATGGGTTGTATACAGAATTAGAAATGACACATTTTGCTTATCTTTTCTACAAGATGGAGATGATAACAAATATGAGAAAAACACCTATATATCCCTAAAATCATGTGTATTCTTGGATATGCCTTTGAAATCTGACTATTAAATTATATACCCCTCGAATCCTAAAAAGTCATCATATGTGACCTTACCATTTCATTCTATCTATTTAACTCAACCACAATTGAGTTAAGAGAGGTAAAGGACTAAAATACCCTCTAATTCATTAAAAAGAAATTTTTAATAGTTTCTCTCACCTTTCTCTCTCTATGTACCTTTGTTCTGTCTCTCACACCCACCCATCGGATTGAAGGGGGGAGCACACAAGAGCTAGACAGCTCAAATCACACACATACACACAAGCTAGATCAAGTTCCTATAAGATCAGATCCTCTAGCATAGATCAGATCCACTCAAACACATACACACTGAAATCTGCACAGAACACTTGTACGGGTTTCATAAACACTCAAAAACAGATTGAGATGAATACTCCAATAGAAATAAGTAATAGAGAGATGAATTGGACGTTCCTCGGTTGTGATTGTTTGTTGGAGAAACATAAAATCCTCTAATATTCTGTATCCCTACGGTTTTGCTTCCTTATATGGTATGGTCCTTATAACTTGGGAAATCTGGAAGGAGAGGTGCAAGAGGCACTATGAGCAGAAATTCAGATCTAGTAGTATCATGATTAAGGATATCAAAAATCAGATCTCTCATGCTATCCATCAGCTTAATTTCAGAAGTCCTCCTTCGGTCAATCAGGAAGCCGCCCTCTATTTCTTTGGCTTTAATCCCATTGTTAGCATGTGCAAATTGAAGCTTGTTCGGTGGATTCCTCCTATTACTGGGCTTTGCCTTAATGTGGATGGTGCATCCAAAGGAAATCTAGGTTTGAGTGGTGGTGGTGGTTGTATTAGAGATTCTAATGGTCATATCCTTCTGGCATTTGCTTTCCATTATGGTTTTGGTAATAGTCTTCAGGCTGAGATTAGAGCAATTCATGATGGTCTCAAGCTAGCTGAAGAGCATGGTTTTCGGCTTTCTTTGATCTATTCAGACTCGGCTATTCTTTTTAAATCTCTATCTACTAATTCCTATCCTAGTTGGGACTGTTTCAGATGATGGCGGTCTGCAGCTGCAATTTTTCACAGACATGGGGCGGATATCCATCATGTGTACAGAGAAACTAACAAAGTTGCTGATGGCCTTGCGTCCTATGCTTGTTCCTATGCTGAGAATAAAATTTTTACATCTTCTTCTGCGCTGCCACTGGCTTGTAGGGGTTCAGCTACATTAGATAAAACTGGGCTGCCTTCTATTCTGTTAGACTAGTTTTCTTTTTGCTTTGTTAGGGCTTGCCCCAATTGGTGGTTGTATTCTTCTCTCTTATATATATATTTAGGCCCAAACCTCTTGTGGTGGAGTGGGAACATTCTCCCCCTCTAGGGGAGGGTGCACTCTCCTAGCCTGTGAGGCCTGAGGACCGATTTTGATTAAAAAAAAAAAAGATGTTCCTCGTTGAATATGATTTTCTGGAAGCTTGGATTGAAGGTTCTTGAGAAGATTTGATAGAGTTCTTCTTCAATTCGCGATACTATGTTTCAGATCTAGATTTGCAGAGTGATTCCGATATGAATTTCTACTCTTAAGTTCTTGCACAGAAGGTAAGCTTCATGCTTCTGCTCTTGCACTATCTTCCTCTTCCACCACCTCTCAAATCTGACACTTCTTCTTTGCTCTGCAGCTTCTGCTTCACACGATTTGTAGCACTCCGAAAAATTTATTATGAGAAAATTAGAAATAATAATTTAATAATAGTAAAATTTTACGTGCCATTATCATGTGTACAAAAACACACTGGAAAATTCCATAAAAATCATAATTCAACCCTAAATAATACTCTAAAATGACCCACAAATAAATTCGTATGAAGAAAAATCCGATTGGCAAAGATTAAGGTGTATTGTGACTTATTATCGTAATTATGAAATAAGTCAGAAAATCATTATCACATATACTTAATGGAGTCCAAAAATAGAATAAAAATTATGGTTGGACTTCAAACAATAGGCATTGACAATCCAATGAATGAAATGGGCCAAAGGATGTACTTTGGGCTACAAATAAATTCATATTAGAAAAATGACCCGAAATTTAGAATATTCACTAATGGACTATGATACGGTAAATTCTCACCCAATAGACCACCATTTGACTTCAAACCAAGCCCAAACTCATGGTTACCACCTAAGGGAGGTTTCCATAGGACTCCTACCATGAATTGGGGAGAGAAATCATCCATTGAGGGAAGGACACTCCAAATTCTTACCCATGAGTTTCCTAATTTAAATTAGGCAACTAAAGACCCACACCGCTTTAAATAAGCCCTCTCTCTCCCATGGGACGACCCCTAGAGTTTCTGAGGTCGTTCTTGGAGGCTCTGGAGGCTGGAAAACGCAAGGAGGGAGGCTTGAGAAGAAGCAACTCGTGCTCTTCTTCATCTACGATCTACACTTGTGTCCCTTCAAGATCATCACCAAAGGTTAGTGAAACCTCGACCAAACTGTGCAAACCATACATCCTTGGAAAGATATTCAAGTCTAGTTTCTTATGACACTATTTTGCCCAATTTATACCCAGGAGTTCGTGAGTATTAAGCGTTCTCCTACGACTGGTCAAAACTAGGGTTTTCTGGAGGACGACTTTTCTTCCATCCAAAAGGTAGGTCTTCTCTGGGCCAAACTCTAATTAAACTCGTGCATGCTTGCATACATATGTTTGTATCATGTTTATACTATTTTCCCCAATTTATGTCATGTTGTGTCATTGAAATAAATCTTGTATCATCATAGTCATCTTTCTACCTCATGAAACCCTTGCACTATCTTAAGAGTCTTCTACCTCTTGTCTGAGTCGTTTTCAGATCAAGCACTCAACGTTAATAATGTTCCCCTTTGAGTCTACTTTCAAACAAGACTGAAATCACTATATTTCATGGTGTGTGTAGAGAGCAGTGACCCAAACATCTCTATTGTGTCAGTTTTCTACAGTCTGTCCCACAGAGTCAACTAATTCGTCGTTACAGTAGTTAGCTTAGTGAGATAGCAATCTAATGAACTTAGTTTCACAATTTTTCATGCTCTATACAACGAGTTATAAGTCTTATAAGTGCCCTATATCAACCCAGTCCAAGTAGGAGTCGAACTGGGTGCATTTGGAAACCCAAAACCCCTGTTCAGAAGGCGACATATCGACTTGTCGTGTTCAGAACGCGACAGGTTTTCTCTCGTGACCTGCCCTCTGCTCAGTGTTCGCTTAAATGGCTATAACTATTCCTACAGACGTCGGATTGAGGAGCCATTTTTTTTGTTGGATTCTGTATTCAAAGGAATTCAAGATGGTATATTCATGTGTAAGATTTGCATAAGAAATCAGTGAGTTATGACCTGAAGAAGTGAAGGGATGGGACTACATTTGCTTTCTAAGGGTCATACGTCATGGTTTTAGTCGTTTTGCATCATTTCTTCGCATGTGTGAGTTTGTTCTATTCTAGGAAGGTTCTATAAGGTCTTATCATGTATTAATCAACCCATAAATAAGTAGTAAAGATTTTCACATGATTCTAATTGAACTTAAGTGATTGATCATGCTCGCTACTTACCGATTGTCCTCTCTTTCTTGCCTCGTTATCAAACTTGCTAAAATAAGCACATAAAAGCTTGCTAAAATTTGTCATGCATAATTAGTATTTTCTGATTTAGCACTCATGATACTTTCCATAAATGAAGTTCCTATAAATAGAGTTTCTATAATCGCACTCACACCGATGCACTTGAGCGATTCTCACATGTGACACACGCATACACTCTTGCACAATAGGAAAGCTCTTTTCTTGGCTTGTGGTGAACTCTCCGTCAGATATTCCTTCTGTCGGACTAGTGACCCCTTGACCAAGGCCTCCATAAGTCTCCTCTGACCATGGATTTCCACATGGCCGATGAGCAAGTTGTACCATGAAGTTCCCCAATGTTAGTGTGCACCTCTCTCTCTCTCTCTCTCTCTCTCTCTCTCTCTCTCTCTCTCTCTCTCTCTCTCTCCCTTGTCTTGAATTTCTCGAAGCTATCAACAATGACACATGAAATAGGTTATTAATAGAATTAAAGCAAAAGCACCGTTATGCTGCCGAAATCTCTCTTGATCTCTCCTCTGACTTGTTCTGCTTGAAATCATTATGGACATGACACTATGACACTCCGAACCATCATTATTGACTTGATAGTCATTAATCTCTTGACAATCTTGTTCGTGTTAATTCTCTTGAACTCGCTCTCGATATGTTGTTCTTGGACTACTAGTGAACATTGTCCCATGATCTTACTAATGTTCTCGAACATCCTGACATGACATTCTTGAACTCTTAAGAGTACTCTCTTGGGACCCTTTGAGTTGTTGTGGCTCCTACTGTCTTGTACTATTCTTAACTATCTAGCGCTATAAATGGTCTTGCAACTCTACTGGACTTGAATGCATACTGCTGAGGGCACGGAGAGTGTCCGAGGTGCTCCAATCTAGTCCTGAGGGAAGAGAGCCACTCAAAAATACCTGCAGGGGCTAATGACGGTGTCTGAATTTGCACCGGTTCTGACTGTTCTGATTTAGCTAGACTTCTAACTGTTATACTGTTAATGTTAGTCTGTTAATTCAGGCATCCTGCACTGTTACTGTACTGCCATTGTTCTGACTGCCAATGACTGTTACTAAACTGCTACTATCCTATTATTGAATGGCTACGGCCCATGCTCTCCTATTGCACTGTTATTGCTCAATTAATGTTACTTGTTATTACTTGAATGTAACAAAGTACTTGCTCATCTCATGATAAGCACCCTACACATTGATATCCTATTTCTATTATCTTGACACGTTCCTGTCTGCATGATATCTTGCAAGCACTTTGTCACCGATTTTATCATGCTTATGATTTAGCTTGTCACTTGTTCATGTCTAGTTCTTAAAGCATTAATCACTTATATCATTGTCTGCACATCGAGATGTAATCCTACTAGGCTAGTTTGCTCATACCTGCCTCTTAACATTTCAGGTAGTGAAGATAAGGAGTACGTTTGATGATGGGACTTGTGCGCAGAGCGTGACATACACCATAGAGAGTCATTGTTTAGTTAGTTAGTAAGAGATTAGTCATTATTGTAATCTTGTCTTTCTTTGATAGATAGAATAGATTAGTAGTAGAGAGTTGTTCTTATTTTGACATTGGAGATTGTAATAATTGCTTATGATGAATAAAAGAGTTTGATTATTGAATTATGGGCCCTATCAATATTAGTCATTTTCTTATGGCTTCTAAAGCTTACTTGTTCATCGCGTTCCCGATTAATTTCCGCTGCTAAAATTGGGGGTGTGACACGATTGCTCCTTCTTCTTCTGCTGCTCTTCTCTTTGATCTGCTGCTCTTTTAGCACTCTAACTTTCTCTCTCTATGCTTGGCCTTGCACTCTACGATGGATGTTTGCTCCAGATGAGACAAATGGCTTTTTATAGGCTCAGTGCACTCCCTTGTACGTGAGACACATGTGCACAAAAACCTTGGGTCACCCAAGGTTGCCATGTGTCCATATGTCCTTCTCCTCATTGCCACTTGGATGAAAAGGTATTTTGGTAATAAAAGATTCCCCCATAATCTCCAAGGATAAGTCACACCTTTTGAAATTCATGCCCTTTTCGTTTCTGAATTTTCACTAGAGGTGCGTCGACGCATATTTGCATGTGTTTCAACGCAACTGACTTTGTTCCTCAAAAAATTACTAGACATACTATCTGTGTCGACCTGATTTCAACTTGCGTCGATGCAATTGTGACTTCGTCCTTCAGAAGCTTACTGAATAGACTGAGTGTGTCGACCTGATTTCAACTTGTGTCGACGCAACTGTGACTTTTTTCTTCAGAATCTTACTGGACAGACTGGGTGTGTCAACCTGATTTCAACTTGTGTCTACGCAACTGTGACTTTGTCCTTCAAAATCTTATTAGACAGACTGAGTGTGTCGACCTGACTTGCAATGTGTGTCGATGCAACCTTGACAAAGTTGTGTAAACCTATATATATGAAGTGCAATTTTCCTTGAAATCTTTTTTTTTCTTAAAATTTTTTTCTTAGAACTTTTATTACTTTTCATTAGGTGACAAGTAGCTTTACCCTTGGTAGATCATAGTCTTGAGTTATTAAGATATCATTCTTAGCATGTGTTAAAAACAAAACTGCAATATCACATATGATATACAACTCAAGGCACTCAAGTGTCTACTAAAAGTGTTTTGCAATAAAAATTCCAAAATAAGCTTTGAGGATAAAGATAGACACATGACTCTAGATCTTATTTTTCATCTTCATGTTTAATCCAAGAGCACAAATATTTCAGATATTTAAAGTTTTATGTTACGCCCAGACATTTAGCAGTGGAAATAAATGTCGAGGGTGTGAGCGATACGAGTATGAGTATCACAGTCGAGTAATTCAGAGTAACAACTAAGTATAACAAAAGACATGAGACAATAATATTATCAGCCAAATAATATTTATTTCATTTCCATAAAACTAATTTAAAACCTTACATAATCGGAGCCAAACATAGGGCCCATTATTATATTTCAGAGTACATATGACATCAAGAAAATAAACTAACTATCACAGACTCTTCTAATTCTAATCTTGTTGGCTGACGTGCTATGTAAACGGGTACATTTGAGAAGCTCATCACTCTTCCCTGGTCCTATCATTCTCTAATACTTCATAATCATCACCTGAAAATAATAAGGAAAGCAGGTGTGAGCGCACTAGCGCCCAGTAGGATTTACATCTCATGGTGCGGGCATGCTTTACATAATTAACATGTTAACATGTAAGATGTTATCATGCAATACTCATGACAATAACGATAGTGACAAATCCACGCTATAACATGTATGGGGGTGGTTTTTTTTTTGTGAACAATCATAGCTTGATGACTGTGACATTTGTTTTTTAAAAAATAAAGTGATATCTATGATGATACGACAATAGAGTGAACCTCCCATGTCATAATCAGCTAGACAATTTTATATATATGAGAAGCATGAATGTATGAGGATGGTTCAGTAATAGATTCCATGGAAATTCCCATGTGAGAAGGAACGATTAGCAGTGGGACAGATGACAGTATGATCATTTATCATGTAGAAGAGCTTCAATACTCAATAACATGTACAATGAATATCTCAAGTTGAGTTCCATAGAATTCCAATGGACAATGACATATTGGATTCAATAACAATGACAAGTACAATAGATTTGGCCATTTCACATATAACAGTTCAATCAATGATTTAATCATTCAATAACAATGTGAAAATTACTCAGATCAATCTTGCATTCAATTAGGTGATTTCCAGACACCTCAATGGATCATATACTCTCGCGATTTATAAGTATTTTGGGTGCTCCTCCCAGGACCAGATTGGGCCCTATTTGCACAGACATGGTTTTGAACCGAAGTATGATTTCCAAGCAATGGACAATTATGAACTAAATATCATGTCAATGATAATAAGGAACAAGGCAAGTGGACATGATCCTGAGTAAATTTTGGCAGCATAACGGCTTAATTAGTTTAATTCAATCTTTACAATTAATGGCTTGGTTTCAAGGTAATAAATCACTCTCACGAGAAGTAGTTAAGAATAGAGGTGCATTCTATCTTCTGGGTACTTCGATGGTATAACCAACTCGGTATCCATGAGGGAATCCATGGAGTATGGAGAATTACAGAGGTCTTAGAGAAAAGGTCACTAGTCTACCGATATGGAATGGCCAGCCGAGAGTTTCCAAATCCCCAAGAGAGGGCTACCTATATGTGCAATGTGTCATGTAGAATGTGTCTCAATCCACTATCCATCGGTTCGAAACAAGACGGAAAGCTTATAACAATTAAGCATGGCATGTACGCAATTCAATCTATCACATGGTTGTTGTAATTTTAGCATATAACACTTTCCAGTTATGAACAAGAAGGAGTATGGACAGAGCGCATATCAATCACTTGGTAGATAGAATCAATCAATCATTAAAACACTTAGGATAGAAGTTCATATTCTTATGGCTTTCATGTTGGTTGATCATTTTTAGGCCATTGAATAGCTACATAACATGACATAACATTAGGGCATGCATATGGTTGACTGTACAACTCAATAAAATAGTCTCAGGTTGGCCTTGAAATTGCAACGGGTTCAGTCGTCTCACTTCAAAGGACCATACACAGTCAAAACATGATTTGTGCAAAGTGGCTAAATCGCGACGGACATACCTATTGCGTTTAAATCGCAACAGGACAGATCGTCGCCTTTTACAACATGAATCGATTGTCGAATCGATTGTTACACCATAAACGCGACGGTTAGGTCTGTCACCTTCATAATGTGATAGACCAATATGTCGCCATGACTTTGAATCATGACGTCCTTATATGTCGCGTTCAAGAGTTGACTTTAAAATCTGAATATAAAAATAGTGAAAAATCTTAGATGGGAAAAACTGTCAAATCCCGACGGCATACATTGTCGCATTCAAGATGGGTCCAGAAACCCATGCGGCATATAGTTTTATGTGTCAGGTGGTCTAGTCAAACATGAAAACACGATGGGGAGATTGGTCACCTTTACCTGAATCACGACGTAGATGTAAGTCGCGTTCATGCAAAGTGAAACGCGACGTCTTGAGTGGTTGCGTTCTTGGATCTTGCCCGAAACCCAGAAAAAAATGTTACACCCTTCATGATAGACTTATAACTCGAAATATAAGGTCTTTGGATAAAACTTTGAACATGAAAAGTGTCAAGGACAAAAAGTAGAAGAGAACCACTATTTTCATTTGACTCGATTCGGCCTCGATTTGCATAAAACATAGTAAGAACAAATAAAGCCCTAAACCTATGCGACTCTTGGAAAACGCTTAATACGACTCACATGGTTCATGCAAATTGGGAAAAATACATGCATCTGAAACTAGACTCGATGCTCTTTCTATTGTTATGTACAAAGTTTAGATTAATCTCGAGAACACCTACCTTTGAGTGGATCTAAGAGAGGTCAATGCACAGGTCACAACAGAGAAAGGTTGGGGAAGAAGCTCAGGTTCTTGGCCGTTCTCCTCCTCTCCTGGTGCCCTAGCTTGCCTCCTCACGACCCCCAGCACGATGGTGAACCTTCCCAACTAGTCTTATGATGATTATTTATTACTTTAGGGTTAATTTCATGTCCTAATGAGACTAGGAAGAGTGGGTTGTGGTTTTGGCTTGACTCCTTCCATGTTTTGGGGATTCTTCACCCAATTGCAGTAGGAATGCCATTAGGAAAGCTCCTAACATGGCTGGGTACGAATTTGGTTGCCATGCATGGCTAATCACCTTTGTTTTAGCCCTAATTTATCCTTTCCTATTTTCTACACAATTATGGTTATGAAGTTTGAGATTTAATGTCATTGGACTTTGTTCTTTGGCCCAACAAGAGTTGTCTTGGCCCAGATTAATTCAAGTGGTTGATTCCACTTATTGGAAGTTTAACTATGACTTTTATTTTATTTTATTCAATATTTTTATTTATTGCTATTTTCCTATATTTTAAATCACTTAAATTTTTCAGGATGTTACATTTTATTTCTCATATAAGAATATCAATGGAACTTTGAATGGATTTGAATGAAACAAGAAGAGATCAAGGATAAGCCATTAATTTTATAACAAGATTTGATTATGAGATTGAATCCTTCACACACAGAGCAGAGATGTGTGAGTTCATTCCAAATGAGAACAAAAATATAATAAATTTTGATCAAATGTCATTCAAAGTGTTGATGATTGAGATTCAAGAGAGTAAACATGCTTGTTTTATTTCATGTAATATGAACATCATCAAAACACCACAACAATTTCATAATTTTAGATTTAAGACAGACTCAAGAATATCATTTCTGAATACAAAATTGAAGAAGCTATGTCGACACTTGATCTTCAATGTGTCGATACATGACATTGAAAACCTATTCAAAATGCAGCAACAAGAGACTGGTGTCGACACAGGATCAAATGTGCATCGACCTACTTTTGAACAAAGTAATTTTTTTTAGTTTTTAAATTTCAACAAATTTTGACTTTTTATTGAGCAGCCTTTTCAATGACATTTTTTCGTTTTTAAATTTACTCCCCATTAGCATATACATGATATGAAAAAGTTTGCAAGCAATTCAAAGATGATTATGCACAAAATTAGCATTAAGCATAACATGACTTTTGATATTTGGCGGAGTATTTTACTCACGCATAATGATAGATTCCAGACAAGCATAACTTGTCTTTCCACATGTCACCATTTGATATGCCGAGGAGTCAAAACAAATGATCTGCACAAGGAATCATGGGCACAGTCAAGCAAACATGATAACACAAACATGATTCCAATTTTTATGACACAATGTTATTGTTGGGAGAAGTATTAAAACACACTCTTCATTGTTCAGATAAAACTGTTACGAATTTATTCCTACCCAAGTAGTTTAATTCAGAAATGATAAGAGGTTTTACCTGAATAGTCTTCATTTGGATTTTACCTGTTGTCTTCAATTTTTTTTACCTTGCATAGCCACTGTCTTGATTCCAGATGGAAAGGTATGGCTACAAGACTCATTAGCTTGTTGATCAAGCTAGCTTTGGGACCCATATGGGCTTGGGTCCTATAATGGAGCAAAAATGAGATTGCAGTATTGATTTTTTAATCTAAAAAGATTTTATTTTTGGTATAGATGCATTTCTTTCATTAATAGAATTATGACCAGCATTAGTTCGCATTAGTTCCAAAATTTCTCTTTGTCTTGTTCAATGTATCTATGTTTTCATAAATTTTTTTACTTTTAGGTTTTTTAGCATGAAGAACAAAAGACTTCATTTGTGCAGTTTTTCTTTTTAGATGTGCATGGAATCTCTAAATATTTTCAACATGAATATGATTTTTATTCCTATGTACATGAGCATGAAATTTTGGAGCATACACAAAATGATCAATTCTATGCTAACAGTCCCTAGAAATATGACCAATTTTATGACATGTGAAGCACTGGACTGGTTTGGCATATTTATGGAAATGTTGATCTCTATTCCAGCAAAATTTGGCTAAATGACCAAGTTTATTATAGTTAAAGCAAATGAGATTATTTCTTACCTGATACTTACCTTGGCATGAGTGTATTTGCTAAAATCTCTGAAACCCTCTAGAGTATCGTTGATTATTCTTGGGTTGAAAAGGAGGAGGTAGTACCCTTCGATAGTTCTTGACATGATGTGGAGTTGGAGCTTGCCGTGGAGCTTTTTGGTTTTGTGGAGAAGGTGTAGAAACCTTGGAGAAACCTATTGTCTTTTTCTAATTTTTAATGGAAACATGGTTCTTTTTATTAGCAGTATTTTTATTGATTTTCTTTTTGAACACTTTTAAGAACAAGAATCTTTAGAGATTTTTCATTAGAAGTAGAAGAGTTCTTGTTAGCCGCAGAAGATGCATTCAATTCAGAACCTCCGATATCCCAATGCAGAGGCTTGAGACACCTACCCACGAGTAGGTTTCACCATTATTCTACCACCTCATCCTTATGTATGAGCGTGCTCAAATCAAGCCATCTTCTTCAAGTTGTGCAGTTCAGCGTCAAAACTCAGTGCATGAGGCCATGGGAACTATGAGAGGAAGACCCACAAGGTGGTGCTATTCCCCTCACCTTTGCCTGCTTTCAATACTGCTCTCCACATTGAGCATGGCTTGGGTGAGGAACACCATGCGGCAACATGGGTGGCCAACTCCGAGAGACCCACCTTAGGTTAATCCTACTTGCTCTCTATCGATGCCTTCAAGAACCTCATGGTTCTTAACGGGTCCAACAACAGTGTCTAGGTGCTGAGCAAGGTGTAGGGTTCCAATAAGGTGATTCTCATGAATTCTGGTAACCTTGTTCTCATGACTGTTGGTCCCATGCTGAAGCTAACGATGTGGCCACTACTACTGTAGACATAGTTGGCACCGCATGAGAGGGGGTGGTCAGAGAAGGCGGTGCCCCCTCACGATGAGGGCCTCATGGGCTAGACAATAATCAGTGATGAAAATCATGGGAAATAGGCCCACCTTGAGTGTGATTATGGGTCTATACATGATGACAAGCTGGCGGATGGTCGAGCTGAGGTCTAGGATTGGCCGCCATAGACAAATGTGGTTATCGATGTTAGGGAACAATGGTGGGGATGGAGACCATGATGCATAGTAGCCTCTCACCTATCCCTCTCTCTCTCTCTCTCTCACTCACTATTAGAGATGGAGGGGTCTCCCCCCCCCCCCCCCGGCCCCATCCACCATGGTCAGGTCACTGCTCTTCGCAAGCTTGCCATGGGAGTTTCTCCTTCATCAGAGCAAGGTAGGGCACTCAAAGAGGGATGGGAATGACAACAACATGATTTTAGGCGGCGTATACTGTTGTGAACAATGGGATTCAAGTTTAATGGGTTTAATATGGTGTTTTGGGCCAATGTGTGGCCTTTGGGTTCTTGCTTGAGGTTTTGGTGTGTTGTGTAGGTGTCGTGGGCCAGAGATTTGGGCCCATAGAGCTCACTAGTTCCTTGATTGAGAAGGCGATGAGGATGGGCGTCACGTTCTTAACGTGGCCTTTCTCAACGATGCGTTCTCATTGCCACCTTTTTTGTGGTTTTGTCAGCTTACGTGACGCGTGGTGCACGTTGTGCTGACGCATGGCAGTGTGATTATGAACACAGCCTCCAGGTATGTCGCGTTCTTACGCGACAGTTCCCTATGATGCATTCTCATTTTCAATGTTTTTAAGTGAGTTTGGTCAGCCAAACAGAGGAGGAAGCTCTATTCGGCTAAGGAGGGGTATTCTGGCGTGGTTCTTGGGCGATTTGGCTCGGGAGTTGCTATTTTGCTGCTATTTTCATAGTGTGGAATTGCCAGATCTGAATCGTTCTTGGCATTCATGGTGTTGGTAGGGGAACTTCCTAATTTTCTAGGGTTGTTTAAGTGATTTGAAAGCATGATAAGCATGAAATGTGGTGTGCATATGAATTGTAGTTGAGCTAGATGAATTGTACGGTCTTAAATCCGATTGAAATAGTATCTCAGTGTGGTTTCTGGTTGAGCAAGTGTAGGTCGACATTCTGTTTGAGAATGCGACAGGTCAGGGGGACGTGTCCTGAACGTGGCCTCCAACCCCGATGCGTTCTCATCATGAACGCGGCTTGTCAGACCGCCTTGTTTTGAAAGTGGCTTGTTGGTTGATCGCGTTCTAAACGCGACCTATTGGGCCATCGCGTTCTTAATGTGACTGTTGGCCTCGTCGCGTTCTAGTTCTTGAAGCTTTTTGTGTTGGGCTTGTCAGTGTGGGTCCTGTAAGGGCCCGGTTTCGGTGTTCTCTTGCTAGTTTAGTGTGCTTAAGTATTATAAAATCTATTTTTGTCTGGATTTCATGGAATTGGATAGATTAGTGTTAATGTGTGGTTAGTATGTGCTATATAAGGTATGTTTAAGTAGGTAATGTAAATTGTTGGATATCAGGTAAGTTATGTTTAGGTAAGTGTTAATGGTTGTGTCAATGAGACTTGAATGGTTGATTAATAATTGATAGTGATTAGTGTAGATTGTGTGGTTTTCTGTGTTGGGTGATCCGACGTTTATCCGAATTGTCTCTCCAGTCAGGTACCCTAGGTTCTTTATGAGCCAGGCACGTGTGTGTTTGGGGTTTGTCCTGGTACTATGTGTACTGTAGAGGTCTGTGTTGTTTTCCTGACACCCTCACTCGTTTGTTGAGTTGTACATCCAGCTGAGGGAAAGACGACAGTGGGGACGCAACTTATGGTGTGGTTCTCTTTTAGTCTGGTCGCTTGTAGAACGCTTGTGGTTAAGGGACAGACACTAGTAGGCGTACTGGCCCCCAGCTAGTCTGTGTTGGCATAGCCTCACTCTGTAGGCTCTGGAACCCATAGAGGTGTGTCAGGTGTGGGTCTGTAGCTTGTGTTGCCGCAGAGTAGTGTTGGTTGATCTCCACAGTTCTTTGACTTACATAGTGTTGTTGTGGAGCCACAGTTGGACCGTTTAGAATGATTTTGGGGGATTTTCTTTCTCTATCTAGTTTCCTAGAGAGAGAGAAGCTCTGGGATTTCTGCGAAGGGTGGTTCTGGGCATTCTCTCTTAGTCTGCCGGCGGCCTTAGGGTTGCCGGCAGGTCATACTTCCGATGGATGCCAAGGCGTCTTATGGGCCGGTGGGCCTCACCTTTGCGCATGCGCTGGCAGCTTCCCTGCGTCCTTCCAAGGTGGATCTGGCCATGAAGGCTCCCGCCTTTACTGATGATGGATTCCCTGCTATCTACTTCACTAAAGATGAAGTCCGGAAATCTGAGCAACCTCTTAAGTTTGCCATTGTTGCCAAATGCTCCTACAGAAGGCCTTCAATCCCCGACATCAAAAGCTGCTTGTATCAGAGGTTGGCACTTAAGGGTGACTGCATAGTTAGTGCCTTGAACCCTAGGCATCTTCTTCTTCGCTTCTTTGACGAGGAGGATTTTCTAAAGGTGTTAGTCCGGAAGAACTTGTACCTTAAGGGCTTCCTTTTCCGGTTTTTCCGTTGGGCTTCAGACTTTGATTTCTCTGCTGATCCTACGCTTATTCCCATCTGGGTGTGCTTTTCTAACCTGTTGATAAATCTATACAATGAAGACTACCTCCGGTGCATTGCTGGCAACTTTGGGGAGGTTCTTTGGATCCATGACTCTACTCTTGCATGGACTCAAACAACAGAAGCTCTTGTCTGCGTTGATGTGGATATTGCCAAGCCGCTCGTCGATCAAATCTGGATTGGCCAGAGTGAAAAGGGTTACTGGAAGCTAGTTAATTTTCACAAGGTTCTGTCTATCTGTAATCTCTGCCAAAAGTTGGGTCATACTCAGGAGGTTTGCAAGAAGAAGCCCAGAGATAATGCTCAAACTCATTTCTTACAAAGGCCCAAGGTTGCTTCTCAGCCTGATAAAGGTAAAGTTAATGATCAGGAGTGGCGTTTAGTGCAACGAAAAGGGTGCTGCTTCCAAGGATAAAGTCCCTAAGCAGTCGACCTTGTCCATCTCGGTAAGTAATGTCTTTGAACGATTAGCTGGTGATGTCTGTTTAAATGGTGTGTCTTGTGACAGTAATATTCTGGTTGATCCGGAGACCACAACTCGCCAGAACGAGATTTTGCAAGGTCTTTACCCATCGATAACCTCGTTGTGGAGCCTGGGGCTCCTGACAGTCTGCTTCAGGCCTCCACAGACGTGCATGGTACCACTTTTGTGCATGCACGTCCTGTTGTCGACAACTCTGGGCTATCTCCTGGAGGTGCTATGATAAATTTGGCAGAGGTGACGCTGGCAGTTGCCCCACCGGCGTTGTCCAGCCCAGGTCGAGACGTGCATGGCAGGGAATCTATTGATCTGGGTGAGAATATTCTACAGGCGTTCCAAGGTAAGTCCCACAGCTCTGAGTGCAATACAACTATGGTGGTATCTAGGTCTGATCACAGCTCGGATTCCTCGCGGATCCCTGCTTCGCTGCTTGCTTCTTCGGAAAACATATTTATGGCAACTGTTAAAATTTCAAAGGAAGGCATTGTGGCTCCTACAGTGGGTGTTTGTACTCGGTCCAAAGCGAAAGTCGTGGAAGGTTCCTGAGGCTATCGTTCCCCATGAATTTCTCAGCTTTGTTATGGAACATTAGAGGCCTTTCAAATTTGGCCTTTAAGAGATCTCTAAAACGTCATATTAAGGAGTATAAGTTGCAGGTTATTTCTATCTTTGAGCCTAAGATTCCTTTTTCTAGGGCGGCTAGAATCTATCATTATCTCAAAATGGATGGCCATGCTGGGAATGCGGGCGAGGATTCAAAAATCTGGTTAATGTGGTCCAACTCAATTTCTCCGCAGGTTACTGGCAGCTCCGACCAATTTATTTCTGCTAATATCTTGACAGGTGACCAACCAGTGTGTATGATTTCGGCTGTCTATGCTGTGTGTGAGCTGGGGCTTCGTCGAGTTCTGTTTGATAATCTCCTGGCTTTGGTCAGTAATAATCCCTTGCCATGGCTGGTGGGGGGTGATTTCAACTGTGTTTCCAATCCTTCTGAGAAGGAGGGTGGGGCTATTCCAAACCCATCATCTATGATTGAGTTTAACTCCTTCTCATCGGCTGCTGGTCTATTGGACTCTGGTTTTAGTGGTCAGTGGTTCACTTAGTCGAATAATAGGATTGGCCATGCCTCTATCAAGGCGAGGCTGGATCGGATTTTGACTAACCCCCAATGGAACTTGTCTTTCCCGGGTTTCAGTGTTAAGCATCTCTCTAGAGGGCTTCTGATCATGCTCCTCTACTCATGTATTCTGTTAACCAGTCGCCTACTGCATCCAAGTTTGTCTTTCAAAAGATGTGGGTTACCCATGATTCCTTTATCCAAAATGTGTCTCATGTCTGGAACAATGTTAATGCTATGTCTCCTAATCCTTTTGTATCTCTGCAAGTTAAGTTGAAATCTGTAAAAAATATGTTGAGGTCTTGGAATAAAAGTGTTTTTGGGAAGGTGGAGGATACAGTCCGCCAGGCTGAAGCTCGGGTGGAGGCGCTGCAATCTCAGTTTGATGCCAATCCATCTGCGGAGAATAGATCTGATCTCAACAACGCCAACTCCACTCTTGGCCATGCGCTTAACTGTCAAGAGGTCTTCTGGGCTCGAAGGCCAGAATCCAATGGTTGAATGATGGTGACAAGAACACTGCATTTTACCAGACTGTGGTCCTTGGTAATAGAAGGAAAAATTATATCCATCGTCTGAAAATTGATGATAATTGGTGTGAAGATCAAAACATTCTTTCCATTGAGGCAGTTAATTTCTTTCAAACTTTACTTACTTCAGAAGATCACATAGTGGATTCTTCCTTGCTTTAGCATATCCCATTGCTTATTAATGATGATCATAATTCTTCTTTATCCTCTATTCCTTCTGATGGGGAGATTAAGTAGGCTGTGTGGTCGATGAATGAGGACGGCGCTCCAGGTCCGGATGGATTTACTGGATGCTTCTTTAAGGCCTGTTGGGACATTGTTTCTATGGATGTTATAGCTGCAGTAAAAGGTTTCTTTATGGGATATCCATTGCCCAGAGGAGTTTGTTCTTCTTTGATTGCTATCATCCCTAAGGTTCCCCACCCTTCAACTTTTGGGGACTTTAGGCCTATTAGCATGTGCAACTTCTGTTATAAAATCGTCTCCAAGATTATTTGTGGTTGCCTCACTGACATCTTACCTTTGATTATATCTGAGGATCAGGGTGCCTTTGTGAAAGGCAGAAATATTGTGGACAATATCTCTCTTTCAAACTAGCTTATTCAGGATCTTAGCAGGAAGGTTCAAGGTCACAACGTCATATTTAAGCTTGACATGATGAAGGCTTATGACAGAGTAGAATGGGATTTCATGTTTGTTGTGCTCCGCAAGTTTGGTTTCTCGAGTCGCTTCATCTCTTATATTGGCATGTTGGTCTCTAATTGTTGGTTCTCTATTCTTTTTAATGGATCCAATGTCAGTTATTTTAAATCTTCCAGAGGCCTTCGTCAGGGGGACCCACTGGATCCAGCTCTTTTTATTATAATGGAAGAGGCTCTTAGCAGGGGGTTAAAGTATCTTCAGTCCGCCACCTCTTTTCTGCCTTTTTCTGGTCCCAGAGGATGCCCACTAGTTTCTTATCTACTCTTTACGGATGATACTTTAATTTTCTTAAATGGTCAAAGCTCTAATATCATCAAACTTCAGAAGTTCTTAAGGAGGTATGAGCACTGCTCAGGTCAGATAATCAACGAAAAGAAAAGTACTTTTATCTTATCTTGCAAGGCTCCTCCTTCCCTGGCTCCCAGAATTTCTAGTATCACAGGGTTCAAGCAACAACTTTGAGCTATTCAGTATCTTGGGGTACCCCTCAGGCCTGGAAGATCTAGAGTTGTTGATTACAAGTTCCTTATTGAAAAGATCAATCTTAAGATGAACACTTGGAAATGAAAATTTTTGTCTTAAGCAGGTAGGGTCACTCTTATTAATTCTATTCTTAACTCTATTCCAATCTACATTGCTGCTGCTATATCCATCCCCCAAACTGTGGTTAATTATATTGAGAGGACCTGTGCAAACTTCTTTTGGAGTGGGACGGATGGTCTTCATCGGAGGAATTAGATTTCTTAGGATATTATCCATCACCCTATCTCTGAAGGCGGCCTTCACATCAAGAGTTTATGGCATACTCAACTTGCTTTGGCATCTAAGCAAATTTGGAACATCTACCATGGGACTTCTATGTGGTCTATATATGCCAGATTAGATTTAAGGTGGACTGTGGTGAACCGTTTAAGAAATCCATTCCTCATGGCATGTCTAGAGTGATTTTTAATATTGCTCATCAAAACGTCATCAACAATTCTAGGTGGGTTATTGGTGATGGGCGGTCTGTGGATTTTCTGAAAGATGTTTGGCTTGGCCAATCTTGCCTAAATGATCTGTTGTCCACTCCCTACAATGGGCCTGCAATCACTATTCGAGAGGTTATTCAGAGCGCTAATCACCCCATCCGCAGGCTCCTTCCCAGTCGTAATTTGCTTAAGGATATCCAGCTACTTAACCAGGCGGACATTTGTGTTTGGACTGCATCTTCGGATGGTTTTTTCACCACTTTGTCTGCTTATAGATTGTTATCTTTGCATTGTGTGAAGAGGACGCCCATGGCCCAATTGTGGCATCCTTCCTTCTACAAGCAAGCTTCCACCTTCTATTAGAAGATCCTATACAGAGCTATCCCTGTGGATTCTCGCATTTCTGATCATGGTGTTGCTATTGTTTCCCGGTGCTCATGCCGTAGAGTCCCTTCCTCTTAAGACCTCAACCACATATTTATTTCTAGTGAGCTTGCTTCTAAACTTTGGCAGTGAGTTGTGCCTATTCTTAATTTTCCCTTGAGCTCTCATGTTAATATCACCAGCCGGCTTTGGCAGATAATGTGCCACTATAATCCCACTACTCCTTATGGCTTCACATCACTGTATTCTACAATGCTTATTCTGTGGGAAATATGGCGTTCAAGATGCTTGATGCGGTTTGAGGGTAAGCGGTATTCAGTTGAAATGGTGATCCATATTATCGGTTACATGGTTTCCATGTCCCTCGACACCACAACTTTTATAAATAGTTCTTCTGATCAGCAGCTGAAGATTATCCACTCTTTTGGTTTCTCTCCTAGAATTAAAGATATTACATTCAAACTTATTAGGTGGGTTCCGCCTATTAAGGGGCTGGTCCTTAATGTTGATGGCGCGAGTAAGGGGAACCCAGGGATCTGTGGGGGAGACGGCTGCATAAGGGATAGCAAGGGAATTCTGCTTATGGCTTTTGCCCATTTCTATGGATTTGGCTCTAGCTTGGTTGCTGAGGTGCGTTCCCTGTGTGATGGTATCTGGTTGGCTACTGAACATGAGTTTATTTTTTCTGAAATCAGATCAGATTCAGCGACACTTGTCACTTCCATTTGCAGCAACAAATCACCTTCTTGGGAGTGTCTGTTCTGGTGGCGTGAAGCTCAGTCTTCTTTACATGATTCTCACATCAAATTTGTTCATACTTATAGACAAGCAAACCAGGTAGCTGACACTTTGGCAACTTTTGGTTGCAAATCTTCTACCAATGTACTTTTCTTTTCTGCTACCTCTTTACCTCGAGTTTGTAAAGGTCTACTTACCTTGGACTGGTCTGGGGTTCCTAATCTCAGGCTAGCTTAGCAGGGGTATGCCCCTATGATCTTGTAAACTTTTCTTATATTTATATTCCAGGCCCAGGTGGATCGCACTGGTGGAGTGGGTACATTCTATTCTTCGAAATAGGATGCACTCTCCTAGTCGCTGACCCTGAGGACCTTTTTCGTAAAAAAAAAATAAATAGTTGGACCGTTTGTCCGTGACTGCGATACTCGGAGATCTTTCTTGTGGTTGCTTGTCTGGAGTTGGTTCTGGACTAGCTATGCAGGTACCCTGATCTGAGTGGTGGTGTCGTATCTTCCGACTCAGGCTTTTCATAGTAGAAGTGTTAACTTCTATAGCCACACTACTGGTCATTGATTTATAATGGATTATGTTTATATTCATGTGATAAAATGTTGTAGCCCTTTGGTTAGCTACTTAGTTGATTTAATAATTGTGGTTCATGGTACTTCATTAGCTAGTGTTACTATTTAATTATCTTTAGCTATGGTGCTTCTTGTGTTATTCGGGTTCATCAGATGATTCCTGTTACTTATGTTAATTTTCTATTACTCGTTATTTCTTTAAATTGTTAAAGTTGAGCTGACTAGTGTGGTTATGAGTTGCACCTACTTCTTGTGGTTACTTGTGGCTTTTGTATGTTCTTTTGGGGGTTTCTCTACTAAGTCGGTATTTTGTGAGGCTCACACCCCTGCAGACTCTTTTTAGGTGTTTAGCCGCAAGTGTGGTTCTCCAAGGCGGACTTCTACCACTAGCAGTTGAGTGAGTTGTTGCTCTCGTTGTACACCTCGGGGTATGTCCCAGGTTATTATAACTTTTATTTTGGATATGTAATAATGTATTGAGACAATGTAATTTTATTAATATATATGAGATCATGTACTTTATCATATATCTTAATATAGTGTGATTATCTTTTATATTTTTACTAGACATGTGTGTGTGATATTTGTTATAAGACTCCAATCTATTCGAGAGAGACGAGTCTAGATATAAATTTGTTTTTGACATAAATATCTAAAGTCGTTACACGGGGCATGAGCTGAATCCGCTACTGATGATGTTGGTGGATGAGGATGTGGACTTGAAGGAGTGGGTGGCTAAGGGCAGTGTTCAACTACCTGTGGATATCCTACGACACGGTGGAGGTGCTACTGCCAAGAGGGAGTGGTTAGAGGCAATGATACAAGGAGGACATTGTGTGCAAGATAGAGAATGCGGTGGCATGTGAGGGGGCATACCAGGTGGAGAGGCCGAAGGGGAGGGGAAGGGGGGTGCAATGGATGCAGGCGGCGGCATTCTGGGGGACAACGTTCGGGGAGGAGGTGGTGGGGGAGTGAGGGGTATGCTAGATGAGCACACGGTGGGGTGGTCATTCCGTGGGAGCAGGGAATGACATGTTCTTAGCGGGTGGTGAGGGTAGACTGACGAGGATGCCTGTGCTGCAAAGAAGCCAACCGTCAGTGTGTGTGTGTGTGTCTCGCTCACTTTTCTCTCTCCTCTTTGTGAAATATCTTGACCTTATTTTGATTTGCACCATCCATCAATTGATAACATATTCCTTCTATTTTTACGGCAAACTAATTGCTGAGATATAATTAAAAAAATAATTTGAGTGATATATAATTTAATAGTCAAATTCTATCAATATATCTAAGAATATGTATGATTTCACAAATATACAGATATTTTTCCCAAAATAGATTTATGGCTCTGCAGCTATCTTTGCTTACCCATCACTCATAAAGTTTGAAGTTCCTTTTGGAGCTTAATTAGGATCAATACACTACAACTATGAAAAGCATCATCTACGTGAACTGTAAACAAACTGCTGATAGACTTCCAAAGGATTTCTGAAACATTTTCAACAAATCGCATTCATATATTCATTTCAGCCAAATGAGGGTCGTACTGGGGTTGGAGTACTTAGAAACAAAAATGACAATTTTCCTTCCATTTTTTTGCTTTTCAAATCAGAAAGGAAATAGAAATGAAAGTTTCCTCTTCTATCATCCTTTGATTAAAAGTAATTCTGGATCACAATTTTCATCCACTTTCAAATTTCATCAATAATATTTTAAAATATAAATCTTTAAAGTTACAAATGATACCGAAGTTCTTAGGATATATATATATATATATATATATACATATTATTTATCAAAATTGGCAATGGATAATCGGATGCCAAAACATTATTAACTAATGTTTGGACCCCCAAAGTCACAGCCATTGAAGAAACACATGATTTAACTCAACTTTCCATTGATAAATAAATTGGTTCCTTAATGGCTCACGAAATTAATATGGAAAGATTTTCTGAAAGCTCATCGAAAAAGAAAATGCCAAATGCTTTGAAAGTTGCAAATTCTTCTTCCTCTGAAGACTCAAAGGAGAAATCAGATGACAGTGATGACGAAGCCATGCTGTCAAGAAAATTGCAAAGGATTCTTGCAAAGAAGAAGAAGTATGGTTCAAAAAGATTCTTCAAAAAGAGAAGAAGAAAGAACCAACTTGCTACGAGTGCAATCAACCAAGACATTACAAATTCGAATGTCCTAAGCTGAAGAAGAAGGATCAAGCTGAAAGATCTGAGAAAAAGAAAGGAAAAGAAAAGAAATTCAGAAGGTACAAGTAAAAGGCAATGGTAGCAGCATGGGAGAATGAAGAAGCTACAAGTTCAGACTCCTTAAGCTCAGAATCTGAAGAAGAAGAAAAATCAAATCTAGCCCTTATGGCAGGACTAGATGAGGTAAATTCCGAAACTTCGTTTACATCATGTTCTGAATCAGATTCTGGCAGTCTTAAAGATGCCTTCAATGAATTATATGAAAAATATAAAACAGTGGTTAAATAAATGGAAATAGTTAAATTAAATTTGCTTATACAAGAAAAATCTAATATTTTTTTGAAAAATAAAGTAGAAAGATTAGGGCAAAACGTGAATGAAACTAAAAGAGCAAATGAATTACTGTGTGAAGACTTAAAAAATAAAATAATAAAATTATGGAAATAGAATCAAATTTAAAAGAATTAAAGGATGAAGAAAAATTAAGAGAAGAAAACAACTACTTAAGAGCTACCATAGAGAAAATTTCTAATTGTAAAACATCTCTATTTGTAAGACTAAAATGTGCTAGGACAGGTAAAAAGAAATATGGAATAGGATATACACCTCCACATAATGTAGAAGATATTGTGTATCATGAAAAATATCCAACTCCTAAATTTGTAAAAGAAAAGAAAATTAAAAATCCAAAAAAAGGTAACCAATATGTTTACAAACAAAAATAGAAATATAACAACACTACACACATGAAGAATGCATTTGATCTATGTTGTAGTCACTGTAACCAACTAGACACACTGTCAGCGCATGCACAACTAGAAACCTACGTTGGATTCCTACGACTAACCATCAAGGGCCCAAGAAAATCTGGGTACCAAAAATTACAACTTAAACTTGGTTGCAGGGTCGCATGAGAGCATCCAAATGGTATTTGGATAGTGGGTGCTCAAGACATATGATAGTTGACAGAAATTTATTTACAAGTTTTAGAGATGAGATTGGTCAAGTCACTTATGGAGATAATGGAAAAGACAAAGTGTTAGGATGTAGAATAGTAGGAACAAAAGAAAAGAATCTAATAGAAGATGTCATGTATGTAGAAGGATTGAAGCACAACTTCATTAGCATTAGTCAATTATGTGACAATGGTCACTTGGTGAAATTTCAGAATGATAAGTGCATTATTCAAAAGGATGGAAAAACAGAATTTGAAGCTCAGAGAGTCAAAAATCTGTACACCCTACAACTTTTTTTTTTATATAATAAAACTGGTCCTCAGAGGCTCGGCTAGGAGAGTGCACCCTCCCCCAGAGGGGGAGAATGGTCCCACTCCACCAGCAAGAAACTCAGAGCTAAAATATTATATATGAAGAACAAGATACAAAAGGAAGGGGGGCATACCCCCATTAGATTAGTGCAACATTCATAAGACCCGATCTATCAATAAGTAAAGGCCCCTTACAAGAACGAGGAAGGCTATGCACACCCCCAAAAACCTCATTACGTGTAGAAGCAATAGCATGGTTAGCAAGCTGATCTGCCACCTGGTTAGTCTCTCGAAAAACATGAGAGATAACACTGAAGTCCTCATGCAACAAATCTCTCACAACTCGCCACCATCTATGAATGTGCCAAGTAATGCATCTACTCTACTGGAGAGAGTTAACAAGAGATAAAGAATTTGAATAAACAATTAATAGACGGACCCCCAGAAAGTAAGCTAGGCGAAGACCATCACAAAGTGCCCGAGTTTCAGCTATAATGTTGTTACCTTCTCCATAGAAATTAGCAAAAGCAACAAGAACTTTGCCATGACTATCCCGGATACACCCTCCTCCTCCACAGATACCAGGATTTCCTTTGGACGCCCCATCAACATTTAAATAGAAATCCACAATGGGAGGTATCCAGCGAACCAGCTTCAGCTGCTTAGGAGAAGAATAAGGATGAAAACCATAATTATGGAGGATTTGTTCTTCAGCCAGCGTTGGAGTACTATTGAAAGTGAACTTGCCAAGAGAAGAGCGGATGTGAAGCTTAATATTTCTGATAATGTCACCAGCCTGAATTTTTTTATTTTCATATCTAGCAGAACATCTACATTTCCAAAGCTCCCATAGCATAAGAATCAAACAATAAATGGAAGTGAAGCCAAAAGGAGAACAGACATTCAACTATTGGATGAAACTCCAAATCCTTACAGTGATGTGAGTGTGAAGATGGACTTTATTGCTGATTAAAGGTAGGAACCATTTCCATATAATTGCAATGATCTCACTATTGATAAAAACATGGTTGAGGTCCTCAAACTGGGGGGAGGAACAACAATGGAATTTAGAAACCATAGGGACTCCACTTTCTGAAATTCTGCCATCCGCAAACACCGCTATGTTAAGAATTTTCCAACAAAACAAGGAAGCCCTTGGGTGGAAAGAGTGATGTCAGATCTTCATAATTGCAGGGCGGCGAATCCCAATATGTTTGACCAAGTTGTAAGTGGATTTAGTGGAGAACTCACCACTAGAGGTAGCGGCCCAGATGCACTTATCCTCATCACCAGTCAGGTGCAAGCCATTAAAAACATCAGCAGGGATAACCAACTTCAAAGGATGGGAAGCATCACAAGCGACCTCCTGCAAGGAAATCCCCGAGTCCTCAAAAGGGCCCTAAAGAATAGCAGACAGCGGCTGGTCCCCAATCCAGGTATCTTTTAAAATATCAATCCTATCACCCTTACCATGAATCCATCTAGTATTGTTTTGGATTATGGAGTTGACAGCCATGCATACACACTTAGGCATACCAGGAATATGAGAAAAGTTAGTAGCTTGAAAACGCCTTCTAGCATACCCAGACCATAAGGAACTACCATGACGAATATTCCAAATTTGCTTCACAACTAGGGAAATTTGAACATCATGAATATTGTGAACACCTAAACCACCCTCCACCTTAGGACATTGATTTTTTTGCCATGCAACCCAATGACGATGACGAGAGCCGTCAATATCATTCCAGAAAAATGTAGCAGAACACTTCTCAATGTAAGAAATAATAGATTTTGGAAGGAAGGAAGTAGCCGCCAGGTAGACCGGGAGGGAAGAGAGCACCGAGTTGATCAAGGTTATCCGGCCAGCTTGAGAAATAAGCTTGGCTTTCTAGCTGCCAAGCTTAGCATTAATTTTTTCTATCAGAGATTTATAATCAGAAGTGAGAACCTTACCTGATCTCAGCGGAACACCAAGGTAAGTAAGCGGGCCATTTTGTCTCATGTAACCAGTAACATCCTTGATTTTTTCAATAGATCTCATAGAGGCTTTCCGAGATGCCATAAAATAACTTTTACTCGAGTTAATAATCTGACCAGAAGACTGAGCATACCTGTTCAAAAACTGCATGAGGCGCTTCACATTATGAATACTACCATTGAGAAAGATGAGGGTGTCATCAGCATAGAGAAGGTGTGAAGGAGGCGGGCAACCTCTGGGACCAGCATAAGGGATCAGGCGACCGGTGGAGACCATGTTCTTCAAACCTCAACTAAGCGCTTCTTCCATAATAATGAAGAGAGCAGGAGTAATGGGATCTCCCTGCCTAAGGCCTCTAGTGGATTTAAAATAGCCAGCATGCAAGCCATTAACCAAGATCGAGAACCAGCAATTAGAGAGCAACATAACAATATAAGAAACAAATTTGGAGGCAAAACCAAACTTCTTAAGGACAACAAATAAGAAATCCCATTCAACACTATCATCGGCCTTCCTGATATCCAAGTTAAAAATAACATTACCCACTCTAATCTTCCTGTCAACATCCCGCATAAGCTGACGGGAGAGAGACACATTATCCAGAATAAACGTCCTTTTAACAAAAGTGCCCCGCTCTTCATAAATAATACCAAAAAGAATGGTAACCAACCTGTCACATAAAATCCTGGAAACAATTTTATAACAAAAATTGCATAAACTGACCAGACGAAAATCATTGAAGGAGGCAGGGTGAGCCTACTTAGGGACAGGAGCAATTAGTGTAGATGTAACCCCTCTTGGAAAGGAATGGCCATGGAAGAAACCTCTATCAACAGCGAAAACATTAGCCTGAACAATTTCCCAATAGGAGGTGAAGAAAATACCAGTAAAACTGTCTGGCCCAGGAGAGCTATTGCCATTCATACTCCAAACCACTTTCTTAACTTCCTCCATACTAGGAGAAGCACGAAGCATAAGATTCTGGTCATCAGAAATAATATGGGGGATGACCTCAAGGAGTGTATCATCAACCGAGTGAGCAGAAGTTTGCAGAAGATTGCCAAAGAAATGATCAGCCTCATTCTGGATAGCCTCTTGGTCCTCAGTCCAGTTCCCATCAATTTGAAGCCTGTGGATTTTATTGCGTCTTCTATTGCCTTGTACTACAACATGATAAAAGGCAGAATTCCTGTCACCTTTTTCCAATCAGTCCATTCAAGCTTTTTGGGCCCAGAAAGTCTCCATGCAATGAAGAGCTCTCTTGTAATTAGCAGTCACCTCCCGCAAAGCAGAACGATTATCCAGAGTTGGATTATTATCAAACTGATCTTGCTTAATTCTAACCTCATCCTCCAGTAGTAAGACATTTTCTTCCACATTACCAAAAACATTTTTATTCCATATGTGCAATGTGACGGCCCTCATTATACCGGTACGGTTATACCAACCCACGTCGGTATAGCGAGTGCTGCCAGCCACAGTGGGACATTTACCCAACGATACAAGCAGCTGAGATACACGCGAATATATATAACAGAGTAGCGGAAGTAAAAGAGAACTATCTCCATTCATTCATCATCCACATTAAACATACATGCAGTTTATAATTTGTAAAAAGGAACTAAAATTCACATGAATTAAATTGCTGAAATAGAGATACAAAATGTCCACATATTACATTCTTTTAATGATAATTCTAATACAATGTTCAAGTACATACTACGAAGTACACAATCACAAAGATCTCAAAAAAACTGGCTAGTCTCCACGCTCGGAGTCCGTCTCTGCTGCCTCCTCCGAGGGTACTGTGTCACCAACTATACCTGTACGCCGAAGCAAGGAGTGAGTCCAGGGACTCAGCAAGTAACACTATGCATGATATATACGTACAAGTCCTAGTGGTTTCTACACGCCCATTACAATTTGCAACACATAGCATGCTAGTCCATTTAAGTTCTCAACCTATCATGAAGGTTCTACAATTTTATACATAACGCATGCTTTCAGATTTCAAAAAAAAAATAACATTCACCTATCACATGGTTTCTATTCAATTCACTCATGAGACTTAATCAAACGTGAGAGCTATTGACATGAACAATTTACATACATGAACGGGGAACATAATTAGCATGGATTCCACATGTTCTTAAGTACATACATAACTTTTTTTATCATACTTTAGGTTGCTGATCTCACATGGTCCAATGACTATAAATCCTACACATGAAAGCTACAACGTTGCTTAAACATAACACATGAACAATCCATCATGCCATTTTACTCACATACTCATTTGTTGTTCCTAACATGGATTCTAAACACTTTTGCACACACAAACATGAGAATAATAACATGCATTTTCTGAATTCACTTGGTTTCAGATTTAGTTTCACATGGTTTCTATAACACATTTACATATCTAAGGTTTCACATTTTTCTTTACACTAGTTCCCTCTTTCACATGGTTCACTTTACACATACACATTCACATATCACTTACACATTTACACATGGTCACATACACTTTACACATTACACTTTACACATATTTTAGTTCCGTGACACATAGTCCAAACCACCAAAGAAGGACACAAACACATCACATCACATAGACGCCATCTAGGCAATACAATGGCGACTCTTGGACTGCGCAGACCGGGAGAACAAGTCTCCACCCTAACCAGTGGTACTTGTCCACCTCCAGGATTTCCCCCTAATGCCCTTAGGGTCACTTTAACACAATGAACTTTCTCAGGGGGACTTTTCCCTAATACGGCTCCACTGCCTTCTCGGAAGCAGTATCACATTGGCACAGTTTACACTTTTACACATTTACCGTTTTACACATGGTTTTACACTTGACACTCTTCATCTCATTCACTTTCTTACTCACATGAACACCTCTGTTTTTCCTAACATGGTACTACAGAGTTTTCAAGATTCAACACATAGTAAACACACCAATCATGCTGGTTTTAAACAAAAATCTAATCACGTTTCGATCATATGTACGAATTATTCATATTTCACATGAAAACATAACTTTTTATTTACTGTTCCAATTGACCTGAAATTTTAACCACATGCTGTTTTCGGGTTCCAAATCATACCCTCAATTTTTCAGATTTTTCTGAGCTAAATGGGATTTACAGAAAATCAAACACCTAATTAGCATACTATTCACAACTTAAGCTAACATGGAATTTACACATCATGCAATTTACCACTTGCTGTTTATCCATAAGCTACCAACATATGCATGAAATTAGAGTACAAAATTTCCCTAATTCATACATCTATGGATTTAACACTACGAATCATTTTTTTTACATACTTCTATTTTATCGAACCGAAACTATTAACAAATTGCACAAGCATGGATAAGTTGCCTAAACTTGCAAACACACATGCTGACCCACAATCTTCATGATTAGACCGAAATCAAGGCATTCAACTAATTCTAGTCATGGAACATGGGTTTGCAAAATTATCTACAAGTCATGCTCACAAGTTTAAAGACACCATTTTCCACATTCACCATCACACACACCACAAATGATAACCTACGTAGCGTATAGGAATACCATATATCCTCATCACGGAAATCATAACGAAATTAACGTATAAGAGGGACAGAACAGCTCACTGTTCTGTCCTGAAGAACTAGACGGCGGTCTCTGGCCGCTGACTCAGAGTCAGCGGCATGGTCGATGGACGCCAAGGATGAACTGGGCGTCCAGGGACCTTGCCGTTTACTCAGGTCTGTGCAGAAACACAGACCCAAGCTCTGAAATTTTGGTGAAATGGAGGGTCTAGGACTCGAGGAAAATTTCATAAAAATCATAAAAACCTCCTAGACTCATACGGGGACACCATTTCACCATATCTTATATCACATGATTTCATAAGAGGTAAAGTAGATAGCTCTTTAATTATTAAGAAATTTTCAGAAGAAATCTTGATAGTACAAATATATGTTGATGATATTATTTTTAGTTCTACTAATGAATCACTTTGCAAATTCTTTGAAAACATTATGTAAAGTGTGTTTGAGATGAGTATGATGGGTGAGCTTAATTACTTTCTTCGGTTGCAAATTAAGCCGACCAAAGAAGGTACTCACATTTGTCAAACCAAATACATTTCGGATTTACTTTCTAAATATGGTTTTGACAAGTGTAAGCCATTAGGAACACCCATTAGCTCAGGAATCAAGTTAGATAGTAATCCACTTGGCAAGAAAGTAGATCAAAAGATCTATAGAGGCATGATTGGGTCATTACTCTATCTTACTTCCAGTAGACCAGATATAATGTTTAGTGTATGTTTATGTGCTAGATTTCAATCTGATCCGAAAGAATCACATGTCAATGCTATTAAAATAATTTGTAGATATCTCATAAATACAAGTAAATTGGGTTTATGGTATCCCAGATGTTCTGAATTTAAATTGATTGGATATATATAGTGATGTTGACTATGCTGGATGCAAGATAGATAGAAAAAGCACCAGTTGTACTTGTCAAATTCTTGTAGGTTGCTTGATTTCTTAGTCTTCTAGAAAACCAAACTCAGTAGCTTTGTCCACAACAGAAGCAGAATACATTGCAGCTGGAAGTTGTTGTACACAACTGTTGTGGATCAAACATCAATTGGAAGACTATGGTCAGAAACTTCAAGAAATTCCAATGCTGTGTGACAACACAAGCACAATCAACCTAACCAAAAATCCTATCCAACATTAAGAACCAATCATATAGAGGTCAGACATTATTTCATCAGGGACCATATAAGTAATGGTGATATTTTACTTTATTTTGTATCTACAGATAATCAATTAGCTGATATTTTCACTAAACCTCTTCCTAAAGATATATTTTCATCTATAAGAGAAATAGGTATTGTAATCTTCATTAAATATGTATTTGTTGTACTGCATGTTTATTTCATCAAAATTTGTCTAAGTCCTGGCTCTGCGACTCTCATGAAGTCGGAGCCTGCTCTTCGACTCTTAAGAAGTCAAAGCTTGTACTTCAACTCTTCAAAAGTCGGAGCCTACTCTGCGACTCTTTAGAAGTCGAAGACTGCACTTCAACTCCTCCAAAGTCGGAGTCTATGAAGTCGGAGTTCATGTTAATTAAAAAATATATATATATATATATATATATTATTAAATAAAAAAATTTATTGCCATTTAAAGAGGAATTTGTTTCAATAACGGTTCACTCATTCAATCCCAGTTGTTCATCTCATCATCAATGGCCCATTACATATTTCCATTTCTATATTAGGACCCTTTCCTCCTTTTCCCCAAATCACCTATTTGAACTCTCTCTCTGACTCCCCTGTCGTCTTCTTCCTCTTCCTGTGCGAGGTGCTCACCCCGACGGAACCATCTTCGGAGCTTCTGCAGATTTCTTTCATCTCTTTGAAGAAAGGTAGAATCTTTGACTTCTCCAAACTATTTAGACATCTCCTTCATCATCCTCTCAGTTTCAGAGGTTGTCCTCAGCTAAAGCCTCCATTTGTCCCAGAAAGGTTGTAGATTTCCGTCAATTAACTGGTAGGCTTGGGTGGGTAGTCGAAACCCTAAATGCCATGGGCTGGACCAAGGTCTGTTAGATTAGCGAACCATCCTTTGAGGCTGCGATGAAGGCGTTTCAATTGTCTCTCCAAGTCAGTTTAGATGGGTCAGTGACTGGTTCAGTGAAAGTCAAGGTTATCACAGTGTCTGAAGATTTACTGGTAGATATCCTGGAGTGCCCCAATATTGGTCACCGGATCAGTGAGGTCGTGCCCCTAGAGAAGTAGAGAATTGGAATCATTGGAAATCTAGGGTCCCTATCCAAGAAAGGACTCCTAGTTAATGAGTTGTTCACAGAGAAGAGGCTTCTGCACTCAACCGTCACCAATATCATCACTCCTAGGGCTGGAATACATTCTCCAATTACTGTCAGAGATGGAAGCCTATTATTATTTTGGGCAATACAAAAATATAGGGTTAACCTGCCCTCTATCATTTTGGAGAGGATGGTAGGATCAAGGAATTTGCAGGTGTAAGACTCGGCCCCCCTTGGGCCCTTTGGCCCCGTCCTCAGGGTCGCGACATGCTCCCTAGTCGCGACATGCTCTCTGGTCGCGATGCGGTCATGACAGGGAGGCCGTCGCGACAGGTTCAAGTCGCGATGACCAGGGCTGTCGCGTTCTTGTCACGACGGTGTGGCCATCACATTCTGGTCACTATGTCTGATGGCATCGTGACAGCTTTTCTGACATATGTGACTGGTGTCCTTTCTGTCAGAACGGCTATGTCTGGTGTTAGACGCATGCGCATGAATGCGACGTGGTCATCCGTCGCGATTGCTTTTCCGATCTTCGAGGTTTGACCCGCTTTTTGGGGTCGCGACAGAGGCGACCGTCACGATAAGGTCGCGACACCTAGGGGCGTCGTGACATGATGTTTTGTTGCGTTCTGGGGGCCGTCGGGTTAAAACCCAAGGCCGCACCCCCTTTCCCCCTCTCGCCCTCTCAGCTCTCTTTCTCCCTCTCCTTTCCCTCTCGAGTTTCCCTTGCGGATTCTTGGCGGTTCTTGGTGCTTTAGGCGTTCGTGCTGAGGTGGTGTCGTCCCGCTCGTGAAAGGGATGTGTTCGTGTCGTTTGGAGTGAGGAGGAGGCGTCCTTTCCTACGAGAAGGCCTCAATGGGTTCATTCTTCGCGTGGAGGTAGGGACTCTTGATCCTCTCGCCCGAAGCATGCTCCCTCCCCCTCTAGATCATGGTTTCTCAATGGTTTGGGGCTTGGGAGTGTGAGAACTGCATGCTCGAGGTTGAGTGAGGTTCCTCTCATAGTGTAGATCCATGTTGTGGGGTTTTAAGGGTGGTTTGGATGCTTTACTAGCTTTCTAGCATGTCGAGCATGATCCCCTTCCCCTTTGGGTTGGTTTGTTTCCCGTTTTGGGGTGGTTCCCAGAGGTAATGCTCTGGAACCCTCCACTACTGAGAATGCGACGATCATGGAGGTCACGATCTGGTCACGACGGCCTGGCCGGTCGCGACGAGATCGCAACGCTCTTGGGTGTCGTGACCTGGTCGCGATGGCTAGGACCGCCGCGACAGGATCGTGATAGGGTAGGATGTCACGACGAGGTCACGATGGCCCGATACATCAAGACAAGGTCGCAACAGTCCGATACGTCGTGACCCCAGCCATGAGACAGGTTCCCAATCGTCACCGTTTCCGCTTCTTTTACTGTACTCGTGACACCTGTGCTAGTTTCCTAGTACGGTCTACACTAGTCTTTCACCCGGTGCTCGGCACTTGAGGGTTTCCTTTGAGGGAGGTATCGGGGCAACGAGTGTGCTCGAGTTGGCAGCCCAGCAGGTAGACTATGGAGCTCAGGGGAAAATGGTGGTTTGGACGGTGGCGTTGAGTCATTTGCAGAGCTCTCTTGGCTAGGCCTGGGACACCGAGGACGGCTGGAGTTCTACTTGGTGCAGGCTAGCCAGTCCTTTTCTCACTACCTCGCTCTTTGCGGCCCCGGAACCGCTTAGAGAGGCTAGGCGTGGGACCGTAGTCCGGCCAGACTATGGCGGTTTCAGTGTGTTACTTTGTGTCCTACCTCGCTCTGACGAGACGTGAGGGGTCAGGACCCGGGTCGAGGATAAGACGTCGGTGGACGCACCTGACCCTGACTAGTGGTAGTGCTTCCCGTAGCTAGTGTTCCTTGTCCAGGCGGAGTCCCCTCCGTCTGTGTTTGCTAGCCATGCTGTGGTCACGACGAGTAGTCGTACGGAGCTTCCGACCATGTGTACTTTCCGTGCCGTGCTAGTTGTAGTTTCGCTTCCGCACTTTCGTTTGTAGGTAGAAGATATAAACTGCTATCATTCATTTTATATTTATATTCTTCTGCTTGTTTAGAGCCAGTAGGAGATTGGTAGTCCCTACTGAGCTTCTGTTGTGAGGCTCATCCCTCCTTTTCCCAGGTGAGACTTCTCAGTAGCAGTAGGGCGTGCACCAGGCGGAGGAGACGGGGCGGTAGGCGAGGTCCTCGTAGCTAGCAGTGGTTCCCCTTCTTAGTGTACATCACCCTCGGGGTATGCCCCTAGGGGACTTGTCCTTCCCCTACCTTTTTATACTAGTGTGCGTGCGTTGGGACTGTACTTTGAGCGGGTGCGCAGTGGTCTTGCTTTCGTTTTTGTCTCCATTGGTACACTTTTAGTTTAGCAGTTGACGTTTACTTCCGTTACATATCCTGTTAGATGTATATCATAGCCCTTTCAGGTCCCTGGATCCGTGGGCGGCGACTGCGAAAATTAGGTCCTCGGCATTGGCCGAGGGTCAGGTTCTCGGGTCGTTACAGTTGGTATTAGAGCGAGAGTCTGACAGGACTTGTAATGGATTTAAACTGCAACAGGAAGTCCCAACGTAGTACAAGTACACTGTTAGCCACTCGATTGGTTTTGTTAACTTTTGTTGGTTGCGTTGCCATGCAGGACATGGCTCCGTGGAGGCGCAGGTAGGCTAGAGAGCTGATTGAGCAGCAGGATGAGTCTGAGATGCCCGCGTAGGGGCAGGTCCATGAGGAAGTGTCCGCAGTATAGTTAGTGGTGCAGCCTTAGGGTGCACAGGCAGCAGCGGCAGCAGGTGGGCAGCAGCAACAGAAGTACCAGCCACAGCCGCAGAAGTACGCAAACTGGTTCCCCTTGGCCGAGCAGTTCTTCAGAGCCATGTAGCAGGGAGCATGGCAGCCCGGGCATGCAGCAGCAGGTGGACAGTTTTTCGTACCTCCCCCAGCGGTACCGAGCAGCGGGCAGAGCGAGAGGTGGAGTAGCCAGTTCGTCAGCAGCCGTTGGGTAGTAGGAGTACCCGAGCCAGCCGGAGGAGGACGTCAGTTACGGAGGATAGGACCGCTCTACTAGAGAGACTCTTGCATCTCCGGCCACCGATGTTCCACGGTGAGTATGATCCAAATAAGGTAGAGAGCTGGACCCATGAGTTAGAGCGCATCTTCGAGACCATGGAGTGCGCTGAGGAGGACCAGGTTCGACTGACGTGTACCAGCTTAAGGGAGCAGCCCATGAGCGGTGGAGAGTTCAGAGGCAGACTCACTTCCAGGGGCAGAGGTTGGATCACATCACTTGGCAGCGGTTTTCGGAGGTCTTTCATGGCGAGTATTTCCCCGACTACGCTCGACGTGAGAGACGGGACCAATTCCACGCGTTGGTCAGGGCGACCTCGCAGTTTCTCAGTACCACCAGAGGTTTGTCCGATTGTTGAGGCATGTGCCTCATGTCACAGGTTGCGATCAGGCGTGTGCAGAGAGGTTCATAGCAATACTGAGACAAGACCTGAGGTAGGGTGTGACGGCACACATGTGTACCACCTTGGGAGAGGTCGTGGCGAAGGCCACCTTCTTGGACAAAGAGACCTGGCAGCCTCAGCAGCAGTAGCAGCCCCAACAGGTGCAGCAGCGTGGGCGTGGTCGTGGTCGTGTGATGGCACTCACCCAGGAGTAGGCAGAGGCATCAAACCTTGTTATAGGTATTCTACCTATCCTTGGTAGAGCTGCTCGTGTTTTGGTCGACCCCGGAGCTTCTTTGTGTTTTGCTTCCGAGGAATTCTATGAGTCTCTCGCTTGTCACGGGCCTGAGAGGCAGTGTGACGTGATGGTCGATCTCTCGTCTGGTGACTACATGTGTTCTTTTGGTTACCTGGAGGGTGTGGCAGTCGAGGTTGAGGGGCACCAGTTGCCGACCAGGTTGTACGCACTGCAGCTTTGCGACTTTGATGTCATCCTGGGCAGGACTGGTTGGAGGCTCACTCAGCCGTGGTTGATTTTCAGTGGAAGACCGTTCAGTTTATGATACCTAGAGAGCCCGTCCTCTGCTTCCGAGGTATCCGGTCTACCCGTCGGCCATTTATTTCCTTATGTAGAGCTCACCGTTTGATCCGCGATGGCTGTGTGGCGTACCTTGCTTCAGTTTGTTCTTTGGAGCCTAGCGAATCTTTAGTATTTGACGTGCCAGTTGTTTCTGAGTTCTCCGACGTCTTCCCAGAGGATCTACCTGGTTTGCCGCCTGAGCGGGAGGTAGAGTTCTCCATTGAGATTTTGCCCGGTACGATGTCTTTGTCCAAGGCACCTTACCGGATGGCCCCGGCGGAGCTGCGTGAGCTGAAGCGCCAGCTGCAGGAGCTACTTGAGCTGGGCTTCATTCGCCCGAGTCGTTCGTCGTGGGGCGCGCCTGTTTTGTTTTTGAGGAAGAAGGATGGCAGTCTTCGTTTGTGCATCGATTATTGGCAGTTGAACCAGGTTACTGTGAAGAACAGGTACCCGTTGCCGAGGATCGATGATTTGTTTGATCAGTTGTAGTCGGCCAGAGTTTTTCGAAGATTGACTTGAGATCCGGTTACTATCAGATGCGGATCAGAGAGTCAGATGTTGGTTTGACAGCTTTCCATTCAAGGTACGGTCACTTCGAGTTCGTCGTGATGTCGTTTGGGCTGACGAACGCACCTGCAGCATTCAAGGATCTGATGCATAGGGTGTTCAGTGAGTACCTAGATCGTTTTGTGGTTGTTTTTTATGATGATATTTTGGTCTACTCGGCTTCTGAGGAGGAGCACCTGAGGATCGTGCTGGAGACCCTACGGAGTCACCGCCTTTATGCCAAGTTCGACAAGTGCAAATTTTGGCTTAGGGAGGTGCACTTTCTCGAGCACGTGATCTCGGTTTCTGGTGTGGCAGTGGACCCTGCCAAGGTGGAGGACATGTTGTCGTGGGAGCAGCCCACATCAGTGTCAGAGGTCCACAGTTTTCTGGGTATGGCTGGTTACTACCGGAGGTTTATTCAGGATTTTGCCAAGATTGTGACGCCGTTGACCAGGTTGACTAGGCAGGACGTCAGGTTTGTTTGGTCAGAGGACTGTGAGTAGAGTTTTTGAGAGCTGAAGACGAGGTTGACTTCAGTTCCAGTGTTGGTCTTGTCGTCGGGCAGCGGTGGTTTCGTGGTCTACACTGATGCGTCGAGGTCGGGTTTGGGTGCCGTGCTGATGCAGCACGGTGGGGTCGTTGCCTATGCTTCTCGGAAGCTCAAGAAGAATGAGGAGAACTACCCCACCCATGACTTGGAGCTGGCAGCAGTGGTGTTCACTCTCAAGTTGTGGAGGCACTACCTGTATGGCGAGGCTTTTCAGATCTTCACCGACCACCAGAGTCTGCAGTACATCTTTACCCAGAGGGATCTAACTTGAGGCAGCGCCGATGGATGGAGTATTTGAAGGACTACGACCTAACCCTTTCCGATCACCCAGGAAGGGCTAACGTCATAGCCGATGCTTTGAGCAGGCGCGTGCGCTTGAGTTCACTGATGGTCAGAGAGTGGAGGTTGTTCGAGGAGCTGTCCCAGGGAGTGTTTGTACCATTGAGGCACAGAAGCCATGTAGTGTCGAGTAGTTTGTCAGTTCGGCCGTCAGTGTTCAGGCAGGTGTTGTAGGCACAGCAGGCAGACCCTCAGTTGGTAGACGTTTTGCAGATGCCAGATGTTGAGCTCGACGAAGACAGCGAGGTCAGATTCAGAGGCCGCTTGAACGTTCCTGAGGAGGCACGCCAGGCAGTTTTGTCAGTGGCTCACAGATCGAGGTATGCTGTTCATCCTGGCTCCACCAAGATGTACCATTGCTTGAGGAGGTTCTTCTGATGGCCAGGGATGAAGAGGGGAGTGGTAGAGTTTGTTGCTCGGTGCCTTACCTGTTAGTAGGTGAAGGCCGAGCATCAGTGTCCTGGTGGTGAGCTGCAGCTGTTACCCAATTCCAGAGTGGAAGTGGGATGACATCACCATGGACTTTGTGGTTTGTTTTCCCCGCACCCCCTGAGAGCACGACGGTATCTGGGTGATTGTGGATCGTTTGACCGAGGTAGCGCATTTTCTTCCGATCAGGATGTCGTGGTCAAGTGGACAGTTTAGCCAAGCTATACGTGGACAGAATTGTTTCGTTGACACGAGATCCCTTTTTGGTCGTCTCCGACAGAGATCCGAGGTTCACGTCAGGGTTTGGCGCAGTCTTCAGAGAGGCACTGGGCACAGAGTTGAGGTTCAGCACAGCGTACCACCCTCAGACAGATGGATAGTCAAAGTGGACTATTCAGACACTGAAGGACATGTGAGAGCATGTTGTTTAGACTGGAGCGGCACTTGGGAGTCGCCCTTCCGATGGTAAGTTCGCCTATAACACATTTATCACTCGAGCATCGGAATGGCACCATACGAGGCTTTGTATGGTCGCCCGTACAGGACTCCACTTCACTGGTTCGAGGTTGGTGAGAGGCAGCTTTTGGGGCCAAGTTAGTGCAGCAGTGTGCAGACACGTCAGTCTGATCAGGCAAAGGCTTCGGGTAGCACAGAGCGGACAGAAGAGATACGCAGACGTCCACAGGAGACCATTACAGTCATGAGGTTTGGCAGAAAGGGAAATCTCAGTCCGAGGTACGTCGGGCCTTTCCCCATCACACGAGAGGGTTGACGAGGTGGCTTACAGGTTGAGCAGTGTTGGTGATCTTGTTTCTTGCGGGTCTCGCCGACCAAGGGCGTCATGAGGTTTGGCAGAAGGAAATCTCAGTCCGAGGTACGTCGGGCCTTTCCCATCACCGAGAGGGTGACGAGTGGCTTACGGTTGAGTCTTCGGTAGAGCTAGCAGGTGTGCACGGTGTGTTTCACGTTTCACAGCGCAGGAGGTATTGCAGATCCTTCGCATGTGTTGGACTACTACAGCTTGAGGTGGCGCCAGACTTGTCAGTACCAAAGTACCTAGTCCGTTGTTGACCACAGAGTTCAGCAGTTGCGCCAGAAGCAGATTTCGCTGGTGAAGGTCGTCTGGGAGAACTGTGTTGGTGGCGAGGCCACCTGGGACGCGAGGATGAATCGCGAGCAGTTCCCCTATTTGTTTGATTGATTGGTATGCTATCTCCCTATACTACTTTTCGGGTTTACACCGAGTTGTTTTCATTTTGAGGCCGAAATGTCTTAAGGTGGGTGGGATGTAAGACCCTGCCCCCCTTGGGCCCTTTGGCCCCGTCCTCATCGTCACGACATGCTCCCTGGTCGCGACGTGGTCACAACAGGGAGGCCGTCGCGACAGGTTCAGGTCGCGACGACCAGGGCTATCGCGTTCTTGTCGTGACGGTGTGGCCGTCTCGTTCTGGTCGCGATGTCCGATGGCATCGTGACAGCTTTTCTGACAGATGTGACTGGTGTCCTTTCTTTCAGAACAACTCTGTCGGGTGTCAGACGCACGCGCATGAACGCGACGTGGTCATCCATCGCGATTGCTTTTCCAGTCTTCGAGCTTTGACCCACTTTTTGGGGTCGCAACAGAGGCGACCGTCGCGATAAGGTCGCGACGCCTATGGGCATCGCGACAAGAGTCTTATCGCGACATGTCGTTCCATCACGTTCTGGGGGCCGCTGGGTTAAAACCCAAGGCCGCACCCCCTTTCCGCCTCTCTCCCTCTCAGCTATCTTTCTCCCCTCTCCTTTCCCTCTCTAGTTTCCCTTGCGGATTCTTGGCGGTTCTTGGTGCTTGAGGCGTTCGTGCTGAGGTGGTGTCATCCCGCTCATGCAGGGGACGTGTTCGTGTCGTTTGGAGCGAGGAGGAGGCGTCCTTTCCTATGAGAAGGCCCCAACGAGTTCGTTCTTCCCGTGGAAGTAGGGACTCTTGATCCTCTCACCCTAAGCATGCTCCCTCCCCCTCTAGATCGTGGTTTCTCAGTGCTTTGGGGCTTGGGAGTGTGAGAACTCCATGCTCAAGGTTGAGTGAGGTTCCTCTCCGAGTGTAGATCCATGTTGTGGGGTTTTAAGGGTGGTTTGGATGCTTTACTAGCTTTCTTGCATGTCGAACATGATCCCCTTCCCCTTTGGGTTGGTTTGTTTCCTGTTTTGGGGTGGTTCCCAAAGGGAATGCTCCGAAACCCTCTACTGCTGAAAACGCAACGATCGTGGAGGTCGTGATCTGGTCGCGACGGCCTGGCCGGTCGCGACGAGATCGCAACGCTCTTCGGTGTCACGACCTGGTCGCGAGGGCTAGGACCGCCGCGACAGGATCGCGACAGGGTAGGGCGTCGCGACGAGGTCGCGACGGTCCGAATACGTCGCGACCCTATCCATGAGATAGGTTCCCAGTCTTCGCCGTTTCCGCTTCTTTTACTGTACTCGTGGCACATATGCTAGTTCCCTAGTACGATCTACACTAGTCTTTCGCCCGGTGCTCGACACTTGAGGGCTTGTCCCGTGTGAGAGATTGTTACCGTTGCCTAGGACCCCCATCCTCGGGCGCCTTTGAGGGAGGTATCGGGGCGACGAGTGTGCTCGAGTTGGAAGCCCAGTAGGCGAACTCTGGAGCTCAGGGAAACGGTGGTTTGGACGGTGGCGTTGAGTCATTTGCAGAGCTCTCTTGGCTTGGCCTGGGACACCGAGGATGGCTGGAGTTCTACTCGGTGCAGGCTAGCCAGTCCTTTTCTCACTGCCTCGCTCTTCGCGGCCCCGGAACACTTAGAGAGGCTAGGCGTGGGACCGTAGTCCGGCCAGACTACGGCGGTTTCAGTGTGTTACTTTGTGTCCCACCTCGCTCTGAAGAGACGTAAGATAAGATGTCGGTGGACGCACCTGACCTTGACTAGTGGTAGTGCTTCCCGTAGCTAGTGATCCTTGTCCAGGCGGAGTCCCTTCCATCTATGTTTGCTATCCGTGTGGTGGTCACGACGAGCAGTCGTACGGAGCTTCTGACCGTGTGTATTTTCTATGCCGTGCTAGTTATAGTTTCACTTCCGCACTTCCGTTTGTAGGTAGAAGATATAAACTGCTATCATTCATTTTATATTTATATTCTTCTGCCTGTTTAGAGTCAGTAGGATATTGGTAGTCCCTACTGAGCTTCTGTTGTGAAGCTCATCCCTCCCTTTCCCAGATGAGACTTCTCAGCAGTGGCAGGGCGTGCGCCGGGCGGAGGAGACTTGGCGGTAAGTGAGGTCCCCGTAGCTAGCAGTGGTTCCCCTTCTTAGTGTATGTCACCCTCGAGGTATGCCCCTAAGGGTCTAGTCCTTCCCCTGCCTTTTACTTGTACTAGCGTGCGTGCATTGGGACTGTACTTTGAGCGTGTGCGCAGCGGTCTTGCTTTCTTTTTCGTCTCCGCTGGTACGCTTTTAGTTTGGCAGTTGACGTTTACTTCTGTTACATATCCTGTTAGATGTATATCATAGCCCTTACGGGTCCCCGGATCTGTGGGCGGCGACCGCGAAAATTGGGTCCTCGGCGTGGGCCGAGGGTTGGGTTCTCGGGTCGTTACAGCAGGAGTCTCTCCCATATGGACCCCTACTGACCTTGATTTCAAAGATTTTCAGTTGAGTTGAATGATGAAATTTTTGTGGCTATGAAAGAAAAGATAAGTGTAACGACCCGACCTCTCGGACCCTCGCCAGGGACCCCGAAGTTCGCGTCACCACCCACGGATCTGAAGACCCAAAAGGTTTAGAAGAAATAGTCTAGTGAGATATGTATTGAATTTAAATAACTATAACTAGATATACAATATACAATGTGTCCCAAGTAAAACCACAGGTACAAGAAGAAAGGTGTAGTCCTTAAGGGGCGTACCCAGAGAACTTGCAAAGCACAACTCTCAACTCACTCAGGTATAAGAGCTCACAACACTCGCTCTCACTGTTGCTGACAACACACGGTGCCACAGCCGCCTCCGCAACCCGTCGGACACCGAGCTCCCGCGACGACGAGCCCCTAGCTGAAGGAAGTGGGGGGGTAAGCCTCGCGAACAAGGCCCAGTAGGGATTACCAATCCCTCACTGGCCAAAGTAGCAGGAACTCCGAAAATAGGAAACTACCCTAGAAAGCTGTAAAGCGAGGAACACCTATAGTGGGGTACTACTAAGCTGCAAAACAGAACAATGGAACGCCACGACCATCAACCAAGGTCGTGACACACACGACTCCCGCAGAAACCAACAAAGTGGGGCACAAAGCGAAAGCAACCCTCGGCACACCCGCCGAGACCATGCAACAACCAGGTGAGAATGACGTCTCACCACAAGCACGGCCACCTCAGACCTCCAGAAGGTCGAGGGCCCACAAGGTCGGGAAGCCACACAGGCCGGGGCCACCATGGATTGCCACCCAAGAATGGGACTACGGAACCGAGAGGACCAGAAGCATGGGCCAACAAGGCCACACCAACAACGCCCACGAAAGCTAGACACGGCCAGGCTACAACCACCGTGCAAGCTCGGGCAACGAGTCATACTTGGAAACATCGTGGGGAAACACCGTCACAACAACAGCAACCAAGCCACTGCCACTGGCAGCCAAGAGGAGGACACGCCATCCACGCCCTCTGCTCTCCAGCCTAGCTCCTGCCTCCCCTCCGCAGAAGAGCGAGATAGAGCCGCCATGGAAACACACAAATGCACGCAACACCGCAGCCTGGCCAAGCTGCGGCCCTATGCCTAGCACCACTACATGGCTCCGGAACTAATGCAGAGAGAGGCAGTGAGACAAAGGACTATCTGGGCCGCGCCGGGAAGAAAACACCTCAACAACCTCTGTAGCAACCCAGAAAATTTAGTATTTTTTTTTAAAAAAAATGAAATAATAATTCCTTTAAAAAAAAATAATAGAACCTACGTACCATTATTGTATGTGCAAGAACACATCTGAAAATTCCTTAAAAATTATAAATCAACCCCAAATTATTCTAAAGTGTTCCACGAAGAAATACATGCAAAGAAAAATCCGATTGGCCAAGCGTACTCACAATGTGACTAATTATCCAAATTTAGAAAGTAACGTCGAAAACGGTTACACGGAAAGATAACGCGCCATAAAACAAACGAACATGTCGGAGAGACTTCCAACATCATGAAATGAATACCATTATTGAGTTTGAACCAATGGACCTTCATAGCCCATGATAATTCAAATATAAAATGCAATAAAATCATAACTCTATTTTTCCCTAATTAAACAGGGAAAACCTATAAGATAAATTCCAATAAATAATGAGCTTGGTTAAATAGACCCATTAGAAATTAGTTGGCCAAAATAAGGATTTTAAAGATAAGAAAATGGGAAAATACCCTAAATTCGTAACTAACTTATTACCTAAATAGAAAAAGGTATTTAATGCATTAAATAAAGTTTGAGTTAGAATTGGATTCCTAAACCTACCCTAATAGGTTGGCCTCGAATTTAGCTCCCATCCTAACCAAAATGAAGTGGAAAACTTGGGAGGAGGTTAGGAAAGGAGGAATTCGGAATTAAATAGGAGTTAGAGTACTATTAGGAATTAGAAACATAACTAGCATAAATACACCTCTTAAACCCTCTTGGCCGACCCTACTCATTGCCAAAGGTTCCTGGATTTAGAAGAGGCCAAGGAGGAGAGGATCTCGTGGGGAGAAAGAGTTCTTGAAGCTTCTTCCTCGTTCTTGGAGTTCAAGCCCTAGAAACAAATCGAGTCAAAGGTAGGCATTCTCACAAGCTAAAATTCTGAAATCTTGTCTGTAGGTTCTTCCTACCCTCTTGAATGAAACCCCCAATTTTCATATTTGTCCATCGATCAATCTTTTCTTAAGATTTTTTCAAAGTTCTGTACACTTCATGACCCCGGCGCCCTTTTCTTTAATGCATATCTTTGAATCCACTTGTCCTCTTGTCATGAAACGTTTGAGTAAATATTGAGGGTTTAGCATCTTTTGCCCTGAAAGCCTAAATTTGATTCACTCTAGTTGGCGAATTACATCGTCTATTCCAAGTTGCTCACTGTTCTTGTTCTTCATGTTGCATGAATTTAAAACCTATCGGTTTCTTGAAAACTGCAAATGCCTATTTTTTGCATGTACCCTGCCTATCTGAGTTTGTTAGAAATTTGTTTCTCTCGAATTTTCATAAACCATGTGATTTGTTCTAATTTTTCAAAGCACACTGTATCAATTTGATTCAAGTTGGCCCGCAATCCAAAGCCTGGTCTGATTCCTGTCAGACCCAGGCGCAGACCACCAAAAAGTGATGGCCCGATATGTCGCCTTCTAAGGTCAGATTGTGACAGCCTACCCGTCGCGTTCAGAAAGCGACAGGTAAGCCGTCGCTATCCCTGTGCCTGTCTTGTCGCGACCCTTTCCCGACTCTGTCGCGTTCTCAAGCCCATCGCGACGCCTTTCTTGTCGCGTTCTGAACGCGGTAGGAGACGCCGTCGCATTCTGACCACCTGAGCAGACAGCCCTGTCGCTACCCTTTTCATGCCCTGTCGCTACCTGCCCTACCCCTGTCGCAATCCTTACTGGCCTATGTCGCCTTCACAGGATTTTGCATGAAAACCCATAAAATTGTGTACTCTCACTTTCTAAAATATTCTTATGCCTTTTTATAACAGTCATACACGCAGTAAAAACACCTGTTTTAATGGAGCTATATAGAATGATTTACTCCTCCTCTTAAAGCATTAATTATTTAAAGCAGGCTTGACTCATGAGATTTAAGTTCTACTGAGCGTTATCGCTCACCCTTCGTTATTTGTTATTGTGACTCAGGTAAGTCAGATGATGACGTTACACACACCAATGCACTAGAGTGATGAGCGACCTGGAGTCAAATCGTGAAGTTACCCTAGTACAATGGAGTCTAGTAGTTATTGTTTTAGATTTCATTCCAACGTAATGATGTCATTGATCCCTATGCATTGGCTCTGAATTAGTGGTTGTAATAGTCTTAGTGAAATTTATAATGAAATGAAGAATTTATTCCAATTATTGTTCATTACATGCTTTGATTTACTCGATTGTTCATACATTTTACACTACTATGTACTTTGGTCACGTCTCCCCGATTTATTCCGCTGCTAAATTGGCAAGGCGTGACAAGGAGGTTGTTCAGACACAGAAGGGGTAGGAGCAGTATTAGCAGTAGGAGGAGGGATTGGTTCAGATGGAGTGGAGGAGATGGTTAAAGGCTGAGAAGGGAAAATAGGCTAACCATCCTTATGGAGTTTCCTTCTAACCCTTCTCTTAAAGATTTTGACCTTTGGATCGGTATCTACCTCCAAATCCTCATACTCTAAAGGCCACTTAGAATTTGACTCCTTCTATTGAGGGGACTGATGCTGCTGCTGCTCTGGCTGATGCTGCTCTTGCTTTGGCTAGGATAGAGCAGAAGACTTACTTGTGCCCTATTGGCACACCAACTGGAGTAGAAGATCCTTCATCTGCTGGACCTCCTCAGCCAAAAAATCAAACTTCACATCTATTTGTTGGACTTGAATTTGTAGAATTGACAAGCCCTCTTGCTATTTTACCAATAAATCCATCAAAATACTTGAACTACTACTAGTCTCCCCCTGAGTCCTTGGCCGGGTCTCAATGGGTGGAGGAGAGACATGAGGAACTTCTTCTCCAAACATTGGCTCAAAAGGAGTAGTGCTAGGAATCTCTTCTTCTTGTGCTACTCCCTTGCCCTTTAAATCTCTAAGCACTTGACTGATTATGTCTTCTAGTGCTTCCTACTCAAGAGATGGGACAGGAGCCTGAGCTTGCTCTTGATGTAGCGATGTTCTTGTACTTGTTCTTCTTGTTGTTGTGCTACAGGAGCTTCTTCTTTTCCTACCTGTGCCAAGCTATGGAGCTGTACAGCTAAATAGTTGAGGAACTCTGTGCCTCATCAGGAAATACTTCATGAGAGCACAATGGCACAGAGTCCTTGGTCCATAAATTTAGTGCCTTGCTCTCCAAACTGTAGTGGCATATTCTTAAAGTTGACAGACCTATTGTAAGACCTAGCTTCCTAGCTTTCTGTCGGGTGTCTGGGATGACTGGCTACTAACGCGTCCAGGCTAGATGACGCGTTAGTGTCGCGTCGTGGGTGTCCGACGCGCCAGTCATCCTTGTCGCGAAGAGCGTGTGCGTCGCGTTCTTGTCGCACTCGGCTTTCCTGTCGTGTCTCGTTGTCGCGACGGTCAGCAGGTCATGACAATGTTACATCGTTTCGGACGTCTGATGCCTGTCAGGGTGGCAGGTGTGTTAGTACGACCTATCGTGTTGTCACGGCGTCCCTGGGGGACGCGTTCTTGTCACAGTGCGTCTTTAACGCGACGCGTCGCCCCATTGCGTCTTGGGTGCTGAAGGCATAAGGCCTTGGCCGGTGACCCTTTCCCCCTCTCTCCCCCTTTCCCCTCTCTTCTCTCCCTCTGGTGGTGCTCCGCCTCCCTCTCTCCCCTTTGTGTGTTTCAGGCGAGGAGGAGGGTCATCCGTCGTGGAGCTTGCGTGGAGCGGGGAGGATGTGGCCAATCCAATGTGAAGGGCCCTATTGGGGTTCGTTCTTCATTTAAGGTAGGGATTTCTTGAACTCTTCTCCATCCGAGTTGATTGGGAGCTTCTTGTGCTTTCTAGTTAGTTTAGATAGCTTCTCTATGCTCCCCTCCCTCGTGTGGTATGTGTGTGGCTTGTGGGCGGCCCCGGGATGGAGCATCCCGTGGGTCTACCTCTCAGCTGGTGTCGCGACCGCGGTGCGCGTCGCGACACCAGAAGAGGCATCGCCCGGTCGGGCGTGACCTTATCGCGACGCGTTTTCCTGTCGCGATAAGGATCACTATCGAGATGCGTTTTCCTGTCGCGACAGGGTTTGCTATCACAACGCTTCGCCCCATCGCTACAGGGTTGTTGTCGCGGTGCCCTTCCCCATCGCGATGGTATCACGACGACCTAGGGGGACGTGACAGTGCCTGTGTGTGCCTCGGGTGTTCCGTGGTTCCGGTTGGAGTGTCAGTATGTGCCCCAGGGCTGGCTTGCCCTCAGAACCATTGGGTGGGGAACGCGGTAGGTTACCTAGCTGCGTTCAGTAACTAAAGGTGACACCTTCGTAGCCGTGTCCTAGCGGCGGTGCCAGGAGGGTCGCATCTGTCTAATAATCGATTGACTGGCGGTCAATCGATTATTAGCAGAGCGATGAGTTTTCATTACTATATGGTGGTGTTCTGAGGTTCTAGCTGTTCGTGCGTGCCTTGGTTGCCCGACGGCCCTCTTGAGGGTCCGTGCATGCCTCTCGCTTGCTAGGCTTGTCGTGGGTTACAAGCCAGCGGTTTGGCGTGGTTCTTGTTGTGCTTGCCCCGCCTGTTCGTCCGGTGCTTGGCACTTGAGGGCTTGTCCCGTTCAAAGGTTGTCTCCATTGCCTGAGACCCCCATCCTCGGGAGCCTGTTGAGAGAGTGCTCTAGGCTACGAGCGTGCTCGAGTTGGTAGCCGAGTTGGTAGACTCTAGAGCTGAGGGGAAAATGAGGTTTTGACAGCGGTGCTGAGTCATTTGTATAGCTCTCTTGTCTGGGGTGGGACGCCGAGGTTGTTGAGATGTTTTCTTCCCGAAGCGGCCCAGATAGTCCTTTGTCTCACTGCCTCTCTCTGTGTTGGTTCCGGAGCCACATAGTGGTGCTAGGCGTAGGGCCGCAGCTTGGCCAGGCTGCGATGTTGCGTGCATTTGTGTGTTTTCGTGGCGGCTCTGTCTTGCTCTTCCGCGGAGGGGAGGCAGGAGCTAGGCTAGTGAGCAGAGGGAGTGGACGGCGTGTCCTCCTCTTGGCTGCCAGTGGCAGTGGCTTGGTTGATGTTGTTGTGACGGTGTTTCCCCACGATGTTTCCAAGTACGACTCGTTGCGCGAGCTTGCACGGTGGTTGTAGCCTGGCCGTGTCTAGCTTTTGTGGGTGTTGTTGGTGTGGCCTTGTTGGCCCGTGCTTCTGGTGGTTTTCGCTTCAGTGTCCTCACGGTTCTGTAGTCCCGTTCTTGGGTGCCAATCCATGGTGGCCCCGACGTGTGTGGCTTCCCGACCTTGCGGTGTGTCTGGGGTCCGGGGTGGTTCTGCTTGTGGCCCTCGACCTTGTGGGGGTCTGAGGTGGCCGTGCTTATGGTGAGACGTCATTCTCACCTGGTTGTTGCATGGTCTCGGCGGGTGTGCCGAGGGTTGCTTTCGCTTTGTGCCCGACTCTATTGGTTTCTGCGGGAGTCGTGTGTGTCACGACCTTGGTTGGTTGTCGTGGCATTGCATTGTTCTGTTCCGCTGTTAGTAGTACCCTACTGTAGGTGTTCCTCACTTTACAACTTTCTAGGGTAGTTTCCTATTTTCGGAGTTCCTGCTGCTCTAGCTGGTGAGGGATTGGTAATCCCTATTGGGCCTTGTTCGCGAGGCTTACCGCCCTACTTCGTTCAGCTAGGAGCTCGTCGTCGCGGGAGCTCTGTGTCGGACGGGTTGCGGAGGTGGCTGTGGCGCCGTGTGTTGTCAGCAGCAGTGAGAGCGAGTGTTGTGAGATCTTGTACCTGAGTGAGTTGAGAGTTGTGCTTTGCAAATTCTCAGGGTATGCCCCTTAAGGACTGCACCTTTCTTCTTGTACCTGTGGTTTTACTTGGGACACGTTGTATATTGTATATCTCATTATAGTTATTTAAATTTAGTACATATCTCAATAGACTATTTCTTCTAACCCTTCTGGGTCTTCGGATCCGTGGGTGGCGACGCGAACTTCGGGGTCCCTGGCGGGGGTCCGGGAGGTCGGGTCGTTACAGTTGGTATCAGAGCATGAGTCTATTGAGATTTGTAATGATTTAATAACTATAGCTGTCCCAAAGAAAGGTACTAGTACGCTGCTGACACCGTCTGACTAGTGTTAGGCTTGTGCTTTCAATTGTTTTGCAGGTGTGCGGCTTCCCTGCAAGGTTCGTGTGCATGCTGCAGGTGGGTTGCAGTTGTTGCCGATCCACGAGCGTGGCGAGTGTGGTCACTTGGTGTGTTCGTGCCGTGGTGGCGCGGTTGGCGGTGGACTCGCTGGCAGTGGTCTTCCCCGTGTGGAGGACGCTTGCAAGCAAGTCCAGGCGCGGTGCTCTTGATAGTCTTCAGCGCAATTGGGTGTGTGCGTGCCGTTGTGGCTAAGAGAGCCTACGTGTGGTGTGGCCTTCACTGGTGCAGAGTTGTTGTCTGTAGAACCAGTCGAAGTGTCCTTGCCTTGTTGGTTGTTCCCCTGTTGTTGGGGTGTGTGATGTGTTGGTTGTGTGTGTGGTCTTCTGTCTGTGCACTGTTGTGCGCTTTGCTCTGCTTGGTTGGCGTTGTTGCTTGGGCTAAGTAGATGTTTTGTGCGCCGTGTTGCATCACTGGTTGAGCGCTACGACACTTGTATGTGGTTGTTGTTGGCCTGCTGTTGACTAGCTGTGGGCTCTAGTGAGGTGCTCCTGGAGTTTTTCTCTGTTGGTTCTAGTAGGAGTGAGGTTTCCTCAGAACTGTGTTGTGCTCGTTTCTGGTTGCTATTGCATTGCCCTCTGGGTTGAGGTGCATCGCTTGGTTGCTCTGTGTTCTGGTGAGGTTTCCCAGAAACCGTTTGCTGTTATCCTTGTGAGGGTTTCTCTCAGGACTGTTTCATGCTCGTTTCTGCTGTTGCTGTGCTGCCTTAGGGTCTGAGGTGCGTTGTTGGTTTGGCTGGTGCGTTCTGGTGAGTTTTCCCAGAACGGTGCCTTGGTGGTTCTGGTGGAGGTTCTCCCAGGACCGGCGTGCGTTGCTTCTGCAGTTCTGTTGCGGCGGTGTTCTCTCTGAAGGTTTGTGTTGTTTGGTCGTTTGGGTTGTGCGTTCTGGTGAAGGTTCTTCCCAGGATCGCCCTTTGTCACTTCTGGCAGAGGTTCTTCCCATGAATGCTATGTGTTGGTTTGGGCCACCGTTGTGTTGCCCTTGCGGTTCGAAGTGTGCCGTTTGGTTGAGCTGCGTTCTGGTGAGGTTCTCCTAAGACAGCTCTTGGCGCTTTTGGTGGAGGTTCTCCCCAAAGTTGCTTCGTGCTATTTTGGTTGTCGCTGCTCTCTCTCTCTGTAGAGATGAGCTGTCGTTATTGCCGGTAGGACTGTCTGTGTTACAGTCTGCTTGGGCATTGTCGGTCAAGGTGTGGTGCCTTTGATCGTGTGTCTGGCCGTTGCGCTGGCCAGGTTCCTTGTTCTTTTCTCCCAAGTTCTCGACTGTGCTAGTGGGACTTTGTGTGTCCCTGTGGCCCGGATGGGTTGTTGTTTTTTCCTGTGCCCAGCGTGCTCTCCTAGATGGTGGTCTAGTGAGTGTAGTGGGTGTCTGGCTGGCTGTGCTTCTTGTGGAAGTGTCAGTCTTGGGTTTGTGGTTTTGCCTCTTGCATGTGGAAGAGACTCGTTGCGTGTCTCCTTCCTCTGCTGTTCGTTGGTTGCTCGGGGTGGCGATGCTCCACTATGGTGTTGTGTTGCTAGGGTGTGCATCGTTGTGACCTTCTGGTGGAGTCATCTTCCCTTGAGTTGTTTTTGGGTTGAGTTTGTTGCTCCCCTTGTGCTGTCGTTTCCGTGTGGCACCGTGTGTCGGTGGACCTGTTCATGCCATTTGTCGTCGTGATTGTTTCTTGCTACCTACCTGAACAATTTGGGGCATTGGGTTCCCGTTGATTTGGTGTGAGGTAGTACCGTTTTTCTTGTTGGGTTGCATATGTGAGCGTTGCCCTGCTGTGCACCGATTTCTTACCTGGCTTGCTCGTGCAAGCGTTGTTTCAGTGTGTTCTCAATCGTGCCTTGGCTTGTGCCTTGGAGGCTTTTCATGTCGTTATTTTGGTGTTTAGCCTCTCTATCAGTCGCGATGGAGATGGTGCTTCTTTCTCTTGCGCGCTAGGGAGTCGCTGTGGGTTTCACTCCCCGTGCGGTAGAGTCAGTGCTCCGTGTTTTGGTGTGCTTTTTGAAGCCAACGTGGTTGTTGTGCACTTGATGTCGTCGGCTTTCCGTGCGCTTCTGTTGTGGGTCTCTGGTGGAGAGTCCCCTTCGGTGGGCCCTGTGTTGTCTCGGGCCGTTAGTGTTGTTGTGTGTGCTACACCTTGAGCATTTTTTGATGCTTCATGTTTTTGTGCCTCCAGGGATGGGGCCGGTATGGCCTGTTGTGCCCTTTCAGGCTTGCGGTTCTTTGTGTGTGGCTTTTGGCGGGTCTCTAGTGAAGAGTCCTTCCTGTTAGCCCGTGGTGTTGTTTCAGCCACTGGTGCACTTGTGTTGCACTTTGCTTAGTTTTGGTGCTTGTGGTAGCATCGTGTGCTCGTGCTCGAGTGTTCAGTTTTGTGCCATCTGGAGCCTTGGTGCATTGTGTTGTACCTTGGGTGGTTCCTGGTGCTTGTGATAGCATCATGTGTTGTGCGTGTGCCTGTTCTTAAGATTTGTGTGTCGTTTCATGACTTTGCTCGGTGTTGGAGGCATTGAGCTTTCCGCCTCTGGGACACTTTATGCTGGCCTATGCCTTGTGGTTGTACCGTTGCCGCTGTGGGGTGGCTGCTTTGCCTTGTCTAGGTAGCCCTATCGGTGGTACACCAGGCTTTGGTCGTGGCCTATGTCTGGGTTTTCCGTCTCGCTTTGGGAGCGAGTGTGTTCGGTTGTGGTACCGTACTTCGATCTGGGTCCCTCTGAGGTCGACGTGTTGTTCCCGACCTTTGCGGTTATTTTGGTTCTTGTGTAGTTGTGCGTCTTTTTGGTGGTTGGCATGTTGGTACCCGCACTGAGCCCTTTGTGCGCGAGGGGGTGTTGCTGCCACTCTCGTTGGTTCTCCTGTTGTGCGTGGCGTTGGTGAGTCTGGAAGCCAATGGCGGAGTCTCTTGTTAGTTTGTCTGGAGACAGTGAGGCATATTGGCTTGCTAGTACTCGACCACGTGGTTTGTCGACGTTGGGAGGTGTCCGATTTTCGGCTTAACCTCAGACGTCTTTCGTGCTTTTGTTGCACTGTGGAGCGTGTGGTTTCCTAGTCTTATGGCTCCACATACGTTTGGTGTCCCTGTTGGACCGCGAGTAAGGTCTGGGTGAGACCTAGTGGTGGCGGTGGATGTTGTTTCATGCGTTGAGGATTCTCTGTGAGCATGTTATCGCTCTGGTTCTCGTCGCTCGCGTGGCTTCTCGGTTGGGCTAGTGACCGATGCTAGCTGCTGCTAGTAGTGGAGGCTGTTCCCCTGAGTTGTTGTGCTTGACTCTCTCAGGCATTTTTCCTAGTTGTTGTTCAGCAATTGTGTGCTCTGTCAGGTTTCGCTGCTGATGGAGTGAGTTGCTGACCGTCGATTCTCTTGTTGTTGTCGTCAACCGCATCCTCTGTCAGGTTTACTGGCGACATAGTGGGTTGCTGGTCAGCTGGTCCCAACAGCGGGGTCTGTTGGTGGCTGCAGTCATGCGGTTTTCGGCTGGTGTTTTCTGTTGTTCAGGTCGGATTTGGCATCGCTCGGCACCTGTGGGATTGTCGTTTTGTTCGGATGCCCCACATGTGCCTGGAGTGAGTAATTGGATTTCAATTTTTGTGCTCCAGATGCGTTTGGAGGGTGTTGTGAGCCGTTGGATTTTTGGTTGTCTGCTCCCCATGTGTTTGGAGCCCATTATGTGAGCCGTTGGTTTTTCGGCTTCGTGTGCCCGTGCGCATTTGGCGGTGTGATTGTTGCCACGAGGATGTCGTGGTAAGACTTAATGGCTCTTCACACCCGCGCTTCGTGTGCTCCGCGGGTGTTTGGCTATGCGAATGTTGCCACGAGGAAGTCGTGTTGAGACTTAGTGGCTTATTTACATTGGTCTTCCGGTTGCTCCCTGTGCTTTGTTTCGTGCCTCAGGATCTTTTAGGCGTGCCTTAAATTTCGAGGATGAAATTGTTATAAGTGGGGTAGGATGTAAGACTCGGCTTCCCGGCATTCCGTCCGGTGTCTGGGATGACTGGCCACTAATGCATCCAGGCTGGATGATGCGTTAGTGTCACATCTTGGGTGTCTGACGCCACAGTCATCCTTGTCGCGACAAGCATGTGCGTCGCGTTCTTCTCGCGCCCGGCTTTCCCGTCGCGTCTCGTTGTCGTGACCGGTCAATGGGTCACGACAGTGTTCCGTCGTTTCGGTCATCTGATGCCTGTCAGGGTGGCAGGTGTGTCAGTATGACTTGTCGCATTGTCGCAGCGTCCCTGGGGGATGCATTCTTGCCACGGTGCGTTGACCTGTCGCGTTAAGGTCTTTAACATGACGCATCGCCCCATCGCGTCTTGGGTGCTAAAGGCATAAGGTCTTGGCCGACGACCCTTTTCCCCTCTCTCACCCTTTCCCCTCCCTTCTCTCCCTCCGGCGGTGCTCTACCTCCCTCTCTCCCCTTTGTGTGTTTCAGGCGAGGAGGAGGGCCGTGCGTGGTGTCCCGGTGTCGTGGAGATTGCGTGGAGTGAAGAGGAGGTGGCCAATCCGACGTGAAGGGCCCTATTGAGGTTCGTTCTTCGTTTAAGGTAGGGATTGCTTGAACTCTTCTCGATTCGGGTGGATTGGGAGTTTCTCGTGCTTTCTAGTTAGTTTAGATAGCTTCTCCATGCTCCCCTCCCCCGTGTGGTATGTGTGTGGCTTGTGGGCAGACCCGGGATGGAGCATCCTAGGGTCTGCCTCTGCTGGTGCCGCGACTGCGGTGCGAGTCGCGACACCAGAAGAGCGTCTGCCCGTCGGGCGCAACCTTATCACAACGCGTTTGCTTGTCTCAGTAAGGATCGCAGTCGCGACACATTTTCCTGTTGCGATAGGGTTTGCTGTCGCGACGCTTCACCCCGTCGCTACAGGGTTGCTATCGCGGTGCCCTTCCCCGTCGTGATGGTATCGCGAAGGCCTAGGGGGATGCGATAGTGCCTGTGTGTGCCTCGGGTGTTCTATGGTTCCTGTTGGGGTGTCGGCATGTGCCCCAGGGCTGGCTTGCCCTCAGGACCTTCAGGTGGGGAACGCGGCAGGGTACCTGGCTGCGTCCAGTAACTGAAGGTGACACCTTCGTGGCCGTGTCCTGGCGGCAGTTCCAAGAGGGTCGCGTCTGTCTAATAATTGATTGATTGGCGGTCAATCGATTATTAGTAAAGTGATGTGTTTTCCGTACTGTCTGGTGGTGTTCCGAGGTTCTAGTTGTTCGTGCGTACCTTGGTTGCCCGACGGTCCTCTTGAGGGTCCGTGCGTGCCTGTCGCTTGCTGGCCTTGTCGTGGGTTACAAGCCAGCGGTTTGGCATGATTCTTGTAGTGCTTGCCCCGCTTGTTCACCCGGTGCTTAGCACTTAAGGGCTTGTCCTGTTCAGAGGTTGTCTCCTTTTCCTGGGACCCCCATCCTTGGGAGCCTGTTGAGGGAGTGCTCTAGGCTACGAGCATGCTCTAGTTGGCAGCCGAGTTGGTGGACTCTAGAGTTGAGGGGAAAACGAGGTTTGGACAGAGGCGCTAAGTCATTTGTAGAGCTCTCTTGTCTGGGGCGGGACGCCGAGGTTGTCACGCCCCTCCAATTTAGCAGCGGAATAAATCGGAGGGAGACGCGAACACGAGTATAGTAATGACAATTGTGCATACTTTTACAAACATCAGAGCATCTAATGAACAATAATTGAAATAACTCTTCGTTTCATTATAAATCACTAAGACTATTACAATCACTAATTCGGAGCCAATACATAGGGCTCAATGACATCGTTACATTGAAAATAAATCTAAAGCAATAACTACTAGACTCCAATTCTACTAGGGTAACTTCATCATTTGACTCCGGGTCACTCATCACTCTGGTCTTGTCCCATTGGTATGTATAGCGTCATTGTCCGACTTACCTGAGACACAATAACAAATAATGAAGGGTGAGCGATAACGCCCAGTAGAACTTAAATCTCAGGCTCAAGCAGGCTTTAAATGATTAATGCTTTAAATGACAGAGTAACTAATGATAGAGAGAGTCATGTAAAGTCGAGAAAGTAATAGAACAAGTAACATGGTTCAGATACCAGATGAATCAAGTATAGCACGATGATTAAAGTCAAGTCACGATAGAAAACGATAACAACGATAGCAAGTAACGATATTGTCCAGAATAGCAAGCCACATGTATAGCAAGAAGAGATGATAGTAGATGGTCATGTAAAGAGTAAATTGCACTTTGATTGATTCTCATCAATCGAAATAGTAAAGCACTTTTGATCAACTTTCGTCATTCGAAATAGTAATGGCACTTTGAATGTGATCAAGTCACGATAGAACGCAATAACTCAAGATAGCAAGTATCAGTAGAGCAAGTAGAGCGTATGACAAGATAGCATGTAATGAGATAGTGTGTACGAGATAGCATGTATGGTTGCACAACGGTGCACTGGTAGAGTACGACAATAGTCACTTTGGGATAGTAGCCATTTCACGATAGTACATTACGTCTGAACTCCTCAGACTAATGTTATAACAGTCAGTGCTAGCACAGTAATAGCACAGAAATGGTACAGTACGTCTGAACGCCTCGGACGAATAGTAACAATTTGATGTCTAGCCAAGATAGTATAGTCAGAACCGGTGCAATGCAGAACACCGTCAATAGCCCCTGCAGGTATTTTCGGGTGGCTCTCTGCCCCCAGGACTAGATTGGAGCCCCTCGGACACTCTCTGTGCCCTGCACAGTATGCATTGGATACAGTAGAGTCACAAGACCCATTTTATAGCGCTAGACAGTCACGAAATAGCACAAACGATAGGAGCCACACAGCTCAAAGGGTAACAAGAGAGTACTAGATGAATATACGAGAGAGTGAAATAGTAGAGTGAATGTGAATATGAATAGACGGGCGAGTATAGCATAGATGAGATCTTATGGTCATTGCACAAGAAACGTCGAGTAACGAGCGATACTAACAGTTGCACACCACACGCGTACGGCATTGGCAGTCAGGTGGAATACACAATCCTTCCGCTGGCCTCGTTATGCACAGGTCCAGAGGTCCGGCGTGATTCAAGATAAGAGCAAGAGCAACCAAGGCCGTTTGGATCTTGCTGATCCCTAGAGTGTATCATAGGGGTTAGGGTACAACCAGCTCGTCGACCATGTGGGAATCCATGATCAGAGGAGACTTAGGGAGGCCTTGTGCAAGGGTTCACTAGTCCGGCGAAAGGAATATCCGACGGAGAGTTCACCACAAGCCAAGTAAAGTGTATATATAAAAATAGGTACTCGACGTTCTAGAGGAATTCTAGAACAGTGGAGCGTCAAGATCGGTGGTTCAACACAACGCGAAAAATTGAGGACAAGTTCATTTACAAGTAAGGAAATTTAATTGCATAAATTACCAGATAAATTATGTCACAAGTTCATGCCAATTAAGTCATATTTGGATGGTTCCAAGTGCGTGCATGTGTCATGAAATTGTAGATAGAAAAGAAGTCGTGAATATGAGTCATGTAAAGTCAAGAAAGTAATAGCACTAGTAACATGGTTCAAATAGCACATGATTCAAGTATAGCACAATGAATATGAACAAGTCACGATAGAAAGCGATAACTCACGATAGCAAGTAACGTCATTATCAAGCAATAGCAAGTATCATGTATAGCAAGGAGAGAGAGAGTAGTTGGCCATATAGAGAGTAAATTGCACTTTGATTGATTTTCATCAATCGAAATAGTATAGCACTTTGATTGACTTTTGTCAATGGAGATAGCATTGCACTTTGGTTATCCGTAGATAGCCGAGAGAGAGTATAGCACTTATTTGTCAATAGACAATGAGAGAATATAGCACTTTGTATAGACACGAGAGAATATAGCACTTCATTTTGATTGTTTTAGATTAATCTTGATAGCATGTGTAGCAACCCGGAAAATTTAATACTTAAAAAAATTCAAAATAATAATTTCTTTAAATTGAAATAATAGAAACATACGTACCATTATTGTATGTGCAAGAATACACCGAAAAATTTCGTAAAAATTATAAATCAACCCCAAATAATATCCCTAAGTGTTCCACGAATAAATTCATGCAACGAAAAATCTGATTGGCAAAGTGTACATCACAATGTGACTAATTATCTAAATTAGGAAACTAAGTCGGAAAACCGTTAACACGGAAAAATAACGCGCTCATAAATTAACGATCATGTTGGAGAGACTTCCAACATCATGAATGATTACCCATTATCATAATTGGACCAATGGACCTCTCATAGTCCATGAATAAACCAGGTAATAAAAATATAATAAAATCCGTAACTCTATTATTCCCTAATAAAAGGGAAATCCCAAAAGATAAAATCTAATAAATAATGGGCTTTGATAAATGGACCATATAAATTTTATTAGGCCATAATATGGATTTTTAAAAGAAGAATAATAGGAAAATACCCTAAATTCGTAACTAAATTATTACCTAAATAGAAAAGGGATATTTAATGCATTAAATAGGAAGTTTGAGTTGGAATTGGATTCCTAAACCTACTCCATATGGTCTAGCACGAATTTAGATACTATCCTAACCCAATTAAAGATTGGAAAGCAAGAGAGGAAAGGTGGAGTTAGGAAATCTCGTAATTAAGAGGAATTTGAGTAGTAGTAGGAATAGGAACTTTTATTTATATAAATACATCTCTTAAACCCTCTTGGCCGACCCTAGCTCGTTGCCAAAGGTTTTTGGACGTGGAGAAGATGCCAAGGAGGAGAGGATCTCGTGGGGAGAAGGAGTTCTTGGAGCTTCTTCCTCGTTCTTGGAGTTCTAAGCCCTAGAAGATAAATCGAGTTATAGGTAGGCATTCTCACGAGCATAAACCATGAAACATTTTCTGTAGGATGTCTCATCTATCAGGAGCAAAAGCCCTTTGGTTTCGTAATTTTCCAACGAGTATATCTTTTGTTCTTGATTTTTCATGTTCTGCAACTTACATGACCCCGAACCCTCTTCTTAACTCTTGATCTCCTTGTATACTCAACCCCATGCTACGAGATTTTTACTGTAGGAACTGATGCATGTTAGGCATCGTTTGCCCCTAAAAGCCCTAAATTTGATTCATCCTATCTTGCGAATTTAATCGTTCACCTCAACTATGTACTGTCTCATGTTCATCATGGATACCCGTGGTTAAAACATGTCTACACCCTGTTTGTTTTCCAATTCCTATTTATTGTAAGTACCCATGTATGTCTAGGTCGTTTTGCAACTGGTTTCAAGATTTTTCGTTGACTATACAATTAGTTATGATTTTCTTAACTACCCTGTGTCAAAAAGGCAAGTTTCTGGACCGTAATCCAAGATAGATCAGAACCCTGTCAGGCTCAGGCGCAGGCCCTGTGAATGCGACGGCCCGATAGGCCACGTTCACAAGGGCCGTCGCGATAGAGCGTTCTGTCGCGATCTGATCGCGACAGCGCCTATCGTCGCGATCTGCTGACCAGGCCGTTGCGACCCTCATGCAACCCCGTCGCGACCTGACTGCCCGAACGGACATGCCTGTCGCGACCTGTACAAGCCCCTGTCGCGATCTGCCCTGACCCTGTCGCTACCCTTAGTGGCCTACGTCGCTACGTCGCGTTCACATGATTTTGCATGAAAACCCATAAAATTTGTTACTCTCACTTTCTACAATATTCTTACGCCTTTTTAATAGTCATACACGCAGTAAAATACATATTCATGACTTCTTTTCTATCTATGATTCTCTCTCACATGCACACACATGAACCATCCATATATGGCTGAAATATGGCATAAAATACCTCATAATGTATATGGTAAATTATTGCAATAAAGTATATGAGTTGCCCTATTTTAAAGGACTTGTGTTCGTTTCTTGCGTTGTTCATATACCGATATCGACGCTCCACTGTTCTAGAATTCCTCTAGAACATCGAGCACTTGTTTCTATATACACACTTTCTTGGCTTGGACGAACTCTCCGTCGGATACTCCTTTTGCCGGACTAGTGAGTCTTTGTTCAAGACCTCCGTAAGTCTCCTCTGATCATGGATTCCCACATGGTCGACGATCCGGTTGTACCCTAACACCCATTACACCTTTAGGGATCGATATGATCCAAACGGCTATTAGAAGTTCGCTCTCATCTTGAATCACGCTGGACCTCTGGACCTATGCTTAACATGGCCAGTGGTAGGGTCGTGAGTTCCACCTGACTGCCAACACCATGTACGCGTGTTGTGCAACTGTTACTATCGCCTGTTACTCGGAAGGTTACGTGCATTGTCCCTTAGCCCTCATCTATACTCTACTCGCTCATCTATTCACGTTCACTCTACTATCTCGTCTATTCATCTAGTACTCTCATCTATTCCTTGGTACTCTATTTGGCCATTAAATGATTGTCTACGATAAAAACATGACTATGCTAGGCAACATTATAAGGGCCCGGTCTGGTCCTTGGGAGGAGCACCTGAAAGGCTATAACTCGCGGGGGTCTAATGATCTGGGTGATGGCATACACCTAACGCATGAACACGCAAGATTTGATCTATGGCAATCAATTAATCAAACAGTCAATTATTGGTTTACTTGAATCTCGTGGTTGAAAGAATATCGACCAACACTTGCTATCGTGACTTGTGCACTGTTGTGCAACCTTACTTGTTATCTTGTTATACGGCCAATCCGATATCAAAATTTGTCGTGCTATACTCTCATGCATTGTGCTATTGTCCTTCGTTATCGTGTACCAGTACTTGCTATACGTTTCTCGTTATTCTCTCTAGTTATCCTGCTTTATAAGACATTAATTATTTAAAGCCTGCTTGATCCTGAGATTTAAGTCCTACTGGGCGTTATCGCTCACCCTTCGTTATTTGTTATTGTGTCTCAGGTAAGTCAGACAATGACGTCACACACACACCAATGGCACGGGACCAATGTGATGAGCGACCTGGAGTCAGATGACGAAGTTGCCCTAGTACAATGGAGTCTTATAGTTATTGCTTTAGATTTATTTTCAATGTAATGATGTCATTGAGCCCTAGGTATTGGCTCTGAATTAGTGGTTGTAATAGTTTTAGTGATTTTATAATGAAATGAAGAATTTATTTCAATTATTGTTCGTTAGATGCTCTGATGTTTGCGTTTGTATGCGCAATTCACGTTACCATACTCGTTGTTCACGTTCTCCTTCGATTTATTCCGCTGCTAAATTAGAGGGGCGTGACAGTATGGAACTTGGATGTAATGCCGACATCCTAATCATTGAACTCCCACGGGCAAATGACACTTTTCGGGTGTACTTCCCAGGACCAGATCGGGCCCTATATTGCCTGGCATTGGTTTTTGTTAATATCTTAGACAATCAATAGATGGCCAAATAGAGTACCAAGAAGAGATGAGAGTAGTAGATGAATAGAGGAGAGTGTAGAGAAAGTGAATAGGTGAACGAGTAGAGTATAGATGAGGACTATAGATCAATGCACATCAAACGTCGAGTAAACGGGCGATAATAATAGTTGCACAACACGTGCAATTGGTGTTGGCAGTCAGGTGGAGTTTACTACCCTTCCACTGGCCATGTTATGTACAGGTCCAGAGGTCCGGTGTGATTCAAGATAAGAGCGAGAGAGCATTCTAACGCCGTTTGAATCTTACTGATCCCTAAAGGGTATCATAGGTATTAGGGTACAACCAGCTCATCGGCCATATGGGAATCCATGGACAGAGGAGTTTTACGGAGGCCTTGAACAAGGATTTACTAGTCTGACAGAAGGAATATCTGACGGAGAGTTTGTGTGACCGACTGCGTTGTTCAAACTATTAAACCATTAACGAGCTTGATCCGAGTCCGCCTCCCGCGATCGAGCCGTAGCCTCGCAAGGGGTAACACACATATGTCCGTGGAAACACAAAGGAAAACATTGATTCACATATATGATTTACAAATTCACATATATTCATACTGAATTTACATAGCCACATTTCAACAAAAGCCAAGAAAGGTACAAGAGCCTGGGGCATACCCCGCGGTACAACTGAAATAGAACTACACTACTGGAGGTGCTGACCCAACGCCGCCATGACGCGGCTCCGAACTGGAAGATGGTGGCGAAACTTCCTCCTCTCCTTCACCTGTTGGGAGTAGGGGTGAGCCTCGCAAGTCACTGGCTCAGTAGGGAAACTCCCCCAAAAACTGAGCAAACCAACACAAGTGCGTAAACAGAAGGCTACGCTAGCAATTTATATAGCACAAGCTAACATGTTATTAAAGCTGTAAACACCACTTACCGTTTTCTGACAACGTAAAACAACATTAATAAATAAACGGCAAACCACAACCACGTGTACGATCTAAAGTAGAGACCGCCACACTCGAGCCACATAGACTGGTTCGTGACACCAACTACTGACTCGGACAAAACTACATAGGTCTACCTCTCAGCCTCGCAGCCACGGACGAAAGGTCCAGCTACCGCTCCACAATAACAAAACAAACAATTGTGGAGACCAGCCAACAAGACAACCTGCGGACCACACAGCCACAGGCCCATGCCTGGCACCTCTAGGGACTCTGGCTGGAGCTCCCTAGAGTGAGGCACTGGAAACAGGACTGGCTGGGGACCAGTGACGTCTACTGGTGTCTGTATCCCCAACTAAGAGCACGCTACAAGCGACAAACAGAAACTCAAGTCGCTGCCCTACTGTCGTCTTTCCCTCAGCCAGACGTACAACTCAAACAACGGAGTGAGGGTGTCCAGGACAGACGACACAGACCTCAACGGTACAACACAAGTATCAGGACAAGCCCCGAGCTAATAGCCTGGCTCACAAAGAACCTGGGAACCCAACTAAGGAGGTAACCATGGCAGGCGTCGTACTATTCGCCACGCACACAAAAACCACGTGCACACAACACAAACCTCATGAAATCTCACGTCAACCTCGTGTACAGCCTGTCCACAACACGTGAACACAACACACACCGCGTGCATAGCATGCCAACGCATAAGCCACTCGCTAGCTACGTAAGCAGTACGCTAGCCTCAAAAACAACACACTCCCACCACGTCACAAGTGCCAATGCACCGCTCGCCTTTACGATACACATCGAATAACGACAACCGGATATTCACACCGCTGAAACCATGCACAAACTGACCACTCGGATGAGGTCGCGACATAGGGCTATGTCGCCATCAAAATGCGACGCCCCGACATGTCGCGTTCACAAACTAAATGTGACGGGTCGGCCTGTCGCGACCTTGTCGCAACAGAGGGTTCCATCGCCTTTACAGGTAGGAACCCTAATCTAGGGATCACCCTCCGGATTACCACCCCACACCTTGCAAACCACCCTTAATTCACGTATTTCATGCTTTAATGAGGTTCCTAGCATGATATCTATTGTTATTTAAGAAAATAACACTTTACACGATTACTACATGCAATCCATAGCCCAAAAACGGGAGGAATCACCCTACCTCCTCGAAGAGCACGAAGAACAGCAATCCTCCGGCGTTTCCCCCGCTCCACGCACGGTCCTCGCGATGATAAGATGCCCAAAACCTCACTCCAATGCCAAGTCGCCCCCAGAAGCCCGCAACACCTCTCCCCCTGGCCAAACAGAGCGTGTTCAGCTCTGTCTGCCAGCAAGGGTTTAAGAGCTTTTTGTGGTTAAGAACGCAACCAACCCCTCCGTCACGACCTGATCGCGATAGAGCTGGGCGTTGCCTTCTTAGGGCTGACGTCCGCAGGTCGCTAGGCACATGACATGCGGCGCACATGCAGACGATCCTTGCCTCTGGGTGGCAACAGGAACGCGACATGCAGGACCGTCGCGTTCAGAATGTGACATCCCTCCTTGTCACGTTCACAGACAGTGAACTAAGGGGTACAATGGGCCCAAACAGTCGGCCTAGTAAGCCCCAAAAACCTGCGTAGAAACCTGGAACACACCACATTGGCCACTCGCTGGCCACCACAAACACCAAACATAGGATCCACATGGATCCGAAAAATTCACGACGTTAAATTACTATCATCTAAAAAGAAATTTCGACCTCGAAATTCGCAACACAATTTAAGCATCCCAAACTTCAAACACATTAACAGGTACTATCATCTAAAAAGATTTAAAGGCTTACTCAAACAGATAAGGATACGACTTAATCATTTCTTCGGCCAATTCCCAGGTATCCTCTCCTCCTAGCCTGTTCTCCCATCTGACTTGTACTAACTCAATTTCTTTGTTCCTTAACTTTCGTGCCTTACGACCTGTGATTTGCACTGGATACTCTGGCATAGACATGTCTGGTTGCAAATCACCACCCTGATAACTGACAATTTGTGTCGGATCTTCGATGTACTTTCTCAACATGGAGACATGAAAAATATCATGAGCATTTGCAAAGTCTGCTGGTAATTCAATTCTATAAGCTGTCTCCCCGATCCTTTCTAACACTTGGAAGGGTCCCACATACCTCGGGCTCAACTTTCCTTTCTTGCTAAATCTCAGAACACCTTTATTAGGGGAAACTCATAGAAAAACATAGTCCCCAACTTCAAATCAATGTGGCCTTCATCGATTATCTGCATAACTCTTTTGTCGGCTCTGGGCTGCTTGCAACTTTTCCTGAATGAATTTGATTTTTTCTGTAGTTTGCTGTAACAACTCAGGACCTGTTACCTGCCTTTCTCCCACTTCATGCCAGTTTAGTGGTGTTCTGTACGGTCTTCCATATAGTGCTTCATACAGTGCCATCTCGATACTAGCATGATAACTGTTGTTATAAGCAAATTCAACCATGCCCAGATTATGTTCCCAGCTGCCTCCCCACACTAAACAACGTGCACACAACATATATTCAATTGTCTAAATAGTCCTCTCTGTCTGACCATCTGTTTGCAGATGATAGGCTGAGCTGTATCTTAATTCTGTGCCGATAAGTCTTTGTAAACTTCTCCAAAAACCAGAAGTGAACCGAGGATCCCTGTCAGAAACAATAGTCTTCGGGATACCATGCAATGGAACTATTTTGTCAACATAAATTCTTGCTAACCTGTCCACTGTCCAGGACATACTTACTACCACCAACCTGCAGACCTTGGTCAATCTATCAACAAACACCCATATTCCATTATGTCCTAAAGTTTTTCTTGGTAACCCTGCCACAAAGTCCATAGCAATGTCATCCCATTTCCACTATGGAATGGGTAATGGTTGTAATAAACCTCCATGTTTCTGATGCTCTGCTTTGATCTGTTGACAAACTACACACCTGGAAATAAACTCTGCTATTTCTCGTTTCATATGCGGCCACCTGAAGTGCTTTTTCAGGTCTTGATACATCTTGGTGCTACCTGGGTGAATCATGTATCAAGATTTATGGGCTTCTTCTAATACTCTCTGCTTCACTTCTCTATCTGATGGCAATAATAACCTACCTCTAAGCCTGATCACACAATTATCATCAATAATAATTCCTTCCATATTTACAATTTCTACTAAATTTACATCCACTTTTTGTGCTTCACAATTTGCCAATATAATGACGGCTCTACAGCACTACTGGCTAGCACTGCTCGCTGCTGACTGCTTGGGACATACAGTGAATTTCCTACTATTTCTTTATACAATTTCCATTCTTTTATCATCATCAGACTCAAATATGCCTTTCTACTTAATGCATCAACAACCACATTGGCCTTACCCAGATGGTAAGCCAAACTGAAATCATAATCTTTCAGATATTCAACCCACCTTCGCTGACGGAGATTTAAATCTTTCTAAGAAAATATATATTTTAAACTTTATGATCTGTAAAAATTTCAAACCTTTCACCATATAGATAATGCCTCCATATTTTTAAGGCAAATACAACTGCTGCTAACTCAAAATCATGAGCTGGGTAATTTTCTTCCACTGGTTTTAATTGTCGGGATGCATAAGCTATCACTTTCCCATATTGCATAAGCACTGCTCCAAGTCCTCTCTTGGACGCATCCGTGTAAATCACGAAACCACCGCTGCCCACTGGTAATGTCAGTATCGGTGCTGCTGTAAGCCTCTTTTTCAATTCCATGAAACTTTTCTGACATTCACCCGACCATACAAATGGCATACCTTTCCTGGTCAATCTAGTCATGGGTTCTGCAATGTTGGAGAAATCTTGTATAAAATGTCTGTAATACCCGTCTAGACCCAAAAAACTTCTAATTTCTCTGTTTGTCTTTGGTGCTTCCCACTTCATAACTGCTTCCACTTTGCTGGGATCAACTGCCACACCCTCTACTAAAATTACATGCCCAAAAAATTGAATTTCTTTTAGCCAAAATTCACATTTACTGAATTTAGCATATAACTGGTTATCTCGCAAAAGTTGCAAAACTAATCTCAAATGCATTTAAATATCATCTATAAAGACCACCACAAACTGATCTAAATATGGATGGAAAATTCTATTCATCAGATCCATAAATGCTGCTGGAGTATTGGTTAGCCCAAATGACATAACTACAAACTCATAATGACCATATCTAGTTCTAAAGGATGTTTTATCAATATCTTCTTCCCTGATCCTTAACTGATGATAACCTGACCTCAAATCAATTTTAGAGAACACCTTAACTGATTGTAACTGGTCAAACAGGTCATCAATTCTTGGTAATGAGTATTTATTCTTTATGGTGACATAATTTAGCTTTCTATAGTCAATGCACATTCAGAAACTGCTATCCTTTTTCCTCACAAACAACATCGGAGCTCCCCACGGGGATTGACTCGGCCTGATAAACCCCTTCTCCAACAATTCTTGCAACTGCTTCTTTAATTCTTTAAGCTCTGCCGGCACCATTCTGTATGGTGCCTTAGAGATTGGCATCGTACATGGTAGCAATTCGATAGTAAAATCTACCTCCCTATGAGGTGCCAAGCCTGGCAAATCATCTGGGAATAAATTTGCAAATTCTCTAACCATTGGGACTGCCTCTACTGACTTGCTAGTTTCTATTAAACTTATAGAAGCTAAATATATCACACACCCTGCATTTAATAGCTTTCTAGCTCTAATTGCAGAAATTATAAACTTGGAGGTATAAAAAGGCAAACCTTGATATTCAAACACTGCTCCGCTAGGATGACAGAATTTGATTCTTTTCTTTCTGCAATCAACCATGGCTCCATAGGCCTCAAGCCAATCCATACCCAGAATAATATCATAATCACTCGATTGCAGAGCATACAACCTAATTGGCATCTGATTGCCCTGGACCACAATAGGAGCCTCATCTATATAACACGTGGTGAGCATAAACTCACCGAGGGAACCTCTACTGCCAATTCACACCTCTTTTCCTCTAAAGGATGAGCTATACAATCCAGAAATTCTTAGAAATAAAAAAATGGGATGCACCCGATTCAAATAAAACTCTTGCTGAGAAATTGTAAATAGGTATTATACCTTCTATCAGATTTGATGTCCTGCCTGGGCTCGGGTGATAGCCATAACCCGGCCCCTACCTCGCTGCTACGGTACACCTCTACCTCGGCCTGCTAGTGGCTGCTAGGGTTGCTGCTGCTGCTGAACACCTCTTCCATATCCATATTCTCTAGGATAGGGGCAATTGCGGATCAAATGCCCCGGCTGATCACAATTACAACATCGATAGCCTGGTGGAAGTGTGGGCTGCCTGGCGGTACTCTGCTGAGATTCCTCCACCTCTGGCCTATAGGCACGCCCCTGCTGGAACTGCTGGCGACCTCCTCCTCGACCTCTGAATATTTTCTTCAATTTCTGACCCTACTTGCCAAAACCTGAGGAAGATGGTCCCGCTGGTGCTTTTCCTTTACTAATTCCTACTGACTACTGGGGTAGTCGAAAACTACCCGAACCTGACTAGCCCGTCTGATGAGTCTGAATAGATCTCTCAAGTGTGGCTGCTCTCTGGGCTACTGCCTCTATTGTTCTACACATAAGCGGTATCACTGCAATCTGTAATTCTACTCTCAAGTCTCGGATAAAATATTCAACCATCATGTCATTATCTGATGTGACATAAGGTGCATAACGACTAAGTGCCATAAACCACATTTGATATTCCAAAACTGAAGAATTTCATTGCTGAAGTGTCCGGAATTGCTCTCTCTTTGCCTGCTGCACTTGAATTGGAAAGAAAGTATCATTAAATACCTCACGAAATTCTGGCCAAGTAACTGTTTCCTCTGCTCTGCCTGCGAAAGTGGTCTGCATCTTCAAGCGCCACCACTCCTGCGCAGAACCTCTCAACTGATATATAGCTAACACAACTCTATCAGTTGGCGGACATCTCATTGTCACAAAAACCCGCTCAATCTCATGAATTCAGTGCTCAGCTGCATCTGGGTTCGGTCCTCCTGTATAAGTAGGTGGCTGCAACCTCAAAAACTTCTCAACTTGCATCACTAGTTCCTCTACTACCCTTGTTGGTGGTGGTGGTGGTATTGGTGCTACAAAAGGTACCTCCACACCTGGCGTTGGTGGAATGGGTGCCATGGGTACTGCTCCTCCGACAACAGGTGGTACTGCTGCTGGTGGTGCTGGTGCCCGTTGGTCTAGTCTCACTCGAATATCTGTCAAACTCTCCCAAATTGTAAGACCCAGCTTCCCGACTTTCTGTCCGGTGTCTTGGATGATTGGCCACTAACGCGTCCAGGCTGGGCGACGCGTTAGTGTCGCATCGTGGGTGTTCGACGCGACAATCATCCTTGTCGCGACGAGCGTGTGCGTTGCATTCTTGTCGCACCCGGCTTTCCCGTCGCGTCTTGTTGTCGCGACCGGTCAACGGGTTGTGACTGCTTTATGTCCTTTAGGTCATCTGACGCATGCCAGGGTGGTAGGTGTGTCAGTATGACCTATCGAGTTGTCGCGGAATCCCTGGGGGACGCGTTGTTGTTGCGTCCCGTTGACCCGTCGCGTTAAGGTCCTTAACGCGACGGGGCGGTCCATCGCGTCTTGGGTGCCGAAGGCTAAAAGCCTTGGCCGGCGACCCTTCCCCCTCTCTCTCTTCTTCTTCCCTTCTCCCTCTCCCCCTGGTGGTGCTCCGCCTCCCCCTCTCCCCTTGTGTGTTTTCAGGCGAGGAGGAGGGCCGTGTGTGGTGCCGTGGCATCGTGGACCTTGTGTGGAGCGAGGAGGAGGTGGCCAACCGACGTGAAGGGCCCCATTGGGGTTCATTCTTCGTGAAAGGCAGGGATTGCTTGAACTCTTCTCGATCCGGGCAGATCAGGAGCTCTTCGTGCTTTCCAGCTAGTTTAGATAGCTTTCCCATGCTCCCGTCCTCTGTGTGATGTTGTTTGTAGGTTGTGGGCGGCCCCGGGATTGAGGATCCCATCGGTCTGCCTCTCTACTAATGTCGCGACCGCACGACACGTCGCGATATCAGAATAGGCATCGGCCCGGTCGGGCGCGACCTTATCATGACGCGTTTGGCGGTCGCGATAAGGGTCGCTGTCATGATGCACTTTCTGGTCGCGACACGTTTTGTTTTCGCGACACTTTGCCCCGTCGCGATATGGTGGTGTCGCAGTGCCCTTCCCCGTCACGATGGTATCGCGACGGCCTGTGGGGGTGCGACATTACCTGTGTTGCCTCGGGTGTTTTTGTGGCCCAAGTTTGTGTGTCGGCGTGTGCCCCAGGGCAGGCTTTGCCCTTAGGACCTTCTGGTAGGGAATGCGGCAGGTTACCTCCCTGTGTTCAATGACCGAAGGTGACACCTTCATGGCCGTATCCTGGCAGTGGTGCTAGGAGGGTCGCGTCAATCTAATAATCGATCGACTGGCGGTCAATTGATTATTAGCAGAGCGACAGGTTTTCCATACTATCTACTGGTGTTCCGAGGTTCTAGTCGTTCATGCATGCCTTGGTTGGCCGACGGCCCTCTTGAGGGTCCGTGCGTGCCCCGTGCTCGCTCGACTTGTCATGTGTTACAAGCCAGCAGTTCGGCGTGGTTTTGTTGTGCTGCCCTGCCTGTTCGCCTGGTGCTTGGCACTTGAGGGCTTGTTCTGTTGAGAGGTTGTCTCCATTGCCTGGGACCCCCATCCTCGGGAGCCTATTGAGGGAGTGCTCTGGGCTACGAGTGTGCTCGAGTTGGCAGACGACTGAGCAGACTCTGGAGCTGAAGGGAAAACGAGGTTTGGACAGCGGCGCTGAGTCGTTTGTAGAGCTCTCTTGTCTGGGGATGGACGCCGAGGTCGTTGAGTCTGTTCTCTTCCTAGTGCAGCTCAGACAGTCCTTTGTCTCACTGCCTCTCTCTGCATTTGTTCTGGAGCCACGTAGTGGTGCTAGGCATGGGGCCGCAACTTGGCCAGACTGTGGTGTTATGTGTGTTGTGTGTTCTTGGCTGTTTTGTCTCGCTCTTCTGGGGAGGTTAGAGGCGAGAGCCGTCTGGTGAGCGGAGAGGGTGTGGACGGTGCATCCCCCTCTTAGCTGCCAGTGGCGGTGGCTTGGTTGTTGTTGTTGTGAGGACGTTTCCTCACAATGTTTCCAAGTGTTATCTGTTGCCCTTGATTACACGGCGGTTATATCCTGGCTGTGTCTAGTCTCTGTGGGCGTCGTTGGTCTGGCCTTATGCAGGCCCTTGCTTCTGGTGGTTTCCGCTCAGTGTCCTCTCGATTTCATAGTCCCATTCTTGGGTGCCAGTCTGTGGTGGCACCGGCGTGTGTGGCTTCCCGACCTCGTGGTGTGTCCGGGGTCCAGGGTGATTTTGTTTGTCGGCCCTCGACCTTGTGGAGGTCTGAGGTGGTCGTGCTTGTGGTGAGACGTCGTTCTCACTTGGTTGTTGCGTGGTCTCGATGGGTGTGTCGAGGGTTGCTTCCGCTTTGTGCCCGACTCCGTTGGTTTCTTCTGGAGTCATGTGTGTGTCACGACCTTGGTTGGTGTTCGTGATGTTGCCCTGTTCTATTCCGCTGCTTAGTAGTACCCTGCTGCAAGTGTTCCTCACTTTACAGCTTTTTAGGGTAGTTTCCTATTTTCGGAGTTCATGCTGCTCTAGCCGGTGAGGGACTGATAATCCCTACTGGGCATTGCTCACAAGGCTCACCACCCTACTCTCTTCAGCTAGGGGCTTGTCATCGCGGGGGCTCGGTGTCGGACGGGTTGCGGAGGCTGCTGTGGCACCGTGTGTTGTCAGTAGCAGTGAGAGCGAGGGTTGAGAGCTCTTGTACCTGAGTGAGTAGAGAGTTATGCTTTGCAAGTCCTCGGGGTATGCTCCTTAAGGACTACACCTTTATTATTATACCTGTGCTTTTGCTTGGGACATGTTGTACAGACTTTTGTATATTGTACATATTGTTATAGTTATTCAAATTTAGTACATATCTCACCAGACTATTTGTTCTAACCCTTCTGGGTCTTCAGATCCGTGGGTGGCGACACAACCTTCGAGGCCCCTGGCGGGGGTTCGGGAGGTCGGGTCGTTACAGTAAGTATCAGAGCGGGTGTTTACTGAGATTTGTAAGGAAGTAATAACTATAGCTGTCCCAAAGAAAGGTACTAGTATGCTACTGACACCGTCCGACTAGTGTTAGTCTTTTGCTTTCAATTGTTTTGTAGGTGTACGGCTACCCTGCAAGTTTCTTGTGCGCGCTGCAATGTGGGTTGCAGTTGTTGCTGTGTCACGTGCGTGGCGAGTGTGGTCGCTCAGCGTGTTCGTGCCGTGGTGGCGCAGTTGGCAGTGGACTCGCTGGCAATGGTCTTCACCGTATGGAGGACGGTTGCAGGCAAGTCCAGGTGCAGTGCTCCTAGTCGTCTTCGGCGTATTTTAGTGTGTGTGCCTCGCAAAGGCTGAGAGAGCCTATGTGTGGTGTGGCCTTCACCGGTTTAGGGTTGTTGCCTGTGGAACCGGTCAAAGTGTCCCTGCCTTGTTGGTTGTTTCCCTCTGTTGTTGGGGTGTGTGCTGTGTTGGTTGTGTGTGTGGTCTCTTGTCTGTGCGTTGTTGTGCGCTATGCTCTGCTTGGTCGGCATTATTGCCTGGGCTAAGCAGATGTTCTTTGTGCCATGTTGCATCGCTGGTTGAGCGCTGCGACACTTGCCTGTGGTTGTTGTCGGCCTGGTGCTGGCTGGCTGTGAGCTCTAGTGAGGTGCTTCCAGAGTTCTTCTCTGTTGGTTCTGGCGGAAGTGAGGTTTCCCCAAAACTGTGTTGTGCTCGTTTTGGTTGCTGTTGCGTTGCCCTCCGAGTTGAGGTGCACCGCTTGGTTGCCCGATGTTCTGGTGAGGTTTCTTAGAACCGTTTGTTGTTGTCCTGGTGAGGGTTTCTCTCAGGACTATTTCGTGCTCATTTCTGTTGTTGCGTTGCTGCCTCAAGGTCTGAGGTATGATGTTGTTTTGGCTGGTGCATTTTGGTGGGTTTTCCCAAAACGGTGCCTTGGTGGTTCTGGTGGAGGTTCTCCCAGGACCTTCTTGCGTTGCTTCTGCAGATCTGCTTGCTGCAGTGTTCTCTCTAAAGGTCTGTGTTGTTTGGTCGTTGGGTTGTGCATTCTGGTGAAGGTTCTTCCCAGGATCGCCCTTTGTCGCTTCTGGGGGAGGTTCTTCCTAGGAGTGCTCTGTGTTTGTTTCGGGCCATCGTGTGTTGCCCCTGTGGTTCGAAGTGTGTTGTTTGGTTGGGTTGTGTTCTGGTGAGGTTCTCCCAGGACGGCTCTTGGAGCTTTTGGTGGAGGTTCTCCCCAATGCTGCTTCGTGTTGTTTTGGTTGTCGCTGCTCTCTCTCTCTCTTTAGAGATGAGTTGTCGTTGTTGCCGGTTGGACTGTTCATGTTACAGTCTGCTTGGGCATTTTCGGTCAAGGTGTGGTGCCCTTGGCTGTGCGTCTGGCTACTGCGTTGCCAGGTTGCCATGCTATTCGTTTCCGAGTTTCTCATTTGCGCAGGTGGGACTTTGTGTGTCCTCGTGGCTCAGATGGTTTGCTTTGTTTTCCTTTGCCCGATGTGCTCTCCCAGATGGTGGTCTAGTGAGTGTAGTGGGGGTTTGGCTGGCTGTGCTTCTTATGGAAGCGTCAGTCTTGTGTTATGGTTTTCCCTCTCACACGTGGAAGAGACTCGTTGTGTGTGTCTTCTTCCTTTGCTTTTTGTTGGTTGCTCGGGGTGGCGATTCTCCACTGTGGTGTTGTGTTGTCAGGGTGCACATTGTTGCGACCTTCTGGTGGAGTCATCTCCTCTTGAGTTGTTTTTGGGTTGAGTTGGTTGCTCCCCTGGTACCGACGTTTCCTTGTGGCACCGTGGGTCGGTGGACCTTTTCGTGCCGTTTGTCGTTGTGATGGTTTCTTGCTGCCTACCTGAACAATTTGGGGCATTGGGTCCCTGTTGGTTTAGTGAAAGGTAGTATCATTTTCTTGTTGGGTTGCTTGCGTGAGCATTGTTCTGCTGTGCATTTCTTGCTTGGCTTGCTCGTGCAAGTGTTATTTCGGTGTGTGCCTCGGCTTGTGCCGTGGAGGCTTTTCGTGTCATCGTTTTGGTGTTGGGCCTCTGTATCGGTCGCGATAGAGGTGGTGCTTCTTGCTCTTGCGCGCCAGGGAGTTGTTGTGGTTTTCGCTCCCCGTGCGGCAGAGGCGGTGCTTTGTCTTTTGTGCAGTTTTTGGAGCCGACGTGGTTCTTGCGCTTTCGAAGTTGTCATCTTTCCGTGTGCTTCCCTTGTGGCTCTCTGGTGGAGAGTCCCCTTTGGTGGGCCCTATGTCGTCTCGGGCCATTATTGCTGTTGTATGTGCTGTACCTTGAGCATTTTTCGATGCTTCGTGTTTTTGTGCCTCAAGGGCTAGAGCCGGCGTGGCCTATTGTGCCCTTTTGAGGCTTGCGGTCCTTTGCGTATGGCTTTTAGCGGGTCTCTGGTGAAGAGTCCTTCATGTTAGCCCATGGTGTTGTTTCGTCCACTAGTGCACCTGTGTTGCACTTTGCTTAGTTTTGGTGTTTGTGGTAGCACCGTGTGCTCGTGCTCGAGTGTTTCGATTTTGTGCCGTCTAGAGCCTTAGTGCATTGTGTTGTACCTTGGGTGGCTCCTGGTGCTTGTGATATCACCGTGTGTTGTGTCATATGCCTATTCGTGAGATTTATGTGTCGTTTCACGACTTCGCTCAATGATTGGAGGCATTGGGCTCTCTGCCTCTGGGACACTTTGTGCTGGCCTATACCGTGTGCTTGTATCGTTACTGTTGTGGGGTTGTTGCTTTGCCTTGTCTAGGTAGCCCTATCGGTGGTACGCCAGGCTTTGGTCGTAGCATGTGTCTTGGTTTTCCCTCTCGCTTTGGGAGCGAGTGTGTTCGGTTGTGGTACCCTACTTCGGTCTAGGTCCCTCTGAGGTCGACGTGTTGTTCTCGACTTCTGCAGTTGTTTTGGTTCCTGTGTGGTTGTGCGTCTTTCTGGTGGTTGGCACGTTGGTACCTATGCTGAGCCCTGTGTGCGCGTGGCGGGTGTGCTGCCAATTCCTCGTTGGTTCTCTATTGTGCATGGTGTTGGTGATTCTGGAAGCCGATGGTGGAGTCTCCTGTCGGTTCGTCTGGTGATAGTGAGGCTTATTGGCTTGCTAGTACTCAACCACGTGGTTTGTCGACGTTGGGAGGTGTCTGGCTTAAGCTTAACCTTAGACGTCTTTCGTGCTTCCGTCGCGGTGTGCCACATTGTGGAGCGTGTTACTCCTAATTTTTGTGGCTCCGCATGCGTTTGGTGTCCTTGTCGGACCACGAACGGTCTGGGTGAGACCTAGTGGTGATAGTGGATACCATTTTCGCGTGTTGAGGTTTCTCCGCGTGTGTTTGTGGTCCCTGTTGGACCGCGAGGAAGGTCTGGGTGAGACCTAGTGGTGACAGTGGACGTTGTTCCATGTGTTGCGGATCCTCCGCGAGCATGATGTGCTCTAGTTCTCGTCGCTCGCGTGGCTTCTCGGTTGGGCTAGTGACCAATGCTAGCTGCTTCTAGTAGTGCGTGGCTATGCCCCTGAGACTTGTGGTTGGCTCTCAGGTGTTCCTCGTGTTTCTATTGGCAACTACGTCCTCTGTCGGGCCTTGCTGGCGACAGTGTGGGTTGCCGATCGGTTGGCCCCAACAGCGGGGTCTATTGGTGGCTACAGCCCTGCGGTTTTTCGGCTGGCATTTTCTGTTGTTCGGGCCGGACTTGGCGTCGCTCAGCACCTGTGGGGTTGTCATTCCGTTTGGGCGCCCCACGTGTGCCTGGAGTGAGCTATTGGTTTTCGGCTTGGTGCTCCACCCGTGTTTAGAGCCCATTGTGCGAGCTGTTGGTTTTCCGGCTTTGTGTGCCCGCACGCGTTTGGCGGTGTGGTTGCCACCATGAGGAAGTCGTGTTGAGACTTAGTGGCTTAATCGCATTGGTCTTACGTTTACTCCTTGTGCTTCGTTTTGTGCCTCGGGATCTTTTGGGCTTGCCCTAATTTCGAGGCCAAAATTGTTTTAAGGAGGGTAGGATGCAAGACTCGGCTTCTCGGCTTTCCGTCCGGCGACTTGGATGACTGGCCACTAACGTGTCCAGGCTGGGCAACGCGTTAGTGTCGCATCGTGGGTGTCTGACCCGACAGTCATCTTTGTCGCGACAAGCGTGTGCGTCGCATTCTTGTCGCGCCCGGCTTTCCCGTCGCGTCATGTTGTCCCGACCGGTCAATGGGTCACGACTGCTTTCTGTCCTTTCGGTCGTCTAACGCCTATTAGGGTGGCAGGTGTGTCAGTACGACCTGTCGGGTTGTCGCGGCATCCCTGGGGGACAAGTTGTTGTTGCGTCCCGTTGACCCATCGTGTTAAGGTCCTTAATGCGACGGAGCATTCCATCGCGTCTTGGGTTTCGAAGGCTAAACATCTTGGCCGGTGACCCTTCCCCCTCTCTCTCTTCTTCTTCCCTTCTCCCTCTCCCTCCGGCGGTGCTCCGCCTCCCCCTCTCCCCTTGTGTGTTTTCAGGCGAGGAGGAGGGTCGTGCGTGGTTCCGTGGCGTCATGGACTTTGCGTGGAGCGAGGAGAAGGTGGCCAACTGACGTGAAGGGCCCCATTAAGGTTTGTTCTTTGTGAAAGGTAGGGATTGCTTGAACTCTTCTCGATCCGGGCAGATCAGGAGCTCTTCGTGCTTTCTAGCTAGTTTAGATAGCTTTCCCATGCTCCCCTCCCCCGTGTGACGTTGTTTGTAGGTTGTCAGCGGCCCCGGGATTGAGGATCCCGTCGATCTACCTCTCTACTGATGTCGCGACCGCACGGCGCGTCGCGATTTTAGAAGAGGCGTCGGCCCGGTCGGGCGCGACCTTATCACGACGCGTTTGGCGGTCGCGATAAGGGCCGCTGTCACGATGCACTTTCCGATCACGACAGGTTTTACTGTCGCGCCACTTTGCTCCATCGCGATATGGTGGTGTCGCGGTGCACTTTCCGATCATGACATTACCTGTGTTGCCTCGGGTGTTTCAGTGGCCCCGGTTTGTGTGTCGGCGTGTGCCCCAGGGCAGGCTTTTCCTTAGGACCTTCTGGTAGGGAACGCGGCAGGTTACCTCCCTGCGTTCAGTGACCGAAGGTGACACCTTCGTGGTCGTATCCTGGCTACGAGTGTGCTCCGGGCTACGAGTGTGCTCGAGTTGGCAGCCAACTGGGCGGACTCTGGAGCTGAAGAGAAAACGAGGTTTGGATAGCGGCGCTAAGTCGTTTGTAGAGCTCTCGTGTCTGGGGCGGGACGCCGAGGTCGTTGAGGTGGTTCTCTTGTCAGTGCGGCCCAAACAATCCTTTGTCTCACTGCCTCTCTCTGCATTGGTTCCGAAGCCACGTTGTGGTGCTAGTCGCGGGGCCACAGCTTGGCCAGGCTGCGGTGTAGCATGTGTTGTGTGTTCTTGGCAGTTCTATCTCGCTCTTTCGGGGAGGTTAGAGGTGAGAGACGGCTGGCGAGCGGAGAGGGTGTGGACGGCGTGTCCCCCTCTTAGTTGCCAGTGGCAGTGGCTTGGTTGATGTTGTTGTGACGATTCTTCCTCACGACGTTTCCAAGTGTTATCCGTTGCCCTTGCTTACACGGCGGTTATAGCCTGGCTATGTCTAGTCTCTGTGGGTGTCGTTGGTCTGGCCTTGTGCGGACCTATGCTTCTGGTGGTTTTTGCTCGGTGTCCTCTCGGTTTCGTAGTCCCATTTTTGGGTGCCAGTCCATGGTGGCACCGACGTGTGTGGCTTCCCGACCTCGTGGTGTGTCTGGGGTCCGGGGTGGTTTTGTTTGTCGGCCCTCAACCTTGTGGAGGTCTGAGGTGGTTGTGCTTGTGGTGAGACGTCATTCTCACTTGTTGTTGTATGGTCTCGGTGGGTGTGCCGATGGTTGCTTCCGCTTTGTGCCCAACTCCGCTGGTTTCTGCGGGAGTCGTGTGTGTGTCACGACCTTGGTTGGCGGTCGTGACATTGCCCTATTCTATTTCGCTGCTTAGTAGTACCCTGTTGTAGGTGTTCCTCGCTTTACAGCTTTCTAGGGTAGTTTCCTGTTTTCGGAGTTCCTGCTGCTCTGGCCGGTGAGGGACTGGTAATCCCTACTGGGTCTTATTCGCAAGGCTCACCCCCCTACTCTCTTCAGCTAGGGGCTCGTCGTCCCGAGAGCTCGGTGTCGGACGGGTTACGGAGGCGGCTGTGGCACCGTGTGTTGTCAGCAGCAGTGAGAGCGAGGGTTGAGAGCTCTTGTACCTGAGTGAGTAGAGAGTTGTGCTTTGCAAGTCCTTGGGGTATGCCCCTTAAGGACTGCACCTTTCTTCTTGCACCTGTGCTTTTGCTTGGGACATATTGTACAAACTTTTTTATATTGTTCATATTATTATAGTTATTCGAATTCAGTACATATCTCACTAGACTATTTCTTCTAACCCTTCCGGGTCTTAGGATCCATGGGTGGCGACGTGAACATCGGGGCCCCTGGACGGGGTCCGGGAGGTCAAGTCGTTACACAAATCCTTTCTATCATGCGCTGAGTCGACTCCTCAGGCTCATCTCCTCCACCACCCCAATCCCTTCTATCGGCCATCACAATTTCCTGTACAAACAACATTCCAACCACAAACAAACAAGAAAATCATTACAAAACCAGGGTCAGCTACCAGCAGTTGACTAGTGCGGAAATAAGGCTATGTAACTTCTCGATTCCTTCATATTTACACAGACCTTGCTCTGATACCAAATGTGATGGACTGCGTTGTTCAAACCCGTTAAACCATTAATGAGCTTGATCTGAGTCCGCCTCCCGCGATCGAGCCATAGCCTCGCAAGGGGTAACACACACATGTCTGTGGAAACACAAAGGAACACATTGATTCACATATATGATTTACAAATTCACATATATTCATACTGAATTTACATAGCCACATTTAAACAAAAGCCAAGAAAAAGGTATAAGAACCTGGGGCATACCCCGAGGTACAACTGAAACAGAACTACGCTGCTGGAGGTGCTGGCCCAACGCCGCCACGACGCGGCTCTAAACTGGAAGATGGTAGCGAAACCTCCTCCTCTCCTTCATCTGTTGGGAGTAGGGGTGAGCCGCGCAAGTCACTGGCTCAGTAGGGAAACTCCCCCAAAAATTGAGCAAACCAACACAAGTGCATAAATAGAAGGCTACGCTAGCAATTTATTTAGCACAAGCTAACAGACTATTAAAGCTGTAAACACCACTTACCATTTGCCGACAACGTAAAACAACATTAATCAATAAACGGCAAACCACAACCACGTGTATGAGCTAAAGTAGAGACCGCCACACTCGAGCCATATAGACTGGTTCGCGACACCAACTACTGACTCAGACAAAACTACAAAAGTCTACCTCTCAGCCTCGCAGCCACGGACGAAAGGTCCAGCTGCTACTCCACAAGTACAAGTCAAACGACTGTGGAGACCAACCAACACCACAACCTAAGGACCACACAGCCACAGGCCCATGCCTGGCACCTCTAGAGACTCTGGTCGGAGCTCCCTAGAGTGAGGCACTGGAAACAGGACTAGCTGGGGACCGGTGACGTCTACTAGTGTCCGTACCCCCAACTAAAAGTGCGCTACAAGCGACAACCACAAACTCAAGTCGCTGCCCTACTGTCGTCTTTCCATCAGCCGGACGTACAACTCAAACAACAGAGTGAGGGTGTCCAGGACAGATGACACAGACCTCGACGGTACAACACAAGTACCGAGACAAGCCCTGAGCTAACAGCTTGGCTCACAAAGAACCTGGGGCACCCAACTGAGGAGGCCACCACGGTAGGCGTCATACTACTCGCCACGCACACAAAACCGCGTGCACACAACACAAACCACGTGAAACCTCACGTCAACCTCGTGTACAGCCTGTCCACAACACTTGAACACAACACACACCGCATGTACAAAACGCCAATGCGTAAGCCACTCACTAGCTACGTAAACAATACGCTAGCCTCGAAAACAACACACTCCCAGAGCGTCACAAGTGCCAATGCACCGCTCGCCTTTACCATACACATCAAATTACGACAACCGGATATTCACATCGCTGAAACCATGCACAAACTGACCTCACAGGCAAGAACCCTAATTCGATAATCACCCTCCAGATTATCACCCCACACCTTGCAAACCACCCTTAATTCACGTATTTCATGCTTTAATGAGGTTCCTAACATGATATCTATTGTTATTTAAGCAAATAACACTTTACACGATTGCTACATGCAATCCATAGCCTAAAAACAGGAGGAATCACCCTACCTCCTCGAAGAACATGAAGAACAACAATCCTCCGGCGTTTCCCCCGCTCCACGCATGGTCCTTGCAGCAAGAAGACGCCCAAAACCTTGCTCCAACGCCAAGTCGCCCCCAGAAGCCTACAACACCTCTCCCCCTGGCCAAACAGAGCTTGTTCAGCTCTATCTGGCCAGAAACGGTTTAAGAGCTTGTTGCGGTTAAGACGCGACCAACCCCTCCGTCGCGACCTGATCGCGACGGAGCTGGGCATCGCCTTCTTAGGGTTGACGTCCACAGGTCGCCTGGCGCATGACACGCGGTGCACATGCAGACGATCCGTACCTCTGGGCAGCAACAGGAATACGACATATAGGACCGTCACGTTCAGAACGCGACGTCCCTCCTTGTCGCGTTCACAGACAGTGAACTGAGGGGTACAGTGGGCCCAAACAGCCAGCCTAGTAAGCCCCAAAAACCTGCGTAGAAACCTGGAACACACCACATTGGTCACACGCTAGCCACCACAAACACCAAACACAGGATCCACATGGATCCGAAAAATTCGCGACGTTACAGTTTGTCCAAGTCAAGAGAAAGTGTATATAGAAACAAGTGCTCTACGTTCTAGAGGAATTCTAGAACAGCGGAGCGTCGGTAACGGTATTCTCAAAACATCACGAGAAAATAAAGACAAGTCCATTTAAAATAGGGCAATTTAAATACATTATTGAAATAAATTACCAGATATATTATGAGATATTTTCATGCTGCGTTAAGTCATATTGGATGGTTACAAGTACGTGCATGTGATAAAGAGAATCATGGATATGGAAATGTCATGTGAGTGTCTTTTAAATTAATCAATACATGTTTACATTATGGCATCTTTATTCACTACGTTTAAGACTGATAACAAGGGTATAATCACTGTAGAAGGATTGAGTACCAAAATCAAAGGGTTTTCATGCAAAATTTCAGAAGGCGATGTACCCTTGCAAGTATCGCGACAGGGCACATATAGAATGCGATAGGGTTTTTCAAGGATCGCGACGGATCGGTCAGGACAGGCAGCCAGAATGCGACGCGAGAGCCTGTCGCGTTCAGAACGCGACAGGCTGGTCGCGATCAGCCCCTGAGAATGCGGCCTATCGGGCCGTCGCGTTCTCAGGTCCTGCGCCTGAGTCCGAGCGGGAAAAGGACCATGCCTTGTATTGTAGTCCAAGTTTCCATGGTTTGACACAGGGTCATTAAAAAATCGATATCTCAGTGTACAGTTGATCAAAAATCGCGAAACCACTTGTAAACGAAGCAAGACATGTTCAAGTATACATAGTAAATAGGAATTCGTAAATCATCATGGTCTAGACAGGTATTAAGCATGAACATGCACAATGAACATAGAATAGTGTACAATGAAGGTAGAAGATTTAATTCGGGGAGTATGCTGGATGAAAATTGGGGCTTTCAGGGGCAAACGATGCCTAACAATGATCAATATCTCCAGTTAAAATTTCGTGGCATGGGATCAGGTATACATGGAGGTCTAGAATTTATATTAGGGTTCGGGGTCAAGATGGTTGCAAAACATCAAAAATAAAGATCAAAAGATTGGCTAGATGAAAAATAGAGCAACAAGAGGGCTTTTATTCCCGATGTTTGGAACAACCTATAGACGAATTTAATTGAGTTTAGCCATTGAGAATGCCTACCTTTGGGTCGTTTTGTCTCCTAGGGCTTAGAACTTGAGGAACGAGGGGTAGATCTTGAGCAAGCCTTCTCCCCACATTTTCTCCCTTCCTTTGGCCTCTCCTCCACGTCTAGCAAGCCTAGCAACGCATTAGGGCCGGCCATGGAGAGATTTGGGTGTATTTATGCTTCCTTTGTTTCCTATTCCTACTACTACTCAAATTCCTATTTAATTCTGAGTTTTCCTTATTTCTTTCAACCTTCCTAGCTTTCCATTGAACATAACAATTTACTTTCCGCAACGATTTCTTAAATGTTCATAACGATTTCTTCATTGAACATAACGATTTGCCTTCTGCAACGATTTCTTAAGTATTCATAACGATTTCTTCATTGAACACAACGACTTACTTTCCATAACGATTTCTTCAGTGAATATAATGATTTAGTCATGTCTCATAACGATTTCATAAGTCATGCGTGAATCAACTTCATATGTAAAACAACTTCCTTCTTCTTTTAGTCAAAGCATTGAATAGTTAAAGTCCACGCATATCTCTCTGACATGTGAGCATTTATGAGGACTGAACGTATCTCTGCATGCATGCAGACGATATCGTCCATTATCATGCTTACTCTGTGTTCATCTTTTAGAACAGCTATTTGGCATTACTATTTCTGTGATTATTTGTTCTAACATTGACTGACATCAAAGACAGCTTAGCAGTCTTCCATTTAAGCTTGGAATATGTGCAGATCTCTGACGACATTTCATCTTACAACGTTGGACTAATAGAAGGCAAAGGATAATACAGAAGATTTGGCGTGCACAAATGGATAAAAGACCGTTGACTAAAGCTTCCAAGGACCATTCAGTCTAACGTCCACCAAACCAGAGACAACAGATACTTCAACGAATACATTTCAAATTGGAGATATAAATATGAGACAGAAGCTTCAGAAGAATGATGAAGTGGAGAAGATATACAACACATAGAGTACAAGCAATTCAAATCTTCTGCAAGAATCCTAGAGCCAAGCATCCCACTCAAAATTGTCACAAGCTCTCTGCTCTCCGTGTTGTATTAGAAATCCCAAGAGAGCCTGTGTAGTTATGAGAGAGTGCACTGTTAGATCTCTTGCTCTCAGGGCTATTAGCTTCATATCACTGCTTGCAAAAGCTTGATCTAGGGGCTTGCTTTTCCTGCTTAATTTTTTCTAGTTGTTTCCCTTCTGTTGTGAAGGAAGACCTGGGGATCCAGGGTGTTGTTTTCCCTTTGTAGTGAAGGAAGACCTGGTGGGGTATTCAGGGTGTTGTAGCTCCCTTCGTGTGAAGGAACACCAGCTGAGCTGGGTGTTGTGGTGTCCATAGGGGGACTGTACCCTAGTTAGTGGAATCCTGAGTTGTTGCTCAGGGACTGGACGTAGGACTCCTAAGGAGAGGAGGTCTGAACCAGGATAATTCCTTATGTTGTGTGATTGATTTCTTGTGTGTTTGTTGTTTATACTAACCTTCACTAACCTTCATCGAAGAACATCTTTGTGTGAATGTTTTAAGTACAGGTACTGGCTAAATAATTTTTTAAAAGACCCATTCACCCCCCCCCTCTGAGCTCGTCAACTGGGCAACAAGTGGTATCAAAGCGAGTCTCTTCGACAAAGAAGAAGATCTAACGATCTGAAGAGTAAAGATCCATGGCAGCCCAAAGTCACTTCGAAGGTCAGTCAGTCAACCGACCACCATTGTTCGATGGAGAAGATTACACTTAATGGAAAACTAGAATGGAGTACTTTCTGCAAGGCCACGATTATCAGATATGGTCCATTGTAGAAGAAGGCGATCTCCTAGTCACAAATGAGAAGGCTCAGTGGACAGATGATGACAGGAAGAAGATCTCCTTGAACTGTAAAGCTAAAAGTATTCGTTGTGCCCTAAGCAAGAAAGAATTCAACAGAGTTTCAGCCTACAAATCTGCAATGGAGATGTGGGAAAAGCTCAGAATTACTTATGAAGGCACAGAAAAGGTGAAGGAGACAAGAATTGACATTCTTGTAACGCAATATGAAAGATTCCAGATGCAACTAGGTGAGTCCATAACCCAGATGTTTAGTAGATTTATAGATATCACAAATGGGTTAGCTAGACTAGGAAAGACTTATGAAATGGGAGATATGGTCAGGAAGATCCTTAGGTCTCTACCATCCTCATGGACCCCAAAAGTAACTGCCATTGAGGAAGCCAATGATCTAAAAAGGATGTCCTTGGAAAAGCTCGTCGGGTCCCTTATGGCCCATGAGATAAGTATGGAGAGACTGGGAGAGTCCTCAAGCAAGAAGAAGCACTCCAATGCTTTGAAAGCCGAAAAAGAATCATGAGAAGCAAGCTCAGAGGACAGTGAAGGCATTGAGGATAGTGAAAATGAAGAAGCAATGCTATCAAGAAGATTGCAACGAATTTTAGCTAAGAAGAAGAAGTTTCAATCTGGCAGAAAATTCTTCAAGAAAAACAAGAGTTTAAGAAGCCAGAAGGAAAGAATCTGAAGAAAGGAGAACCGATATGTTATGAGTGCAAGAAGCCTGGACATATCAAGACAGAATGTCCAAAGCTTAAGAAAGGTGAAAACAAGAAGAAGGATAACTTCAGAAAATTCAAGAAATACAAAAAGAAGGCAATGGCAGCCGCATGGGAGAATAGCAACGACTCAGACAGTGAGTCAAGCTCGAGCAGTGATGAAGAAGAAGCCAACTTGGCTTTTATGGCAAATACAGAAGAAAAGGTAACTTCTGACTCCTCTTTCGATTCTTGTAATGATTCAGATTCTGATAATTTAGAAGAAGCTTTCAATGAATTATACAACAAATATAGAGAAGTAACTAAACTGTTAAAAGTAAGCAAGAAAAATATTACTTGTTTAGAAAACACTAACTCAGACCTAAAAACAGAAAATGAGGAACTGGAAAAGCAAATAATTGAACTTAAAAGAAGAAATGAATTATTATGTGAAGACCTAAAAGATAAAAATAAGCAAATAATCAAATTAGAAAAACAGGAGAGTTCAGATGAACTAAGAAAAGAACTCAAGGTTTTAAATGAAGAAAATAGAAAGTTGTCTAGCACATTAGAAAAATTTACGAATGGTAAAAACTCCTTAATATTAAAAGGTGCTAGAAGATCAGGTAAGAAGAAGAATGGATTATGTTATACACCCCCAGATAATGAAGAAACCATAATATATCCCAAAATATACCCAACTCCAAAATTTGTGCCTGAACAAGACATCGCATACAAAACTAATTTTAAATATATTGAAAAAATAACAAAAACATCTTGCTGTAGCCATTGCAATAAGTTAGGTCATTTAAAAATAACATGCCCAACTAGACATAAGAAATGGATAATAAAAGGAAAAATTGATGATACTAACCCTTCAGGACCCAAAAGAATTTGGGTACCTAAAACTTAATGTTTTTATTTCAGGGTAACCTTCGAGCATCCAAATAGTATTTGGACAGTGGGTGCTCAAGGCACATGTCAGGGAACCGGAAGCTGTTCACTCATCTTTAGGCTGAAGAAGGGACTATTACATATGGAGATAACGGAAAAGGAACAGTGATAGGCAGCGGTTTAGTAAATAACAAAGGAAAAACAGTTATTGAAGATGTACTGCTTGTCAAAGGGCTAAAGCACAACCTCATCAGCATCAGTCAGCTTTGTGACAGAGGTCATCAGATTCAGTTCCAAGAGACAAAGTGCAGTATATTGAAGGATGGAGTAGTGATCCTCGAAGCTAATAGAGAGAAGAACTTATATGTACTCTATCTCGAAGAACTTAAAGAGCAAGACGTCTGTTTGGCAGCAAAAAAAGAGCAATCAACTGAGCTGTGGCACAAAAGATTGGGCCACTGCAGTTTGGATGGCATGAACAAGCTCAGAAAGAGAAATCTGGTGGAAGGTCTGCTAAAGGTCAGCACGAAAATGGATAGCATCTGCAGACCATATGCAAAGGGAAAGCACACTAAGAGCTCCTTCAAGTCAAAGACTGTGGTGACCACCTCAAAACCCTTAGAACTCCTTCATATGGATTTGTTTGGGCCAATGAGAACCACTAGTCTTGGAGGAAAGAATTTTGGATTCGTTATAGTTGATGACTACTCCAGATTTACATGGGTGTCATTTCTAGAGCATAAAGATGACACACTTGAAAGCTTTGTCAGTTTCAGCAAGAAGGTCCAGAAAGACAAGAAATTCAGTATTATTAGTATCCGGTCAGACCATGGAGGTGAATTTCAGAATGAAAAGTTTACAGAGTTCTGTGAAAATGAAGAAATTGAGCATAATTTCTCAGCACCAAGGACACCACAGCAAAATGGAGTTGCTGAGAGGAAGAATAGAACCTTATTGGATATGGAAAGAACAATGCTGTCAGAATATGACTTGCCAAGGTATTTCTGGGCTAGGCAGTGAACACAGCAAGCTACATCATCAATAGGGTGATGATCAGGCCAATCCTGAAGAAGACAACGTACGAACTATTCAAAGAAAGAAGCCAAAGATCAGTCACTTCAGGACATTTGGATGTCCTTGCTTCATCCACAACAATGGAAAAAGGATATTGGTAAGTTAGATGCCAAATCAGATGAAGGCATCTTCATGGGATACACTTCTAAACCTAAAGGCTATAGAGTATTTAACAAACACACTTTATTAATTGAACAGTCGGTTCATATCATTTTTGATGAAACTAACCCTTCCTTGAGAAAGGAAGAAGATAGTGACATTGATGATGTAGATGAATTGTCTAAGAAATTAAAGGATACATCAATTGAAGACAAGGATGATCCACCTCTGGAAGACCTGCAACAAAAGGACATTACACATGATAATCTTCCAAAGGAGTGGAGATACAAGAAAGATCACCCACCTGAGAACATTATTGGTGATCCATCTGTAGGGGTAAGAACAAGAGGTAATGTAATACCTTGTGATTATCTAGCATTTGTTTCTCAAATCGAGCCTAAGACAGTCAATGAAGCTCTCACTGATGAATCTTGGATTATAGCCATGCAAGATGAACTTAATCAATTCAAGAGAAACCAAGTATGGTCACTTGTTCCCAGACCATTAGAGCATCCGGTTATTGGCACCAAGTGGGTGTTCAGAAACAAATTGGATGACACTAGTGTAATCTTAAGAAACTAGGCCAGACTGGTAGCTCAAGGCTATTCCCAAGAGGAAGGCATAGATTTCGATGAAACCTATGCACCTGTAGCTAGAGTTGATGCTATTAGAATTTTACTTGCATATGCATCAGCATTAGATATAAAACTATTTCAAATGGATGTTAAGTCAGTATTTTTAAATGGTTTCATCAAGGAGGAAGTTTATGTGGAACAACCCCTGGGTTTTGATGATTCAAAATTTCCGAATCATGTTTTTAAACTTCACAAGGCATTGTATGGTTTAAAGCAAGCACCTAGAGCCTGGTATGAAAGGCTTAGTTCTTTTCTTTTAAACCATGGATTTAGTAGAGGTCAAGTAGATAGCACCCTTTTTATAAAGACAAAGATAAAAATATATTACTTGTTCAAATTTATGTAGATGACATAATTTTTTGTTCTACTGATGAATCTCTTAGCAAGTATTTTGAAAAGCTCATGCAGGGAGAATTCGAAATGAGCTTGATGGGAGAGCTCAACTACTTCCTTGGACTACAAATCAAACAAGGAAAGGAAGGTACTCACATCTGCCAAGCAAAGTACACAAGAGAACTCTTGAAGAAATTTGGATTCAACAATGCCAAACCTCTGTCAACACCTATGAGCACATCAACAAGGATGGACAGTGACAAGGATGGTAAGAAAGTAGATCAAAAGATCTACAGAGGTATGATAGGTTCTCTACTCTACTTAACAGCTAGCAGACCTAATATTCTATTTAGTGTTTGTATGTGTGCTAGATATCAAGTAGATCCTAGAGAGTCTCATCTAATTTCAGTTAAAAGAATCTTTAAATATTTATCTAGAACTCATGACTTAGGTCTTTGGTATCCAAAATCATGTGAAATTAACCTAATAGGATATTCAAATGCTGATTATGCTGGATGCAAATAGATAGAAAAAGCACCAGTGGATGTTGTCAATTTCTTGCAGGATGTTTGATATCATGGTCCTCCAAGAAGCAAAATTCAGTGGCACTATCAACTGCTGAAGCTGAGTATGTTGCTGTTGGAAGTTGCTGTACACAACTCTTGTGGATCAAACAACAACTTGAGGACTATGGGCTTCACATCAAAACAATCCCACTATTATGTGACAACACAAGTGCCATAAACCTCACCAAAAATCCAGTACAACATTCAAGGACCAAGCATATTGACGTTAGATACCATTTTATTCGTGATCATGTAGCAAATCGTAATTTAAAATATCTTTTATTGATACAAATGGTCAGTTAGCAGATATCTTCACAAAAGCCTTACCCGAAGAGAGATTCACATCTCTTAGAAGGGAATTGGCATGTGTATTTTGTGAAAGGATTTCTGTGTTAACTGAAACATAAATTTTCAGAATTTAAGTAATATTTCTCTCCATGGTGTTAAGCAAAAGAAAAAATCTATTATCTTATCTTGGCGGTCTCCTTTATAAAAGTCCTCTGGGATAGTCAAACTCGTTTGTCGTTTTCTGCCGCCTTTTTGGCGCCTCTTTTTTTTCTCGATAAAGCATCTATTTATTCCGAAATCGATGTGGGAACGACTCATCCCCTACCTTTCACCTTTTCCCTCTTTCGTCTGGTTGCCTGAGCCGATACCCTAACGACTCCGGCATCGACTCTCTGTGAATTTGAAGACTCTCCCCGTTTCCCACGTAGAATTGCTTGAGGGCTTTCACTCCTACCAGCATCTCATCCCTCCAGAAAACCTCCTCCACTCAAATCCATGGCTGCGACTGTTGTTTCCGGTAGTCTTGGGGGCTACGGAGCTAAGTACCTCTCACCCGAGCAGCAGGAGAAGTTCATGTTTGTGAAGACCAAGCTGTGTGGCAATAAGGCAGTGGATGTTGCAGTTTTAGAGAAAAATGGAATGCACAGTATAGTGGAAGCTATGGACATGATGAAGTGGACTGGAATCGCAACCCTTTCAGAGGTAAGCTACCCGGACCTTGTAAAGGCGTTTTATGTCTGTTTGAAGACAGAGGCAGATGGATCTTTGATATCTTCTGTGAAAAGGTACCCAAATCAGAATAGATCATGATTTGTTGAAGTCTTTGTTTGGTGTGTCCACATCTGAGCACAGTGGGATGCACACAGAGGATACCCTAGTTAAGGGACTTGGGATTGTTGGTCCCGAATATAAGTTAAAAGATGGGAAACTGGATATAAACCAGTTGAATGCCTTCAATCGTCTTCTGCACTTCATAGTCTGTCAGATATTAGTCCCTAGAAGTGCTACTTTCTCAACTTGTACCAAGGCAGACTTAGATGTGATGTACTGGGCCATTCAAAACAAAGAGATAAATATGGCGAAGTCATAATAGAGAGGATGAAATTTGCTCGTGATCAAATTTGGGATACTAAGAGCAAGCTGAATGTATCTCTGCCCTACGCCCACTTGCTCACCAAGGTTTTCAGACATTCTAGCGTGAACTTGTCTGGGACAGTAGTTGAGAATATGGGCCAAGCTATTAGGTCCAAAAATCTGAGAAAAAGTGGTTTCTCAGTCGTCAATGGAGTATGGACCAAGACCTCTGTGGCTGAGGGTGAAGCCATAATCGGCGAAGCCCAAGAAGCCCAGCAAGAAGTAGCAGCTGATATAGCAGAACCAGTAGCAGCAGTAGTAGTGCCAGAGGAACCAGCAACAGCAGCACCAGCGGAAGTTGCAGAGGTAGCAGAAAGGGAACCAGAAGCATCAGCATCACGTGCAGTAGCAATGGAAAGAGAAGGTGCAGTGAGAGCGTCAATAGCTCCAGCAAGACAATGATGGAAGAAATTAGTAGAAGAATTGAAGACATTCCTCCTGAGACCATTATTCCTGTTGGATCAATATCAGATGATCCTCTACCTTCTTCCAGAGTAGCTTCAGTGCTTCGAGATGTCCTAGATTCCATTCAAAGCACTCCAGTTATTCCAGAAGGTGATGGCAGTACTGTAGAAGAGGTTGTGGCATTTGGCCACCTAGAAGATACTGTGTTGGAAGATGCTCCCATTCAGGGGGAGCAAGAAAGAATTGCAGAAGATGCTCCCATTCATGGGGAGCAAGAAAGAATTGCAGAAGATGCTCCCATTCAGGGGGAGCAAGACACTGAGAAAGAAGCAACATCACAGGGGGAGCACACTGAAGATGTCCCTGTGAATGAAAGGCAAAATGCAGAACATGCTGAAGTTGAAGAATCAGTGGAAAAGAGAAGCAAGAGTAAGAGAATTGCACACAAAAGGCCAAGGAAGATACAGAGGAAGGTAAACCTGAAGCCTATCCTAAATCGGTTGGATGCTCAAAGCAAGACCCTGTGCTCAGTACAGTCTAACTTGGAGTCCATTCAAATGAGCCAGGCATCAACCACTAAGGAATTTTCTCAGATTAGAAATGCAATGAAGTGGTTTAATCAGGAAATGGGGAGTATGAAATCCATGTTGTCTGAGATTTTGAAGGCGGTTGGAGCTCCAGCTACTCCTCCTCCCCCCCCCCCCCCCCCCTCCTGCAGCTCAGAGAAGTGAAGTAGATTCTCCTAGGCCTTCAGGGCCATCTGAGCAGGAATCCAGACCATCAGGGTCAGCAGTTCAAGAGTCAGGGCAACCAGGGCCGGTTCCAGCAGCAGAAGTCAGTGAGTCCGGGCCATCCGGGGCAGCTGAGCAGGTGCAAGGGCCATCAGAGCCAGCTGAGAAGGTGTCAGGGCCATCAGGGCCAATGGAGTCAGAATCTGTGCAGACTGTGGCTGAAGAAGAAGTTATGGCTCCTGAGCCCCTAGCTCCTTCTTCCTCTCAAACCCCAGTTCCTCCATCACCACCTTCATCCTCTACAGCTCCACCTGCCCCTCAAACCTTCAAGAAACCTCAACCTAGACCCATCTCTTCACCAACACCTTTTCCATCTCACTCCACTTCCTCTCCTGCATCTTTAACACATATTCTTCCACCTCCACCCATCTTCGAGATCCCTCCAGCATCCTCTGCTGGAGCCTCCTCTTCCTCTAGTCCCTACTCTGAACAAGTAGATGAACCCCCTTCTCTGTCTGATTCTTTTTTTCATCCTTCTCCTCCACCCTCTTTCATTACTCTAATCCCTGAGAATACTCAACTTGAATCTCCTTTTCTTGAAAAAGTCAAGCATGAGTTTGAAGAAGCCATTCTTAGTCTGTACTAAAAGTTGGGGATCATATTCATAGGGCAGACTCTTCTAGTTCTGCTCCTAAAAAGAGGAAAATTTCATCCACTTCCTCCCTTTCCTCTGAACCTAACTATCCCCCTCTGTGGTTTTCTCTCACAGTGGACAACAGAAATAAACCACTGTATAGAGAATATCTTCAGAAGGTTGTTTTTGCCACCATCATCAACCTTCCCTTCCTTAATCTTTCAGACCATTTAAGTGTTGTTCTACCCTATACTCCTCTATCTAAAACTGAAAAATCCAAAATTTTCTTTGTTGCTCACTCCAAGGCTGAAGAGCAATGGGCCAGGGGGCACAAAGAGCTCTATAACAAATTTCTTCTAGCTAGATCTTTCAGATTCCCTCCAAGGGACCATTCCCTAACCTTATCAGAATGGTTCCAAATCCACCATAAAAATTCTTGGGGCCTATTCATTCAAAGGAGATCAAGATGGTCAGGCACTTCCTGTTGTTCAACAATTTTAGATATGTCCATCGACTCCCAGAAGTTTAGTTGGGCCAGTTCAAGCAGGCAATCACAGCTCTTACTACAGCTATAGCCCACACTGAAGCTGTCCAGATTGATTTTGCTACCCTTCAACTGCCAGAGGAGATCTCTCTTCCCCTAATTCACTTCCTAGTCATGGAATCCTCTGTTGGGTCTATCATTTTTGAACGTTTTGCTAGGGTTATGGGAAGAATTAAGGTACAAAAAGGCTTTGTAGTTGCATTTCATAGATTTCTCTTTAGAGAATATCACCAGGGCCATGTCAGTGCTGAGGTTCTTGCTCCCATCCTGTCAGAATGTGAGAGATTGAATTCCTCAGAGTGGACCAGATTTTATCCTCTTTCTGCTCAACAATTGTCGGATCTAAATGAAGCTCAAGCTAGGGAAGGTAAACCTCCAGTTTCTCTTGCTACCTTTTTGGACATGAACTCCATTCACCTTGTCAATGATCCCCTTAAGACTTTGGTTGAAAGGTACAAGGTTTTTGTAGCCATGCGTCAAGCACTACGGCATAAGCAGAATTTCTACCCAGTCTCCATGGATCAGTTTCTTGCTTGTGCCAGCTTTGGGACAGTCATCTTTCTCAAGATGTCCATGGATATGGGCTCCTATGCTGATTTCCTTAACCAGCAGTTAACTCTTCATCTCCGCAGGATGGCTCCCTCCATGGGACCAACCTACTCTATAGCTCCTGGTGTGTTCAAGTTGTACTTTGAAGAGCAGGAACAACAGGCATGGGAAACTATTACTCATTTTGCCTCTCTTTTGTCTCCTGCTTATTATCTTCTTGTACCTCCTCAAAGTTAATACAATATCTTTGATTATGTGCTTCTCATCTTCTTCTTTGTCTCAGTGTATCTTTTTGCTTAATGACAAAAAGAGGGAGAAATTTACGTAACATTTCTGACATACAAGAAATATAAAGCTTTAGATTACGTATGCTTATTGTTCAGTTTTGTTAAGTTTTTTCATCACCAAAAAGGGGGAGATTGATGATCAGTATGTTTGATGATTAGTCTGTTCCCATGTAATTTTAATTAATTACATATTTATTTTGGTGAATAACAAAACATGATTAACAAAACCTTGTCAAAGTTTTCTAACATATATTCTATAAGTTTTTTAGCACAGGGAAAATCTCAAGGAAAATCAAGCATATTTGGTAAGTATTAATACCTCTGTAGAAATATCAATACCAAGTTGTAATTTCTCTAAGTCCACATCGACTTCTATTGAAAACCACAACGATTCCTTAAGTCATCGCATCGATTTCTTAAGACCTCGTAACGATTTGCTCATCGCAACGATTTCTTAAGACCTCATAACGATTTGCTCATCGCAACGATTCTTTAAGTCATCGCATCGATTTCTTAAGACCTCGTAACGATTTGCTCATCGCAACGATTCTTTAAGTCATCGCATCGATTTCTTAAGACCTCGTAACGATTTGCTCATCGCAACGATTCTTTAAGTCATCGCATCGATTTCTTAAGACCTCGTAACGATTTGCTCATCGCAACGATTCCTTAAGACATCACATCGATTTCTTAAGACCTCGTAACGATTTGCTCATCGCAACGATTCCTTAAGACATCACAACGATTTCTTAAGACCTCGTAACGATTTGCCCATCGCAACGATTCCTTAAGACATCACAACGATTTCTTAAGACTTCGTAACGATTTGCTTTCTGCAACGATTTCTTAAGTGTTCATAATGATTTCTTCATTGAACATAACGATTTGCTTTCTGCAACGATTTTTTAAGTTGTAGTAACCCGGAAAATTTCATATTTAAAATTTTGAAATAATAAATTTCTCTAAAAACAGAATAATAGAAACATACGTACCATTATCGTATGTGCAAGAACACATCAAAAAATTTCGTAAAAATTGTAAATCAACTCCAAATATTATCCCTAAGTGTTTCACGAATGAATTCATGCAACGAAAAATCCAATTGGCCAAACGTACGTCACAACGTGACTAATTATCCAAATTAGGAAAGTAAGTCGGAAAACCGTTAACATGGAAAAATAACATGCCCATAAATTAAACGAACATGTCGAAGAGATTTCCAACATCATGAAATGATAACCATTATCGGGTTTGGACCAATGGACCTCTCATAGCCTATGAATAAATTAAAATAAGAAAATGCAATAAAAATCATAACTCTATTATTCCCTAATTAAAAAGGGAAAAACCTATAAGATAAATTCCAATAAATAATGGGCTTGGTTAAATGGACCCATTAGAATTTAGTGGTCCAAAAAAGGATTTTAAAAAGAAGAATAATGGGAAAATACCCTAAATTCGTAACTTAAATATTACTTAAATAGAAAAGAGACATTTAATGCATTAAATAAGAAATTTGAGATGGAATTGGATTCCTAAACCTACCCCATATGGTTTAACACGAATTTAGACATCAACCTAACCCAAATAGAAGTTGGAAAGCAAGGAAGGAAAGAAGGAGTTAGGAAATCTCGTAATTAAAGAGAAATTTGAGTAGTAGTAAGAATAGGAATCCTTACTAGCTTAAATACTCTCTTAACTCTCCATGGCCGGCCCTGAAACATTGATGGGGCTCTCTAGACGTGGAGAGAAGGCCAAGGAGAAGGAGAATTCGTGGGGAGAAGGCTCTCTCAAGCATCTTCCTTTGTTCTTAAAGTTCTAGCCCTAGAAGAGTAAAACGACTAAAGGTAGGCATTCTCACGAGCAAAACTCAATTAAATCCATCTGTAGATTGTTCCATACATCAGGAACAAAAGCCCTCTTATTTCACTCTTTTTCATCAAGTCAATCTTTTGATCTCTATTTTTGAAATTCTTCAATTATGATGAACCCGACCCTTCTTCTTTATTCTTGATCTCCATGTATACTCAACCTCGTGCTCCCAAATTTTAACTAGAGTTACTGATGGATGTTATGCATCTTTTGCCACTAAAAGCCCTAATTTTTATCCATCCTTTGTCTTGAATTAAATCTTGCATGATTTCGACAATGTACTGTTACGGTTTAACCTTGACTTGTGTTACAAGTTTCATACCTCTTTGTGGAGTCATTTTTAGACCAAGTGTCCACAGAGAACTTGTTACCTCATGAGTCTACTTTCATTTGGCACTATTTTCCCAAATTTTTGTTGATCGTTACTAAGAGTATTAGCCCAAAATTAATTGTGCCAGATTCACGCAGTCAGTCACAATACGTTTTATTACCTAGTCAAACGACCTTTGTTTCTCAATTATTTGCTACTGTACAAAGTGTTGGAAGTAATCTAACTAACAAAGGTGGTTTCACTCTATTTGGATCACCCTAGCATTTTTTTTTATTTTCAAACCCACAGCTGTCAAACCTAATCCATGTCAAAGTTGGAAATAGGTAGAAAAAGCAACCCAAACGTCATTTTCAGGTAGCGACAGGTCGACACGTCGCTACCATAACGCGAAAACATCATGGTCGCGACCCATACCAAAAATCATGCCGTTTCGTGGTCTTTTCAAAAGGCGACAAGTTCATGGTCGCGTTCACTTTCAGAAGGCGACAGGCAATGTGTCGCGTTCTGCCTGTGTCTGCTTAATCGGCCATAACGTTTTTTATAGACCTTAGATTGACAAGCCGTTTTCTTTGCTGGATTCCTCATTCAAAGGGCTTCAATTTAGTATATTCATGTGTGAGAGTTGCATGAAAAATCAATGAGTTATAACCTTAGGATGTGAAGGGATGAGACTGCATTTGCCATCTAAAAGGCATACATGTTGGTTTCTGTCGTTTGGCGTCGTTCTTTGCATGTGTGAGTTTGATCTTTTCTAGTAAGGTTCTAGAAAGTCTTAACATGCATTTATCAACCCATATCAAAGTTAAAACATGCTTACATAATTTTTAATTGATTTTAAGTTCATGATCATGCTCTCTACTAGCCGATTATCCACTTCTTGCCTTGTTATCAAACTTGCTAAAAACACATGTTATAAAATGGAGTCATATTGAATGATTTAAAATGTAATAACACGACATCTTTCTATCTATGATTTCTCTCACACATTCACACACTTGAACCATCCAATTATGGCTTGACTTGGCACAAAATATCTCATAATGTATCTAGTTAATTTATTGCAATAAAGTACATTAAATTGCTCTATTTTAAATGAACTTGTCTTCGTTTCTCGCGTTGTTTGGGAATACCGTTACCGACGAATCCACTGTTCTAGAATTCCTCTAGAACGTCGGGCACTTGTTTCTATATACACACTTCCTTGACTTGGACGAATCTCCGTCGGATATTCCTTCTGCCGGACTAGTGAATCCTTGTTCAAGACCTCTGTAAGTCTCCTCTGTCCATGGATTCCCACATGGTCGACGACTTGGTTGTACCCTAACACCTATGATACCCTTTAGGGATTGACAAGATCCAAACAGCCTTAGTTTGCTCTCGTTCTTACCTTGATTTCACGCCGGACCTCTGGACCTGTACATAACATGGCCAGCGGAAAGGTAGTGTATTCTACCTGACTGCCAACACCAAGTGCGCGTGTTGTGCAACTGTTACTATCGTTCTTTACTTGACATTTCACGTGCAGTGACCATAAGATCTCATCTATACTCTACTCGCTCATCTATACACGTTCACTATACTATCTCGTCTATTCATCTAGTACTCTCTTGGTACTCTTGAACTTTGTGGCTCCTACTGTTTTGTACTGTTCATGATTGTTTAGCGCTATAATATGGGTCTTGTGACTCTACTGTATCCAATGCATACTGTGCAGGGCACGGAGAGTGTCCGAGGGGCTCCAATCTAGTCCTGGGGACAGAGAGCCACCCGAAAATACCTACAGGGGCTATTGTCGGTGTTCTGCATTGCACCGGTTCTGACTATACTGTATTGGCTAGACATCTGACTACTATCTTTTTAGTCTGAGGAGTTCAGACGTACTGTGATATTACTATGCTATCACCAACTGTTATACTATTAGTCTGAAGAGTTCAGACGTACTGTGCGATTACTGTGCTATCGCAGACTGTTACTGAACGGCTACTGTCCTAGAAGTGACTATTTCCGTATTCTACTAGTGCACCGTTGTGCAACCATACATGCTATCTCGTTACACGCTATCTTGTCATACGCTCTACTTGCTCTACTTGATACTTGCTATCTTGAGTTATTGCGTTCTATCGTGACTAGATCACATTCAAAGTGCTCTACTCTCTCGTTGTCTAATGACAATAAAAGTGCTATACTCTCTCGGCTATCTACGGATAACCAAAGTGCCATTACTATTTCGATTGACAAAAGTTAATCAAAAGTGATATACTATCTCGATTGATGAAAATCAATCAAAGTGCAATTTACTCTTTACATGACCAACTACTATCTCTCCTTGCTATACCTGTCGCTTGCTATTGCTTGCCATTGTCGCTACATGTTGTTGCGTTGTTATCGTTTCTATCGTGACTTGACTTTAATCATCGTGCTATACTTGATTCATCTGCTATTTGAACCATGTTACTTGTGCTATTACTTTCTCGACTTTACATGACTCTCTCTATCATTAGTTACTCTGCCATTAAAGCATTAATCACTTTAAGCCTGCTTGATCCTGAGATTTAAGTCCTACTGTGCATTATCGCTCACCCTTCGTTATTTGTTATTGTGTCTCAGGTAAGTCGGACAATGACGTTATACACACCAATGGGACAGGACCCAAGTGATGAGTGACCCGGAGTCAAGTCATGAAGTTGCCCTAGTACAATGGAGTCTAGTAGTTATTGCTTTAGATTTCTTTTCAATGTAATGATGTCATTGAGCCCTACGTATTGGCTTCAAATTAGTGGTTGTAATGGTCTTAGTGATTTTATAATGAAATAAAGAGTTTATTCCAATTATTGTTTATTAGATGCTCTGATGTTTGCGAAAGTATGCGCAATTGTCATTACCATACTCGTTGTTCGCGTCTCCCTCCGATTTATTCCGCTGCTAAATTGGAGAGGCGTGACATAAGTGTTCATAATGATTTCTTCATTAAACATAACGATTTCTTAAGTGTTCATAACGATTTCTTCATTGAACATAACGATTTGCTTTCTGCAACGATTTCTTAAGTGTTCATAACGATTTCTTCATTGAACATAACAATTTACTTTCCGCAACGATTTCTTAAGTGTTCATAACGATTTCTTCATTGAACATAACGATTTGCCTTCTGCAACGATTTCTTAAGTATTCATAACGATTTCTTTATTGAACACAACGACTTACTTTCCATAATGATTTCTTCAGTGAATATAACGATTTAGTCATGTCTCATAACGATTTCATAAGTCATGTGTGAATCAACTTCATATGTAAAACAACTTCCTTCTTCTTTTAGTCAAAGCGTTGAATAGTCAAAGTCCACGCATATCTCTCTGACATGTGAGCATTTATGAGGACTGAACGTATCTCTGCATGCATGCAGATGATATCGTCCATTATCATGCTTACTCTTTGTGCATCTTTTAGAACAACTATTTGGCATTACTATTTCTGTGATTATTTGTTCTAATGTTGACTAACATCAGAGACAACTTAGTTGTCCACCATTTAAGCTTGGAATATGTGCAGATCTTTGACGACATTTCATCTTACAATGTTGGACTAATAGAAGGCAAAGGATAATACTGAAGATTTGGCGTGAACAAATGGATAAAAGACCGTTGACTAAAGCTTCCAAGGACCATTCAGTCTAATGTCCACAAAACTAGAGACAACAGATACTTCAACGAATACATTTCAAATTGGAGATATAAATACGAGACAGAAGCTCCAGAAGAATGATGAAGTGGAGAAGATATACAACACATAGAGTACAAGCAATTCAAATCTTCTGCGAGAATCCTAGAGCCAAGCATCCCACTCAAAATTGTCTCAAGCTCTCTGCTCTCCGTGCTGTATTAGAAATCCCAAGAGAGCCTGTGTAGTTCTGAGAGAGTGCACTGTTAGATCTCTTGCTCTCAGGGCTTTTAGCTTCAGATCACTGCTTGCAAAAGCTTGATCTAGGGGCTTGCTTTTCCTACTTAATGTTTGCTGGTTGTTTCCCTTCTGTTGTGAAGGAAGACCTGGGGATCCAGGGTGTTGTTTTCCCTTCGTAGTGAAGGAAGACCTGGTGGGGTATCCAGGGTGTTGTAGCTCCCTTCGTGTGAAGGAAGACCAGCTGAGCTGGGTGTTGTGGTGTTCATAGGGGGACTGTACCCTAGTTAGTGGAATCCTGAGTTGTTGCTCAGGGACTGGACGTAGGACTCTTAAGGAGAGGAGGTCTGAATCAGGATAATTCCTTGTGTTGTGTGATTGATTTCTTGTGTGTTTGTTGTTTATACTAACCTTCATCGAAGAACATCTTTGTGTGAATGTTTTAAGTACAGGTACTGGCTAAATAATTTTTTAAAAGACCCATTCCCCCCCCCCCCTCTAGGCTCGTCAACTGGGCAACACTAATCATGTAGATCCTGTTGTTCTCTTCCTGCCAGGAATGTTTAGTTCTATCTATCCTATTAATGTACTGGTACATTGTGTTTCTTTCACTGCCTAGTGTTTATAATGTTTCTTTCACTGCCTAGATATATTATAATTTTCTAATGATTTTTTATATGAATGTAATTATGTAAAGACACATGTAGATCTATGTTTAGTTCCATCTATCCTATTTATGTACTGGTTCCTCCTGCCATGAACTTGTTTTTATGTAGTTCTCCTGTCATTAATTCTCTTGCCATGAATTAGATACAAACATGTACATCCATGAACAGGTTTTTATGTAGTTCTAATCATGTAGATCCTGTTGTTTCTCCTCCTACCATGAATGTGTAGTTCTATCTATCCTATTTATGTACTGGTACATTGTGTTTCTTTCACTGCCTAGTGTTTATAATGTTTCTTTCACTGCCTAGATATATTATAATTTTCTGATGATTTTGTTTATATGAATGTAGTTATGTAAAGACACATGTAGATCCATGTTTAGTTCTATCTATCCTATTTGTGTACTGGTTCCTCCTGCCATGAACGTGTTTTTATGTAGTTCTCCTGTCATTAATCCTCCTGCCATGAATTAGATACAAACATGTACATCCATGAACTGGTTTTTATGTAGTTCTAATCATGTAGATCCTGTTGTTTCTCCTCCTGCCATGAATGTGTAATTCTATCTATCCTATTTATGTACTGGTAAATTGTGCTTCTTTCACTGCCTAGTGTTTATAATGTTTCTTTCACTGCCTAGATATATTATAATTTTCTGATAATTTTGTTTATATGATTGTAGTTATGTAAAGACACATGTAGATCCATGTTTAGTTCTATCTATCCTATTTATGTACTGGTTCCTCCTGCCATGAACTTGTTTTTATGTAGTTCTCCTGTCATTAATCCTCTTGTCATTACCCTTCTTTCCTGCTTTCCTGTTATTTATCCTCCTCGTTCCTAGTGTTTATTTGACTGCCTTCTATGTGTTTGACACCGATTTCATTATATCTTTGTTTGTCACAGTATAATAAATATCTAATTGTGGACCCATGTTTTAAGGTTTTGAGTTGCTTTTATCAGTAAAAATTTGAAGGATGTCTCAGCCAGGTACTTCAACTAATTTATGAATTCAATTTTTTATGATTACCTTGGTTTAGTGATCATGTTTTTTAGAAAAGAATTTATATGAATTTAGAAAAGAATTATTGCTCCACAACTACTCTAACTAATATATAACCATAATTAAGTGTGATATTATTTTTTTCATTTGTATTCAAACAGTAATGCTTCCTTTATTGATAAAAATGGAAGATGGACGAACTAGTTAACAATAGATGTTAGAAAGGAAAAACATTCTTTTAATCTGGTCAAAACCTACTCAATGCCAACAAAATTTTATTTCAGTTTGTTTGTCTGTCCATCTTTTAATCTTTAAATGTTATTTAGTATTTATATTGTTAACGAAACCAGGGCAAATCAAATATGTCTGCCCATAACTGGCAGCTTCCAGTTCAGAATGGGAATGAAAAACAAAACTGACTATAACCAGTTCCCAGTCTGATTTTTAAAACTTGAGGTAAGGAATCAATCCTCCGTAGGGCACATCTTGAGCTAGCAAGGTTAAGGAATACCTAAATCTATCAACCTTTCTCTAGAAAACTCGACTATTACTTTACATCAGCTTGAGATCATTCAGTATTCTTCATTTATAAAAAAGTGGCAAATTAGGTTATATATGGAAGGTTTATCAACCTTCCTTATTCCTTTGCCACTGCCACCCCAGGAAGCCGTGATCTATGTATTTGACTAAAGTGGGGTTAGCTTGTTCATCTTATAGTTTGTTCAACCATCCTCTCAAGACATGTCTCAATTTTATATTTTACCTTTCTTGTTTAAGATACTATGTTGATGATCATGTGTGTTTTTAAACAACAAATTAGGTTATATATGGACCATCGACATGGATCAAAAGCTTATACGTCTACTTATGGAGGAGTTAGTGAGTGGCGATTTTGTCCCGAACCATGCCTGGCAGTTCATAGTTGAGACATTCATTGACCAATATGAGGTCAATGCAACTATTTGTCAATTACAAAGTAGACTGATCTTTTACAAAAGAATTTACTTCATCACTAAAGACCTGCTAGAAAATGGAGGTTTCAAGTGGGATAAAGGCACTAATCAAGTGGTCGGAAATGACATTTCATGGAATGCCTATGTTGAGGTTTGTGCCTGCCTCCTAATGTAGGTTAAATGCCCTAAATTTTATCATTGTACCTTATTTTCTTCATATTCCCTTTGCAGTTCAATCCATTGGTGTTGTCGTTAAAGGACAGAAGCTTACCTTTCCTCAATGACATAATTCAATAATTTAGTGAGTGGGAGGGTCCTTCTTGAACTATTGTGAATCACATAATTGTTGTTGTACGTTAACATAGTAGTTCTTGGACCACTATGTATGTGTTCATGTGTTTTAGAAAACTCCTATTTCAAAACATCATATAAGCATAATTTTCATTGTCTGTTAATCTACTGATAGTCCATTATGCATATGTTTAGATGAGATTGGGACCCGTCCCTCCTCCAAGCCGCGTATCTCTAATTGGTCTTTCAGACAAGACAAGATTTTATTAGACATATTGACTGATGAGTACCTTAGAAACTATGCACACCAAGGGACTTTTAAAACCCATGTGTTCAATGATATTTTGGAGCGCTATAATCGAGAGGCGGGGGTTAAAAGACAAAGTAGTCACTTGCAATACCACTGGAAGAATTTGAAGAAGTTATATCATCTATATGAATCGTTGCGCACAACAAGTGGTTGGGGGTGGGATGAACAAAGTAATGTTCCAATTGCTCCGGATGAGGAGAGTATCCAAGCAGCCATAGCGGTAAGGTGTCATTTATAATTTAACATTTTAGGTTTATTCGCAGTATTTTTAGTTACCCACCATTACGCTTCATCCATTTCAAAAGACCAATTCAGATCTCGTGAAACTTACCGACAAACCATTCCCTTATAAGCAACAAATGGATATCTTATGCGGGAAGACCACAGTCAGGCGTTCTCATTTTCTTGGCTCCACCCAAGATGTAGATGTTGATTCTCAACGCTCTTTTGGTGATGATGACAATTCTACAAGACAAGGGTTTAGTGCGATGGGATTGGACTCGCAACAAGTACAGTCCATTGATGATGACAATTTCAATCTTTTTGATTTTCCTCCTTTGTCTCAACCTCCAAGTTATGAAAACACTCAGACACAAAATACTCCAATTGAGTATGAGGCAACATCCCCTGACAAGAGACGAACCACACAAGCCCAGTCATCCCAGAGTAGAAAAAGGCGAAGCAAGAAATCTTCTGAACTGTTGACCCAAGCTCAATATTGCCAGTTAAACAATCAACAGATGAAGCTGGCAAAGTCATTATTCCCTGGGTCTTCTTCATCTACAGCGTCCAAGGACGAAGAGCAATACACTGTAAGGGAGTGTGTGTCGCGATTGAAGACAATGGTCGGATAGTCACAGGAGTTGTTGATGAGGGCTTTGCCTCTGTTTGAGATACCATCTAAAAGGGTGGTCTTCATGTCCCTAGATGAGGAAGATGCAATGGTTTGGATCATTACCAACACCTAGGATTTGTTTGTATGATGTGTGTGTCGATCTTCTTAGTCGATGTCGTTCTTATAGTGTAGGTTATAGTCGATCGATGTCGTTGTCATGTTTAGAGTAGTTCCCCATCTATGTTTTAGGTTTCATCTTTATGTTTTAGTGTAATTCCTCCATGTACTACTCATGTTTAAAACAGTTGTTTCTATTGATCTATATTATGGGTATCATGTTCATTTTGTCGGTGTATGTGGATTGTTTTTTCAAGCTTTGAACAATGCTATTATGGTTTTGCAGGCTGCCTGTGAAACTAAACATGGCTCGATATAAATGCTATGTAGTGTGGGTGTGTCACGCCCCGACGCAGAATATCGGAACGCGAGGTAGTTGCAAGAAAAGGTATAGAGCAAGTACTAGACATCAAACCATTGCACAATGAATAATACTAAAGCAAACCTTTCTCATTAATAATTTTCAATGTCTAGTTACAACCACTAATATCAGAGCCAATTTATAGGGCCCAATTACATTGAAATAAAGCAAAGACTAAACTTCAAACCTAACTACTACAATGCTAAACATAGTAATAAGACGCTAGGGTACTCATGACATCACTCCAGGTCGTTCCCGTCCTCTTGAGTGTATGGTTCATCCTCGGTTTCACCTGAGAACACAACGACAAATAATGCTGGGTGAGCGATAACACCCAGTAGGACTTAAATCTCAATAGTCAAGTAGGCTTTAAATGATTAATGTATTAAAGGCAGAGTAACTAATGCTAGAGCGAGAGAGTCATGTAAAAGATAGCAGGATAGCACGTGAACGAAATAGCACAGGTTTCCAAATATAGCACGAGAGTCGAGTATAGCACAAAATAGCAAGATGGCCATAGCACAAATAGCACAAAATATAGCAATAGCACAACGAGTATAGCATAGCACTTTGTTGTCAACAGACATCAAGAGAATATAGCACTTTTGATTGTTGTTAGATTAATCTAGATAGTATGGCACTTGGATGTAATGCTGACATCCTGATCATTTAACTCCCATGGGCAAATGGCACTTTCGGACGCTCTCCCCAGGACCAGATCGGGCCCCATTGCGCTGGCATTGGTTATATTGTTTATCTTTAGACAATCAGTCAATGGCCAATAGAGAGTATCAAGAATTAGATGATACCACTAGATGAATAGACGAGATAGTAGAGTGAACGAGAATAGACGAGCGAGTAGAGTATAGATAAGAGCTAGTGGACATTGCACGTAACACGTCGAGTAAACAGGCGATAGTAACAGTTGCACAACACGCGCACTCGGTGTTGACAGTCAGGTGGAAGTCACTACCTTTCCACTGGCCATGTTATGCACAGGTCTAGAGGTCTGACGTGATTCAAGATAAGAGCGAACTTCTAATAGTCGTTTGGATCTTATTGATCCCTAAAGGGGGTAATTGGTGTTAGCGTACAACCGGCTCGTCGACCATGTGGGAATCCATGGACAGAGGAGACTTACGGAGGCCTTGAACAAAGACTCACTAGTCCAACAGAAGGAATATCCCACGGAGAGTTCGTCCAAGTCAAGAAAGTGTGTAAAGAAACAAGTGCTTGACGTTCTAGAGGAATTCTAGAATAGTGGAACGTCGGTATCGGTGTTCCAAAACATCGCACGAAAATGTACACATGTATAATTAAGCATGAGGCAATTTAATTACATAAATTACCAGATGTATTTAGTAACATGTTAATGCCAATTAAGCCATATTTGGATGGTTTCAAAATGTGTGCATGTGACATGAAATCATAGATGGAAATTGGTCGTGTGTATGTATTTTTAATCACATAGAAATGTTCAATTTATATTAAGTGAAATTAATGCGGGTATAACTGGGATTAAAGGGTATAAGCACACTAGGCAATTAGAGCATTGCAAATCAAGGGTTTTCTGCAAAAAATCCTGTGATCGCGACGGACACTTGTAAGGATCGCGAAGGTGTCGGATCAGAACGCGACAGTACCTTGTAAGGATCACGACAGGCTTGTCTGATCAGGCATTGAGAATACGACATAGACCTATAAGGAACGCGACAGACCGTTCAGACCAAGCACAGCGATCGCGACAGCGATGCCTGTCACATTCAGAATGCGACTGGCAGACTATCGCAACCAGACCTCAGAAGCGACCTATCGGGCCATCGTGTTCTGGTGGTCTGTGCCCGAGTCCGACAGGAGTCAGACATGTCCTGGATTGCGGACCAGACTTTCCCTTCTTGACACAGGGGGATTCAAAAGTTTAGAACTAATTATACAAGCAACGAAAAATCATGAAACTAGTTGCAGAATGACCTAGACACGCATGGGTACTTATAGTAAATGGGAATTTGAAAACAATCAGGGTTTAGACATGTTTTAAACACGAGTATTCATGATGAACAGGAACCAGTACATAGTTGAGATCAACGATTAAATTTGCAAGATAGGACGAATCAAATTTAGGGTTTTTAGGGGCAAAAGATGCCTAACATGCATCAGTTCCTACAGTAAAAATCTTGTGACATGGGGTTGAGTATACAAGGAGATCTAGATTTTTGAAAAGGGTTCGAGGTCATGTAAGTCGTAGAACATGAAAAATCAAGAACAAAAGATATACTCGATGGAAAATTATGAAATCAAAGGGCTTCTGTCCCTAAGGTTTAGATCAACCTACAGACGAAATTGATTTAGTTTTGCTCATGAGAATGCCTACCTTTGATCGTTTAACTCTTCTAGGGTTAAGACTTGAAGAACACGAGTTGAGGGCTTGAGAACTCCTTTCTCCCACGAGATCTCCTCCTCTTGGCCTCTCCTCCTGGTCCAGCAACCTCTTGGCACGAGCTAGGGCCGGCCATGAGAGTTTAAGAGAAGTATTTAAGCTTCTCCTCTTTCCCTTTCCTAGTTTAAGTCTAATTCCTATTTAATTCTGAGTTTCCTATTTTCCTCTCCCATTTTTAAGCAAGAGATCTCCTAATTGGGTTGAGAGAGAGAGGATTTCGTGGCCAAGCAATTGGGGTAGGTTTAGGATTCCAAATCCAACCCAAATCACTTATTTTAATGCATTAAATACCCTCTTTTTGTTTAAGTAATATTTTAGTCACGAATTTTGGATATTTCTCTATATTTCCCCTTTTTAAAATCTCTATTTTAGCATACTAATTTCTAATGGGTCCATTTAATAAAGCCCATTACTTTATTTCATTTGATGAGTTTTATTTAATTCTCTTTTCTTTTTCTCTAATTAATTTAATAGTTTCTCTTATTTGTTTTTTTTTCAAATTTTCACAATTTTAATATTATTTAGATTTTTAAATTTTCGGGAAAATCTAGGTTGCTACATCCTCCCCCTCTTAAAAAGAATTGGTCCCCAAATTCATATTATCATATAGGAGAGAATGTCTTACGGAAAAGATCGGGCTAGTTCCGTCTGATGACTCCTTCCGGTTCCCAAGTAGCTTCTTCCATTCCGTGGTTATTCCATAAGACTTTAACCACGTGGATGGAATGGTTCCTAAGCTATTGTACCATCCGTTCTAGTATCTTGACTGGCTTCTCTTCATATGACACATCTTTGTTTAACACCAACTTCTTGTGGCAAATGATGTGGGTAGGGTCATAGACATACTTCCTGAGCATGAAGACATGGAACACATTGTGTACACATGCCAGATCCGGTGGCAATGCCAGTCGGTATGCAACCTCACCAATCCTTTCGAGTACTTCAAAAGGACCAATGAATCTAGGGCTGAGCTTTCCTTTCACTCCAAATCTTTGGATGCCACGTGTAGGTGACACCTTTAAGAACACATGATCACCGACTTGAAATTCTAAGTCTCGGCTTCTTTTTTCGGCATAGCTCTTTTGTCCGGACTGAGCAGTCTTAAGTCGGTCTCTAATCACTTGTATGTCCTTCGTGGTACGTTGCACCATGTTTGAGCCTAGCCATTGCTGTTCTCCAACCTCATTCCAACATGCAGGAGATCTACAATTCTTTCCATAGAGTGCTTCGAACGGTGCCATCTTGATACTCGCCTGGTAACTGTTGTTATAGGCGAACTCAATAAGAGATAGATGCTCGTTCCAATATCCTTGGAAGTCTATAGTGCAAGCTCTCAACATGTCTTCCACTATTTGGTTGGTTCTTTCAGTTTGCTGATCCGTTTGGGGATGGAATGCGGTACTAAAGTTGAGTTTAGTACCCAGTGCACCTTGCAGTCCTTTCCAAAAATGAGATATAAATCTCGGATCTTGATCCGAAACAATAGATGATGGAATGCCATGTAGTCTTACAATCTCCTTGACATATATGGCAGCTAGTACCTCCACTGACCACTTACTCTTTATGGCTAGGAAGTGAGCAGATTTGGTTAGTCGGTCTACAATAACCCATATGGCGTCGAGTCCACCACGAGTCTTGGGTAAACCGATGATGAAATCCATGCCAATGTTTTCTTATTTCCATTCCAGAATATCTAGCGGTCTGAGTACACCAGCAGGGCGCAGGTGTTCTGCTTTTACTTGTTGGTAAGTAAGGTAGTGAACGGCATGTTCCGCTACCTCTCTCTTCATGTTCGGCCACCAAAATTTTCTTTTCATGTCTTGATACATTTTGGTACCTCCTAGATGAATATTGTACTTTGTCTTGTGAGCTTCATCCATTAATCTTCTCTTCAGTTCTTCATTGTCGGGAACACATGTCCTTCCTTGAAAGACAAGCCTTCCATCTGCAGTCATTGTAAAGTCCAGTCTTCCGGCTAAAGTTTCCTTGACGCGAACTAAAAATGGATCATCATCTTGTTGAGCTTTGATCTCTTCCAACAAGTCGGATTGAATCTTGATGTTTGCAACCAAGACTTGATCATCCCTATGTTCAATATTTAAGTCTAACCTTGCGAATTGTTCTAGTAGTTACATCTCGCCAAGGACTAGACTTGAAACAGATGCCATCGGCTTTCTGCTAAGAGCATCAGCCATGGCGTTTCCCTTGCCTGGATGGTATTGGATGTTGAAGTCGAAATCTTTGAGGTATTCCAGCCATCTTCTCTGTCTCATGTTGAGTTCTTTCTGGGAGAATAAATACTTCAGACTTTTATGGTCTGAGTAGACAGTGAATTTCTCTCCATATAGATAATGTCTCCAGATCTTCAAGGCGAAGACCACAGTAGCCAGCTCGAGATCATGTACAGGGTAATTGACTTCATGTGTCTTCAGTTGTCTTGAAGAATAGGCAATGACCTTCTCCTTTTGCATCAGTACACAACCTAGCCCAATCCCTGAGGCATCGGTATAGACATAGAAACCTTCTCCCTCTATTGGCAGAGCGAGAACAGGTGCTGAGGTCAGGCAATCTTTAAGAGTTTGGAAACTCTTCTCACACTCTTTACTCCAGGAGTAGGGATTCTCCTTTCGTGTCAGTCGAATGAGAGGAATGACGATCCTTGAGAAGTCCTTGATGAACCACCTGTAATAGCCAGCCAGCCCCAAGAAACCTCTGATTTCTGTGACATTGGTTGGTCTCTCCCAGTTGAGTACAGCTTCGACTTTGGAGGGATCAACGGAGATTCCATCCTTTGAGATGACATGGCCCAAGAAGGACACTTCTTCGAGCCAGAATTCACACTTGCTAAGCTTTGCGTACAGTCTGTTGTCTCGCAAGACTTGCAGTGCTATCTTCAGGTGTTCTTCATGCTCTTCCTTGGTCTTGGAGTATATGAGGATGTCGTCGATAAAGACGACCACGAACTTGTCGAGGTAGGGCCGATATATGTTGTTCATGAGTTGCATAAAGACTGCAGGAGCATTGGTTAGCCCAAAAGGCATAACAACGAATTCATAGTGCCCGTACCTGCTCCTGAAAGCCGTCTTGAAGATATCGTCCTCTTTGATCCTCATTTGGTGATAGCCAGATCGAAGGTCGATCTTGGAGAAATATTGAGCTCCAGATATTTGGTCGAACAGTTCATCGACTCTGGGCAAAGGGTACTTGTTCTTGATGGTGAGTTGATTGAGTTGACGATAGTCGATCCATAGCCTCATCGATCCATCCTTCTTCTTGACGAACAGCACAGACGCTCCCCATGGGGAAGTACTTGGTCTAATGAACCCCTTTTCTAGTAGCTCCATCAGTTGCATCTTCAACTCCTTTAGCTCGGCAGGTGACATCCAGTACGGTTGATGCGATACCGGGGCAGCTCCAAGGATCAACTCTATGGCGAAGTTGACATCACGTTCCAGTGGAATCCCTGGCGGATCTTCAAGGAATACATCGGGGTAATCCTGAACTATGTGAATGTCTTCTATCTTAGCACCCTTCTTTTCCACAACTACAGCTGCTAGGAAAGCAATACAACATTTCCTCATCATGTTATGGGCTTTTATAGCGGAGACTAGAGACATCCGTCTCTTATGTCTAATCCCGGAGAATGCCAATTTAGGAAAGTCACTAAAGGTAACCTTCCCTTTCTTATAGTCGACACTTGCCCCATAAGTGGACAACCAGTCGGCTCTCAAAATTACATCATAGCCATCCATGGGCATACACACCAGGTCGGCTTTTAGGTTATGGTCTCCGATCATTACATCGACAGAGGGAAAATATTTGTTCAATTTCTCTTTTTCCCCTAGTGGCGTTGTGATAGAGAACTCACAACCCATGGACATAGATTTAGCATTCACAGTATCAGCAAAGTTTCGAGATATAAAGGAATGAGTGGCTCCCGTATCAAATAAAACAAATGCTGATAAAGAGAAAACTTGTAGAGTACCTTCTACCACGCCACCGTCTGTAGAGGGCTCCTCATCATGCAGGGCTTGCAGTCGACCCTGTTTCTTAGGCGCATTGTAGCAACCCTAAATTTATGGGGGGGGAAAATTTAAATATTTCTATTATTTAATTAGAAAATCAAATAAAAGGAAGATGTATTAAATCAACTAGGAAATCAAATAAGAGAGAATTAAATAAAACCCATTAAAAGAAAAGGAGTAATGGGCTTTGCTATATTGACCCATTAGAAATGAGTGGGCTAAAATAGAGATTTTAAGAAGGGGAATAATAGAGAAATACCCAAAATTCGTAACTAAAATATTACTAAAATAGAAAAGAAGTATTTAATGCATTAAAAATAGAAGTTTGAGATGGATTGGGATTACTAAACCTACCCTAATGGGTTGGCCACGAAATCCTCTCTATCCCAACCGAAATAGGAAGATCTCTTGCTTAAAAAGGGGAGAGAAAAATAGGAAATTCAGAATTTAATAGGAATTAGATTTAAACTAGGAAAGGGAATAGGGAGAAGCTTAAATACTTCTCTTAAACCCTCATGGCCAGCCCTAGCTCGTGCCAAGAGGTTCTTGGACCAGGAGGAGAGGCCAAGAGGAGGAGAATTCATGGAGAGGAAGGATCTCTCAAGTTCTTCCCCGAGTTCTTCAAGTCTTAACCCTAGAAGAGGAAAACGATCAAAGGTAGGCATTCTCACGAGCATAAACCATGAAGCTTTTTCTGTAGAATGTCTCGTCTATCAGGAACAAAAGCCCTTTGGTTTTATAATTTTCCATCGAGCATATCTGTCATTCTTGATTTTTCATGTTCTGCAACTGACATGACCCCGAACGCTCTTCTTAATTCTTGATCTCCTTGTATACTGAACCCCATGCCACGAGATTTTTACTGTAGGAACTGATGCATGTTAGGCATCTTTTACCCCTAAAAGCCCTAAATTTGATTCATCCTATCTTGCAAATTTAATTGTTGATCTCATCTATGTACTGTTTCATGTTCATCATGAATACCCGTGATTAAAACATGTCCAAACCCTGATTGTTTTCCAATTCCTATTTATTGTAACTACCCATGCATGTCTAGGTCGTTTTGCAACTAGTTTCATGAATTTTCATTGACTATATAGTTAGTTGTGATTTTCTGAACCACCCTGTGTCAAATAGGGTAAGTTCTGGCCTGCAATCCAATGTATGTCCTTTCCCTGTCGGACCTAGGCGCAGACCCTGTGAACGCGACGGCCCAATAGGCCGCGTTCACAATGGTCGTCACGACAGTGCCCTCTGTCGCGATCTGATCGCGACAGGGCCTGTCGTCGCGATCTGCTGCCTGCCCAGACTAAGCCTGTCGCGACCCGTACAAGCACCCGTCGTGATCTCAGTTGACCCTGTCGCGACCCTCATCAGGGTACGTCACGATCTGGGTTCTTTTTGCAAGAAACCTCTTGTCTCAACAATGCTTCATTATCTACCGTGTTGTACTCTTGTTTAACAATCATACACGCAGATAATAACACCTGTTATAATTTGAACATTTATTTATGATTAAAAACATGCACATGATCTTTTCTATCTACAATTTCATGACACTTACACACACTTTGAACCATCCAATTCTGGCATAATTTGGCATGAAACTATTTCATAATACATCTGGTAATTTATGTAATTAAATTACCCTATACTTGTTTATCGTTTCTCGCGATGTTTTGGGAATACCAATATCGACGCTCCACTGTTCTAGAATTCCTCTAGAACGTCGAGCACTTGTTTCTATATACACTCTCTCTTGACTTGGATGAACTCTCCGTCGGATACTCCATCTGCCGAACTAGTAAGTCTTTGTTCAAGGCCTTCGTAAGTCTCCTCTATCTATGGATTCCCACATGGTTGACGAGCCGGTTGTACCCTAACACCTATTACTCCCATTAGGGATCAAAATGGTCTAAACGGATATTAGAAATTCACTCTCGTCTTCAATCACGCCGAACCTCTGGGCCTGTACTTAACATGGCCAGTGGTAAGGTCGTGAGTTCCGCCTGACTGCCAACACCATGTGCGCGTGTTGTGCAACGGTTACTATCGCTCATTACTCGACGTTTTATGTGCAAGGTCCCCTAACTCTCATCTATACTCTACTCGCTCATCTATTCACGTTCACTCTACTGTCTCATCTATTCATTTAGTGCTCTCATCTACTTCTTGGTACTCTATATTGACAATTGACTGATTGTCTAAAGATAAACAATATAACTAATGCCTGGCAATATATAAAGGGCCCGATCTGGTCCTGGGATGTGCGCCCGAAAGTGCTAGTGCCCATGAGAGTTAAATGATTAGAGTGTTTGGCATTACACTCAAGTGCTATCTATCGTGGCTATCTAAATGACAATCAAAAGTGCTATGTTCTCTCGTTGTCCATTGACAATAAAGTGCTATCTATCTTGACTATCTAAATGACAATCAAAAGTGCTATGTTCTCTCGTTGTCCATGACAACAAAGTGCTATGCTATACTCGTTGTGCTATGCTATACTCATTGTGCTATCTGTACTATGGCCATCTTGCTATACTTGACATTGTGCTATCTTGCTATTATTGTGCTATTCCCGACACTTGTGCTATTCTTGAAACGTCTATATTTGGAAAGTCTTGCTATTTCTTTCACTACTGTCCTGCTATATTTTACTTGACACTCTCTCTCGCTCTGTCGTTAGTTACTCTGCCTTTAAATGCATTAATTACCTAAAGCCCGCTTGAGCCTGAGATTTAAGTCCTACTGGGCGATGTTTGCTCACCCTGCGTTATTTGTCATTGTGTTCTCAGGTGAGACCGAGGATGAACCAGACAGTCAAGAGGACGGGAACGACCTGGATTGATGTCATGAGTACTCTAGCGTCCTATTGCTATATTTAGCGTTGTAGTAGTTAGTTTGAAGTTTAGTCTTTTGCTTTATTCCAATGTAATCGGGCCCCATAGATTGGCTCTGATATTAGTGGTTGTAACTAGGCATTGAAAAGTATTAATGAATTGAATTTGCTTTATCATTATTCATTTTGCAATGGTTTAATGTCTAGTACTCACTCTATACCCTTTTCTTGCAACTGCCTCGCGTTCCGATATTCCGCGTCGGGGCGTGACAGTTTTGTGGTATCAGAGCCTAGGTTATTCTTAAGTATAGGATGATCTAGGTTAACCTGCATCGACTAGAGTCAATTATCCACCTATGTGAGTTGAGGTTAGAGCCAAGGGTAACTAGTTAAAATAAACTCACACACGCACAAATTAAATTCCACATCGATATCATGACAAGATGTTATTTTGTAGGAACTAAGCAATCAAGATGACGCCGAACGTGCTCAAATGAGGGGCATGCAACAAACCATCCAAGAACTGACACGCGCCATTGTGCAAGCCACTCAAGGAGGTGGCCATCGTGGTGCAGGCAACCTGCATCACAACTTTAGAAGTCTGAACCCACCTAGGTTCAGCGGATCCACGGATCCGGATGAAGCTGAGCACTGGCTCCAAGAGACGGAAAGAATTTTCCGTGTCATGCAATGTGCAACGGGGGACAAGCTGCTACTTGCCACGTTCCAACTGGAGAAGGATGCCTGTGCCTGGTGGGAGTCAGTGGAAGCTACTAGAGAAAATGGGCAATTCACCTGGAACGAGTTTAAAGAAGCATTCAACTCCAAATACTTCTCCGAGCGTGTTCAAGAAAGGAAGGCTGCGGAATTCGCTGCTCTTAAACAGCGGAGCTTGACTGTGGCCGAATACGAAGCCCAGTTCTATAGACTAGCACGCTATGTTGTACATCTGGTGAACACTAGGATGAAGGCTAAGTGCTTTCTAAACGGCCGTAAGCCCCACTACATCACTCAACTCGCACCTTTCGACATCCCGACCTATGCCGAGATGGTGAAGAGGGCTCCACTGCTAGAAGATGCTATGGACTTCACCGACCATATAAAAGGGAAGTTCGTCAAGAAGGAAGTGACCTTGGGTCAGTCATCTGCTAAGCCTACCAACAGCAAGAAGCGTCCCTTCAACATCACGGAGGGATCTATCCAAGAACGGAAACCCAAGGTTTTCGTACCCAACACCCCAACAAAGAGCCACTGTAAACACCGTGACAAGCCTGGTCACACGGCTGATGAATGCTGGAGGAAAGCCGGCGCATGTCTGCACTGTGGAAGTCATGAGCACCGTATCCCTGAGTGCCCGCTACTGAAAGAGAATGAAAGGCGCCCTAATGCGCCTAAGAAATAGGGCCGACGCAAGCCCTACATGATGAGGAACCTGCTATGGAGGGTGGCGTGGTAGAAGGTACCCTTCAAGTCTTCTCATTATCAGCATTCGTTTTATTTGATACTGGAGCTACTCATTCATTTATATCTCAAAACTTTGCTGATACTGTGAATGCTAAACCTACATCCATGGGTTGTGAGTTCTCTGTCACAATGCCACTAGGGGAGAAGGAGAAATTGAACAAATACTTTCCCTCTGCCGATGTAATGACCAGAGACTGTAACCTAAAATCCGACCTGGTGTGTATGTCAATGGAAGGCTATGATGCTATGATGTAATTTTGGGAGCCGACTGGTTGTCCGCATATGGGGCAAGTGTAACGTCGTGCGTTTTTCGGATCCTTGTGGATCCTTCGTTTAGTGTTGTGGAGGTCAAACGTTGACCAATGTGGCTTGTGAATGGTGTGCGCGCGTGTGTTCGGGACTTATCGGGCCGTTAGTGCAGGTTGTAGCACCCCTCGGTTTGCATCCTATCATAGCGACAAGAATGGTTGTCACGTTCTTAATCGTGATAGAGTGTAGTGTCGCGTTCATGTGACCCTTTCTGGCACTGGACGTGTGCATGTGCGCCGCGTGGCAGGCATTGGAGGCGTTAAGTTTGGGAAGGCGACACCCTTTTGTGTCGCGATCAGGTGGCGACACAACAATGTGTCACGTTCCGAACCGCTGTAGGTTTTTAAAGAACCCCAGCCGGCAGAACTCTTACACATTCTGCTCGGCCGGGGGAGGAGCTGTTGAGGGTTTCTCGGGCGATTTCGGGTGGAGAGCTCGGTTTTCGGCGAGGTTTCGTTGTAAGGAGCTCGTGTGGAGCGTGAGGATCGCCGGGGAAGCATCATACCGCGTGTTCTTCGCAAAGGTACGTGAATTCTTTCCGTTCCAGGGCGATAATCAGAGGAATCGTAGGATTGATCAGTTTAATGCTTTAATCATGCTAGATATCATGCCTAGGATTTCATTAAAGCATGTAAATGACGAATTAAGGGTGATTTGTTTGAGTTTTGGGGTGTTTGGAAGGAGAGAATCCGATGAGGGTTTCTACCCTGCGAAGGCGACAGGGGTGCTGTCGCAATCAACAAGGCGACAGGAGTTCTGTCGCAATAGCGAAGGTGACAGGGGGTCTGTCGCAATAAAAAAGGCGACGGATCGACCCGTCACGTTCATGTCTTTAAGGTGACCCATCGGGCTGTCGCGTTCTGAAGGCGACCCGAGCCCATGTCGCGATCACAGTCGAGGGCTATGTGTGTGCATGGTTTATGTGATGTGATTATCCGATTATCGTGGTATGATGTGTTTATTGATATCGAGCGGTGCATTGGCACTAGTGGTGCACTGAGTGCACTTGGTTTCTGAGACTAGCATACAGAGTACGTAGTTAGCTAGTCGTATTCGTGGCTGCGTGGTGTTCACACGAGCACTGTTAGGTTCACGTGTAGTGAACCATTGTTACGAGAGGTTTACGTGACGTTTCACGTGGTTTGTGTGTGACGTGCACGTGGTTTTGTGTACGTGGCGAGTAGTACGACGCCTACCGTGGTTACCTCTCCAGTTGGGTGCCCCAGGTTCTCTGTGAGCCAGGCTATTAGCTCGGGGCTTTGTCCCGGTACTTGTGTTGTACCGTCGAGGTCTGTGTCGTCTGACCTGGACACCCTCACTTCTTTGCTTGAGTTGTACGTCTGGTTGAGGGAAAGACGACAGTGGGACAGTGACTTCTGTACTTGTCTTTTGGTCACTTGTAGCGCGCTCGTAGTTGGGGGTACGGACACCAGTAGTCGACACTGGTCCCCAGCTAGTCCTTTTCCAGTGCCTCACTCTAGAGAGCCCAGGCCAGGGTTTCTAGAGGTGCCAGGCATGGGCCTGCGACCGTGTGGTCCGCAGGTGGTGGTGTTTAGTCGGTCTCCACAGTTGCTTGACCTTTTCACGTGGAGCGGCAGCTGGACCTTTCGTCCTTGGCTGCGAGACTGAGAGGTAGACCTGTGTTAGCTTGTCCGAGTCAGTCTCTGGTGTCGTGAACCAGTTCACGTGGCTCGTGTTTGGCGGTCTCTACTTTAGCTCGTACCCTTGTACTAGTTTGTCGTTTAATTATTACAGTTGTTTTTCGTAGTCGGCAGACGGTGAGTACTTTTACAGCTTTCATATCCTGGTTAGCTATTCTATAAATTGTTGGTATTGTTTACTTCTTTCGTACCTGTGTTTTGGTTTTGCTCGTTGTTGGGGGAGTTCCCTACTGAGCCAGTGACTAGCGAGGCTCACACCTACTCCCACAGGCGAGGGCGAGGAGGACGTTTCATGACCGTCGTCCAATTCGGGGCCGCATCGTAGCGGTGTAGGGTCAGTACCTCCAGTAGTGTAGTAGCAGCAGTGTAGTAATAGCTCCGTAGCAGTAGTAGTGTAACTTGTTGTTTACTTCTTCTAGTTGTATCTCGAGGTATGCCCCAGGCTCTTGTACATTCTTTCAGTTTTGTGAAAATATGGCTATGTAAACTTGTCAAATATATATATGAAATGGTGTGTTCCTTTGTGTTTACACGGACTGTGGTGTGGTATCCCTTGCGAGGCTTCGGCCCGTTCGCGAGAGGCAGACTCGGATCAAGTACGTTATCGGTTTAACGGGCTTGGTCGAGATGTTCCGCCACAGTTGGTATCAGAGCAAGGTCCGTGTTAATATAAAGGAACTAGAAGATTACATAGCCTTATTTCCGGTCTTAGTATACTGCTGGTAGGGACCCTGGTTTTTGATAATTCGTTGTTATGTTTCTGTTTGGTGTTTTGCTTGTGCAGAAATTTCTGAAATGGCAGATTGAAGAGATTGGGGTGGTGGAAGTGATGATCCGGAGGAGAGTACTCAGCGTATGATAGAAAGGATCTGGGAGAGCCTCACCGATATACGGATGAGGATGGATCAGCAGGCGCCGGTCCCGCCGGTTGCCGCACCACCTGGGGTCGAAGGGGCTATACCTTTAGCTCCAGTTCCGCCATCGCCAGGAGTGGAGGTGCCTTTTGCAGCACCGATGCCACCACCACCGCCAGTCTTAGTAGTAGAGGAGCCAGTGATGCAGGTGGAAAAGTTTCTGAGATTGCAGCCGCCTACTTACTCAGGAGGGCCAAATCCAGATACGACAGAGCACTGGGTCCATGAGATTGAAAGAGTCTTTACGACTATGAGGTGTCCGGCAGTGGACAGAGTGGTGTTGGCCACTTATCAGTTGAGGGGTTTTGCTCAAGAATGGTGGCGTCTGAAGATGCAAACCACCTTTGCAGGTAGAGTGGAGAGTGTTATCACCTGGCCAGAGTTCCTTGAGGTGTTCAACGATACCTTTTTCCCTGTGCAAGTTCAGCAAGCAAAAAGGGAACAATTTAGGACACTCCAGCAAGGTGAGTTTTCTGTTTTAGAGTACCATATGAGGTTTATGGCTCTCAGTCGTTATGCACCTTATGTAGTATCAGATAATTCTATGATGATTGAGTATTTCATTCGAGGTTTGAGGCCAGAGTTGCAGATTGCGGTGATACCGCTATTGTGCAGAACAGTTGAGGAAGCAGCCCAGAGAGTAGCTACTCTGGAAAGGGCAGTTCGGACTCATCTAGTGAGCAAGTCAGGTTTGGGTAGTTTCCGGCTACCTCAGCAGTTGGCAGGGGTTAGTAAAGGTAAAGTGCCAGCAGGATCATCTTCATCAGGTTTTGGCAAGTGGAGCCAGAAATTAAAGCAAGCATTTAAAGGTAAAGGAAGAGGATGGGGAGGTCGACAGCAATTTCAGCATGGTCGTGGTAGGCCAGAGGTGGAAGAGTAGCAGCAGAGTACTGCCAGGCAGCCTATTATTCCATCAGGGTATAGATGTTATAATTGTAATCAGCCGGGACATTTGATCCGCAATTGCTCATATCCGAGAGATTATGGGTATGGAAGAGGTGTGCAGCAGTTTTAGCAGCCACAGGCAGGCCGTGGTAGAGGAGCACCGCAGCAGCGGGGAAGGGGCCGGGTTATGGCTATCACCCGAGCCCAGGCGGAGGCATCGAACATAATAGAAGGTACTTTACGTCTTTATGACTATTCAGCAAGAGTTTTATTTGATTCGAGCGCCTCTGATTCTTTTATTTCCGAAGAGTTTCTGGATTGCATGATTCATCCTTTAGAGGAAAAGTCTTGTGAGTTAGTAGTGGAGGTTCCCTCGGGTGAGTTCCTACTCACTTCAAGCTATATAGATGAAGCTCCTGTTATGATTGAAGGTACCAGATGTCGGGTCGGTTGTATGCCCTGCAGTTGGCAGATTATGATATTATTTTGGGTATGGATTAGCTTGAGACTTATGGAGCAATGCTAGATTGCATAAAGAAGATGATCAGGTTTTGTCATCCTAATGGTGCAGTATTTGAATATCAAGGTATGCCATTTTATACCTCTAAGTTTTTAATTTCTGCAATTAAAGCTAGAAAGTTGATAAATGCTGGATGTGTGGCTTATTTAGCCTCGGTGAGTCTGGTAGAAGCTAGTCAGTTAGTTGAAGCAGTTCCCGTGGTTAGGGAATTTGCTGATGTTTTTCCTAAAGATTTGCCTGGTTTAGCTCCACATAGAGAGGTGGACTTCACCATTGAGTTGCTGCTGGTACCATGCCGATTTCTAAAGCTCCATATTGGATGGCACCAGCAGAACTTAAGGATTTGAAAAAGCAATTAGAAGAGCTGTTGCAGAAAGGGTTCATTAGACCGAGTCATTCCCCATGGGGAGCACCTGTGTTGTTTGTGAAAAAGAAAGATGGAAGTTTTAGGATGTGTATTGATTATAGAAAGCTAAATGATGTGACCATTAAGAATAAATACCCATTACCGAGGATAGATGATCTGTTTGATCAGTTGCAATCGGAAAAAGTGTTTTCTAAAATTGATTTGAGGTGTGGATATCACCAGTTGAGAATCAAGGAGGAGGATATAGATAAAACAGCTTTCAGAACCAGATATGGTCACTATGAATTTGTGGTTATGCCATTTGGGTTGACCAATGCTCCTGCAGGTTTTATGGATCTGATGAATAGGATTTTTCATCTGTATTTAGACCAATTCATTGTGGTCTTTATTGATGATATTCTGATTTATTCAGCATCTGAAGAGGAGCATGCAGCTCATTTGAGGTTTACCCTGCAGTTGTTAAGGGATAACCAGTTGTTTGCCAAGTTCAATAAGTGTGAGTTTTGGCTGAAAGAAATCCAGTTCTTAGGTCATGTCATTTCAGTAGAAGGAGTAGTAGTAGACCCGAGTAAAGTGGAAGCTGTAATGAAATGGGAAGTGCCTAAGACAATTACCAAGATTAGAAGTTTTCTGGGATTGGCAGGTTATTATAGGCGCTTCATACAAGATTTTTCTAAGATTGCGTCACCTATGACCAAGTTGACCAGGAAAGGTGTGCCTTTTGTGTGGTCCGGTGAATGTCAGAAAAGTTTTATGGAATTGAAGAAAAGACTTACATCAACACCCATATTGGCATTACCGGCAGGGAGTGGTGGTTTTGTAGTATATGCGATGCTTCAAGGAGAGGACTTGGCACAGTGCTTATGCAACATGGCAAGGTAATAGCTTATGCGTCCAGGCAATTAAAGCCAGCAGAAGAAAATTACCCCACCCATGATTTAGAGTTGGCAGCAGTTGTGTTTGCCTTGGAGATGTGGAGGCATTATCTGTATGGCGAGAGATTTGAGATCTTTACAGATCATAAAAACTTGAAGTATATCTTCTCGCAGAAGGACTTAAATCTCCGTCAGCGCAGATGGATCGAATATTTGAAAGATTATGATTTCAGTTTGGCTTACCATCCAAGTAAGGCCAATGTTGTAGTAGATGCCTTGAGCAGAAAGGCGTATGTAAGTCTGATGATGATTAAAGAGTGGAAGTTGTATGAAGAAATAGTGGAGAACTCCTTGTATGTGCCCAGTAGTCAGCGACGAACAGTACTAGATGCCAGTGCTGTAGAGCCGTCATTATATTGGCAAATTGTAGAAACTCAGAGGGCAGATGCAAGTTTAGCTGAGATTGTGAAAATGGAAGGAGTCACTATTGATGATAATTGTGTGGTTAGGCTCAGAGGCAGGTTATTTGTCCCAGCTGAGAGAGAGGTTAAGCAGCGAGTATTAGAGGAAGCTCATAAATCCAGGTACACTATTCACCCAGGTAGTACTAAAATGTACCAGGATTTGAGGAAGCATTTTTGGTGGCCTCATATGAAAAAGGAAATAGCAGAGTTTGTTGCAAGATGTACTGTCTGTCAGTAAATCAAAGCAGAGCATCAGAAGCCTGGAGGCCTATTGCAACCGTTGCCCATTCCACAGTGGAAGTGGGATGATATTGCGATGGACTTTGTGGCAGGCTTACCAAGGTCTGTTCCAGGACATAATGGAATATGGGTATTTGTTGACAGGTTGACCAAAGTGAGCAGATTAGTAGCAGTAAGTATGTCTTGGACAGTGGACAGATTAGCAAAGGTTTATATTGATAGAATTGTTCCATTGCATGGTATTCCGAAGACTATTATGTCTGGTAGAGATACAAGGTTTACTTCTGGTTTCTGGAGGAGTCTGCATAAGGTAATTGGTACAGAATTGAGGTATAGCTCCGTTTATCATCCCCAGACGGATGGTCAGACAGAGAGGACTATCCAGACTATTGAAGATATGTTAAGGGCTTGTTGTTTAGTATGGGGAGGTAGCTGGGAGCATCATTTGGGAATGGTTGAGTTTTCCTACAATAATAGTTATCATACCAGTCTTGGGATGGCACCGTATGAAGCTTTATATGGCCGACCATGTAGAACTCCATTAAACTGGCATGAAGTGGGTGAAAGGCAGTTAGTGGGTCCTGAATTGATTCAGAAAACCACAGAGGTAGTAAAGCTTATTAAAGAGAAATTACAGGCAGCTCAAAGCAGGCAAAAGAGCTATGCGAATAATCGGAGGAGACCACTTCAGTTTGAAGTGGGAGATTTTGTTTTCTTGAGAGTTTCCCCAAGTAAAGGCATTATGAGATTCGGTAAAACTGGGAAGTTGAGCCCGAGATATGTGGGACCTTTTCAGGTGATTGAGAGAATTGGGGAAACAGCTTATAGGCTGGATTTGCCAACTGATTTTGCGGATGTTCATGATATTTTCCACGTCTCTATGTTGAGAAAGTGCATTGAAGATCCAGCTCAAATAATCAGTTACCAAGGTGGTGACTTGAAGCCGGATATGACTATGCCAGAGTATCCGGTGCAGATCACGGGTCGGAAGACAAAGAAACTGCGGAATAAAGAAATTGAGCTAGTTAGAGTGAAATGGGAAAATAGATTGGGAGGTGAAGATACCTGGGAATTAGCCGATGATATGGCTAAAAGGTATCCCTATCTATTTGAGTAAGATTTGATATTCTTTTTAGATGATAGTACTTGTAAAGATGTATGTATTAAAGTTGTTGGTGTTTGAGTTGTATTATGAATTTCGAGGTCGAAATTTCTTTTTAGATGATAGTAATGTAATGTCGTGCGTTTTTCGGATCCTTGTGGATCCTTCGTTTAGTGTTGTGGAGGTCATACGTTGACCAATGTGGCTTGTGAATGGTGTGCGCACGTGTGTTCTGGCCTTATCGGGCCGTTAGTGCAAGTTGTAGCATCCCTCGGTATGCATCCTGTCATAGCGACAGGAATGGCTGTCGTGTTCTTAATCGCGACAGAGCGCAGTGTCGCGTTCATGTGACCGCTTCTGACGCTGGACGTGTGCATGTGCGCCGCGTGGCGGGCATTGGAGGCATTAAGTTTGGGAAGGCGACACCCTTTTGTGTCGCGATCAGGTGGCGACACAACGATGTGTCGTGTTCCGAACCGCTGTAGGTTTTTAAAGAACCCCAGCCGGAAGAACTCTCACACGTTCTGCTCGGCCGGGGGAGGAGCTGTTGAGGGTTTCTCGGGTGATTTCGGGTGGAGAGCTCGGTTTTCGGCGAGGTTTTGCTGTAAGGAGCTCGTGTGGAGCGTGAGGATCACCGGGGAAGCATCATACTGCGTGTTCTTCGCAAAGGTAGGTGAATTCTTCCCGTTCTAGGGTGATAATCGGGGGAATCGTAGGATTGATCAGTTCAATGCTTTAATCATGCTAGATATCATGCCTAGGATTTCATTAAAGCATGTAAATGACGAATTAAGGGTAGTTTGTTTGAGTTTTGGGGTGTTTGGAAGGAGAGAATCCGATGAGGGTTTCTACCCTGCGAAGGCGACAGGGGTGCTGTCACAATCAACAAGGCGACAGGGGTTCTGTCGCAATAGCGAAGGTGACAGGGGGTCTGTCGCAATCAGAAAGGCGACGGATCGACCCGTCACATTCATGTCTTTAAGGTGACCCATCGGGCTGTCGCGTTCTGAAGGCAACCCAAGCCCATGTCGCGATCACAGTCGAGGGCTGTGTGTGTGCATGGTTTATGTGATGTGATTATCCGATTATCGTGGTATGATGTGTTTATTGATATCGAGCGGTGCATTGGCACTAGTGGTGCACTGAGTGCACATGGTTTCTGAGACTAGCATATAGAGTACGTAGTTAGCTAGTCGTATTCGTGGCTACGTGGTGTTCACGCGAGCACTGTTAGGTTCACGTGTAGTGAACCATTGTTACAAGAGGTTTACATGACGTTTCACGTGGTTTGTGTGTGACGTGCACGTGTCTTTGTGTACGTGGCGAGTAGTACGACTCCTACAATGGTTACCTCTCCAGTTGGGTGCCCCAGGTTCTCTATGAGCCAGGCTGTTAGCTCGGGGCTTTGTCCCGGTACTTGTGTTGTACCGTCGAGGTCTGTGTCGTCTGACCTGGACACCCTCACTCTTTTGCTTGAGTTGTACGTCCGACAAAGACGACAGTGGGACAGTGACTTCTGTACTTGTCTTTTGGTCACTTGTAGCGCGCTCGTAGTTGGGGGTACGGACACCAGTAGTCGACACTGGTTCCCAGCTAATCCTTTTCCAGTGCCTCAGTCTAGCGAGCCCAGGCTAGGGTTTCTAGAGGTGCCAGCATGGGCCTGTGACCATGTGGTCCGCAGGTGGTGGTGTTTAGTCGGTCTCCACAGTTGCTTGACCTTTTCACATAGAGCAGCAGCTGGACCTTTCGTCTGTGGCTGCGAGACTGAGAGGTAGACCTGTGTTAGCTTGTCCGAGTCAGTCTCTGGTGTCGCGAACCAGTTCACGTGGCTCGTGTTTGGCGATCTCTACTTTAGCTCGTAACCTTGTACTGGTTTGCCGTTTAATTATTACAGTTGTTTTTCGTAGTCGGCAAACGGTGAGTACTTTTACAGCTTTCATATCCTGCTTAGCTGTTCTATAAATTGTTGGTACTATTTACTACTTCCGTACCTGTGTTTTGGTTTTGCTCGATGTTGGGGGAGTTCCCTACTGAGCCAGTAACTAGAGAGGCTCACACCTACTCCCACAGGCGAGGACGAGGAGGACGTTTCACGACCGTCGTCCAGTTCGGGGCCGCGTCGTAGCGGTGCAGGGTCAGTACCTCCAATAGTGTAGTAGCAGCAGTGTAGTAATAGCTGCGTAGCAGTAGTAGTGTAACTTGTTGTTTACTTCTTCTAGTTATACCTCGGGGTATGCCCCAGGCTCTTGTACTTTCTTTCAGTTTTGTGAAAATATGGCTATGTAAACTTGTGAAATATATATATGAAATGGTGTGTTCCTTTGTGTTTACACGGACTGTGGTGTGGTATCCCTTGCGAGGCTTCGGCCCGTTCGCGGGAGGCGAACTCGGATCAAGTACATTATCGGTTTAACGGGCTTGGTCGAGGTGTTCCGCCACAGCAAGTGTCGACTGTAAGAAAGGGAAGGTTACCTTTAGTGACTTTCCTAAACTGGCATTCTCCGAGATTTGACATAAAAGATGGATGTCTCTAGTCTCTGCCATAAAAGCCCACAACATGATGAGGAAAGGTTGTATTGCTTTCCTAGCAGCCATAGTAGTACAAAAGAGGGGTTCCCAAATAGAGGACATACGTATAGTACAAGACTACCCAGATGTATTCCCCGAAGACCTGCCAGGGATTCCCCCGAAACGAGATGTCAACTTTGCCATTGAGCTGATTCCTGGAGCCGCACCGGTATCGCGTCAACCGTACCGGATGTCACCTGCCGAGCTGAAGGAATTGAAGGCGCAACTGATGGAGCTACTAGAAAATGGGTTCATCAGACCAAGTACTTCCCCATGGGGAGCACGTGTGTTATTCGTAAAGGAGAAAGATGGATCGATGAGACTGTGCATCGACTATCGACAACTCAATCAGCTTACCATCAAGAACAAATACCCACTGCCTAGGGTCGATGAACTATTCGACAAAATTTCTGGAGCGCAATATTTCTCCAAGATCGATCTTCGATCTGGCTATCACCAAATGAGGATCAAGGATGACGATATTTTCAAAATGGCTTTCAGGAGCAGGTATGGACATTATGAATTCGTCGTTAGGTCTTTTGGTCTAACCAATGCTCCTGCAGCCTTTATGCAACTCATGAACAACATATATCGGCCATACCTCGACAAGTTCGTGGTCGTCTTTATCGACGACATCCTCATATACTCCAAGACCAAGGAAGAGGATGAAGAACACCTAAAGACAGCACTACAAGTTTTGCGAGACAACAAGCTATACGCAAAGCTTAGCAAGTGTGAGTTCTGGATCGAAGAAGTATCCTTCTTGGGCCATGTCATCTCAAAGGACGACATCTCTGTTGATCCCTCCAAAGTCGAAGCTGTACTCAACTGGGAGAGACCAACTAATGTCACCGAGATAAGAAGCTTCCTAGGACTGGCTGGCTACTACAGGCGGTTCATCAAGGACTTCTCAAGGATCGCTGTTCCTCTCACGCGTCTGACACGAAAGGAGAATCCATACTCCTAGAGTAAAGAGTGGGAGAAAAGTTTCCAAACCCTCAAGGACTATCTTACCTCAGCACCTGTTCTCGCTCTGCCAATAGAGGGAGAAGGTTTCTCTGTCTACACCGATGCCTCGAGAATCGGGCTAGGATGTGTACTCATGCAAAAGGAGAAGGTCATCACCTATTCTTCAAGACAACTGAAGACACATGAAGTTAACTACCCTGTACATGATCTCGAGCTCGCTGCCATGGTCTTCGCTTTGAAGATTTGGAGACACTATCTATATGGCGAACAATTCACTGTCTACTCAGACCACAAAAGTCTGAAGTATTTATTCTCTCAGAAGGAACTCAACATGAGACAAAGGAGATGGCTGTAATACTTGAAAGATTTCGACTTCCACATCCAATACCACCCAGGCAAGGGAAATGCCGTGGTTGATGCTCTTAGTAGGAAGCCAATGGCATTTGTCTTAAGTCTAGTCCTTGGCGAGATGCAACTACTAGAACAATTCACAAGGTTACACTTAAATATCGAACATAGAGATGATCGAGTCTTGGTTGCCAATATCAAGATTCAATTTGATCTGCTAGAGGAGATCAAAGCTCAACAAGATGATGATCCTTTCTTAGTTCGCGTCAAAGAAACTCTAACTGAAAGACTGGACTTTGCAATGACTGAAGACGGAAGGCTTGTCTTTCAAGGAAGGACATGTGTTCTCGACAATGAAGAACTAAAGAGAAGACTAATGGATGAAACTCACAAGACAAGGTATACTATTCATCCAGGAGGTACCAAAATGTATCAAGATATGAAAAGAACGTTTTAGTGGCTGAACATGAAAAGAGAGGTAGCTGAACATGCCGCTCACTGCCTTACTTGCCAACAAGTAAAAGCGGAACACCTGCGCCCTGCTGGTGTACTCAGACCGCTAGATATTTCAGAGTGGAAATGGGAAAGCATCAGCATGGACTTCATCATGGGTTCACCCAAGACTCGTGGTGGACTCGACGCCATATGGGTCATTGTGGACCGACTAACCAAATCCGCCCACTTTCTGCCTATAAAGAGTAATGGTCAGTAGAGGTACTAGCTACCTTATACATCAAGGAGATTGTAAGACTACATGGCATTCCATCATCTATTGTTTTGGATCGAGATCCGAGATTCACATCTCATTTTTGGAAAGGACTGCAAGGTGCACTGTGTCATGCCCCGACGCGGAATATCGGAGCGCGAAGGTAGTTGCAAGTGAACAGGTATAGAGCGAGTACTAGACATCAAACCTTTGAACAAGAATAAATACTAAAACCATTTCATTCATTAATAATCTTTCAAATGTCTAGTTACAACCACTAATATCAGAGTCATCCTATTGGGCCTGATTACATTGGAATAAAGCAAAAGACTAAACTTTCAAACCTAACTACTACAACGCTAAACCTAGTAATAGGACGCTAGGGTACTCAAGACATCACTCCAGGTCGTTCCCGTCCTCTTGAGTGTATGATTCATCCTCGGTCTCACCTGAGAACAAAATGACAAATAATGCAGGGTGAGCGATAATGTCCAGTAGGACTTAAATCTCAGGATCAAGCATGCTTTAAGTGTTTAATGTCTTATAAAGCAGGATAACTAGAGAGAATAATGAGAAACGTATAGCAAGTACTGGTACACGATAACGAGGGACAATAGCATAATGCATGAGAGTATGGCACGACAAGTTTTGATATTGGATTGGCCGTATAACAAGATAACAAGTAAAGTTGCACAACAGTGCACAAGTCACGATAGCAAGTGTTGGTCGATATTCTTTCAACCACGAGATTCAAGTAAACCAATAATTGACTATTTGATTAATTGATTGCCATAGATCAAATCTTGCATGTTCATGCGTTAGGTGTATGCCATCACCTAGATCATTAGACCCTCATGAGTTATAGCCTTTCAGATGCTCCTCCCAAGGACCAGACCGGGCCCTTATAATGTTGCCTACCATAGTCATGTTTTTATCGTAGACAATCAATTTAATGGCCAAATAGAGTACCAAGGAATAGATGAGAGTACTAGATGAATAGACGAGATAGTAGAGTGAACGTGAATAGATGAGCGAGTAGAGTATAGATGTAAGGCCCTCAAATTGTCTGTCATTTTATTTATGGTGTGTTAAGTCATGTTGTGTATATATATCATGTATGCGTATGTAGATACTTATGTACGATGTTATCTTGGTATACTTATGTATGCATGTGTAAATAAATTGTAAATAGTGGATGGTTGCGTGTTGTAGTAGTGTGTACATCATATTACATATATGGCATGTAAATATATAGTGTAAGTATAGGGTTTTCTGTATGGGTTTTAAGCTCTGGCGGAAGAACAAATTGGCATCAACATGGATGGACGTCCATGATGAGTGAACGTCCATGTCGATGGTCGCCAACACTAAAGTAGACGGCCATCTATGTGGACGTCTACTTCTCTGATTTTCTGTGCGCAGCAGACCCCGAAATTTCGGAGCAAGCTAGCTCATGTAGCAACCTGGATTTTTATAATAATTAAAAATCGAATTATTTAAAAAAAATCAATAAAAGAAAATTAAATAATGAAAGATTCACACAAAAAGGAATTAAACGAAACCCATTAAATGAAAACAAGTAATGGGCTTTATTAAATGGACCCATTAGAAATTTGTGGTCAAAATAAGAAATTATAAAAGGGGAATAATAGGAAAATACCCTAAATTCGTAACTAGAATATTACTTAAATAGAACAGAGTTATTTAATACATTAAATAGCTAGTTTGAGTCATAATAGGATTCCTAAACCTACCCCATATGGATTAGCACGAATTTGGATCTCTTCCAAGTCTAAATAGAGATTGGAAAGCAAGGAAGGAAGGTGGGAGTAAGGAAATCTCGGAATTAAAAGGAATTTGAGTAGTAGTAGGAATAGGAACTTGTGTTTACATAAATACACCTCTTAAACTCTCTTGGGCAACCCTAGCTCGTTGCCAAGAGTTGCTAGACGTGGAGAAGAGGCTAAGGAGGAGAGGATTTCGTGGAGAGAAGAAGAACTTGAAGCTTCTTCCCTTGTTCTTCAAGTTCTAGCCCTAGAAGACGAATCGAGTCAAAGGTACGCATTCTCACAAGCATAAACCATGAAACTTTTTCTGTAGGTTCTTCCTACCCTCTTGAACAAAACCCCCAAGTTTCATATTTTTCCATCTATCCTATCTTTTGTTCTTAATTTTTGAAGAACTGCAAACATGATAACCCCGAGGTGTCATGTTTAATTCAAATCTCTATGAATACTTGACCCCATGCTACGAAAGTTTTACTGTAGATACTTCAGGTTGTTAGGGATCATTTGCCCCTAAAAAGCCTAAATTTCACTGAGCATGTTGCTCGAATTAAATCAGTATTGCTCTCTATGTCATGTTCTGTGTTACTCGTTGTTGTTCATGCTCAAACCATGTTCAACCCATGTTCTCTCTCGAATCCCTATTTATTGGAAGTACCCTTACATGTCTAGTTTAATTTGCAACTGGTTTCATGATTTTTCGTTCACTATACAATTAGTTATGATTTTTCAAAGCACCCTGTATCATTCGATTTCAAGTTGGCCCGCAATCCAAAGCCTGGTCTGAATCCTGTCAGAGCCAGGAGCAGACAACCAGATTGCGACAGGCCGATATGTCACCTTCTGGGTCTGATTGCGACCATCTACTTGTCACTTTCTCAAGCCATCGCGACGCCTTCCTTGTCGCTTTCTGAATGCGACAGTACCTACGTCGCGTTCTGGCCGCCTGAACAGACAGCCATGTCGCAACCCATACAGGACCCTGTCGTGTTCTGCCTGGCCCCTGTCGCAATGCTCATTGACCTATGTCGCCTTCTCAGTTATTTTGATAAAAACCAATGAAAAATATTTTTGTCGCTTTGTAAATAATCCTTACGCCTTCTTACCGTTATACCCCCAGTAAAAGCCCTACTTAAAAATGGTGCTATATTGAATGATTTAAAATACATGTTCACGACTTATTTCTATCTATGATTTCTCTTGCACTTGCACACACTTGAACCATCCATTTATGGCTGAAATCTTGCAGAAAATATCTCATAATGTATCTGGTAATTTATTGCAATAAAGTATATTAATTGCCCTATTTTTAAGGACTTGTATTCGTTTCTTGTATTGTTTATATACCGATATCGACGCTCCACTGTTCTAGAATTCCTCTAGAACGTCGAGCACATGTTTTATATACACACTTTTCTTGGCTCGTGGTGAACTCTCCGTCGGATATTCCTTTCGCCGGACTAGTGAACTCTTGCACAAGGCCTCCGTAAGTCTCCTCTGATCATGGATTCCCACATGGTTGACGAGCCGGTTGTACCCTAATACCTATGATACCCTTTAGGGATCTATATGATCCAAACGGCTATTAGAGATTCACTCTCGTCTTAAATCACGCCGGACCTCTGGACCTGTGCATAATAAGGCCAGTGGTAGGGTCGTGAGTTCCACCTGACTGCCAACACCAAGTGCGCGTGTTGTGCAACTGTTACTATCGCCTGATTACTCGACGTATTACGTGCAATGTCCACTAGCTCTCATCTATACTCTACTCGCTCACCTACTCACGTTCACTCCACTATCTCATCTATTCATCTAGTGCTCTTATCTATTTCTTGGTACTCTATATTGGCCATTGACTGATTGTCTAAAGATAAACAATATAACCAATGCTTGGCAATATATAAAGGGCCCGATCTGGTCCTGGGATGTGCGCCCGAAAGTGCTAGTGCCCATGGGAGTTAAATGATCAGAGTGTTTGGCATTACACTCAAGTGCTATCTATATGACAATCAAAACACAAACGTGCTATACTCTCTCGATGTCTAGAATGACAAACAAGTGCTATACTCATCGTGCTATTACTATACTTGTGCTAGTTGTGCTATGGCCATCCTGCTATTCGCGCTATATTCGATACTTGTGCTATTTTTGGAAACTATACTCGATCTCGTACTATTGTGCTATCTTGTTACCTGTTGTGCTATATTTTGACTCTCTTGTACCTGCTATCTTTAGATACTCTGCCATTAAATGCGTTAAGTATTTAAAGCCTGCTTGAGCCTGAGATTTAAGTCCTACTGGGCGTTATCGCTCACCCTAAGTTATTTGATGTTGTGTTCTCAGGTGAGACCGAGGATGACACATACACTCACGAGGAAGGGAATGACCAAGAGTGAAGCCAGGAGTACCCTTGAGTCATTATGTTATCTTAGAGTTGTAGTTAGTTATTTCCTTCTGTTGCAATGTAATTGGGCCCTTTAGAATGACTCTGATATTAGTGGTTGTAACTAGACATTTGGAAAATTATTAATGAGAAAGATTTGCTTTAGTATTATTCAGTGTGCAATGGTTTGATGTCTAGTATACGCTCTATACCTTTTCTTGCAACTGCCTTCGCGCTCCGATATTCCGCGTTGGGGCGTGACAGTTTTGTGGTATCAGAGCCTAGGTTATCTTAATTATAGGGTGATCTAGGTTGACCAGCCTCGACTAAGAGTCAGTAATCCTACCTATGAGAGATGTGGGTAGAACCATGGGTAATCAGCTAAAATAAACTCACACACCCGCACAAATTAAACTTTTAATCAGCGTTATAACCTTTAAATTATTTTGTAGGAACTAAACAGCTACAATGACTGCGGAACGTGCCCAGATGAGAGGCATGCAACAATCCCTCCAGGAACTGACTCGTGCCATACTACAAGCCACCCAGCAAGGCGGTGGTAACCGTGGAGGAAACCAACCAGTGCAGGCGAGCTGCATCGCAATTTCAGGGGTCTGAACCCGCCTAGGTTCAGTGGGTCTACGGATCCAGATGAAGCGGAGCACTGGCTAAAGGAAACGGAAAGGATCTTCCGTGTAATGCAATGTGCGGACGGAGACAAACTTCTATTAGCGACATTCCAACTGGAGAAGGATGCGGAGGAGATTTCTTGGCACTGCCCAAGGAGAGCTTCAACAACAAATTTGATCCCTTTGGAGATTTTGTAAAAGGCAAGTAACCCATCCCCGCAGTCCATGTATGTGTCTAGTAGGTTCTAAAGATTTTATGAGATTTTCCTCATGTCCTGGATCCTCACATTCACCCATTCTTCAGAGCTCGGTCTGTGTTTTTGCACAGACAGGAGCTTGACGGCAAGATCCCTTGCCGTCAAGATCCTCAGTTAGCGGCAGATGATGCTGCCGTTAACACCTCTAAACGGCCAGACATTGTCGTTAAGTTCTTCAGGACATAACAGGAAACTGTTCTGCCATATATACCTAATTTCCAAAGTTTTGTGCATGAGGATATAGTGTAAACTTACATGTTATGTAATGCAGTTAATAGCATGTGTTGTGAAATTTTGATGAATTTCTATAAATGATGAGAATTATTATATTTATTTGAAATGCGTGTTAGAAAAGGTCCTGAACATAGACCTTTGTTTACGTAGTCCATGTGAAATTTCGGTTGCCCAAATTTTCAGGTGATGTATATGTATGTCAGTCCCTGTTCTTAAAATCCGAGAATTTTCCCATAACCATGCTAATTGTTGAAATTTTCGCATTGAAAATAGAGGGCATGTGTAGATTAGTCAAAAATTTACAGTAAATTATGTAGTGTGCAATAAATTCATATAAAATTTCTATAGTAGCATTCATGTTAGATGCAGGTCTGAGAACTGTCACATCCAATAATTATGTTGTGCTTCCATGATAATTGAATTAATTGTGCCATGTGAATGAGTATTTCATTTTCTGTAAATTATATGTAATTCAGAAAACTGTGAAAAATTGCATGTGTGGTCTGAAACCTGCAAAAAGTGTGTGGTTAAATTTTCACAAATTTGGGTAATAGTAGGTCATGTTGTGAAATTTCCATGTGAAATTGAATGGTTTATGCATGCTTAACGCAATTAGGGTTTGATTAGGTGTTCCCAACCTGATTAGTGTAAATTTGAAGTGTTTGAACCCTGTCAACAGTAGTGCCATGATTTAGGGAAACTGAACCATGTGTTAATGATAAAAACTATAAGTGATGTGTCATATTGTGTAATATGTGTGTGTTAAAAACCAAAATGTGTAAAATGTGTCGTGTGTGACACTGCTTCCATAAAGGGCTGTGGAACCGTACCGTGGAAAAGTCCCCACGGGAATGTTCAATGTGTAAATCCTATGGGCATTAGGATGAAATCCTGGAGGTGGACAAGTACCACTGGTTAGGGTGGAGAGTACTTCTCTCGGTCTGCGCAGTACCAAGAGTCGTCACTGTGTTGCCTAGGTGGCGTCTATGTTTTATGTGTATGTGATGTGAATGTGTCCTTCTAATGGTGGTTTGGACTATGTGTCACGGCATCTAATGTGAAATGTGAATGTGAATATATGTAAATTGTGTAATGTGAACATGTGTATATGTGTAATGTGTAAAAGTGAACCATGTGAATGTGTAAATGTGTAACCATGTGATTTAAATGGGTTAGAGTGTAAATTTGTAATTCATGTAATAAAATTATTGAGTTCATGTCAAAACAGCAACCTTCATATGTTTATAATGATGCCTTACATGTACAAGAATATGTAGAATCCATGCTAGGAGTACTTCTTTTATATGTGTGTGAGATTCCATTCTTAGAATGCTACCTTGTTAGCTTAAATGTAAAATGTTAGCTCTCATGTGATTGAATGAGTAGAAAACATGCAGTAGGTATTTCATTTTGGTTTACATAAACCATGTACCATGTGTAGTGAAATTGGTAGAAATATCCTGATAGGTAGTTTTCTTATTATTGTCCAACCATGCTACAGGCTTGAGATAATGTAATTGAATGTGAGACTTACTTGTGATGTATGCATGTATGACATGTATGGATTTACTTGTTGAGTCTTTTAGACTCACTCTTGCTTCGGCGTACAGGTTTAATAGGTGACCCTACACCTTTGGAGGAGACCGTGGAAAGCGACTCCGAGCGAGGAGAGTAGCTTGGTGGAGTCACCGTTGTAGTATTTTGTGCTTTCATAGTATGTAATTGAGGCATCGTAATTGAATATTATGAAATTGTGGACAAGTTATGTGAATCATGTATGTAAATATGGATGATGAAATGAAATGACAAGTAGTTCTTTTACTTCCGCTACTCTGAATTCGTATTTATGAACATCTCAAACATGTGTGTTAGTGCTTGGGTAAATGTTCCACTGTGACGAGACTCACTATACCGACATGGATTGGTATAATCGTACCGGTATAAGGAGGGTCGTCGCAGAGATTGGTATCAGAGCGACTTGGTTGAGACTGTACATAAATACCTGAGTCATCATCTTCATTACAAGCTAAATCTTTATAGAATTGTCCACATGTGTAGAATTGATTAATAATGAATGGAAAATAGATAAGAAAATGGTTAGGAGTAAATTAACATAGCTCTAATAGTGGCTGAAATTTATTGCAGCCATGGCTTCGCGTGGTAGACGTGGCGGTGCTCCTGCTCGTGAGGACGAGCAGAGACGTGAGGAGCAGGCTGAGCAGCGGGCCCCGGCACCTCAGGGTCCTGTACTTCCCCCACCGCAGCCAGTGGATTATGGAGTGTTCATGCAGGGTCTAGTGCAGGCCATGCAGACGCAGGCCCACACCCAGGCTGCACTCCAGGCTCAGTTGGAGGCTCAGGTTAGAATAATGAAACAATGAGTAGTCTACTTTATTTAATGGCATGATGTTGTGTTGAATATGTGTTGCTTGTTGTTTGTTGTAGCAGGCTCAAATTCCAGCTCAGGACCATGGTGGACCTTCCATCATGGAAAGATTCAAGAGGATGTTGCCACCATCTTTTAAGGGGGAGAGCGACCCGTTACTAGCCGAGAGCTGGATGAGGGAGATCGAGAAGATCTTCGGGCTATTAGGTGTGTGGACGATGATAAGGTTACTTTAGCCACCTATATGCTACAGGTATGTGTTAGTTTTATATGTTGTATATCCTGTTAAGTTAGAATTGTTTAGTGTGGTGCTTATGAAGATTGTGTTACAGGAGAGAGCTGATGTGTGGTGGGCTTCCTTACTACGTACCCGATTTGAGGACGGAGCTATTGACGTGGCTTGGGACGAGTTCGTGAGGCTCTTTCGAGCCAAATTCGTCCCCAAGCATATCCAGGACTGGATGGAGCAGGAGTTCCTTTCCTTGACCCAGGGCTCCATGACCGTGCTCGAGTATGAGGCCAGGTTTACAGAATTATCTAAATATGTACCTCATATCGTGACAGATGAGCGCAGGAAAGCAAAGAAGTTCGTGATGGGCCTGAAGCCATCACTGAGGACGAGGCTAGTGGCGTTTGACCATCGTACCTTGGACGAGGGGCGAGATGTAGCAGTATCTTGAGGAGAAGAAGGCTTCGCAGATGAGGCCTGCAGCTACGTTCCAGCGGTAAGACAAGAAGAAAGCAGTATACCAGGCACCGCAGCATCCAGTCACAACCAGCAGTGCACAGGTACCTTCTCAACGTTTCCCTGGTGTGAAGGAGTGTCCCCATTGCGGGAAGACACACGGTGGTTCTGAGTGTTGGATGATTGCGGAGAAATGCTTGAAGTGCGGAAGCAGTGACCACAAGATCAAGGATTGTCCGAGACTTCAGCAGGGAGTCCAGCACGGAGCGCCAGCCCCAGCAGCGGTAGCAGTAGCAGCGCCAGCTATAGGAAGACCAGGAAGGCCTCGAGCCCCAGCTCGAGTGTTTGCCCTAGCACGAGAGGATGCCGAGCAGGCGGAGCATGTCACCGAAGGTACAATTTTACTTCTAGGTGTGCACGCTCGGGTTTTGTTCGATACGGGTGCCACTCAATCGTTCATCTCCGAGCGTTTCGCCAGGCAGTTAGCTCTAGAGTCAGGCGTAGAGTCTGAGGATTTAGAAGTCTCATTGTCTGTACACACACCTGCGGGTACGGTATCGACTGGGAAGTGTATTCCGTCGTTACCTGTGTGCATTGAGGATAGAGTCCTAGAAGGGTGTTTCTTCTTGCTAAAGATGAAGGACTTTGATGCTATTCTTGGTCTGGATTGGATAGAGGATCACTATGCGTTAGTAGATTGTCGTGGGAAGAGGATTGTTTTCCGCATTCCTGGTGAGGATGAGTTCTCTCATCCCTTGCCAAGGAACGTGGCGGGAAAGTTGGTCATCTCTGCCATGAAGGCGATGCGCATGGTAAACAAGGGTTGTGACGCTTTTCTTGCCAGCATGGTGTTAGTACCTGAGGCTGATGAGTCACCTACTCTTGCAGAGATCGAGGTAGTGCAGGATTTTCCAGACGTCTTTCCCGATGATTTGTCTGGATTGCCACCGGATAGAGAGATAAAGTTCACCATACAGTTGCTTTCGGGCACCTCTCCTATCTCGAAGGCTCCATATCGAATGGCACCTACGGAGTTAGCCGAGTTAAGGAAGCAGTTGCAAGAGTTGCTAGATAAGGGATTTATTCGCCCTAGTGTTTCCCCTTGGGGCGCAGCTGTCTTATTTGTGAAGAAGAAGGATGGATCACTTAGGCTATGCATCGATTATAGGAAGCTAAACCAAGTGACAGTGAAGAATAGGTATCCCTTACCTTGTATTGATGATTTGTTTGACCAGCTGCAAAATGCATCAGTCTTTTCTAAGATCGATTTGCGATCTGGTTATCATCAGTTGAGGATTTGGAGTGAGGATGTGTCCAAGACGGCATTTAGATCCCGTTATGGACATTATGAGTTTTTGGTTCTTCCTTTCGGATTGACCAACTCCCCTGCAGCGTTCATGGATCTCATGAACAGGGTTTTTAGGCCATATTTAGATAGCGTTGTTGTAGTGTTTATTGATGATGTGCTGGTCTACTCTCTGGATGAGGTCACACACCGTCAGCATTTGAGGGTAGTATTAGAGGTTCTCCGTAAGCACAAGCTGTACGCAAAGTTCAGCAAGTGTGATTTCTGGTTGCGCGAGGTTCATTTCCTCGGGCATGTTATCTCCGGTGCTGGTGTAGCAGTTGATCCAGCAAAGGTCCAGGCAGTTATAGATTGGGAGACCCCCAAGACCCCTTCGGAGATTCGTAGTTTTCTTGGTTTGGCTGGTTACTATCGGCGATTCATTGAGGGATTTTCATCCATCGCCGCCCCATTGACTCAGCATACCAGAAAGGGAGTGAAGTTTGTCTGGTCCGAGAAGTGTGAGAGTAGTTTTCAATTGTTGAAGACTAAGCTCACGTCAGCTCCGGTGTTAGTCTTGCTGAGCGGTGTAGAGGGTTTTGCTATCTACACAGATGCGTCTCGGATGGGCCTTGGTTGCGTTTTGATGCATCAGGGAAGGGTAGTGGAATATGCTTCTCGTCAGTTGAAGGAGCATGAGAAGAACTATCCGACCCATGATTTGGAGCTTGCGGCAGTGGTTCATGCACTAAAGATCTGGAGACACTATCTTTATGGTGTCAGATTTGAGGTGTTCACCGACCACAAGAGCTTGAGGCATCTTTTCTCCCAAAAGGAATTAAACCTGAGGCAGAGAAGATGGAATTAGTTCTTAAAGGACTATGACTTCGACCTTCAGTATCATCCTGGAAAGGCGAACGTCGTAGCGGATGCCCTAAGCAGGAAGAGGTCTTCACTCCAGCAGGATTGGAAGATGTTGGAGGATGCGGCGTGTGCGATGGCTGAGTTAGAGCCCTTATGTCAGGCTTTTGTGGCTCAGTTGTCTCTTAGGTCTTTGATGTTGGATGAGGTGATTGAGCAGCAGAAAGCCGACCCTAGACTCCAAGAGTTAGTAGGCAAGGTAGGCATTGCTCGTGATGAGGATGGCGTGATTAGATTCCATCACTGAGTTTGTGTTCCTGCTATTGTAGATGTCCGTGAACATGTATTAGTAGAGTCTCATAGGTCGAGATTCTCTATTCATCCGGGTAACACCAAGATGTACCAGGATTTGAAGAGGTCCTTTTGGTGGTCTGGCATGAAGAGGGATGTGGCAGATTATATATCTAGGTGTTTAGTATGCCAGCAAGTGAAAGCTGAGCGGCAGCGACCATCTGGTCTTATGCAGAAGATGGAGATCCCAATATGGAAGTGGGAAGCTGTCACTATGGATTTTGTTTCGGGTTTGCCTCGATCTAGATGGGGCAATGACTCGATTTGGGTAGTCGTAGATAGATTCTCGAAGACTGCGCATTTCTTGCCTATGAAGAAGAAGCAGTCGGTTGAGAGTTTGGCTAGATTGTATGTTAGTAGCATCATTAGGCTGCATGGTGTGCCAAAGTCGATCATTTCATATCGAGATCCGAGATTTACTTCAAGGTTGTGGAAGGGTCTTCAGGATGCCTTAGGTTCGGAGCTGAAGCTTAGTTCGGCATTCATCCCCAGACAGATGGACAGTCTGAGAGGACTATCCAGACGCTCGAGGATATGTTGAGGGCGTGTGTGCTGGATTGGAAGGATGATTGGGAGCGTCATCTACCTCTAGTGGAGTTCGCATACAACAACAGCTTTCATGCGAGCATTGGTATGGCTCCATTTGAGGCGTTGTAAGGAAGGCCTTGCAGATCTCCTTTATGTTGGGAGGAGACTGGCGATAGGCAGTTGATCGGTCCGGAGTTAGTTCAGGAGACTTCGGATAAGATTCAGCTTATCAGGAAGAGGCTTGTTGCGGCACAGGATAGGCAGAAGAGCTACGGTGACAACAGGAGGAAGGATTTGGAGTTCGAGGTGGGTGAGTATGTCTTTTTGAAGATTTCACCTACTCGAGGTGTCGTCAGGTTTGGCAGGCATAGAAAATTAAGTCCCAGATTCATTGGCTCGTATGAGATTCTCAGGCGTTTAGGTAGCGTGGCTTACGAGCTAGCTTTGCCTCCGGCTTTAGCTAGTGTTCATCCCGTTTTCCATGTATCTATGCTCAGGAAGTATGTCCGAGATCCATCTCATGTGATTAGTCACGAGCCAATGGAGATCCTGCCAGATCTATCGTATGTGGAGCAACCAGTAGCTATTCTTGACCGGAAGGTTCAGCATCTCTGGAACAAGAGGATTTCATCGGTAAAAGTTTTATGGCGGACCTTCTCGCGAAAGGAGGCTACTTGGGAGCTTGAGGATGCGATAAGGAAGAAGTATCCTTATTTGTTCGAGTAGTGTTGTTTAAACTTCGAGGACGAAGTTTCCTTAAGGGGGAGAGGGTGTAAGGCCCTCGAATTGTTTGTCATTTTATTTATGGTGTGTTGAGTCATGTTGTGTATATATATCATGTATGCATATGTAGATACTTATGTACGATGTTATCTTGGTATACTTACGTATGCATGTGTAAACAAATTGTAAATAGTGGATGGTTACGTGTTGTAGTAGTGTGTACATCATATTACATATATGGCATGTAAATATATAGTGTAAGCATAGGGTTTTCTGCATGGGTTTTAAGCTCTGACCGAAGAACAAATTGGCGTCAACATGGATGGACGTCCATGATGAGTCAACGTCCATGTCGATGGATGCCAACACTAAAGTAGACGGCCATCTATGTTGACGTCTACTTCTCTGATTTTCTGTGCGCAGCAGACCCCGAAATTCCGGGGCAAGCTAGCTCACCCATTGGGGAGAAGTCCCCAACGGCTCTCAGCTCTCCCATCAGGCCCTACGGGGTATCCCAAGCCAGTTCCTATAAACCTTCCTCTCCTTGCAACCTGAAAGACTCTCTCTTAGCTCTTTGCAAAGGGAGAAGGAAACCCTAGCTGAACTGGCGGAGAACTGAACTTTGGGAGCTCAGATCCGGCGATTCAAAGCTTCCTCCGACGATCTACTGCTCTTGAAAGGGGGTTTGGACGAAGGAGAAGGCTTCCCCAACCTCGGTTTGGTAGCTACTTCGACCTAGAACCCGAGGGAAGGCTGTGGAGGAGACTTCTTGGCACTGCTCAAGGAGAGGTTCAACAGCAAATTTGATCCCTTTGGAGATTTTGTAAAAGGCAAGTAACCCATCCCCGTAGTCCATGTATGTGTCCAGTAGGTTCTAAAGATTTTATGAGATTTTCCTCGTGTCATGGATCCTCACATTCACCCATTCTTCAGAGCTCGGTCTGTGTTTTTGCACAGACAGGAGCTTGACGGCAAGATCCCTTGCCGTCAAGATCCTCAGTTGGCGGAAGACGATGCTGCCGTTAACACCTCTAAACGGCCAGACATTGCTGTTAAGTTCTTTAGGACAGAACAGGAAATTGTTCTGCCTTATATACCTAATTTCCGAAGTTTTGCGCATGAGGATATAGTGTAAACTTACATGTTATGTAATGCAATTAATAGCATGTGTTGTGAAATTTTGATGAATTTCTGTAAATGATGAGAATTATTATATTTATTTGAAATGCATGTTAGAAAAGGTCCTGAACATAGACCTTTGTTTATGTAGTCCATGTGAAATTTCGGTTGCCCGAATTTTCAGGTGATGTATATGTATGTCAATCCCTGTTCTGAAAATCCGAGAATTTTCCCATAACCATGCTAATTATTGAAATTTTCGCATTGAAAATAGAGGGCATGTGTAGATTAGTCAAAAATTTACAGTAAATTATGTAGTGTGCAATAAATTTGGATAAACTTTCTATAGTAGCGTTCATGTTAGATTCAGGTCTGAGAACTGTCACATCCGATAATTATGTTGTGCTTCCATGATAATTGAATTAATTGTGCCATGTGAATGAGTATTTCATTTTCTGTAAATTATATGTAATTCAGAAAAATGTGAAAAATTGCATGTGTGGTCTGAAACCTGCAAACAGTGTGTGGTTAAATTTTCACAAAATTTGGGTAACAGTAGGTCATGTTGTGAAATTTCCATGTGAAATTGAATAGTTTATGCATGCTTAACGCAATTAGGGTTTGATTAGGTGTTCCCAACCTGATTAGTGTAAATTTGAAGTGTTTGAACCCTGTCAACAGTAGTGCCATGATTTAGGGAAACTGAACCATGTGTTAATGATAAAAACTATAAGTGATGTGTCATATTGTGTAATATGTGTGTGTTAAAAACTGAAATGTGTAAAATGTGCCGTGTGTGACATTGCTTCCATAGAGGGCTGTGGAACCGTACCGTGAAAAAGTCCCCACAGGAAGGTTCAATGTGTAAATCCTATGGGCATTAGGATGAAATCCTGGAGGTGGACAAGTACCACTAGTTAGGGTGGAGAGTACTTCTCCCGGTCTGCGCAGTACCAAGAGTCGTCACTGTGTTGCCTAGGTGGCGTCTATGTTTTATGTGTATGTGATGTGAATGTGTCCTTCTAATGGTGGTTTGGACTATGTGTCACGGCATCTAATGTGAAATGTGAATGTGAATATATGTAAATTGTGTAATGTGAACATGTGTATATGTGTAATGTGTAAAAGTGAACCATGTGAATGTGTAAATGTGTAACCATGTGATTTAAATGGTTAGAGTGTAAATTTGTAATTCATGTAATAAAATTATTGAGTTCATGTCAAAACAGCAACTTTCATATGTTTATAATGATGCCTTACATGTACAAGAATATGTAGAATCCATGCTAGGAGTACTTCTTTTGTATGTGTGTGAGATTCCATGCTTAGAATGCTACCTTGTTAGCTTAAATGTAAAATGTTAGCTCTCATGTGATTGAATGAGTAGAAAGCATGCGGTAGGTATTTCATTTTGGTTTGACATAAACCATGTACCATGTGTAGTGAAATTGGTAGAAATATCCTGATAGGTAGTTTTCTTATTATTGTCCAACCATGCTACAGACTTGAGATAATGTAATTGAATGTGAGACTTACTTGTGATGTATGCATGTATGACGTGTATGGATTTACTTGCTGAGTCTTTTAGACTCACTCTTGCTTCGGTGTACAGGTTTAGTAGGTGACCCTACACCTTTAGAGGAGACCGTGGAAAGCGACTCCGAGCGAGGAGAGTAGCTTGGTGGAGTCACCGTTGTAGCATTTTGTGCTTTCATTGTATGTAATTGAGGCATTGTAATTGAAATATTATGAAATTGTGGACAAGTTATGTATTTTTGAATTATTATTTTATTATGTGGACTTTAGATCTTTAAATTGTTATATGAATCATGTATGTAAATGTGGATGATGAAATGAAATGACAAGTAGTTCTTTTACTTCCGCTACTCTGAATTCGTATATATGAACATCTCAATCATGTGTGTTCATGCTTGGGTAAATATCCCACTGTGACGAGACTCACTATACCGACGTGGATTGGTATAATCGTACCGGTATAAGGAGGGTCGTCGCAATAGATAAGGGCTAAGGGACAATGCACGTAACCTTCCGAGTAACAGGCGATAGTAACAGTTGCGCAACACGAGTACATGGTGTTGGAAGTCAGGTGGAACTCACGATCTTCCCACTGGCCATGTTATGCACAAGTCCAGAGGTCCAACGTGATTCAAGGTAAGAGCGAACTTCTAATAGCCGTTTGGATCATATCAATCCCTAAAGGTGTAATGGGTGTTAGGGTACAACCGGCTCGTCGACCATGTGGGAATCCATGATCAGAGGAGACTTACGGAGGCCTTGTGCAAGGGTTCACTAGTTCGGCGAAAGGAATATCCGACGGAGTGTTCACCACAAGCCAAGTAAAGTGTGTATATAAAAACAGGTACTCGACGTTCTAGAGGAATTCTAGAACAGTGGAGCGTCGATATCGGTATATAAACAACGTAAAAAACGAATACAAGTCCTTTAAAATAGGGCAATTAATATACTTTATTATGATAAATTACCAGATACATTATGAGATATTGTATGCCATACTTCAGCCATATATGGATGGTTCATGTGTGTGCATGTGAGAGAGTAATCATAGATAGAAAAGAAGTCGTGAATATGTATTTTAAAGCATTCAATATAGCTCCATTTTAAAACAGGTGTTTTTACTGCATGTCTGACTGTTAAAAAGGCGTAAGAATATTTTAGAAAGTGAGAGCAATAAATTTTTATGGGTTTTCATGCAAAATCCTGTGAACGCGACGTACCCATGTAAGGGTCGCGACAGGGTCCTATACGGGTCGCGACAGGGCTGTCTGCTCAGGCGGCCAGAACGCGACGGGGTCTCCTGTCGCGTTCAGAACGCGACAAGTAGAGGTGTCGCGACGGGCTTGAGAACGCGACCTGTCGGGCCGTTGCGTTCTCAGGTCCGTGGACTGAGTCTGACAGAGTTCTGCTCTGTCTTGGATTGCCGTCCAGAAATATCAGATTTTGATACAGGGTCATTTAGAAAAATCGTAACTAATTGTATACACGATGAAAAATCATGAAACTAGGGGCAAATGAAACTAGACATGCGAGAGTACTTTCAGTAAATAGGAATTGGAGAGGGAGCATGGTTTATACAGGGTTTGAACATGAGCAAGAACGGGTTATTCAGAACATGACACAGAGAGAGAGAGAGAGATCGATTAAATTCGATCAATCTGCTCGATGAAATTTAGGCCTTTTAGGGGCAAAAGATCCCTAACAACATGAAGTATCTATAGTAAAAATTTCGTAGCATGGATCAAGTATACATAGAGATTTGAATTAAACATGATGTCTCGGGGTTATCATGTTTGCATATCTTCTAAAATCAAGAACAAAAGATTGGCTCGATGAAAAATAGTGAAACAAGAGGGCTTTTGTTCCTGATGTATGGAACAATCTACAGATGGATTTAATTGAGTTTTGCTTGTGAGAATGCCTACCTTTGACTCGATTTATCTTCTAGGGCTTAGAACTCCAAGAACGAGGAAGAAGCTCCAAGAACTCCTTCTCCCCACGAGATCCTCTCCTCCTTGGCCTCTTCTCCACGTCCAACAACCTTTGGCAACGAGCTAGGGTCGGCCAAGAGGGTTTAAGAGTTGTATTTATATAAATACAAGTTCAATTCCTACTACTACTCAAATTCTTCTTAATTACGAGATTTCCTAACTCCACCTTTCCTCTCTGCTTTCCAATCTCTAATTGGGTTAGGATAGTATCTAAATTCGTGCTAGACTATATGGAGTAGGTTTAGAAATTCAATTCCAACTCTAATTGCCACTTTTATTGTTTTAATAACCCCTTTACAATTAGGAGATAATTAAACTCCGAATTTAGGGTATTTTCTTATTATTCTCCCTTTGTAAATTCATATTTTTGACCCAATAAGTTTTAGAGGATCCATTAAGTAAAGCCCATTACTCTCTTCCATTTAATGAGTTTTATTTAATACTCTTTTCATTGAATATCCCTTTAGCTGAGTTTTTAATTTATTATTTAAATTTTTATTTTTCTCAAAAATTCAGGTTGTTACACACTGGGTACTAAACTCAACTTTAGTACCGCATTCCATCCGCAAACCGATGGGCAAACTGAAAGAACCAACCAAATAGTGGAAGACATGTTGAGAGCTTGCACTATAGATTTTCAAGGTTATTAGAAATGAGCACCTACACCTAATCGAGTTCGCCTATAACAATAGTTATCAAGCGAGCATTAAGATGGCACCATTCGAAGCGCTCTACGGAAGGAACTGTAGATCTCCTGCCTGCTGGAATAAGGTTGGAGAACAACAATGGCTAGGCCCAGACATGGTGCAACAGACAACAAAGGACATTCAAGTAATCAGAGACCGGCTCAAAATTTCCCAATCCAGACAGAAGAGCTACGCCGACAAAAGTAGGTGAGATCTGGAATTTCAAGTGGGTGATCATGTATTTCTAAAAGTGTCACCTACCTGTGGCATTCAAAGATTTGGTGTAAAGGGAAAGCTCAGCCCTAGATTCATCGGTCCATTTGAAGTACTCGAAAGGGTTGGTGAGGTTGCATATCGGCTGGCATTGCCACCGGATTTGTCTTGTGTACATAATGTGTTCCATGTTTCCATGCTTAGGAAATATGTGTACGACCCCACGCACATCATTCGCCACGAGAAGTTGATATTGAACAAAGATGTGACGTATGAAGAGAAGCCAGTCACGATACTGAAACGGAAGATACAACACCTCAGGAATCGTCCCATTCACGTGGTGAAGGTCTTATGGAATAACCGCGGAGTGGAAGAAGCCACATGGGAACCAAAAGGAATCATCAGACGCAACTACCCCGATCTTTTCGATAAGACATCTCCTCCCTTATGATCACATGAATTTGGGGACCAAATTCTTTTTAAGAGGGGGAGGATGTAGCAACCCTAAATTTATGGGGATTTTTTTAAAAAAATATTTCTATTATTTAATTAGAAAATCAAATAAAAGAAGATGTATTAAATCAACTAGGAAATCAAATAAGAGAGAATTAAATAAAACCCATTAAAAGAAAATGAGTATGGGCTTTGCTATATTGACCCATTAGAAATGAGTGGGCTAAAATAGAGATTTTAAGAAGGGGAATAATAGAGAAATACCCAAAATACTTAAATAAAAAGAGGTATTTAATGCATTAAAAATAGAAGTTTGAGATGGATTGTGATTCCTAAACCTACCCTAATGGTTGGCCACGAATCCTCTCTCCCCAACCCAAATAGGAGATCTATTGCTTAAAAAGGAGGAGAGAAAAAATAGGAAATTCGGAATTTAGTAGGAATTAGACTTAAACTAGGAAAGGGAATAGGGAGAAGCTTAAATACTTCTCTTTAACCATCATGGCCGGCCCTAGCTCGTGCCAAGAGGTTCTGGCAGGAGGAGAATTCGTGGAGAGGAAGGATCTCTCAAGTTCTTCCCCGAGTTCTTCAAGTCTTAACCCTAGAAGAGGAAAACGATCAAAGGTAGGCATTCACACGAGCATAAACCATGAAACTTTTCTGTAGGATGTCTCGTCTATCAAGAACAAAAGTCCTTTGGTTTTATAATTTTCCAGAGAATATCTGTCGTTCTTGATTTTCATGTTCTACATGAACATGACCCCGAACCTCTTCTTAATCTTGATCTCCTTGTATACTCAACCCCATGCCACAAGCTTTTTACTGTAGGAACTGATGCATGTTAGGCATCTTTTGCCCCTAAAAGCCCTAAATTTGATTCATCCTATCTTGCGAATTTAATCGTTGATCTCATCTATGTACTGCTTAATGTTCATCATGAATACATGTGATTAAAACATGTCCAAACCCTGATTGTTTTCCAATTCCTATTTATTGTAAGTACACATGCATGTCTAGGTCATTTTGCAACTAGTTTCACAAATTTTCGTTGACTATACAATTAGTTGTGATTTTTTTAACCACCCTGTGTCAAATAGGTTAAGTTCTGGCCCGCAATCCAATGTATGTCCTTTCCCTGTCGGACCCGGGCGCAGACCATGTGAATGCGACGGCCCGACAGGCCGCGTTCACAAGGGTCGTCGCGATCTGATTGCGACAGGGCCTGTCATCGTGATCTGCTGCCTCCCCAGACTAAGCCTGTCGTGACCCGTACAAGCACCAGTCGCGATCTCAGTTGATCTCGTCGTGACCCTCATCAGGGTACGTCGCGATCTTGGTTTTTTTTGCAAAAAAACCCTTGTCTCAGCAATGCTTCATTATCTACCGTGTTGTACTCTTGTTTAATAGTCATACACGCAGACAATAACGCCTGTTATAATTTGAATATTTATGGATGATTAAAATACATGCACATGATCTTTTCTATCTACAATTTCATGACACTTACACACACTTTGAACCATTCAATTCTGGCATAATTTGGCATGAAACTATTTCATAATATATCTGGTAATTTATGTAATTAAATTACCCTATACTTGTCTATCGTTTCTCGCGATGTTTTGGGAATACTGATATCGACGCTCCACTATTCTAGAATTCCTCTAGAACGTCGAGCACTTGTTTCTATATACACTCTCTCTTGACTGGGACGAACTCTCCGTCGGATACTCCATCTGCCGGACTAGTAAGTCTTTGTTCAAGGCCTCGTAAGTCTCCTTTGTCCGTGGATTCCCATGGTCGACGAGCCAGTGTACCCTAAACTGTTACACCCATTAGGGATCAAAATGGTCCAAACGGCTATTAGAAATTCACTCTCGTCTTGAAATCACGGAACCTCTGGGCTGTACTTAACATGGCCAGTGGTAAGGTCGTGAGTTCCGCTTGACTGCCAAAACCATGTGCGCGTGTTGTGCAACGGTTACTATCGCTCATTACTCGACGTTTCATGTGCAAGGTCCCCTAACTCATCTATACTCTACTCGCTCATCTATTCACGTTCACTCTACTACGTCTATTCATTTAGTGCTTCATCTACTTCTTGGTACTCTATATTGGCTATTGACTGATTGTCTAAAGATAAACAATATAACTAATGCCTGGCAATATATAAAGGGCCCGATCTGGCCTGGGATGTGCGCCCGAAAGTGCTAGTGCCATGGGAGTTAATGATCAGAGTGTTTGGCATTACACTCAAGTGCTATCTATCGTGACTATCTAAATGACAAAAAAGTGCTATGTTCTCTCGTTTCCATTGACAACAAAGTGCTATGTATCTGACTATCTAAATGACAATCAAAAGTGCTATGTTCTCTCGTTGTCCATTGATAACAAAGTGCTATGCTATACTCGTTGTGCTATTGTACTATGGCATCTTGCTATACTGACATTGTGCTATCTTGCTATTATTATGCTATTCCCGAACTTGTGCTATTCTTGGAAAGTCTATATTTGGAAAGTCTTGCTATTTCGTTCACGTACTCTTGCTATATTTTACTTGACACTCTCTCTCGCTCTGTCGTTAGTTACTCAGCCTTTAAATGCATTAATTACTTAAAGCCTGCTTGAGCCTGAGATTTAAGTCCTACTGGGCGATGTTCACTCACCCTGCGTTATTTGTCATTGTGTTCTCAGGTGAGACTGAGGATGAACCATACACTCAAGAGGACGGGAACGACCTGGAGTGATGTCATGAGTACCCTAGCGTCCTATTTCTATATTTAGCGTTGTAGTAGTTAGGTTTGAAGTTTAGTCTTTTGCTTTATTCCAATGTAATCGGGCCCCATAGATTGGCTCTGATATTAGTGGTTGTAACTAGGCATTGAAAAGTATTAATGCAATGAATTTGCTTTAACATTATTCATTTTGCAATGGTTTTATGTCTAGTACTCGCTCTATACCCTTTTCTTGCAACTGCCTCGCGTTCCGATATTCCGCGTCGGGGCGTGACACGCATTAGGGCGCCTCTCATTCTCATTCAGTAGCGGGCACTCGGGAATGCGGTGCTCGCGACTACCGTAGCCCAGACATGCGCCGACTTTCCTCCAGCATTCATCAGTCGTGTGACCCGGCTTGTCGCAGTGCCTGCAGTTGCTCTTGGCTGGAGTGTTGGGTACGAAGACCTTCGGTTTCCTTTCTTGGCTGGATCCCTCCGTGATGTTGAAGGTACACTTCTTGCCATTGGTAGGCTTAGCAGATGATTGACCCGAGGTCATTTCCTTTTTCACGAACTTCCCTTTCATATGGTCGGTGAAGTCCGTAGCATCTTCCAGCAGCTGAGATTTCTTCACCATCTCGGCATAGGTTTGGATGTCGAGAGGTGCTAGTTGGGTGATGTATTGTGGCTTAAGGCCGTTGAGAAAATGCTTAGCCTTCATTCTTTCAGTGTTCACCAAATGTGCAGCATAGCGCGCCAGTCTTGAGAACTGGGCTTCATACTCGGCCACAGTCAGGCTCCTCTGTTTAAGAGCAGTGAATTCCGTAGCCTTCCTTTCTTGGACATGCTCGGAGAAGTATTTGGAGTTGAAAGCTTCTTTAAATTCGGTCCAGGTGAATTGACCGTTCTCCCTAGTTGCTTCCACTGACTCCCACCAAGCGCGGGCGTCCTTCTCTAGTTGAAAAGTGGCTAGCAACAGCTTATCTCCCGCTGCGCATTGCATGACACGGAAAATCCTTTCCGTTTCTTTCAGCCAGTGTTCGGCTTCATCCGGATCCGTGGATCCACTGAACCTAGGCAGGTTCAGACTTCTGAAGTTATGATGCAGATTGCCTACACCGGCACGATTACCCCTGCCATGGGTAGCTTGCATGAAGGCACGAGTCAACTCTTGGATGGTTTGTTGCATGCCCCTCAATTGAGCCCGTTCAGCAGTCATCTCGATTGCTCAGTTCCTACAAAAATAGCTTACTGTTATGATACTGATGTGAAATTTAATTCGTGCATGTGTGAGTTTATTTTAGCTAGTTACCCTTGGCTCTAGCCACAACTCACATAGGTAGGATAAATGACTCTAGTCGAGGCTGGTCAACCTAGATCATCCTATACTAAGAATAACCTAGGCTCTGATACCACAAAACTGTCATGCCCCGACGCGGAATATCGGAACGCGAGGCAGTTGCAAGAAAAGGTATAGAGCAAGTACTAGACATCAAACCATTGCACAATGAATAATACTAAAGCAAACATTTCTCATTAATAATTTCCAATGTCTAGTTACAACCACTAATATCAGAGCCAATCTATAGGGCCTAATTACATTGAAATAATGCAAAGACTAAACTTCAAACCTAACTACTACAATGCTAAACATAGTAATAAGACGCTAGGGTACTCATGACATCACTCCAGGTCGTTCCCGTCCTCTTGAGTGTATGGTTCATCCTCGGTCTCACCTAAGAACACAACGACAAATAACGCAAGGTGAGCGATAACGCCCAGTAGGACTTAAATCTCAATAGTCAAGCAGGCTTTAAATGATTAATGTATTAAAGGCAGAGTAACTAATTCTAGAGCGAGAGAGTCATGTAAAAGATAGCAGGATAGCACGTGAACGAAATAACACAGGTTTCCAAATATAGCACGAGAGTCGAGTATAGCACAAAATAGCAAGATGGCCATAGCACAAATAGCACAAAATATAGCAATAGCACAACGAGTATAGCATAGCACTTTGTTGTCAACAGACAATGAGAGAATATAGCACTTTTGATTGTCGTTAGATTAATCTAGATAGTATGGCACTTGGATGTAATGCTGACATCTGATCATTTAACTCCCATGGGCAAATGGCACTTTCGGGCGCTCTCCCCAGGACCAGATCGGGCCCCATTACGCTGGCATTGGTTATATTGTTTATCTTTAGACAATCAGTCAATGGCCAATAGTGAGTACCAAGAATTAGATGATAGCACTAGATGAATTGACGAGATAGTAGAGTGAACGAGAATAGACGAGCGAGTAGAGTATAGATAAGAGCTAGTGGACATTGCACGTAACACGTCGAGTAAAGAGGCGATAGTAACAGTTGCGCAACACGCGCACTCGGTGTTGACAGTCAGGTGGAAGTCACTACCTTTCCACTGGCCATGTTATGCATAGGTCCAGAGGTCTGGCGTGATTCAAGATACGAGCGAACTTCTAATAGCCGTTTGGATCTTATTGATCCCTAAAGGGGGTAATAGGTGTTAGGGTACAACTGGCTCGTCGACCATGTGGGAATCCATGGACAAAGGAGACCTGCGGAGGCCTTGAACAAAGACTCACTAGTCCGACAGAAGGAATATCCGACGAAGAGTTCGTCCAAGTCAAGAAAGTGTGTAAAGAAACAAGTGCTAGACGTTCTAGAGGAATTCTAGAACAGTGGAGCGTCGGTATCGGTGTTCCAAAACATCACACGAAAATGTACACATGTATAATTAAGCATGAGGCAATTTAATTACATAAATTACCAGATGTATTTAGTAACATGTTAATACCAATTAAGCCATATTTGGATGGTTTCAAAGTGTGTGCATGTGACATGAAATCATAGATGGAAATTGGTCGTGTGTATGTATTTTTAATCACATAGAAATGTTCAATTTATATTAAGTGAAATTACTACTGGTATAACTGGGATTAAAGGGAATAAGCACACTAGGCAGTTAGAGCATTGCAAATCAGGGGTTTTCTGCAAAAAAATCATGTGATCGTGATGGACACTTGTAAGGATCGCGACGGGGTCGGATCAGAATGCGACAGTACCTTGTAAGGATCGCGACAGGCTTGTCTGATCAGGCATTGAGAATGCGACATAGACCTGTAAGGAACGCGACAGACCGTTCAGACCAGGCACAGCGATCGCGACGGCGATGCCTGTCACGTTTAGAACGCGACTGGTAGACTGTCGCAACCAGACCTCAGAACGGGGCCTATCGGGCCGTCGCGTTCTGGTGGTCTGCGCCCGAGTCCGACAGGAGTCAGACATGTCTTGGATTGCGGACCAGACTTTCCCTTCTTGACACAGGGGGATTCGAAATCTTAGAACTAATTGTACAAGCAACGAAAAATCATGAAACCAGTTGCAGAACAACCTAGACACGCATGGGTACTTACAGTAAATGGAAATTTGAAAACAATCAAGGCTTAGACATGTTTTAAACATGGGTATCCATGATGAATAGGAATCAGTACATAATTGAGATCAACGATTAAATTCGCAAGATAGGACGAATCAAATTTAGGGCTTTTAGGGGCAAAAGATGCCTAACATGCATCAGTTCCTACAGTAAAAATCTCGTGGCATGGGGTTGAGTATACAAGGAGATCTAGATTTTTGAAAAGGGTTCGAGGTCATGTAAGTTGTAGAACATGAAAAATCAAGAACAAAAGATATACGCGATGGAAAATTATGAAATCAAAGGGCTTTTGTCCCTAAGGTTTATATCAACCTACAGACGAAATTGATTTAGTTTTGCTCGGAGAATGCCTACCTTTGATCGTTTTCCTCTTCTAGAGTTAAGACTTGAAGAACTCGGGTTGAGGGCTTGAGAACTCCTTTCTCCCACGAGATCTCCTCCTCTTGGCCTCTCCTCCTGGTCCAGCAACCTCTTGGCACGAGCTAGGGCCGGCCATGAGAGTTTAAGAGAAGTATTTAAGCTTCTCCTCTTTCCTTTTCCTAGTTTAAGTCTAATTCCTATTTAATTCCGAGTTTCCTATTTTCCTCTCCCCTTTTTAAGCAAGAGATCTCCTAATTGGGTTGAGAGAGAGAGGATTTCGTGGTCAAGCAATTGGGGTAGGTTTAGGATTCCAAATCCAACCCAAATCACTTATTTTAATGCATTAAATACCCTCTTTTTATTAAGTAATATTTTAGTCACGAATTTTGGATATTTCTCTATATTTCCCTTTTTTAAAATCTCTATTTTAGCCACTAATTTCTAATGGGTCTATTTAATAAAGCCCATTACTTATTTTCATTTGATGGGTTTTATTTAATTCTCTTTTCTATGATTTTCTAATTAATTTAAATAGTTTTCTTTTTTATTTGTTTTTTTTTCAATTTTCAAAATTTTAATATTATTTAGATTTTTAAATTTTTAGAAAAATCCAAGTTGTTACAGGGTGGGTCGTTGACCGGGCGTGTACTGCACTTTGTCTGAATGTTTTGAACAAGTGAATGGTTATCCTGGGGCAAGAAATAAGGGATTTGCAACCATTGTGGAAGGGAACATGGCATTTAGGGGGATCATCATGAGACAAACTTCAAGTGTAAATGATATGGTACCCTTCCAAGCACCATCTGTTGTGCATGAAACACAACCCAGGGAGGCTGAGGAACGTGTTGTGTATCGGGATGTAGTCCTTGTTATCTTGCTGATGATTTTGTTACTCCTCTTGCTAATATTTGTGGGCCTCATTATCATAGTTATGGGTTACTAAATGAGGATGTAGTCTTATCTATCTTGTTAACTCTTCTACGTTGTTATGAGTACATTATAATCACTTCTACATTGTTTAGAGAACATTGTAACTTATTCTCCGTTGTTATGTTAAGTATTAGTTAATTCGATGATCAAGCATTTATTCAAGTCACATACTTTGAATCATGTTATACAAAACTAACTCAGTAAAACGTATTAGATGCACTTTTGAGGGAGGCAATATTGGAGGAGAATGCTATGTTCTTGGCAGTTGGTGAAATGCTAATGTCCTCTACAATGGATGAGAATGAGGAAGACACCACTCCAATCCCTAGACCCATGCATACCAGTCGTCACACAGGACATTTGTGGGTCCACGAAGTACTGCACGATCACGAACGGTCGTGCTACAACATGTTTTGGATGCACCCGTCCATGTTTGTAAAGTTAAGGGACATCCTTGTGGAGAGGGAACTCATCCGAGATTCTCGTTATGTGACAACATCTTAGTAGCTAGCAATGTTTTTGTATGCTATGGGACATGGTGTTGCAACAGGTGCCATGTGTGAACACTTCCAACACTCATCAGAGACTATCAGTTTTTATGTCAACCGTGTCATTAAGGCGATTGCATTATTTTGATTCACATACATCATGCTTCCAAGTGGGACTGATCCAGTACACCCTCGCATTTGCCATGATGACCGGTTCTACCCATACTTCAAGGTAATTGTCCCGTCTTTTTCATTTTAAGCACTTGTGTTCATTATTAATATTTGTCATATTATCTAGGATGCCATAGGTGCAATCTATGGAACATACATTCCAGCACACATACTAAAAGATAGACAAGCACGTTACAGAAATAGGGAAAATGTGATAAGCCAAAATGTGATGGGCGTATGTGGTTTTGATCTCATGTTTCATTATGTCAGTGTCGGGTTCAAAGGAGCGGCTGCAGATATGACGGCCCTTAGACGAGCCATCAACGTAGGTGGTTTTACAGTACCACTAGGTATGACAATACTATATCGTCCACATGTACTACATACATACTAGCTCATAAGACTCCTGACTAACCCATTCCTTATTTAATAATAGGAAAGTACTACTTAGTGGATTCAGGATTTGGAAATGCTGCACAATTCTTGGCACCTTATCGTGGTGAACGATACCATATCTCAAAATACCAAAATCGTGGTAATGCCGCATACAAGAATATTCGCGACAAGTTCAACCACCGGCATGCTCAACTTCACAACTGTGTGGAACGTTGTTTCGGTGTGCTTAAGAATAGATTTCAAACTTTGAGGGAGGGCAATTGTTATCCTTTTCGCATACAAGTACTGATTGTTCTTGCATGTTGCGTTGTCCACAACTTTATCTGACACGAACATGGGGAGGACTACTTCTTCAACCTACGCCAAATGGATAACGTTGAGGACGATGATGATCCTCCGGACGACCCTAACCTTGTGGTTACTCCTCCTGACATGCAAGTTGGGGAGATTCTTCGCACACAAATTGCTATACAAATATGGGCGAACAATTAGGTCTTACATGACCAGGATGTCAAGCTAATATCTACGTTGCTATTTCTTAGCATCCTTTGTTTGTCATTTTGTCTACTTATTGTCAGCACGCTTTGTTTGGCACGTTCGTAATGTTCTTTTACTTCTTATCTACTTTGAAAACTGATATCCTTATGCATAATTCAACTTAGGTCATTGTGGGATGATGAGAAAGAGTTTCTCCTAATATACCTCATTGGAGAAGAATATAACCTACATAAAGTAGTGGGGGGAACTCTCAACAGTGATGGATGGGAAATGGTCCATTACTTGTTCAATGAAGAATTTGGGTTGACTTGGCCACTGTGTTACTTCTATCATCATTTTACTTTCTACAAAACTTATTATCTCATTATTGAAAACCTAATTAATGTTGTCGGATTCCAATGGGATGAGAATACTACGCAACTAATTGCATCTGACCTAGTTTGGCAGCAATATTTTGAGGTTGCAATCTTCCACCTCTATCTTAACTCGGTTAGTTAATGATGTTCCTTGTATATTTCTAACTGCATAATTGTGTTGCAGTTAAACCCTCTAGCTGTGTGGTTCAAAGGGCGAGCACTCCATTCGTTCTGATCTCACACGCTGTTTAGAGAATGGCTAGCATTGTAACCATATTACTTGTCTGATTAGCATATGATGTGGTTGGATCCATGTAAGTATATTTTCATGTGCTTTATTATTCTGCTTTTATGCTATCATATTAGTGTTGTTTTTCACATCCTTAATCACATGTAATAGTGAATTGTTGTATTTGTCTACTTAGTATTTTTAGACTTAACAAAGTTTCTTATGTCATACAAATGTTGATTATATGCAAGTGTTCCGATTCCAACCCACATATTTCACAAATGACAAGTTATCCCGTACTATAATATGTTTTGTCAATACCTGCATTATATTTGGTAGGATGGCATGAATGATGCAATCCCACATATGTGCATGCATTTACAAATGTATCATAGTAGTGTAGCAGGTGACTTCATTTGTGACAATGTGGGGGCATGGGCAATGATGAGTGAATTGTTTTATCCAATTCAACAGTTGGATGGTCAAATAGGCAACCCTGTTGAAAATGCGGATTTGAAATTCTGAGCCCAAAAACCACAAACTTAAACTATTACTTTCAATATTTTTTGTACAGGAACTCACAAACTCTATGATTATGTTAAAGGAAGAATCGTTGACACAAGTAATCATTTAATGTTATTGTACATCAATTTTCATTTTATTCTAGTTGGTTACATGTATTGATGGTTTTTTTTACAATTGCAGGGATGTATTGTTGTTCAATGGAGAGACAAGAATTAAATGGAAGACTTATAAGAGACAGCATATTCGTATGTTTTGTATATCATGGCCGGATTGTGACTCTTGTTGTACATTCGGACTCGTTATATGTAGGATGATGATGTAAATTGATGTAAATAAAATACTTCTGTTGTATATATGATGATGTGTGGTAATTTTATGAAATGAATCTTTGAAAGATATAGATGCATTTTTAGATTTTATATTGTCATAGATGTGTTAAATTTACAGGGTTTAAATGACGTAAAATAGATGAAATGTTGTAAGTTTATTTCCAGAAAAATATGAATATTTTATTTTATTTTAAACTTGCAAAGTTATTTTTTGAAAAAAAAGAACATATGGTTGATGTTTTTCCAACTTTATGGTAGTAGAATATGATAGTTTATAATTAAGTGATGTGTGATTGTGCAAATCGCGAAGGTTCTATTATTTAAACGTGTATAATTTAAGTTATTAACAAAATACTTATCCAAAAGGAAAATAATAATGAATAATATATATGATAATATATAACAAAAATATAGGAGACAAGATATAATAATAATATGGTAGCATAAAGTATAATAACATAAATATGATGCTAGCATATAGTATTAAAAAGATTAATGATGAATATTATATTATAAGTCTTAATCTCATTATATTTCATAATAAAATTAATATGATGATAGCATATAGTGTAGTCATAATATCATTTATTAATGTTCATGTGCATGTACATAGCAAAACATAGATATATGTGATAATTTATAACAAAAGTATGGTAGCAACACATAACAAAAATAAGATAGCATAAAGTATAATATAATAAATATGATGGCACCATATAGTAAAAAAAAATTAATGATGAAAATATATTCATAAAAAATTAATATGATAGTAGTAATTACATAGCACAAGATAGATGGTAGCATATAGTACAATAAAAAAGTAATAAAGAAAAGTAATGGAGGGTAGAGGATAAGGGTATTTTAGGAAAGACAACGTAAAAGTAGAGGGGTTAGTAACTTTAGCCTACCAAACCACAAAAACGTAAAGTGGGTTAACCCACTTTAACCCATGGGGTTAACTTTTACATTACCAAATCAAACTGTACTTTAACCCAGTGTAAAGTTATGCCTGTGGTTGAGTTGGGTTAACCCCAACCCTTTTCCAAAGTGGTACTAGAAGTCGAAGTGTTGAACCATCTTTGTTCTAGACTCCTCTTTGGAAGTCGAAGTCTAGACTCTGACTCCTCTAGAAGTCGAAGCCTAGACTCCTACTCTTCTAAAGTCGAAGTAAGGTATCGATTGATCTTGTCATTTCGACTTCAGAAAAGTCGAAGTCATCACTCCGACTCCTGAGAAGTCGAAGTCATCACTCTGACTCCTAAGAAGTCGAAGTCTCTGTATTTTTTTCCGACTCCCCTAGAAGTCGAAGTATCTATTGTTTGTTTGACTCCGACTTCAAGAGAGTCGAAGTACATGTTTTTGTGACTCCGATTTTCCTGACAACTTCTGTACTTCAATATTTTCTGGTATAAAATTATTATTTCATAAGATCCATGAAATCTTACTTGTATGCTTTCCTAATGTGATTATTGTCCCTATGAGATCTTTTACAGAATGTATAATACCTATTTACCCTATAGAATAATGTTCTGTTTTGTTACTATCATTTAAAATATTCTGTAGGTAGAATATATTATATTCAAAACGACCACAAAAATTTATCTTTGAAAATATTTGAAATATTTATACAAATTGGTCTCTTTCTTTTCTATCAGAAGTTCAGTTCTTGTTTATTCAGCAGTTGTCTTGCAGTTAATGCCATCAGGCGTATGGGGTATCTGACAGAGGCTCACCTACCACTGTCAGAACCTCACCTTACTTTCTGATGCAACTATCTGTCTGCTTTTAATTGCACTGAACATCTGTTTATCCGAGGTTTTTATACTTTACATATATTTCTGACTAATCTACCTCAGAAAGTATGGAGGTATCTTTTCTCTTGTCTTGTCCTTTGTTGCAAAACATTTATTGAGCACATTTTCAGCATGGAGTTTCACAGAACATTAATTGAAAGCTGTCATTCAAGCTGTGAAGCTACAAACATAGTTTGAAGTCATTAGAAAGCCAAAAAACTGAAGAACTGTTGGATAACAAGGATCTCAACAGCACCCACATCTAAAGGATCAACGACCACAATTCAAATGGCTAGTTTTCTAACGGGCATTTTCAAACGGACACTCAAAGTTTCTGAAGTATATATAGAAGCTGGAGCTTTTGAAATAGACACACTAACACAAGAGACACAACAACAGCAACACACTCACATTTGCATTCTCAAGCGAAAGTCTCCACAAGCCTTGTACTACACTGAAAGAGAGAGAGTTGCTTCCTCAAGTTCACAACTTCAAGCTCTCCTGTTCCTGTAGAAGTCTTTTTCTTTGGGTGGCATCATTGTGTGACTTTAAATCTTTTTCAGTCCGCCCACATAGATTCAGAAAGTGTAGAGCGTCAATCCACATTTGTATACCTTTCTGTTTCTCTGTGTTTGTTCATTTCTTTTGTGCAGACACTCAAGTTTTATACTTCTGTGATCAGTCAACTGCAGGGGGTTTGTTCCCTGCAGTGCCCCTCTTGTGAAGGGAAGACCTACCGATGTAGGTAGTTGTTGTACCCCAAGGGAAGACTTGCTTGGGAGCAATTGGACTTGTAATTCCTCTCAAGGGTGAGAGAAGGCCAAGTATTCTTGGTAGTTAGTAAAATCTCAAGTGGTTTGCTTGAGGACTAGACGTAGGACTTCCATGTAGGAAGGGCCGAATCAGGATAAAATTCTTGTGCATTTATGTGATTGTTTCCGCCAGCTTACACTTGTTTCACACACTACACTAAACACTAACAATTTTATTTAATGTTGTCTTATTTCAATTCACCCCTCTAGGACATTATTAGTGCCATCTCGATCCAACAGATGCAGATCACCTTTGTATTGGGGATCTGGAGAATGCTCTTCACTCAATGATTATGAGATCTACAAGATGAATAAAGGATTAAGAGTCCTAGGATTGTGTTCCTAGGGGAAACTTGTCGATATCTAAGTCAGTAGGGACAAGTGCTTAAGCAAAAGGGGACTCAATTTGATATCACTCTCCACCAGCTTGAGTATCAAATGTGTCTTACCTTTGGCATAGGGAATCCTCTAAGTTTTATGGGTTGCATCTCTCTATGCACTTTCTAATTAAGATGTACAGGAAATAAAACTCCAATCATGGGTATAACTCCAAGTAGTGGCCATAATGGACTTCAATGTCCCACGAGGGACGTGGATGGTTACTCGCGACATTCATAAGCATCCAACGTTATCCTATTTGGAGGATTTGCTTCTTCCAGATAATCACTTTTTTAATTAGGGATTTGCTAACCGCTATGTCAGATAAGGGCATCGACCAATTCACTACCACTGAGATAAAGCTTCACCAACTTAAAGATCTTCGAAGCTGTAGACTACATAAATTCTACTAAAGTAGACCTATTAGGATAGGCTTGAAGTGTAGTTTGGATTATCCCTTACCATAGAATCTGCCAAGTTACTATCTCAGGAGCCTCACCTTCATCTCGTGTTGTCTTCCTAACATACGCACCAAGGTTAAGGCCCTTTCACAGGTGGCAAGTCAAGGGCTCATTAGTGCTTCAAGGGCTCTAATTGTTGGTAGGGTTTCCTAAGGCAAGCCTTTACAGGACTTTTCACCTTCTTGGGCCAAGCTTCACAGTTGGACTTTTATGATCTAGGAAAGAGAGCCAAGATTATCCCTCCACTTATCGCCCTTACTCTCAAGCTAAAGAATTTAGGTTTGAAAGTGTACATTTGGGGTTCGAGTGGTATGAAACTTGAATTTCGGGCCACTCAATGGCTCTTGTCATGTCGATGATTCACTTAGTGTACATTTGTGATGCTGAACTACTCAAATGAGATACGTGATGTCAAGCGTCACTTCTCCTTCTTTAGACTATCTACGATGATGCCACATGGGCACAATAGCTCTTGCCTATCTTTTGGGGGTTAGGTGACATAATCACACATTATGGGCCTTAAACAAGAGCATCTCCTCAAAGGTAGAGTGATATTTTTAACTTCCCAGAGAGGTGGGATTTGTGAAAAAAATCTCTCCCTTTTTGCGAAGACAAAAACCCTACTCAGGGTTGCTTGGGGCTTACGTCTCTACGACACTTCTTCTTGCATATGCTTCAACTTTCGCCATCTACTTCCAGTCTCCTTATTCAGCATCGATCTTCTTGGGCTAAGGTGTCTTGTTCCTATGAGCTAATTATCTAATGACTCACAAGAAGTCTAATTTTGAAACTTCTAATATAATGGCATTTGTTTCAACTTTTGCTTCTGCCATCCTATCTCTTTTCTCATCTTCTTCACTTCTACTTTTGATTCTTCAACCTCTATGGCTGACAAGGGAGGATCCTCTTCAAAAGTGAAAGGAAGAAAATTGAGGCTCGGACGTCCCTTCTTGTTTCAATGTTTACAGTAATATGGAGGAATGAGAAGTGGAGCACCTCAAATTTCCTTATCATGTTTCGTCTCTTTACGAATTTTTTGTCCCTACATCGCATGAGTTGCATAATGCTTGCTCATGTCCTGAGTGGGGGGCATTAAGATGGATGTTGGATATCAGTTTGATTGGTGGGTCTAGTGAAGTAGTTTGTTGACTTGCTCATTCCAAATTAGGCAGCCGAGCCAAGTGTCTTAGGCGAAGGCTTGGGTCGCACGACTTTTAGGATGGAGAGTGATCTTGAATCGACTCCTTTCTTTCTTGAACTCTTACTTTTATTAACTTAAATATCTAAGAATTTTCCTACGACCACAACCTCGGGACCCCTCATTTTCTCGTTCATCTTACATATACATCTCCTCATCATTGAGCAAAAAGTGTTCTCCATATCTCTAACATCGGAAGCATTTGACGATCTACATCAAGATTCAAGATTGTCCATTTTCAAATTCATATATTTCTACTTGTCTACATCCACATTTCACATGAATGCATGGATACGTGAAACGTTGAAGTTATTCAATAGCATTGGTCAATACATAGTAAACTAGATGAGGAAAGAGGATGTTGCTGACTGCTGCCATGCCTGATGGAGGAACATCCGCAAGAAGGGCGCCGGTAACGCAACTTTCAGCTACCAGAGTTTCAAGAAGAAAGAAAAAAAGGTGAAGTTGAAGAAGATGGAGAAAGAATAACTAGAGAACATGTCTCCAACTTAAATTATATTTTTGTAGTCTGAGAATTACATCAAGAAGCCATATTGTTTTACAAACATTAAACTACAAAACTCAAAACCATGAAAACAATAAAATTCTTCCTTCCTTCTGTCGGAGGAAAAGCATTCCTTAGACGCTACCACCAAATCGTGCGAGAACTAGGAGAACTAACAAAGTTGTGGGATTCAATTTTAAATAGTAGGTTATTTTTGGTTAGGCGATAGCAGAACTATCCTTAAAAAATTAAATTTGCATTTTAGATTCGTAATATTTTTATTAATTAATAAATTTTATTTTAAACTTACCTGGTTGCTAGGAGGAATTGTTAATCTTAGATAGATAATTTTATCATTTAAACTATGCTTCATCTTCTTCAAGTTCAAAGTAGTCATAGGTATGGTTGGCCCTACCACCGCGCACTGGTATGACTAACTCGTACCGTGCCATGGCTCTTGCAGTCGGTTCTTCTTAAAAAAAAAAAAAAAAAAAATTCTCTACATCTGATATAATTAAGGGGTCTAAACGATGTTTAATTGAGATAAATTTTTAAACATAAATTAATTAAGAGATGATACAAATTATGGTAATTTTAATTTAATTTTTTAAATTAATTTTTTATTTAGTAAAAATTATCCTAAAAAATTATTAGGTTGACTTAATCTCAATATCTATGCATCAATAATTTTTAATATTTTTTGATAGTTATGATGACTTCATATTTGACTTTGTTTTTAAAATCAAATGTCGCTCTATTGAGATACACACAATCAAAGTCGTGTTGGAATACGATGATTTCGTTGGCGACTAGTCGCAAGATTTCAACTGTTAATGACCGACGAGTCGTCGGATTCCAACCACTGGTGACTAACGAGTGATTAGATTTGTACAGATTATCGCCAAAGTCTGACGACTCTGTAAAAATCGACAAATATTTTTATCAAACAAGGTATTAATTTAGATCTTATTAAGTTAGTGAATATAGTTAATTTATATGATATGCATAGAACATGTAAAATAAATTACAAAATCTTAAAATGATAAAAATAAAAAATAAAAAATAAAAAAAGATTTCATTTGAATTAAGTCGACTCAAATCGTTGTAATATGTATAATACCATCTAATCCATATAATAATATTAAATTACGAAGGCCTCTACTTGACAAAATCTCTTAGTGATGGAGTGATGTAACTTTAGTATAATTAGATAATAAAAATTTTAATTGACATCCATTTCGTATACCCAAGACGATATATATCACAATATTAAATGATTATATTAGATTGACTTGAATGACTAAATATAATTTCTTATATTTTTTAACTTTCTTATGTTATGTTATTATGTTTTACTCATTTTTTTTAATTTACTCATTTTGAATATTGATCAAGTCATAAAATAAAAAAAAATATTAATCTCTTCTTATCTTATCTTAATAATATGATATAAATATCATATTATATTATATCACAAAAAATACGATACAATCAATGTACGCGATATGATTAAGTCAAAACTCGGAAGTTACGTTCAGGTGATATATTTACGGGTTACGAAGAATATATACAACAGATTATGGATATGATAGGTATGAGAAAGGCTTATTACACTTTCACATTGTACTTTAAGTGCAATGTGACTAGGCAACAAGTCATGTGGCATCCAACAATTAGATTGTCATTTTATCACTCCTCATGTGAGGGGGTGCCCAATGAGTTATTGCCTAGTCATATTTAGGAGTGTACACGGTTCAGTTCGGTTCGATTTCCTCCATTTTTGGAGGAAATCGAACCGAACCGAACTTATACGGCGAATCGAACCGATCCGAACCGATTTGGTTCAAACTGAAATCCACTCTTTTGGCATTTTTCTGGTATTTTTCTGGCATTTTTATGGCATTTAAAAAAAAATCAAAACTATCCCTTTTTCGGTGGTCGCGAGTTTCGAGCTCGCGACCACCAGGCGCGCGACGCCACCCTCCGCTGCGCTACCATTTTTTTTTGTTAAATTTTATTATTTATAGAATTATATATCTATAGTCGGTTCATTTCGGTTCCCTAACCTGAAACTGAACTGAACCACTTGACCCATGAAACCAAACCGAACCGAATTGGTCGGTTCAATTCGATTTTTCAGTTTAAACCGTATTATGAACAGTTCTAGTCATATTGCACTTAAAGTATAATATGTAAGTGCAATAAACTTTTCTCGATAGATATTATAGACAATGTTGAGGGATATCCACATGCAAAATTTTCTTATATATATACACCCCGACGCTAACTCATCACTCCACCAGTCCACCTTCCCCCACTTCTCAGCTGTCCAGTTCTTCCACACCACCCTGTCGAGTTCTCTCTCTCTCTCTCTCTCTCTCCACACACACTTGCGCGCACAATGGAGAGGGCGGTGGGTCTGAACGTTGGCTCCTGCGCAGACTCTAGCTGGTGGGTCTTCACTCTCCCTGCCTTCCTCGGCGCCGAACGCCTCTGCTCCGACGGCCTCCTCCTCCTTGTCTCTCTTGTTGTTGGTATCCTTCTGGCGGCCCTCCTCACCTGGGGCCTCACCCCCGGCGGCCCCGCCTGGGCCCACGGCCGTGCTCGCGCCGGTCCCAACCCCATCCCAGGCCCTCGGGGACTCCCTCTCCTCGGCAGCCTCCTGACTCTTTCCTCCGGCCTCCCCCACCGCGCCCTCACCGCCATGTCCCGCGCCGCCGGCCCCGCCGCCTCCCAGCTCATGGCTTTCTCCATTGGCGCCACCCCCGCCGTTGTCTCCTCCGACCCCGCCGTCGCCCGCGAACTCCTTTCCCACCCGCACCTCGCTGACCGCCCCCTCAAACGCTCCGCTCGCGAGCTCATGTTCGCCCGCGCGATGGGTTTCGCTCCCAGCGGCCCCCACTGGCGTCTCCTCCGCCGCGTTGCCTCCACCCACCTCTTCTGCCCTCGCCTCGTCGCCGCCCACGAGCCGCACCGCCAAGCCGACTGCGCAGCCATGCTCCACGCCGTCGCAGCGGAGCAGGCTGCCAACGGCAAGGTGGGGCTGCGCCCGCACCTCCAGGCGGCGGCGCTCAACAACATTATGGGGAGCGTGTTCGGGAAGCGCTACGACGTTGCGCAGGAGTGCGATGAGAAGGCAGCCGAGATCAAGAGCATGGTGCGGGAGGGGTTCGACCTGCTTGGCGCCTTCAACTGGTCCGACCACCTTCCGTGGCTCGGCGCCCTCTACGACCCGCGCCGGGTCACGCAGCGCTGCGCCGCCCTGGTACCCCGGGTGCGGCGGCTCGTGCGCACCATCATTGACGAGCACAGGGCTGCGAGGGTGGTCGCCAATCGCCGCAGTGATACTATGGCGCCGGTCACCGCATCCCTCGACGGCACCGACTTCGTGGACGTGCTCCTCTCCATGGGCGGTGACGAGAAGCTCGACGAAGACGACATGGTGGCCGTCTTATGGGTTCGTCCTCTGCGTAACGTTCCTTCTATTCTTGTTAATTATCTAATAATTGTCTTGGGGTTTTTTACTTCACATCTTATTAATAATCTCAACTTAATTGCACAATTATTATCTCGAAGTAATTCAGATTTTAATGGGATAATTATTAGTATTATTACTGAGATCCTCTCAGACGGCTTTTGACATGCCAATATGTTGTTTTTTATTGCCTGTTTTATTTATTCGGCGATGACGAGATCCAAGTCTCGAACTTCGTGGCTAACCGTCCGATGCCTTTCCAATGGCAGGAAATGATCTTCCGTGGGACCGACACGACGGCGCTGCTTACCGAGTGGGCCGTGGCCGAGCTCGTCCTGCATCCGGCCGCCCAGGCCCGGCTCCGCGCCGAGCTGGAGTCGGTCACCAGGCCCGGCGGTGCCATCTCCGACGCCGACGCCGCCAAGCTGCCCTACCTGCAGGCCGTCATCAAGGAGACCCTCCGGCTCCACCCGCCAGGCCCTCTGCTCTCGTGGGCCCGCCTGTCCACGTCGGACGTCCAGCTCGGCAACGGGATGGTGGTGCCCGCGGGTACAACCGCCATGGTGAATATGTGGGCCATCACCCACGACCCTGCCGTCTGGGATCGCCCGGCCAAATTCCGCCCTGAGCGGTTCCTGGCGCGGGAGGGCGGGGAGGACGTGGACGTCCGCGGCGGCGACCTGCGGCTGGCACCGTTCGGGGCGGGGCGGCGGGTGTGCCCGGGCAAGAACCTGGCGCTGGCCACGGTGGGGCTGTGGGTGGCCCGGCTCGTGCACCGGTTCGAATGGGGGCCGACCGGGGACGAGCCGGTTGATCTGGCCGAGGTGCTGAAGCTGTCGTTGGAGATGAAGAAGCCCCTCGTTGCCGTCGCCACGGCAAGAACTGTTGCCGCTTGAGGAGTTGCAACGCTGCTGGTTATATAGATAAATATACATATTTTATCTGTTGTGTGTGTTGTGAAAGGGAGTGAGATGATGGGTTTTGGAGGTGTCATAGGTGGTTATCTTTTATTCGTTTCTGGAACTCTTTTCTTGTTGCGTGCCGGTGGATCGCTGCCTGCAGCTAGGGTTAGTTCTCAGCTGATGTGATAGTGTAGGGCTCCAATTTTGACATAAGTCCGGGGTCCCTTGTGCTCTTCTATAGAAGGCAATGAGGCTATGTGAAGGGAAGCTGCAAATTTTGCTTGTATTAATGAATGAATATATTCATGTTAGAAAGGCATTAGATTAATATAGTCGGCTATGGAGACTAACGAAGAGAGTGATGCGGCGGCGAACAACTTCACGATTTCATGACAGAGGCATGTTTTGGCCACAGATAATACAACTTCTCTTTTCCTTGAAAAAGTTATGGCCTTTCAAATTAAATTAACTGAGCACATCGTGCACTTGTTCTATCTATATCCCGTTGTATATAGAAGATAATTACTCGTGAATGTACAGAATGTGAATATAGCAAGTGAAAATCCAGCTGGGATGATGTGTGATCGGCAGATTACTTTGTTTCTTTTTGCATTCCTATTCATCCTTGGCCACTTTGATTTCTGAATAATTTATACCTTGATTAGAGATATACTATGCAAGGTTTTAAGCAATTCTACTTTCGACATTTTTTCTCTATCTCCTTCATTTTGAAATTATTTAATTATTCTTTTTTCATGAGTGGAGTAGATTTGATGATATCTGTGGTCGGGTCAACTTGCCCTTGAAAGTCGAGCTAACTAAGGTAAATTGCATGAGGTCGGTTTCTATAGTTAAGTTGATTCCTAATTTGGACATCATTGGATTAGAGATGTTGGGTTGAGTCATCATTAGATCATTAGTGTCGGATCTAGATACCTCCACCCCAAATTAAGGACATGTTGGTAGAGGGTGCCCACAAAATCACGTTTGAGAGGGTATTCACGATCCCATAATGTGAAGACCAACTGACCACTAAATGGCCCTATATACGATGCTTATGTCTCTCTACCTTTGAGTAACAATTGATTATAGTCCTCCCCCACAAACATGGGGGGTGTAACAGTAGTTTACCCATGACATCTGTCCCGACTGAGCAATAAAGGAGGTGGGAGTTCTTAACCTGTATCAGTCCAAAGAGACCCACGTTTAACATTAGTGCTATCTGTGGGAATGAAGCGACAAAAACCAACCATGGTTCTACTAAGAGGCAAGGGGTTGCTAGATCTTAGGATTCTAGCACCCACAATAGGGAGGTAACTATCGGGGGGTGGATTCCAAATCTCGACCATCCAATCTCCCTAAATTAGTACCAGTAGCTATCATGCCAATTGATAGATTACAATGAAGCATTAAAGGGCTTGTAGCCTATCACATCTCGTCATTTAATATTTTCATAAATGTCGAGACGAGACCGAACAGGAAATCGAGAGCAAGTTTAAAATTTTTCGAGCAGAAATTTCCCAAGGTTTGTTGGATCGAGATGGCACTAGAGATGTCCTAGAGGGGGGTGAATATGACTTCTTGCACTTTTAAAATATATCTGAAAATAGATAGCACTAAATAGAGTTGTTGGTATTTTGTGTGGTGTGTGTGAAACAAGTGAAAGCTTGGCGGAAACAATCACACAAATGCACAAGAGATTTTATCCTGGTTCGGCCCTTCCCATATGCAAGTCTTATATCTAGTTCCCAAGTAACCTCTTGGAATTTCAATAAACTGCCAAGAACACTTGGCCTTCTCTCAACCTGAGAGGTATTACAAACTCACTTGCTTCCAAGCAAGTATTCCCTTTACCAAGGGGTACAAAGACTACCTACACCCGTAGGTCTTCCCTTCACAAGAAGGGCACAGCAGGAAACAAACCTCTTGTAGGTTATCTAATACAGAAACAAAGAACACTTGTGTGTCTGCCCAACTGGATCAACAGACACAGAATCAGAAAGAGACACAAATGAGAATTAAAGCTCTAACTCTTTCTGAATCTAAATGGGTGGACTGAGAGAGATCCATAGTTACAAAAGGGCCACCCAACACAGAAAGACTTCTAAATAACTAGAGAGCTTGGAAATTGTGGGCTGAAGAAACAGCTCTCTCTCTTTCTTTTTAGTAGAAGGCTTGTGAAGAGCTCTTGCTTGTAAATGCAGATCGGAGTTGAGTGTGTTGCAGGTTGGTATGTCAATATGTGTGTGTGTATGTGTTCTTGTTCAAACTTCGGCTTCTATATATGAGCTTCAGAAATCTTCCCGTTTGAAACTATACGTTGGAAGGTAGTCGTTGAAGTATATCCGTTTGAGAAGAGACTATGAGCTTCCTAGGTGTCTGTCAGATCTTCAGCTCTCCAGAGTCCAACGTCTTCAGGCTATGTAGCTAGATTCATGGCTTGATAGACAACTTCATCAATGTTTTGTAAACTCCATGCTCAAGGCCAAAGGCTAAATATGCTGCATTAATGTTTTGAAAATCTGAAAGGACAAGACAGACAGGGATACCTCCATACTTTTGAAAGTAGGTAAGATAAAGAAAATATAAAGCAAGAATGAGCTTAGATAGACAAAAGTTCAGAGCCTTTAATTAAGGATCAGATAGACAGTTGTATGGGGAATACAAAGTCTTTTTCTGAAAGTCATGGAGTTCTGACAGTGGTAGGTGAGCCCTGATAGATAGCCCATGTTGTTTATACCTACCATCACATTTATTATTTAACAACTGTCAAAATGAAGAAGAACTGAACTTCTGACAGAAAACAAGAGATCATATTATATTATTGCTACAGATCTTAACAATGATATGGTCACTTTGAATACAATTCTAACAGAATATTTAAGTGGTGGTAGAAAGACACAAATATTATTTCTGTAAGATATGTGAGTGTTATTCATTATGTAAAGGATCTCATAGGGATAACAAATAACTTGAGCTAAACAAGATTAAGATTTCATGGATTTTGTGGAATGACAAATTCATACAAAAATTACAAGTATCAGTACACAGAAGTTGATATATGATACTTCGACTTTTATGGAGTCAGAGTCAATAGAACTTCGACTATACGGTAGTCACAGAGAATCAAACTTCGACTTCTGAGGAGAGTAGTAAGAAATAGAGTCTTCGACTTCTGAGAAGTCTGAGTGAGAGCAAAAACAAGTCATGCTTCGACTTTCCAAGAGTCGGAGTCATGGCAGACTTCGACTTTTAAGAAGTCGGAGTTTAGCAAATAGATAATAGACTTCGACTTTTCTGAAGTCGAAGTAAGTCCAACTTCGACTTTTGAGGAGTCGGAGTAATGCCAAATTTTGACTTTTCTAAAGTCGAAGTAAGTCCGACTTCGAATTTTGAGGAGTCGAAGTGCTACCAGTTTCATCTATTAAAGCAATACTTCGACTTTTCTAGAGTCGGAGTCAGAGTTAGTATGATATACAATATACGCTATGGACTTAGAGAAAATTTTTATTTGTGTTGAAACTTAGATTCTGTGTAAGCATAAATTTTGTCTGGGATATATTATAGTAAATGTATATGAGAGCCTTTGTTATAGTAGTAATAAGATATATTAAAAGGTTTTGTCATAGCAAAAATATTATGATATATGTTTAGCAAATATAGATAATTTTTAGGGATAGTTGCTCAACAATTCTCCCCCGTTTTGTTAATGACAAAAACTTTTAAATAGACAGTGAAAACAAATTTCTTTTTCCAAAACAAGTGTTTTCAGTCCTATATATTTGTTTCTAACTTTCTTTCTCCCCCTTTGTGGCATTAACAGAAAGGACAATATACAAGGAGTGTAACGCCTCTCTTGGACCGAGTACAGTTAGACCAACTCACATTGGATCCAATAGAGGTATTATAGTGGAAAATATCCAACAATAGTCGGTACAGATTGAGATATTCATAAATGACAATTTAAATTCCAACAAATTGCAACGGAATATGGAACCAATTTTTCAATCAACAATGTATCCAATTACCAAGTCTAAAACATAAAGGAAGGATTGCAATAGTCCAAATACATAAAACTCAAAGTACATCTTATTCTCACATACATAAACTCTCAAGCACACACAAAGAAAAACACTAAGCCTCCACGTCCTCACGCTCCGAGTCAGAGTGCACTAACTCCTGGGTTTCCTCAGTTTCTCTTGAAATGTTAATCAAGTGTGAGTCTAAAAGACCCAGCAAGACACATGAAAGACAGTTCAAGATATATCATATACTAAGTTTAAAAACATGGTAGCATATTTCTTTTCACATCGTTGATACCATATAGCTCTTCCTATTAGCATATTCTAAAACAATTATTAATCATTTATCATATAAGATGGTTACTTAGCATGTAGAGTAAAACAATTCACATAGCATGTAGATATCATCATGAAACAAAGCATTTAACAATATCATGTGGCATGGCATATAGACAAAATCTTATAACATGTATTGAATATCATGTAGCATGTAGTTAATCATCATATAGCATGTAGTTCATTTGTCATGTAGCATGTAGTTCATTTATCATGTAGCATAGTTGCCGAGACATAGCCCCACTATTAATAGAGATCATGTAGCATGTAGTCATTCACTTATCACCTAGGCAAAACAGTGATGAAGTCATGGTTATTACGCAATACTGAGAAATGTCCTTCCCACCTTAACCAGTAGAACATGTCTACCTCTAGGATTTCAATCCGTTGCCTACGGATTCATGTAGGTCATTTCATGTAGGTGAACCATTACCATAGGGACATTCCATGGTGTAGTTCCATATAGGTATCTCTATAACACCAATGTCTCATTGGCCCATTCATTTCAGAAATGCAATAACATATATTGATGCAATTAACATTTATATGCAATTCTATCATGCTTCTTTTCATAAAATCATGCCTAATTAGTAAGATAACTATGCAAAATTACACAACATATTTTCTCAGTTCTGAAATCAAAACTCTAATGTACAATAGCTACCTATCATGATGCCATTTTTATTGATTACATCAAATCTGACATGCATACACATTCTCATATCTATTGATTTTCATGTACAATTTATGATTCAGAAAATCATAACAGTATGCATAGTGCTCCAAAAATTTCAAACTTTGGATAGTAAATCTATTTCTAATCATACCACGCACATGTAAATTTTCATAATTTTCTGAGTTCTGTAACATTTTCCATGATTAATCTCCATAAATTTGAACTACTTAACATGGTACAACAGTGAAAGAATCCTGCAATTACTATGTAAAAACTGAGTGCAATAGGTCTGTAGTTCCATCTAACAGCAGTACAGTTTCTAATTACAACATTACAGTATGGATCATACTTGCATCTATTTCATTTTTCATTTACTAAATCAAATAGAATTCTTTAAAAACAACCATACATAGTCCATACATCATTGCAATGACATGTCTACTATATAACAACACTGATTTACACAGAACATAACCTGACCGAAAAACTCCACACATGCATAAATCACAGTTGAGGAATAATGATCAGATTTGCAGAAAAAAAATAGCACTGATAAACTTAACGGCAAGGTATGTGACGTTTATACAGAGTCAACATCCACATATCCTGTCGTTAACATCAGTTAACGGCGGCACATAGCGCTGTTAACATATAGTAGGCATCTAGAAGCTTGTCGTTTACAAGAAACTAACGGCGGTCGATGTTGTCGTTTACATAAACTAAACGGAGGTCGATGTGGACGTTGAGTTCATTCATCCGGAAAACACAGAAACCTGCACATAAAATTGACAGAACTTAAACCCCTTCCCACATGTTATTTCAAAGGTTTAAAAATCTGTAAAAATAACAAATCTAAAAAATGTACTATCCTAAACCGATCCCCCATGCTACTTGCCTCTAACCCTCCTTCTGGAGTGACAAAGAAAAATCTGAAGATGCCCGCCTTGGCAACAAGGTAGTCCTCCACACTATCTTCAATCGCCCAAAATCGGCCACTAGCACGGCTCCCACGCTTGGAGATCCCTTCAACCATGGTCCTTGATGTTCCTCCTTGGTTCAACACGCTTCAGATCGCCCGAACGAAGTTTTGCAACCCTTTCTCTCGGCCCTCTTTTCTCTCTTCCGAAATAGTGTGAAAACCTCTCCCAAAGGCTAAATCTGGGTCTTATAAAGATCCCTACGGATTGCCTAAGCCTTAATCCTAACCCTTGAATCAGAAACGCCCCAAACCTTCCATTAAACGCTTTGGAAATGGCTAATTTCTTCTCCCCCAGAATGGTAACAACAAAATAGGCAAGTCTAGTTAACGTCAACCAGTGCTACCGTCGACCATGAAATTGACGTCCATCGATCATGTAGTCAACTTACTTGCTCGAAAAACCAAATATTCTAGAAATAATAAACAGCAAAATACCCTATCGTTAACAGACAGTAGACGACAATCGATCATGCCGCTAACTGTAGTCAATGTCAGTAGATATTGACGCCAAGTTCAACACAGTTACAACATACAATTAAATATAGAAACACATACACAAATGCATCATACATTTAAGTAAAAATTCTAGGGCACTACACCCTCTCCCCCTTAAAATAATCTTCGTCCTCGAAGATTGAGTTAGAACACTTACCGAACAACGGTGGATATTGCTTCTTCATCATCTCCTCAAGCTCCCAAGTTGCTTCTTCACGCGAGAAGTTCCTCCATAAAACTTTCACAAAAGGAATGGACTTCGATCTCAACTCTTGCACCTTCCGATCTACAATCTCTAAAGGCTGCTCCACATAGGACAAATTTGGCTGAAACTGCATTAGCTCATAACTAATCACATGAGCCGGATCCCGAACATATCTTCTCAACATGGACACATGAAAGGCCGGGTGTACTCCTGACAAGGATGGTGGCAAAGCTAGTTGGTATGCCACATTCCCCATCTTCTTCACTACTTCAAAGGGACCAATGAATCTCAGATTCAACTTACCTCTCTTCCCAAACCTCACTACACCCTTGGTTGGCGACACCATAAGAAATACATGATCTCCTACCTCAAAAGCCAAGCCTTTCCTTATAGCAACTTGAATTTTTCAAAAAAAAAATAAAAATTTAATATTATAAAAAGAAAATCAATTAATTAGAAAATCATAGAAAAGAGAATTAAATAAAATCCATTAAACAAAGAGGACTAATGAGCTTTGTTAAATGGATCCTCAAAAATTTATTGGGCCAAAATAGGGAATTTAAAAGGTGGAATAATAAGGAAATACCCTAAATTCATAACTTAGATATTACAAAAATATAAAAGGGGTAATAAAGTATTAAAATAAGTAGTTTGAGTTGGAATTGGATTCCTAACTCTACCCTAATGGCTTGGCCACGAATTTAACTCCCATCCTAACCCAAATAGGAAGTGGAAAGCTTAGAAGGAGGATAGAAATAGGAAATTTAGAATTAAATAGGAGTTAGAGTCCTATTAGGAAATAACAACCCAATGAGCTTAAATACTCCTTAAACCCTCTATGGCCAGCCCTAACACGTTGCTGAGGCTTGTTGGACGTGGAGAGGAGGCCAAGGAGAAGGAGAATTCGTGGGGAGAAGGATCCCTCAAACTTCAACCCGAGTTCTTCATGTTCTAGCCCTAGAAGAGAAAAAGAGTCAAAGGTAGGCATTCTCACGAGCAAAAACTATAAAATTTCGTCTGCAGATTGTTCCAACCATCAGGAACAAAAGCCCTATGGTTTCATAATTTTCTATCGAGCCAATATTTTCTTCTTGATTTTTGAAGTTCTGCACTCGTCATGACTCCGACCCTTCATCTAAATTCTAGAACTCCATGAATACTTGACCCCATACCACGAGATTTTAACTAGAGATACTGATGGATGTTAGGCATCGTTTGCCCCTAAAAGCCCTAAATTTCATCCATCCTACTGCTCGAATTAATTCTTGCATCATAACTGTACACTGTTCCATGTTCTTGTGAATGAACCTATTTGAAGCATGCCGAAACCATGTCTGTCTTCAAATTCCTATTTACTGTAAGTACTTTCGCATGTATAGATCAGTATGCAAGTGATTTTGCAATTTTTCATCGACTGTACATTTAGTTCTTCATTTTCGAACGTCCCTGTGTCAAGACAAGGCAACTTGGACCGCAATCCAAGGAGCTATCCTTTCCCCGCTCGGACTTAGGCGCAGGACCTGAGAACGCGACGGCCCGATAGGCCACATTCTCAGGGCTGATCGCGATAGAACTACCTATCACGTTCTGAACGCAACAGGCCCGGTCGTCGCGACCTGGCAGGCTACCGTGACCGACCTGTGTGACCTGTGCAAGTCCCTGTTGCGTTCTCATCTGACCCTGTCGCGACCCTTACAGGGGTATGTCATGATCTAGAATTTTTGTATGGAAACCCCCTATTTATGCAAGTCTTGATTTTCTACAGCAATATCATGCCCTGTTAACTCTCTTAAACACGGTAAACGAAGTTGTAAATCTTGGATATATTTTAATTAATTAAAATCGTTCACATGACCTTTCATGTCCATGAACTTTCATCACACATACACACACTTTGAACCATCAATATGGCTTAACTTGGCATGGAAATTGTTGTATGTAGAAAGATTATCTAGAGGGGGGGGGGTGAATAGAGAATCTTCAGGAAATTTTAATGCAATCAGTAATTTAAAATTTTCTTTTATGATCAAGCAAATTAGATACTCAATTCACAATGCAAGCAGGGCACACGCCACACAAGAGAGAGGAATTTTAAGGTGGTTCGGCTCCAGTGAGGATACCTACATCCACTCCTCACTAAACCAGTGAGGTACCACTACAAGAACTCCTGAGAGAAGTTCTCAAACACCCGCTGATTCACAGCTTCTTCACATTAGCTGATTCACAGCTTAATACACCACTGATACATAGCTTCAAACCAATTGATTCAATCACACCTCATGAATGATCAATCCAATCTACTTCACAAAGAAGCAGATAACACACAATTCAAATTCTCAAAAAAATCGAAATGATAAAAATGAAGATGTGCCAGGAGGTGTTTAGAGATCTTCAAACTCCCTGCTCATGATTCAATGTCGAGTTCCAGCACTTCCAATCTTCAGATTTGGTCCCACTTCAGATGAATTTTCTTCAAACTCTGTCTCAATTAAATCACAGGGATCTATGTTGAAGAAGCTTCACGATCCTCTGTTCGCAAAGGCTCAACACCAGCTTTTCGAAGCTTCAATTTACGCTTGATTCATCAATCTCTCCATCTGATCATAGCTCCGATCTGAAATTGCATCTTCGTGCTCCTTCAGATTCTCTGATCTACTCCCTTCTTCGCTCTCTACAATTTTTTCCTTCTTTCACAGCATGCAACACTACTTTCTTTTTACGGACTGGAGCACTTCATATTTTTGTTACCTAATTTCGCAGGATTCTGTACAGTGGGCCCCTCAACAGATTCTTCCAAAAGTGGAGAATCTTTTTGCCGCCAAGCATCGGCGCCTTCCAGAATAGCTGACGTGTTCAGAAAGGATCCCAGTCGGTTGGCCTAGAATCACGTCCCCACGTGATGACTTCTACATTCTTGAAAAGATTCTAAGTGTACTAGTGTTGACACTTCCAGGGGCTGGTGTCGACACACACACATTAATTCAAAAGGAGGCACACTTCTCAGTTTTCAAGGACACGTGTCAAACCTGAGATTTCCAAGATATTAACTTGTTCTTCCTTCTGAGTAAGCCTGATTGACTGTTAGTGTCGACCTTAGGTACAGCTAGTGTCGACCTTAGCTTCATTTGACTCCACAGCGAACTCTACCCTTGCTTAGTGTTGACCTTATCATCACAGAGTGTCGACCTTATCAAAGTTGTATCTCCTCAATATGACTTGAAAACATCTCTAGTGTTAACTTGCTCTCTGAATAGCGCTAACCTAACCAGATCTTATCTCCTCATTACATCACCCATGGACAACTAGTGTCGACCTATGTTCTAGATAGTGTTGACCTTATCTGATAATAACTCATTTTTCTTTGATCCAGTTGAGTTGTTCCTGCAAAACAAATGATGTGTGTCAACTGTCTTTAAACTTTACATTTAATATGACATCATCAAAACCAGGGACACAACAATCTCCCCCTTTTTGATGATGGCAACAAATGATGTTTGATCTTTGAAAGTTGAAAACATTAAATCATCCAATCGTTCAACTTATTCACAAGTAAACAGTCCATTGAAACAATTTAAACAACAACCATATTATTTTCATTCAAAAGAGACACTGATGTTTTCATTCATTCAACAGAAGCTCTCCAAAAAAAAATCAACAGATCAACCATTAAGAATCCTCCCCCTTTGACATAATAAAAAAGACAATAAACTCAAGAAGGAGGAGGTGATGGCTGCCTAGGAAACAGTCTGTGCTCAATTCTTGAAAGATGAAAATTTAGATCCTCATAGTTGTCGGAAAGATATATTTGAACTGCATTGAATCGGACATTCAGAAAATCTGTCAACTTGCCAATCTGATGTTCAATGACAACTGGCACATTGTCAACACCATGAGGCATAGTCGAGGCTACTGCAGAGGAGGTGGCTTGATTGCTGTTATCAGACTCATTAATGTCATGTAATCTCCAAACTTTGTTAAATTCACCTCTCATCAGCTGTAACTCTTTAGAGATATCTTCATTGCTGGATCTCAGAAGGTTCATTCGATGAAGAATCAATCTAACAGATTGAGACAAACCAGGAATTGCATTGAAGTTTTTTGCACTCTGCTGAAGTTATTGACCAATAGATTCAATCTTGTCAAAAATCTTAGCCTGAGTAAAAGCTGCTTTATCAAAAACATATCCAATAGTATGAACCAACTGATCAGACCTGACTTTTGTAAACCTATGGATCTGTTCTTGCATGTCTACATTTGTTTGCAGATGGTTCTCAATCATTTCCAATCGGTTGTCGAACAGTAATGCTTGCTTCTCCATCTTGGTATTCAGAAGATCAAGACTTTTGTGGACAAAAGCAAACTGCTCTTCTAGAAATGAAATAAGAGAAGGAGGAATTTGAGCTACTGAAGTGGATGATGATGGAATATCGTGCACAGATGGAGCAAATTGAGAATGAGTAATATGAGGAGAAGAGATATGAGGTGGATCATGTTCAGGAGCATAAAAAATAGGAACAAATGGAGGAGAAGGGATAGGAAGAGACTGTTCTGGTAAAATATCCTCAGGAGGAACATATTCCTGACCTTGGTGAACTTCCTCAGCAAGATGAGCCTGTTCCTGCTCCAAGACAACATTGTCATCCTCTTGTTGACCCCAGTTGAGCTTCATAAATTTCACAATGTGACTCAAATCATACATATGAAATTTGGCAATCTTTTGAACCTTTGCACTAGCAAAAGAAACACCCAACAACTGAAATATTGAGGTTAGATGAGCTGCATATGGCAAACTTCTTCTCAACTTTGGAATAGTCACTTCATGAATCAGTTGACAGAAGATAGTAGCCAAATTGATTCTCACCTTCTTTATCAGACAGAACATAATGCATCTTTGTAAAATTGTTACTCTCTGCCTCCCTCCTCCCTGAGGGGTTAAGATGGTAGTACACCAATGGTGCAAAAGTCTGTGTGCAGGTGGAAATCTGTTGGCATTCAAAAGTGACACTTTTGCTTGATTTTCATCAAGCACATTATGTGGCTGGCCTGTCAGAATTGAAAAAGCCTCATGTGCACTGAAATGAAGATCCTGTGGGTTATAACCCTCATTGGGTATACCTAGCAATTGACTTACAATATTATTTGTGAGTACAACATTAACTCCTCTTACACTGGACTCAAGAGAATGTTCTTACTGACTAAGTTGCGGAAAAACTCTTTAACCAATAGAGGACAGTGTGTCCTATGTACATCACAAAATCTGTCCATCCTTGAAATTCCAGCAACTCAAGAAGTTCTGGTACCAAATTGGACATACCTTCATCATGAATGTTGATGATTCTTGGATGTAGGAGAGATTTGTTTCCAATGATCATCCTTTTTGATCTTGGGGGTGTCTGAACCTCTTCTTCATCTTCATAATCAGCAGTATCATTCTCGTATTCTTCTTCTTCCTGTTCTTCGTCAGGAGATTGCACTTCAGGATTTTTGTTATCATTGTCATCTTCATTTTCTTTTTCTTCATTGTGCTCTGTGTTTGCATTTTCTTCATTTTCCTCGACTAGCAGTTGGTCATAGTTATCAACTTCAGTTTCTTCTGAGGACTCTGACTCATTTTCAGTGGATTTCTGTGACAGATTTGACATCTCTTCCTGCTCATGCTGATGATCATAGCCATTTCCCATTTCCTGGGAATTAGGGCTTTCTCCAAGAACATCCTGAGACCCTTGCTGGCTGGAGGCATTCTCCTCAAAACTACTTAGGTCAATAAATTCAACTTTTTCTTACCCTTTGAGAAGTTCTTTTCCTTAGCAGTGCGAGGATGGGAGAATCTACGGCTTGAATAAATAGAAGCAGCAGCCTTCTTCTCACGAAACACAATCCCCTTTGCAACTTTGGCTTGTCTTTCTAAATCAAGAAACTCATCTTGCTTCCTCTTCCCATCACGATGAGGCTGCAGCTTAGGAGCCATGACAGGAAGGAGTGTATCAAGAAGGAATAGAAGCGGGGATGCAGTTGCAGGAGAGACAAATCTCCTGGAGAGAGTTGAGGAAGAAGAAGGGTTTTTCGAAAACACCTTTTAAGAATGGAGGCATCCGAAGAGACGTGACTGAAAAGGTGTCGACCTGCTCTGGGAGTAACATGATCGTGCGGAACAGTAAAGGGTTATTGTGTTCCAGACCGAAAAGGTAAAGTAGTGTTGACTCTATGATGAATAGTGTCAACACTAAGGAATTTTAGATTAAAAATCAAACTTCAAAAAGTTTGATGAAGTGTCATTTCACTATGATCCACTAAATTCCTTGAAGATCCTGGAAAAGTTAACAACGACTACGCACCTTTTTTTTTTACACCATTTCTCATTATTATTCAGATCAATGGTTTGAAAATTATAAATTGTTGGATTAACCATAAAAGAAAAATTGAAGAACCCATGAGAGTAAATAACAAATAAGAGAAAGAAAAACCTTTAGATAAAGAAATTGCATCAGTATTAAACCATTTACTCATCACATGTATCAGGGTGACATTGGAAGATTATCTGAGCATGCTAAAATGTGTTGAAAAAGATAAATCTATCTTGATTCTTCCAGAAAATTGAATTTTTTGAACATCACACATAATTTTTTTAAAAAAATTTGATAATACAAATGAACAATCTGATTTCCCTCATTTTCATGCATGAGCCCATGTTTTGTACACACCAGAGTCCCTAATTACTCATTCAGGAAATCATTTTGCTTCAGGAAAAATTAAGATATATCTTTTCATGTAAGGATACATGTCTATCAAACACCAGAATCCCCAATTACTCAGACTTCATTAAATTCGTTTTGAAATCCTGAGCAGAATTAACTAGCTCATCATGACATACAATGAAACTCTAATTTTATCAGAGATTTGCAGTTTCTTAGAGCATAGACATTGTTCTGCCATTTGTAAAAACGTTATCAACCAAAACATTTATGGGTCAAGAAGATTCTTCAAATCAATATATTTCAGAAGCCTTGAAAATCTGACCAAGGAAACCAAGTTACATGAATTTTCAAGGTTTAATAGAAATGCACTTCTCACTAAAAGAACTTCTTTCTGCACTATTAGTTAATTGATATGAATTCTTCAAAGAGTTTTTAATAGTTAAACTAGAAATTTAAAACTCTTAAACCACAATCTTTCAAATTCTGAGATAATGGAGTTTTTTTTTTTAAAGGTACTTGAAATTAACTCCCCCTGAGAAAATGCCTAGAAATTTTGCTTCTCAAAGTGAAATTACTTCCTTTAAAAAAATGATGAACCAAGAGAAATAGTTAGCAAAAGAAGAACTCCCCCTCAATGAGTGCACAAAGACCTTTTGTACTTGGCGGAGACATATACTCACGTATAGTGAAAGAATCCAGACAAGCTTGACCTGTTCTTCTTCAACTCACCATTTCATATACCACTTAGGTCAATGCAAAGTTTGAGACAAGAATTTTATTTGCTGGAAGGAGAAGGAATTTATTTGCTGAAAAGAATCAAGGATGTGTGAATTGACAGAAATGGCAAAAATTTTGGTGTGAAAGAAAACAGTGTCGACTCTGTTGTCCATAGAGTCGACCTTAGATAGAAAGCACTTCTTAGAATCACAGTGAAATTTTCACTTCACTAACTTCACAAGAACTGATTGCATTCCACCTATCTCATCTGACAAACTGACCCATCAAACATTGATTTTCATCCAATTTCCATCTCATTTACATGGCATAATTCACAAAGAAATTTAGCAGCAACCAACAAGAACTTATTTCAGCACTTTCACCCATTTAAACACATTATCACAGCAATTTCAACACCGTCACTCATGGATCAAACAAGCACAACCCAAGTTCTCTTCTTAAGCAGGAAAATCTTTCATTGCACAAGGGTTTAGTGAAAATATCAGCAACTTGTTTTGATGTTTCAACAAAGTGCAATTCAAATGAATTTTTGCTTACTTCATCTCTTAAGAAATGATGCCTGATTTCTATATGCTTGGTCCTAAAATGCTGGATTGGATTTTTTGCTAAGCAAATTGCACTTGTGTTATCACACAATATTGGGACACATCCAAGATCTACTTGGTAGTCTTGGAGTTGATGTTTAATCCATAATACTTGAGTTCCACAACTTCCTGCGGAAACATATTCTGCTTCTGCAGTAGAGAGAGCAACTGAGTGTTGTTTCTTGGAAGTCTAAAAAACTAAACATCCTCCCAAAAATTGGCAATAGCCACTAGTGCTTTTTCTATCTAGCTTACAACCAGCAAAATCCGCATTAGAGTAAGATATCAAATTAAACTCATTGAAGACAGATACCATAATCCCAACTCTTGAGTTCCAGCAAGATATCTGAAAATTCTTTTTTCTGCACTCAAGTGGGATTCCTTAGGACAAGCTTGAAATCTAGCACACATGCACACTGAAAATTGAATATCCGATCTAGATGCTATCAAATAGAGTAAGGAGCCAATCATACATCTGTACACTTTTGAATCAACTTGTTTACCTTTCAGATCTGCATCTAAACTCACAGATGTGCTCATTGGAGTTGTCATTGATTTTGTGTTTTCCATTTTGTACTTTTTCAGCAAATCTTGAATGTATTTGGATTGGTTTATGAAGATTCCCTCCTTTGATTGAACAACCTGCAGTCCAAGAAAAAATTTAAGTTCTCCCATTAGACTCATTTAAAATTTATTAGCCATTAGTTCTGAGAATTCCTTGCATAAGGAGGACTTTGTTGATCTAAAAATAATGTCATCGACATATATTTGGACCACCAAGATATCCTTATCTTGAATTTCTGTAAAAAGTGTTTGATCAACCTTACCTCTTGAATGCCCTTTACTTGTAAGAAAAGAACTTAATCGATCATACCAGGCTCGTGGATCTTGCTTCAGACCATACAAAGCTTTGTTTAGTTTATACACATGATCAGGAAGGTTAGTGCATTCAAAACCAGGAGGTTGTTCAACAAACACTTCTTCCTTCATTAAACCATTTAAGAAGGCACTCTTTACATCCATTTGCTGCAATTCAATACCATGAGCACAAGCAAAAGCAAGCAAAATTCGGATGGCTTCAAGCCTAGCTACTGGAGCAAAATACTCTTCAAAATCAATACCAAATTCCTGATTATAGCCTTTTGCTACTAGCCTAGCTTTATTCCTTATTACCTTCCCTTCTTCACTAATTTTATTTCTAAAGACCCATTTAGTTCCAATGACACTTTGAGATAAAGGTCTTGGAACTAAATGCCACACTTTATTTCTCTCAAATTGATTTAACTCCTCATGCATTGCATTAATCCAACATGTGTCTTTTAGAGCATCATCTATGTTCTTAGGTTCAATTTGAGACACTAGAGCTATTTGATCAAGTTCAGAAATTGTTCTAAAATGAGATATTGTCCTAGGAGGGTCAAGCAAGTTACGAGTTATACTTTCCTGTGAATGATCTCTCAGCACTCTTACATTCATCCCATCTCTTTCTTTCAGTTCATTTTCTGGTTCATGTGCTTCACAGTGATCTGAGTTCCTTTTGGTTGCATCTTCTCTTTCCTTTTGTCCTTTAGAGTCTTCTCCTTCCAGAAACTCCCCATCTTGCTTTTCTCTACATGATTCAACATCGAATTCATCAAAAGTGATATGAGGAGATTCTTCAACAACTTGATCTTTTACATTAAAGATGCGATATGCTCTTGAATGATCAGAGTAGCCTAGGAATATTCCTAAGTCACTCTTGGACTCAAATTTATCCAACTCATGTTTGTTTTTTTTCAGAATGAAACATTTGGTCCCAAAAACCCTAAAATGTGCAATAGATGGCTTCTTAGCTTTCAGTAATTCATAAGAAGTCTTTCTGCAGAAAGGTCTTACCATGGCACGATTTATTATGTAACAAGATGTGTTAACCGCTTCAGCCCAAAACTTCATTGGCAGACCACTTTCAATTAACATGGTTCTTGCCATCTCCACAAGAGTTCTGTTTCTTCTTTCCACAACTCCATTCTGTTCAAGAGTTCTTGGTGATGAAAACTTGTGGAGGACTCCTTCCTTCTTGCAAAAATCCTCAAAGTTAGCATTATCAAATTCACCACCATGATCTGATATAATTGAAATAATTTTGAACTTCCCTTCATGTGAAACCTTCTTATAAAAATCATGAAACTCAGTGAAAGCATCATTTTTGTGTGCAAGAAAGTAAACCCAGGTGAATCTAGAAAAGTCATCAACCAAGACATATCCAAATCTTTTTCCATTCAGACTGTTTGTCCTTGTGGGACCAAACAAGTCCATATGGATAAGTTCGAAAGATTTGGTGGATTGATTTTCTAATCTACTTTTGAAGGTTTTTCTAGTTTGCTTACCTTGAGAACATGCTTCACACAATTTTAAGTTATGTTTGAAGGAGATATCAGGCAAACCTTTAACCATGTTGAACTTAACCAATTTATGAAGTACACTGTAGCTAGCATGACCTAGTCTACGATGCCATAAACATGCTAAATCATTTTTATTTGCAGTTAAGCATATATTAGTGTTTTCAGATTCATCAATATCTACCATGTACACATTATTTGCTCTTTTTCCAGTAAACTTAACAACATCAGAATCAGGTTCAAAGATAGTGCACCCCAGAGAATCAAACATTACCTTGTGACCTTTGTCACACAATTGGCTTATGCTCATAAGGTTATACTCCAGACCTTCCACTAGAAGAACTCCATCAATTTAGTTGGTTAGATTCCTACCAACCTTACATGAGCCAATGATCTTAGCTTTGTTGTTACCTCCAAATGAAACATGTCCAGCCTTCTTTTTGGATAAAAGACAGAATTTGTCCCTGTCCCCTGTCATATGTCTTGAACAACCACTATCTAAGTACCACAAGTTCTTCTTGGCTGTAAGACATACCTGCACACACACAATAAAAAAGAATTCTTTGGAACCCAAGTACATTTGGGTCCCACAATGCCTTCAAAAACAAGAACACGGGAAAGTAGGTCTTTTGGAATCTAGACTTGTTTATTCACCTTTATATTATTCTCATTCATGAAATTATGCTGATTTTCATTTTGTTTCCTATTTTCATAGTGTTTTGAAGCATTTCCTTTTGTGTTTTTTCTGTTAAGCTTTTTCTCCACATTTCTAGAGTAAGATCTGAACTTGGTTTGATTCCCCAGCCTTTCAAGATGTTGAGTTTCATTTCTTCTGATGAAATCATAGGCATGTGTCGACACTCTGAAGGGATAGTGTCGACCTGAATGATTCCATTTTGACCATTTCTGATTATTGATGTTAGTGGATCTTGATTTCTCATGAGCCCATCTGGTGGGAGGCCAATTCGGAGATGATGTTGGCCTACTATTTGTCCAATTTCCCAGATTTTGTGATTTTCTATATAATGGTGTCGACCTATCAAAGGTATAGTGTCGACCTTGCCAGACAGGTGATTTCAGCTTTTTGTTCCTTTGAAATACTTGTTCATTTTCAGCTTTTGTTGTCTTTCTTCCATTTTTTTCTTTGTTGTAAACCAACTTTGCTTTTCCATCCTATTTTGTATCCTTTCCAATTTTCACATTTCTCTGTCCTGTTGAAGTGGAAGCTTTAGATGTTTTTGAAGAAATGAATGTTATAGTTTTCAGTCCTAATTCCTTCTTCTTTGTGGGATTAAAACCTATCCCTTCTTTGTTAAAGTTTACTCTTGTGCCTAGAAGAGCTTCAAGATTGTTCTTGCCACTCACAAATTTTTCAAGAACTTCCTGCCTTTTGTTTATTTCATTTTGTAGAACTTCAATTTCCTTTTGTCGTTCAGTGTTAACACTGTGTAAGGCTGCATTCTTTTCAGAGACAAGAGCTACTTCATTATGAATTTCAATATTTTGATTTTTCAATTCACTTACAACTTCTTTTAAAGCATTTATCTCTTGTGAACACTCTTTTTTTTTTCTTCTGTTAAGATGTTCTGAGAGGAATATTTTAGTTTCTTTTTGAGCATTTTGTTTTCCTTTTTAAGAGCATCATACTGGTCCATAAGTTCGAAGTAAACATGCTCCCAATCTTTCAAACTGAAATCCTTAAATAAGGAACTTACCTCTTCTTCTTCTTCTTCAGTTTCTATAGCCATCAAACAAAGCTTTGAATGAGTGTCCTCAGCATCTGAGCTTTCCTCCTCTTCATCTTCTTCTTCTTCACTCCAGGTACCGACCATAGCCTTTAGCTTATTCTTATTCCATCTGGGTTGAGTTTTCTTTTAAATCTCAGGACATTCAGACTTGACATGTCATGGTTTTCTACAATTGTAACAAATAATTCTATAATTCTTTTTATTTGCATTTACTTTGGGTTTTGACAGATGATTGTTGTATGGTTTATTTTTCAGAAAACCCTTACCTTCTTTTCTCAAAAATTTCCTGAACTTCCTAGTCATCAATGCAAACTCACCTGAGTCATCTTCAGAGGTGGATGATTCACTGTCTTCGGTAGCCTCCTTTGTGCTAGGACTTGCTTTAAGAGCAAGAGGCTTCTTCTTCTTTAGATCATCCTCGATTCTTTTTAACCCCAACTCATATGTCATTAAGGATCCTATCAACTCATCTACATTAGTTGTGGATAAGTTTCTAGATTCTTCAATAACAATGGCTTTAGTATGCCAAATGGGTGTTAATGATCTAAGAATTTGTCTAACCAATTCCTTATCAGTGTAAACTTTACGCAAATGTTTTAATCCATTTGTTAGCAAAGTTAATCTGTCATACATTTCAGAGATAGTTTCATCATGCTTCATTCGAAAAGCCTCATATTCAGAAACTAACATGTTAGCCTTAGTTTCGTTTACCTAAGATGTGCCTTCATATATTACCATAAGGCGATCCCAGATCTCTTTAGCACTTGAGCACGATGAGACTCTTGAAAATTCAGTTGGGTGCAGTGAGCATTGCATAATATTCATTGCACTCCATTCGCATTTGACTTCTTGATCTCTTCAGGAGTCCACTTCTCTTCATCTTTGGACAGCTCATAAGGTCCATTGTTCACAACTCTCCATATTTGATGGTCTTGAGCTCGCAAGAAAACCTGCATACGAGTTTTCCAATACGCATAATTAGTACCACCAAAATAGGGCGGTCTATTTACAGAATGACCCTCAGCAATGTAACCCCTAGATTCCATCATACACAAATCTCTCCTGGACGTGAAACCAAATAAATTGGAGAACCAGGCTCTAATACCTCGTGTTGTATGTAGAAAGATTATCTAGAGGGGGGGCGAATAGAGAATCTTCAGAAATTTTAACGCAATTCAGTAATTTAAAATTTTCTGTTATGATCAAGCAAATTAGATACTCAATTCACAATGCAAGCAGGGCACACGCCACACAAGAGAGAGGAATTTTAAGGTGGTTCGGCTCCAGTGAGGAGACCTACATCCACCCCTCACTAAACCAGTGAGGTACCACTACAAGAACTCCTGAGAGAAGTTCTCAAACACCCGCTGATTCACAGCTTCTTCACATTCGCTGATTCACAGCTTAAATACACCGCTGATACACAGCTTCAAACCAATTGATTCAATCACACCTCATGAATGATCAATCCAATCTACTTCACAAAGAAGCAGATAACACACAATTCAAATTCTCAAAAAAATCAAAAAGATAAAAATGAAGATGTGCCAGGAGGTGTTTAGAGATCTTCAAACTCCCTGCTTAGGATTCAATGTCGAGTTCCAGCACTTCCAATCTTTAGATTTGATCCCACTTTAGATGAATTTCCTTGAAACTCTTTCTCAATTAAATCACAGGGATCTATGTTGAAGAAGCTTCACGATCCTCTGTTCGCAAAGGCTCAACACCAGCTTTTTGAAGCTTCAATTTACGCTTGATTCAGCAATCTCTCCATCTGATCATAGCTTCGATCTGAAATTGCATCTTCGTGCTCCTTCAGAGTCTCCGATCTGCTCCCTTCTTCGCTCTCTGCAATTTTTTTCTTCTTTCACAGCATGCAACACTACTTTTTTTTTAACGGACTGGAGCACTTCACATATTTGTTACCTGATTTTGCGGGATTCTGTACAGTGGGCCCCTCAACGGATTCACCCAAAAGTGGAGAATCTTTTTGCCGCCAAGCATCGGCGCCTTCCAGAACAGCTGACATGTTCAGGAAGGATCCCAGTCGGTTGGCCTAGCATCACGTGCCCGCGTGATGACTTCTACATTCTTGAAAAGATTCTAAGTGTACTAGTGTTGACACTTCCAGGGGCTGGTGTCGACACACACACATTAATTCAAAAGGAGGCACACTTCTCAGATTTCAAGGACACATGTCAAACATGAGATTTCCAAGATATTAACTTGCTCCTCCTTCTGAGTAAGCCTGATTGACTGTTAGTGTCGACTTTAGGTACAACTAGTGTCGACCTTAGCTTCATTTGACTCCACAGCGAACTCTGCCCTTGCTTAGTGTCGACCTTATCATCACAGAGTGTCGACCTTATCAAAGTTGTATCTCCTCAATATGACTTGAAAACATCTCTAGTGTTAACTTGCTCTCTGAATAGCGCTAACCTAACCAGATCTTATCTCCTCATTACATCACCCATAGACAACTAGTGTCGACCTATGTTCCAGATAGTGTCGACCTTATCTGATAATAACTCATTTTTCTTTGATCTAGTTGAGTTGTTCCTGCAAAACAAATGACGTGTGTCAACTGTCTATACATTTTACATTTAATATGACATCATCAAGAGATGAACAAATGAAAGAGGAGTGCTAACTACCTTGGAAAAGGAAAGGAGGGGCAGAAGTGTACCTGGTCCTGTGAACGCAACAAGCAAGCCGTCGCCTTGTGTTGAACGCGACGAGGAAGGTGCCGCTTTCTGGTCCTCAGAACGCGACGTGCTGTCCGACACCTTCTGGAGATCGCGACCAGGTGTTCATCGGTTTTGCTTCAGAAGATGAAGACCGTGGGTTCTGTTCTTCCTGCTCCTTAGCCGGCCAAGGGGCAAGAGCTGTTGAACCACTCTTTATTACCTTCATATTTTGGTGCTAACAAAATTTATGATGTAACTTAAATTGAACATTTTGTTTCATCTGTGTCGCATCAATCTCATAGCAAAATGCTGAGTCTCACATTGATGCAATATGGCGCACTAAAATGCTAAATCGATGTTCATTCAATATACATCGATTTTTATTCAAAGTGCCACATCGATTTCACTAACAACGATTTGATAAGTCACACAACGATTTGATTGTGTAATGATTCGTTAAGTGAAACATCGATTTGATCGCATAACGATTTCATAAGTGAGAACAACGATTTGCTCTCATAACGATTTTGGTTCTCATAACGATTTTATAAGTAAGAACAACGATTTGCCCTCACATCGATTTGCTCTCATATCGCTTTTGGTTCTCATAACGATTTTATAAGTAAGAACAACGATTTACCCTCACATCGATTTTCCTTCTATAATGATTCGTTAAGGCTCATAACGATTTGATAAGTGAGCGCAATGATTTGCTCTCACATCGATTTGCCTTCTATAATGATTCGCTAAGGCTTCACAACGATTTGATAAGTTTCACATCGATTTGCTTGCCATAACGATTTGATCATCATAACGATTTCATAAGTAAGAAACAACGATTTGCTTATCACATCGATTTGATAAGTCAAACATCGATTTGCTTATGATTGAACATCGATTTGGCCATCAAATTACCTATACTTATAACATCGATTTGCTTTCACGTAAACATCGATTTTTTCCAAACATCGACTTCATGTAAACATCGATTTATATTCAGATGTTTCAAATATGTTTGGCGCCTAATGAAAAGTCAAATATCTTCTGACAAAAAGACTGCATGCATATCTCAGAGTTGTGTTAGAAGAAGATATGAACTACTATTTTCAGCATGATAGCAGAAACACAGTGGTATGCACCGTTTATCATAAACACTCTTTTGTGCTAACACTCTCTTCTATGCTTACAGACCTCGAAGACCACCAGAGTCTGATTAAGACAAATGAAGAGAAGATGAGCACCGGCTAGAACTCCAACGGATCTCTTCAACGGATCTATTCAAAAGCTGCTCATATAAAAGATGAAGCAAGGTTGAAAGAATAGCGTGTGCTTTGCTGAAGATCTTTGAAGGAGTGTGCATCATGTGAGGAACTTCAACTCCACACACACTCAAAGGAAAAGAGAGAAAGAGCCTGAGCCCAGAAGAAGTGTTCAAGCATCTGAAGCATTCAAGCCTTCAAGCTTTCTTTTCTCTCTTCATTCTCTCTCTGAGCTCATTGTAAATTTGGGGGAGAGTCCTTAACTGTGAGCTAGTTCTTAGTGTTCATCTTGTATAGCTCTCGGTCTGATCTTTCTTTTCTAAGAAAGATTTCTGTCCAGCTGTAGGACTGTATACAGTGTAGAACATAGCTAGGGGTTTGTGTCTAGCAGAACTGCACTGGGGTTTGGACCAGGAGGTTTGCTTCTGAGCCTGTAAAAGAAGTGGGCTGCCTTCTTGCCCGGGAAAGAGAAGAAGACCAGCTGGGGTGCTCGGTGTTGTAGTGTCCTTGAGGGGGACTGTACCCTTGGTTAGTGAAATCCCAAGAGGTTGCTTGGGGACTGGACGTAGGACTTCCATGTGGGAAGGGCCGAACCAGGATAAATATCTTGTGTTATTTGTGTGATTGTTTATTTGCTTCCGCACTGCTACTCTTTATCACACTAAACTAACCAAACTTTCAAGTGATAATTTTTATGTGTTTAAGTTTCTGTTTCAGATTTCAGAAAAACCTATTCACCCCCCCTCTAGGTTAGCTTGCTGCCGTACCAAAAGGGCCAACAAGTGGTATTAGAGCGGGTCTCTGAACATTCAAAGAAGATCCAACGATCTTGGAGCAAAGATCCATGGCAGCTCAAGGATATGCTGAAGGACAATCAGTCACCAGACCTCCATTCTTTGATGGAGAAGACTACCAATATTGGAAGATGAGAATGGAATGCTTCATTCGGGGCACAGACTTTGATCTGTGGCAGATAATTGAGGTAGGTGACTTTGTTATTATTCCTGTTGAAGGCACTACTGCCATTACACCTGCTGATAAAAATAAACTATCTCTAAATTTTAAAGCAAAAAATTATTTATGTTGTGCTTTATCTAAAAAAGAATTTAGTAGAGTATCTGCATGCAAATATGCTAAAGAAATTTGGGATAAACTACAAATAACTTATGAAGGAACAGATAAAGTGAAACAAACTAGAATAGATATTCTTGTTTCAGAATACGAACAATTTAAAATGCTTCCAAACGAAAACATTACTACTATGTATAATAGATTTTCAAGCATAGTAGTAGGTTTAAATTCTCTTGGTAAAACTCTTTCCAATGAAGAAACTGTTAGAAAGATACTTAGGTCTTTAACTGTTTCTTGGACACCTAAAGTAACTGCTATTGAAGAAGCCCATGACTTAACCAAATTGTCAATTGATAATTTAATAGATTCTCTCATGGCACATGAAATAAATATGGAGCGACTATCTGAAAGCTCATCAAAGAAAAAATGTACTAATGCTCTTAAAGCTGTAGCTGCTCCTTCTTCTTGTAGTTCACAAGATACAGATTCTGAAGACAGTGATGTGGATGAAGTATTGTCCAAACTTCAGAAGATTTTAAAGAAAAAGAAAAACGGATCAAGAAGGATCCAAAGAAAGGAGAAAAAGGAGAAAGAACCAGTCTGCTATGAATGCAAAAAACTTGGACATCTGAGACCAGATTGTCCAAGACTCAAGAAGACTGGTCAAACCGAAAAGCCCAAGAAGCAGCACAAGAAATTTAAAAGAAAAGCCATGGCAGCTGCTTGGGAAAATAATGAGGCCACAAGCTCAGAATCCTCAAGCTTAGAATCAGAGAAAGAGCAGGTAAATCTAGCTTTCATGGTGGGACTAGATGAGATACATTCTGACTCATTCTTTAATTCATGCACAAATTCAGGGTCAGAATCTGAAAACTTGGAAGAAGTCTTTAATGAACTTTATGATAAACACAAGGTTGTTGTAAAAGAATTGAAAAATATCAAGAACAACCTTACTTGTTTGGAAAATACTAATTCTGATCTTAAATCAGAAATGGAACAATTGGAAAAACAACTTAAAGACAGTAAAGATAATAATCATCTTTTAAATGAAGATTTGAAAAACAAGAATAATGAGAAATTAAAGTTAAAAGAAAAATTTAAAACTCTAACTAAAGAAAATCTTTATTTAAAAGAATATGTTGAAAAGTTAATTAAAGGAAAAACATCTTTAGCCCTATGCTTAAAATGGTCAAAATATGGAAATAATAAACAAGGGCTTGGATACATACCTTCAGAAAAAGAAAAACAAGCAACAATTCCAGGTAAATATCCTTTACCAAAATTTGTAAAAGAAACCAACACACCTCAAAAAAAGAAACCTGAAATATCCAAGGTGCATCAAAATAAAAAGGTTTCTAAAAGGTTTGTTCAAATCAAGGGCAATCAAAACTGCAAAATAAACTATATTCATTGTTGCTCTCATTGTAATAAATTAGGACACACCGTAAATACCTGCACAACAAGGCACCTAGTTTGGATTCCGAAAGGATACTTTTATGCATCTAACCATCAGGGACCCAAAACGATTTGGGTACCTATTTTTGAGTAATTTGTTTGCAGGTTAGCCTTGGAGCATCAGGTTCAAGGATGCTCAAGGCAAGAGTGACTGCCAACTCTTCATCCAAATCTCATATGAAGAGGGAGTAGTCACAAATATTGAATTTTTTTTTAATTGCTACTAACAATGTTTGCAAGTTTACTATTAAGATGTATGCAGATAAAAATCTTGAAGGCTTGACAATCAACATGTATAAGGTCAAGAGCAACAAGATCTGACTTGCCTCACATTAAGGGGGAGCCTCATGCACAGGGGGAGCCTTCACTAAGGGGGAGATATTCATTGAATATCTATTATTGTTGAACCCTTCAATGGTAAGAAATTTTCTCAAAGGAAATAGAATGCATGGTAAGATCCTTCCTTTTTGGTTAGTGACAAAAATGGGGAGAATTTGTATGTTCTATGAATTTTCTGCATTTTCTATGCTTCATATATTTGTGTAAGAAAATTCACATAAATTTTGTCATCACCAAAAAGGGGGAGATTGTTGATGTGATACCCCGAAATTTTTATTCATTTTATATTGTGCATGTATAATTATTTGTTGTGTGTATAGTGTGTGTATTCAATTGTGCGTATTATAATTTTTATATACCTTATGAACTCATGCATGTATATATATGATATTTTTCGTGAGAATAGACAATTAGCTAAATTGATGTGTATTGTGTATACTAAAATACTAGGCTTGTAATACTTAAGTAATACTATGCATGCTAATCTAATTACCGATGTGCATGTTATGTTTATCTATTTCATGCATAATGTATATAATTATGTTGTAAATGCCTATATATTTATGCATATGATAATTCAAGTATGTGCATGCAAGGATTTCTTTTGTTGTATAGATTATTCATAGATAACTTATTCCAAATTGTATCTTAATATATTATGCATACTCTATCTAAATCCTAAAGTGCATACTATCATGCCTATTCCATGGAAGTTGTGTGTAAATATATATATATATATATGTATGTTACCTTATGCATGTGCTATCTATCTATTTAATCCTATGTACATCAATTCATCTATAGTATATGAATAATACATAGATAAAATTGTGCATGTAATAGGTAAATTGTTGCGGACCATGTAAGTATATGTGTGCTATTTTGTACAAGTATAAAACATACATAATTGTGCATGCATTATCTAGTTATCAATGTATGTAAATCTTATGCATATGGTGCATGTTGTACACATAGTAAGAAATTATTATCATACACTTTGTAAGTAATCATGAGTTTATTTCTTAGCATGCAAATTATATATTTAACGTGTGTAAATTATCTAATTATTGAGGTGCCTATTGTATTTAATTATTTTAATGCACATAGTTAGTGTTATGGATGTGCGTATGTATACATACATGTGTTATCCTTGTTTAAATAATATTTATCTACTTTAAGCGTGTTAAATTATTTAGGGTGTGTGAAGTATTTGGATGATAATATGCATACAATATTTAACTAGTAATGAACACATTTTAATCATAGGTTCATGCGTAACGTATGTAATTATGCAATGTGTACGTATATGTGCATATATGTATGTATTGATGCATATTGTTCGTAATTATGATTAGTGTAAGTTGTAATTAATTAAATATTACATAATGCAAGTATTTTATGTGGTAATGATATATGAAATTATATTTACATATACTAAATTATTTTAGTGCATTTATACATTAAATTTTAGGTCTGACAGAGTTTCGGCTGCACAGTGCTGCTGGCGGCCAGGACCTGGACGCCAATACACTGTTGGCGTCCAGCCCTGGACGCCAACACCCAGTGGGCGGCCACCCCCTGGACGCCAACCCCATTCTGGCGGCCAGACCTTGACGTCAACCTGTCAGTTGACTACAACCGATGTTGACGTTAATATCCTGCTGCGTAACGTTTCCAGAATTGTTAATGTCCGTGTTTTGGCTAGTTTCATATTAGGAAACCCTTCCTAAACCTTGGGTAACCTACCCTAATGCGTACCCCAACCCTTGAACCTATAAAATACCCACTCTGGGATGAGGGAAAGGCTTTCAACATTTGGTGAAAACCCTAGCTCCGAGATGGTGAAAAGCTGAACTTTAGAAGGCCGGATCCGTCAACTGGAGGTGTTCCCCGAAGAGCTACAACATCTGGAGGATAGCCTATGCATAGGAGAAGAAATCCCAACTCCGAGGGGCCATCTACATCGACAGGAAAAGAAGATCTAAGGCATTTTCGAGCACCTTTTTGACAGGGCCGAAAAGGGCTTCACCGACGATTCTGATCTTTGTAGACTTTTTAAGAGGCAAATAAACCTAGATCTTGATCCTATACATGTCCCCTAAGTCTTAGGTATTTTTACGGATTTTTCCTCGCGTCCAGGAACCCCGAATTCACCATTGTATGAAAAGTCGTATGTATGTGCTGCTAGGAGCAGGTTGAAGGCAACATAGGTTGCAGTCAAGTTCTTCAGAAGAAGTTGACGGCAACATCCCTTGACGTCTACTTCTTCAGGACCTGAAAATGTGCTTTTTGATTTTGTTACGCTGTTTAACTGACTTCTGGACATAGTTAAATACTGATATTTTTATTGGTGATCGTATACAGTCATTAGGTCATGTCATAATGTTGCCTAATTTTTCTGTGAACCGTGTTAATTATGAAAATTCAATAACTGTACTATGTGTACTATATAAGCATGTTTAAATAGGGCATGAATGGAATTACTGTAGGTTAGGATTTCATAAATTTTACATGACAGTATGAGTACTAATATTTAACTTCTAAACTGTTAGTACATAACCATGATCATATGTACCATGTTTAATGATGTTTCGATAAATATGACTGAAATCTGTTTTAAATTGTAGAAATTATATTTACTGTTCGAAAAATCCAGAAAAATGAAGATTTGATATGTTTACTGTTAGTAACCTGGGATAAAAATTTGGAACTAATCTGATGACAGTAATAGTAATTATTAGTTAAACTATGCGGATTATTCATATTTGATATGATAAAAACTAATCTTATGTAATTCAGTAATTTGCTGCATGTTTTGAATTGTAATAGGAGTTGTTTACTTCTGAAAAACCATAGTATCATGATCAGGTCAAATGAGATATAGGCAAATGGTAAATAAGGTATGAAGAGGGATTAAATAGTATATGAACAATACGTGACTAGTGTGTGAAAATGTGAATGAGTGAATGTGTAATAATTGGGCCAAGAATGACACTGCTACCCTAGAGGCTTCGAGAGCTGTACATAGAAAAGTCCCTATGGAAGGCTCTACATTGTAAAGGTTTGTCCTAAAGGCATTAGGAAAAACCCGGAGGTGGACAAGTACCATTGGATAGGGTGGAGAGGGCTTCTCCCGGTCTGCGCAGTTACCAAGATTCACCACTTCATTGCCTAGGTAGTGGGTATGTGATATGAGTTGTGTTATGAGTTATGTGATATGAGTTATGTGTTATGAGATGTGATGAGTTATGAGTACGAGATATTGGTTTGTGTCCTCTAATAGGTAGTTAGGACTATGTGTCATGGCATTTTAAGTAATTGGAATATGAATAAAGTGTAAGATTATATGCGAATGTGGCACATGATGAGTGCAAATGATATGATATGTGATAAATGAAAACCAAAGAGTAAATGATGTGAAGAATATGTGAAAAGATATGTAAGAGACAGTTAATGTTATTGAAAGTGTACTTGCATGTGAAAACCGATTTAGTAATGCATAATGTTCATGTTTTCATGCATTAATTACCTCATTTGCAATATCATGCTTATCATCATGTCATGTAGTTTATTGTTCTTCATGTAATAGTGTATGTGAATAAAAATGAATAACCATGTCATTTATGCAACATGAAAATGAAAATGTAGAATTGTAAATGAGATAAGATAACATATGAACAAATGTAAATCCATGTAATTGAATGTAATTCATGTCAAAACAGCAAGTAAAGTGTAGTTATGAAGGTGATAAATACATGTAATATTAATTAGGTTCCATGCTAGATGTGATGTTTGCTTAGTACAAAGTTTCATGCTTTAGTAATTATTGTTGCCAACCAATTTGACCATGTTTTAACTTCTCAATTCATGTTATAAAATATGAAACCATGTGTATGAGATGTATGTACATTTAAAACAGCAAGCAAAATGTGAAATAAATATGAAAAGTGCATGTGAAAAGTGAATAGTCATCATATTAGTTTGTTCATTCTTTATGTCTAATTCTATGTTCTAGTTGTAGAAATATGTCATGAAATGAATTAATGTGGAAATGAAGGAATCATGCTATGTGTTAAGTGTAGAGAATATGTACAAGTGTATAGTAATAGTATCCATGATTTAGAATAAACGTATGATAGAATGAAGCATGTCTAGGTGATTAAAAATGTGTTGATAGCTAAGAGTATGTTTCGTATGTTTAGGAGTTTAAATGATAGTATGTATTCATGAGTGTTTAATAGCTTAATGTGAATGTGATATGTTTAAGATTAAGTCTTTGTTTTACTTGCTGAGTCTTTGGACTCACCCTTGCTTCGGCGTACAGGTTGACAGGTATCCCGTGCTAGGGGGAGAGACGCTATCTTGGAGGAGAGGCTTTTGAGGAGCAAGTAGTAGTTGTATTTTCCTTTCATAGTTTGAATAAAAATGTTATTGGACAATGTAGCTCTTTCATCATGTAATAATGTGGACATTGTCGTTCTATTTTTGCACTATATAGACTGTGGAATATGGGATGGTGATGGACTAAGTTAAATTGTTGAATTTATTCCGCTGAAATAATTGCTATCTACGTACTTTTCAGCCTATCGGCTAGTGTTGGGTTTTATCCCACTGTAATGAGGCTCTTTATACCGATGGGGATTGGTATAATGGTACCGGTATGAGGAGGGTCGTTACAGAGATTGGTATCAGAGACCAAGGTTCAGATTGTACATGGATAGACCATCATCACCACAATATTGCAAAGTCTTTATAGGAAATTGTCCATAAATATAGAAATTACTAATAACGAATGGAAGATAGTTAAGGAAGATAGTTAGGATTAGTAACCTAAATTCTAACTAATTAACTATTTTGCAGATTATGGCTGGACGTGGTAGACGTAATGCTCAGTCTAGGAGGTATGAGCAGAACCGCAAGTTAAAGAATTTCGTGAAAGGACTCAAACCATCATTGAGGACTAGGCTTTTAGAGCTTGATTCCCTTACTTTGGAAGAAGTCCTAGGCGTGGCGACCAAGCAAGAGAATAAGTGGAATCATATCAAGGAGAAAATGAAGCTCAAAAGGAGGAAGCACCAAAACCATTCCAAAGTCAAGATAGGAAGATGAAGAAACTCAAGGAAGGTCAACAATCAACTGTGGCATCAGGCAGTGAGAAGCCCGAATGCATTCATTGTGGGAAGCGTCATTGCGGGAATGCATGTTGGCGAATGGAAGGAAGGTGTCTTGGATGTGGCAGCGAAGAACATCGGCTTAAGGAATGTCCGAACCTGAAGATGAAGTTCATCTCAAGAGATGCTTCATCAGTAATCATAAAAGAGCAAGGATTAGTCGGAAATGATCTCGGCGACGTCATTACAGGTACTTGATTCGATCTTCGAGGACGAAGATCTTTTTCAAGGGGGGGAGAGTGTGATACCTCGAAATTTTTATTCATTTTATATTGTGCATGTATAATTATTGTTGTGTGTATAGTGTGTGTATTCAATTGTGCGTATTATAATTTTTACATTCCTTATGAACTCATGCATGTATATATATGATATTTTTCGTGAGAATAGGCAATTAGCTAAATTGATGTGTATTGTGTATACTAAAATACTAGGCTTGTAATACTTAAGTAATACTATGCATGCTAATCTAATTACCGATGTGCATGTTATGTTTATCTATTTCATGCATATGTATATAATTATGTTGTAAATGCCTATATATTTATGCATATGATAATTCAAGTATGTGCATGCAAGGATTTCTTTTGTTGTATAGATTATTCATAGATAACTTATTCCAAATTGTATCTTAATAATATTATGCATACTCTATCTAAATCCTAAAGTGCATACTATCCTGCCTATTCCATGGAAGTTGTGTGTAAATATATATATATATATATATATATATATATATGTATGTTACCTTATGCATGTGCTATCTATCTATTTAATCCTATGTACATCAATTCATCTATAGTATATGAATAATACATAGATAAAATTGTGCATGTAATAGGTAAATTGCTGCGGACCATGTAAGTATATGTGTGCTATTTTGTACAAGTATAAAACATACATAATTGTGCATGCATTATCTAGTTATCAATGTATGTAAATTGCATGCATATGGTGCATGTTATACACATAGTAAGAAATTATTATCATACACTTTGTAACTAATCATGAGTTTATTTCTGAGCATGCAAATTATATATTTAAACGTGTGTGAATTATCTAATTATTGAGGTGCCTATTGTATTTAATTATTTTAATGCACATAGTTAGTGTTATGGATGTGCGTATGTATACATACATGTGTTATCCTTGTTTAAATAATATTTATCTACTTTAAGCGTGTTAAATTATTTAGGGTGTTTGAAGTACTTGGATGATAATATGCATACAATATTTAACTAGTAATGAACATATTTTAATCATAGGTTCATGCGTAACGTATGTAATTATGCAATGTGTACGTATATGTGCATATATGTATGTACTGATGCATATTGTTCTTAATTATGATTAGTGTAAGTTGTAATTAATTAAATATTACATAATGCAAGTATTTTATGTGGTAATGATATATGAAATTATATTTACATATACTAAATTATTTTAGTGCATTTATACATTAAATTTTAGGTCTGACAGAGTTTCGGCTGCACAGTGCTGCTGGCGGCCAGGACCTGGATGCCAAGACACTGTTGGCGTCCAGCCCTGGACGCCAACACCCAGTGGGCGGCCACCCCCTGGACGCCAACCCCATTCTGGCGGCCAGACCTTGACGTCAACCTGTCAGTTGACTACAACCGATGTTGACATTAATATCCTGCTGCGTAACGGTTCCAGAATTGTTAACGTCCGTGTTTTGGCTAGTTTCATATTAGGAAACCCTTCCTAAACCTTGGGTAACCTACCCTAATGCGTACCCCAACCCTTGAACCTATAAAATACCCACTCTGGGATGAGGGAAAGGCTTTCAACATTTGGTGAAAACCCTAGCTCCGAGATGGTGAAAAGCTGAACTTTAGAAGGCCGGATTCGTCAACTGGAGGTGTTCCCTGAAGAGCTACAACATCTTGAGGATAGCCTATGCATAGGAGAAGAGATCCCAACTCCGAGGAGCCATCTACATCGACAGGAGAAGAAGATCTAAGGCATTTCCGAGCACCTTTTTGACAGGGCCGAAAAGGGCTTCACCGATGATTTTGATCTTTGTAGATTTTTTAAGAGGCAAGTAAACCTAGATCTTGATCCTATACATGTCCCCTAAGTCCAAGGTATTTTTACGGATTTTTCCTCGCGTCGTGGAACCCCGAATTCACCATTGTATGAAAAGTCGTATGTATGTGCTGCTGGGAGTAGGTTGAAGGCAACATAGGTTGCAGTCAAGTTCTTTAGAAGAAGTTGACGGCAACATCCCTTGACGTCTACTTCTTCAGGACCTGAAAATGTGCTTTTTGACTTTGTTACGCTGTTTAACTGACATCTGGACATAGTTAAATACTGATATTTTTATTGGTGATTGTATACAGTCATTAGGTCATGTCATAATGTTGCCTAATTTTTCTGTGAACCGTGTTAATTATGAAAATTCAATAACTGTACTATGTGTACCATATAAGCATGTTTAAATAGGGCATCAATGGAATTACTATAGGTTAGGATTTCATAAATTTTACATGACAGTATGAGTACTAATATTTGACTTCTAAACTGTTAGTACATAACCATGAATATATGTACCATGTTTAATGATGTTTCGATAAATATGACTGAAATCTGTTTTAAATTGTAGAAATTATATTTACTGTTCAAAAAATCCAGAAAATTGAAGATGTGATATGTTTACTGTTAGTAACCTAGGATAAAAATTTGGAACTAATCTGATGACAGTAATAGTAATTATTAGTTAAACTATGCGGATTATTCATATTTGATATGATAAAAACTAATCTTATGTAATTCAGTAATTTGCTGCATGTTTAGAATTGTAATAGGAGTTGTTTACTTCTGAAAAACCATAGTATCATGATCAGGTCAAATGAGATATAGGCAAATGGTAAATAAGGTATGAAGAGGGATTAAATAGTATATGAACAATACGTGACTAGTGTGTGAAAATGTGAATGAGTGAATGTGTAATAATTGGGCCAAGAATGACACTGCTACCCTAGAGGCTTCGAGAGCTGTACATAGAAAAGTCCCTATGGAAGGCTCTACATTGTAAAAGTTTGTCCTAAAGGCATTAGGAAAAACCCGGAGGTGGATAAGTACCACTGGATAGGGTGGAGAGGGCTTCTCCCGGTCTGCGCAGTTACCAAGATTCACCACTTCATTGCCTAGGTGGTGGGTATGTGATATGAGTTGTGTTATGAGTTATGTGATATGAGTTATGTGTTATGAGATGTGATGAGTTATGAGTACGAGATATTGGTTTGTGTCCTCTAATAGGTAGTTAGGACTATGTGTCATGGCATTTTAAGTAATTGGAATATGAATAAAGTGTAAGATTATATGCGAATGTGGCACATGATGAGTGCAAATGATATGATATGTGATAAATGAAAACCAAAGAGTAAATGATGTGAAGAATATGTGAAAAGATATGTAAGAGACAATTAATGTTATTGAAAGTGTGCTTGCATGTGAAAACCAATGTAGTAATGCATAATGTTCATGTTTTCATGCATTAATTACCTCATTTGCAATATCATGCTTATCATCATGTCATGTAGTTTATTGTTCTTCATGTAATAGTGTATGTGAATAAAAATGAATAACCATGTCATTTATGCAACATGAAAGATGAAAATGTAGAATTGTAAATGGGATAAGATAACATATGAACAAATGTAAATCCATGTAATTGAATGTAATTCATGTCAAAACAGCAAGTAAAGTGTAGTTATGAAGGTGATAAATACATGTAATATTAATTAGGTTCCATGCTAGATGTGATGTTTGCTTAGTACAAAGTTTCATACTTTAGTAATTATTGTTGCCAACCAATTTGACCATGTTTTAACTTCTCAATTCATGTTATAAAATATGAAACCATATGTATGAGATGTATGTACATTTAAAACAGCAAGCAAAATGTGAAATTAAATATGAAAAGTGCATGTGAAAAGTGAATAGTCATCATATTAGTTTATTCATTCCTTTATGTCTAATTCTATGTTCTTTGTTTTACTTGCTGAGTCTTTGGACTCACCCTTGCTTCGGCGTATAGGTTGACAGGTATCCCGTGCTAGGGGGAGAGACGCTATCTTGGAGGAGAGGCTTTTGAGGAGAAAGTAGTAGTTGTATTTTCCTTTCATAGTTTGAATAAAAATGTTATTTGGACAATGTAGCTCTTTCATCATGTAATAATGTGGACATTGTCGTTCTATTTTTGCACTATATAGACTGTGGAATATGGGATGGTGATGGACTAAGTTAAATTGTTGAATTTATTCCGCTGAAATAAATTGCTATCTACGTACTTTTCAACCTATCGGCTAGTGTTGGGTTTTATCCCACTGTAATGACGCTCTTTATACCGATGGGGATTGGTATAATCGTACCGGTATGAGGAGGGTCGTTACAGAGATTGGTATCAGAGACCAAGGTTCAGATTGTACATGGATAGACCATCATCACCACCATATTGCAAAGTCTTTATAGGGAATTGTCCATAAATAGAGAAATTACTAATAACGAATGGAAGATAGTTAAGGAAGATAGTTAGGATTAGTAACCGAAATTCTAACTAATTAACTATTTTGCAGATTATGGCTGGACGTGGTAGACGTGATGCTCAGTCTAGGAGGTATGAGCAGAACCGCAAGTTAAAGAATTTCGTGAAAGGACTCAAACCATCATTGAGGACTAGGCTTTTAGAGCTTGATTCCCGTACTTTGGAAGAAGTCCTAGGCGTGGCGACCAAGCAAGAGAATAAAGTGGAATCATATCAAGGAGAAAATGAAGCTCAAAAGGAGGAAGCACCAAAACCATTCCAAAGTCAAGATAGGAAGATGAAGAAACTCAAGGAAGGTCAACAATCAACTGTGGCATCAGGCAGTGAGAAGCCCGAATGCATTCATTGTGGGAAGCGTCATTGCGGGAATGCATGTTGGCGAATGGAAGGAAGGTGTCTTAGATGTGGCAGGGAAGAACATCGGCTTAAGGAATGTCCGAACCTGAAGACGAAGTTCATCTCAAGAGATGCTTCATCAGTAATCATAAAGGAGCAAGGATTAGTCGGAAATGATCTCGGCGACGTCATTACAGGTACTTGATTCGATCTTCGAGGACGAAGATCTTTTTCAAGGGGGGGAGAGTGTGATACCCCAAAATTTTTATTCATTTTATATTGTGCATGTATAATTATTTGTTGTGTGTATAGTGTGTGTATTCAATTGTGCGTATTATAATTTTTATATTCCTTATGAACTCATGCATGTATATATATGATATTTTTCGTGAGAATAGGCAATTAGCTAAATTGATGTGTATTGTGTATACTAAAATACTAGGCTTGTAATACTTATGTAATACTATGCATGCTAATCTAATTACCGATGTGCATGTTATGTTTATCTATTTCATGCATAATGTATATAATTATGTTGTAAATGCCTATATATTTATGCATATGATAATTCAAGTATGTGCATGCAAGGATTTCTTTTGTTGTATAGATTATTCATAGATAACTTATTCCAAATGTATCTTAATAATATTATGCATACTCTATCTAAATCCTAAAGTGCATACTATCCTGCCTATTCCATGGAAGTTGTGTGTAAATATATATATATATGTATGTTACCTTATGCATGTGCTATCTATCTATTTAATCCTATGTACATCAATTCATCTATAGTATATGAATAATACATAGATAAAATTGTGCATGTAATAGGTAAATTGCTGCGGACCATGTAAGTATATGTGTGCTATTTTGTACAAGTATAAAACATACATAATTGTGCATGCATTATCTAGTTATCAATGTATGTAAATCTCATGCATATGGTGCATGTTGTACACATAGTAAGAAATTATTATCATACACTTTGTAAGTAATTATGAGTTTATTTCTGAGCATGCAAATTATATATTTAAACGTGTGTGAATTATCTAATTATTGAGGTGCCTATTGTATTTAATTATTTTAATGCAGATAGTTAGTGTTATGGATGTGCGTATGTATACATACATGTGTTATCCTTGTTTAAATAATATTTATCTACTTTAAGCATGTTAAATTATTTAGGGTGTGTGAAGTACTTGGATGATAATATGCATACAATATTTAACTAGTAATGAACACATTTTAATCATAGGTTCATGCGTAACGTAAGTAATTATGCAATGTGTACGTATATGTGCATATATGTATGTATTGATGCATATTGTTCTTAATTATGATTAGTGTAAGTTGTAATTAATTAAATATTACATAATGCAAGTATTTTATGTGGTAATGATATATGAAATTATATTTACATATACTAAATTATTTTTGTGCATTTATACATTAAATTTTAGGTCTGACAGAGTTTCGGCTGCACAGTGCTGCTGGCGGCCAGGACCTGGACGCCAAGACACTGTTGGCGTCCAGCCCTGGACGCCAACACCCAGTGGGCGGCCACCCCCTGGACGCCAACCCCATTCTGGCGGCCAGACCTTGACGTCAACCTGTCAGTTGACTACAACCGATGTTGACGTTAATATCCTGCTGCGTAACAGTTCCAGAATTGTTAATGTCCATGTTTTGGCTAGTTTCAGTTTAGGAAACCCTTCCTAAACCTTGGGTAACCTACCCTAATGCGTACCCCAACCCTTGAACCTATAAAATACCCACTCTGGGATGAGGGAAAGGCTTTCAACATTTGGTGAAAACCCTAGCTCCGAGATGGTGAAAAGCTGAACTTTAGAAGGCCGGATCCGTCAACTGGAGGTGTTCCCTGAAGAGCTACAACATCTGGAGGATAGCCTATGCATAGGAGAAGAGATCCCAACTCCGAGGAGCCATCTACATCGACAGGAGAAGAAGATCTAAGGCATTTCCGAGCACCTTTTTGACAGGGCCGAAAAGGGCTTCACCGATGATTCTGATCTTTGTAGATTTTTTAAGAGGCAAGTAAACCTAGATCTTGATCCTATACATGTCCCCTAAGTCCTAGGTATTTTTACGGATTTTTCCTCACGTCCTGGAACCCCGAATTCACCATTGTATAAAAAGTCGTATGTATGTACTGCTGGGAGCAGGTTGAAGGCAACATAGGTTGCAGTCAAGTTCTTCAGAAGAAGTTGACGGCAACATCCCTTGACGTCTACTTCTTCAGGACCTGAAAATGTGCTTTTTGATTTTGTTACGCTGTTTAACTGACTTCTGGACATAGTTAAATACTGATATTTTTATTGGTGATCGTATATAGTCATTAGGTCATGTCATAATGTTGCCTAATTTTTATGTGAACCGTGTTAATTATGAAAATTCAATAACTGTACTATGTGTACCATATAAGCATGTTTAAATAGGGCATGAATGGAATTACTGTAGGTTAGGATTTCATAAATTTACATGACAGTATGAGTACTAATATTTGACTTTTAAACTGTTAGTACATAACCATGATCATATGTACCATGTTTAATGATGTTTCGATAAATATGACTGAAATCTGTTTTAAATTGTAGAAATTACATTTACTGTTCGAAAAATTCAGAAAATTGAAGATGTGATATGTTTACTGTTAGTAACCTGGGATAAAATTTGGAACTAATATGATGACAGTAATAGTAATTATTAGTTAAACTATGCGGATTATTAATATTTGATATGATAAAAACTAATCTTATGTAATTCAGTAATTTGCTGCATGTTTAGAATTGTAATAGGAGTTGTTTACTTCTGAAAAACCATAGTATCATGATCAGGTCAAATGAGATATAGGCAAATGGTAAATAAGGTATGAAGAGGGATTAAATAGTATATGAACAATACGTGACTAGTGTGTGAAAATGTGAATGAGTGAATGTGTAATAATTGGGCCAAGAATGACACTGCTACCCTAGAGGCTTCGAGAGCTGTACATAGAAAAGTCCCTATGGAAGGCTCTACATTGTAAAAGTTTGTCCTAAAGGCATTAGGAAAAACCCAGAGGTGGACAAGTACCACTGGATAGGGTGGAGAGGGCTTCTCCCGGTCTGCGTAGTTACCAAGATTCACCACTTCATTGCCTAGGTGGTGGGTATGTGATATGAGTTGTGTTATGAGTTATGTGATATGAGTTATGTGTTATGAGATGTGATGAGTTATGAGTACGAGATATTGGTTTGTGTCCTCTAATAGGTAGTTAGGACTATGTGTCATGGCATTTTAGGTAATTGGAATATGAATAAAGTGTAAGATTATATGCGAATGTGGCACATGATGAGTGCAAATGATATGATATGTGATAAATGAAAACCAAAGAGTAAATGATGTGAAGAATATGTGAAAAGATATGTAAGAGACAGTTAATGTTTTTGAAAGTGTGATTGCATGTGAAAACCGATGTAGTAATGCATAATGTTCATGTTTTCATGCATTAATTACCTCATTTGCAATATCATGCTTATCATCATGTCATGTAGTTTATTGTTCGTCATGTAATAGTGTATGTGAATAAAAATGAATAACCATGTCATTTATGCAACATGAAAGATGAAAATGTAGAATTGTAAATGGGATAAGATAACATATGAACAAATGTAAATCCATGTAATTGAATGTAATTCATGTCAAAACAGCAAGTAAAGTGTAGTTATGAAGGTGATAAATACATGTAATATTAATTAGGTTCCATGCTAGATGTGATGTTTGCTTAGTACAAAGTTTCATGCTTTAGTAATTATTGTTGCCAACCAATTTGACCATGTTTTAACTTCTCAATTCATGTTATAAAATATGAAACCATGTGTATGAGATGTATGTACATTTAAAACAGCAAGCAAAATGTGAAATTAAATATGAAAAGTGCATGTGAAAAGTGAATAGTCATCATATTAGTTTGTTCATTCCTTTATGTCTAATTCTATGTTCTAGTTGTAGAAATATGTCATGAAATGAATTAATGTGGAAATGAAGGAATCATGTTATGTGTTAAGTGTAGAGAATATGTACAAGTGTATAGTAATAGTATCCATGATTTAGAATAAACGTATGATAGAATGAAGCATGTCTAGGTGATTAAAAATGTGTTGATAGCTAAGAGTATGTTCCATATGTTTAGGAGTTTAAATGATAGTATGTATTCATGAGTGTTTAATAGCTTAATGTGGATGTGATATGTATAAGATTAAGTCTTTGTTTTACTTGCTGAGTCTTTGGACTCACCCTTGCTTCGGCGTACAGGTTGACAGGTATCCCGTGCTAGGGGGAGAGACGCTATCTTGGAGGAGAGGCTTTTGAGGAGCAAGTAGTAGTTGTATTTTCCTTTCATAGTTTGAATAAAAATGTTATTTGGACAATGTAACTCTTTCATCATGTAATAATGTGGACATTGTCGTTCTATTTTTGCACTATATAGACTGTGGAATATGGGATCGTGATGGACTAAGTTAAATTGTTGAATTTATTCTGCTGAAATAAATTGCTATCTACGTACTTTTCAACCTATCGGCTAGTGTTAAGTTTTATCCCACTGTAATGACGCTCTTTATACCGATGGGGATTGGTATAATCGTACCGGTATGAGGAGGGTTGTTACAGAGATTGGTATCAGAGACCAAGGTTCAGATTGTACATGGATAGACCATCATCACCACCATATTGCAAAGTCTTTATAGGGATATGTCCATAAATATAGAAATTACTAATAACGAATGGAAGATAGTTAAGGAAGATAGTTAGGATTAGTAACCTAAATTCTAACTAATTAACTATTTTGCAGATTATGGCTGGACGTGGTAGACGTAATGCTCAGTCTAGGAGGTATGAGCAGAACCGCAAGTTAAAGAATTTCGTGAAAGGACTCAAACCATCATTGAGGACTAGGCTTTTAGAGCTTGATTCCCGTACTTTGGAAGAAGTCCTAGGCGTGGCGACCAAGCATGAGAATAAAGTGGAATCATATCAAGGAGAAAATGAAGCTCAAAAGGAGGAAGCACCAAAACCATTCCAAAGTCAAGATAGGAAGATGAAGAAACTCAAGGAAGGTCAACAATCAACTGTGGCATCAGGCAGTGAGAAGCCCGAATGCATTCATTGTGGGAAGCGTCATGGCGGGAATGCATGTTGGCGAATGGAAGGAAGGTGTCTTAGATGTGGCAGGGAAGAACATCGGCTTAAGGAATGTCCGAACCTGAAGACGAAGTTCATCTCAAGAGATGCTTCATCAGTAATCATAAAGGAGCAAGGATTAGTCAGAAATGATCTCGGCGACGTCATTACAGGTACTTGATTCGATCTTCGAGGACGAAGATCTTTTTCAAGGGGGGGGAGAGTGTGATTGTAAGGCCCTCTAATTTTCGTCGCATTATTTGCAATTATGTGTATATGTTTATGCTTGTGTATGTATGTACATATTTACGTACGCATTAATTAGTATAATTACGTGTGCATGTGTTTATATTAAGTATAAATAATGTATATATTGCATGATGATAGTGTGGATATAATACCATATACATATTGCATGTATATATGCTGGATATGCATGGTTTTCTGCATAATTAGGGTTCTGGCCGAAGGCCACCTTGGCGTCAACCCTAGGCTGTTTATCTGGTGTCAGCGTCCAGACCTGGATGCCAACACTAACTCCGGCATCCAGCGATATGGACGCCAACTTCTCTGACCTGCATGCGTTGCAGAGCCAGAAAATCCGGGAGCAAGGCATGGCCACCATTGGGGGGATGTCCCCCAACGGCTCTAAGGCTGTCAAATCGGTATGGTGAGTGGGTGAGAGGCTCTCATTAGGTCTGAACCCGAATTTGGTCTCTCCCACTTCTCACTTCACCTTGCAAGAGGAGAAATAGAGGAGAGAAAAACCCTAGAGAAGCCTGTGAGAAAAACCCATTTTAGAACCAACAAATCCGACCCCTTGGACCTTGATCCGGCTTCCCCCTGCTGCAAGGAGGTTGCTGGACCAACGAGGAAGGCTTCCCCGACATCCCCTCGGCGTGGAGATCATCCAGGAGCCCGGAGGAGAGATCGTTTGGAGGCACTTCTGCAACTTCTTGGGACTGCCCAAGGAGGTCTTCACCAAGCCTCTAAACCCCTTAGAAGAATTTTTGAAAGGCAAGTGACCTATCCTTGATGTCCCCTTATGAGTCTAGGATGGTTTTGTGAATTTTAAGGATTTTTCCTCGAGTCCTAGACCCTCCAATTCACCCAAGATTTAGAGCTCGGGTCTGTGTTTCTGCACAGACCTGGTTAGACGGCAAGGTCCCTGGACGTCCAGATCATCCTTGGAGTCCATCGACCATGCCGCTGACCCTGAGTCAGCGGCCAGAGACCGCCGTCGAGTTCTTCTGGACAGAACAGTGAGCTGTTCTGTCCCTCTTATACATTAATTTCGGCATGTTTTACGTGATGAGGATATATGGTAAATCTTATACCCTATGTATATTGTGCATTGTGTGTGTGAATGAATGTGGTGTGATGGTGAATGTGGGTTAATGGTATCTTTTAAATTTGTGAGCATGACTTGTAGATATTTTGCAAATCCATGTTCCATGATTTGGATTAGTTGAATGTCTTGGTTACAGTCCATTCATGAAGAATTGTGGGGCATGTATGTATGTTTTGAAATTTTGGTAATTCATGCATGCTTGCGAAATTGCTAATAAGTTCGGTAGAATAAAATGAAAGCATGCAAGAATGATTTGTAGTATTCAATCCATAGATGTATGAATTAGGGACATTTTGTGTTCTCAGTTCATGCATATGTGAATGGCTTATGTGTAAACAGCAAGTGGCCAATTTGCAAAATGTGTTAGACCATGTTAATTTAAGTTGTTAATAGCACTGGAGGTGGACAAGTACCACTGGTTAGGGTGGAGACTTGTTCTCCCGGTCTGCGCAGTCCAACAAGTCGTCATTGGAATGCCTAGATGGCGTCTATGTGTAATGTGATGTGTATATGTCCTTCTTGGTGGTTTGGACTATGTGTCACGGCACCTAAAAATGTGTAAAGTGTAATGTGAAACGTGTATGTGACCATGTGTAAATGTGTAAGTGACAATGTGAATGTGTATGTGTAAAGTGTAACCATGTGAAAAGAGGAAACTAGTGTAAAGAAAAATGTGAAATTCTAGATGTGTAAATGTGTTATTGAAACCCATGTGAGACTAAATCTGAAACCATGTGAATTCAGAAAATGCATGTTATTATTCTTATGTCTATGTGTGCAAAAATGTTTAGAGTCCATGTTAGGGACAACTAATGAATATGTGTGCAAATAGCATGATAGATTGTTCATATGATATGTTTTAAGCAACATTGTAGCCCTCATGTGTAGGTTTATAGCCATTGAATCATGTGAAATCAGCAACCTAAAGTATGTAAAAAGGTTCATGTATGTGTTTAAAAATGTGTAAAACCCATGCTAGTTGCGTTACCTTTCATGGATGTAAATTGTTCATGTTGATAGCTCTCATGTTTGACTCTTTAAAGATTAAAGTTTCATGAGTAAATTGAATAGAGACCATGTGATAGGTGAAGTTTATTTTAGAAATCTGAAAGCATGAGTTATGTATAAAATTGTAGAATGTTCATGATAGGTTGAAAGCTTGAAATGACTAGCATGCTATGTGTTGCTAATTGTAATGTGCATGTAGAAACCACTAGGACTTCTAAGTGTACATCATGAGTAGTGTTGCTTGCTGAGTCCTTGGACTCACTCCTTGCTTCGGCGTACAGGTATAGTTGGTGACACGACACCGCTTGAGGAGACGGTGGAGACGTACTCCGAGCGCGGAGACTAGCTAGTTGTTGGAACTTCTTGTGATTTGTGTACTTCATAGTAATGTATTTGGAACATTGTATTAGAATTATCATGAAAGGAATGTATTATGTGGACATTTGTAATCCTATTTCAGCAATTTAAATTATGTGAGCTCTTAGTTCCTCATTGTTAATTGTGAAAATTCATGTATGGTTAATGTGGATGATTGAATGAATGGAGATAGTTCTCTTTTACTTCCGCTACTCTGTTGTAATTTCGCGTGTATCTCAGCTGTATGTATCGTTTGGGTAAATGTCCCACTGTGGCAGCACTTGTTATACCGACGTGGGTTGGTATAACCGTACCGTATAATGAGGGCCGTCACAGAGATTGGTATCAGAGAGACCGGTTGAGATTGCACATGAATATACCTAAGTCATCATCCCCATTGCATGCTAAGTATGTCCACATGTGTAGAAAACACTAATAGGAAGTGAAAGATAGATAAGAAATGGTTAGAAAATTAGTAACCTAGCTCTAATAGTGGCTGAAATTTTATTACAGCCATGGCTTCCCGTGGACGACGTGGAGGTGTGCCAGCTCGCGACGACGAGCAGAGGCGTGAGGAGCGGGCGGAGCAGCAGGCCCGGCCCCACAGGGTCCTGTGCTTCCCCCACCACCGCCAGTGGACTATGGAGTATTCATGCAAGGTCTGGTGCAAGCCATGCAGACGCAGGCCCACACCCAGGCAGCACTCCAGGCCCAGTTGGAGGCCCAGGTAGAATAATAAAACAACCTAGTAGTTTGCTATTTAAATTGCATGATATTGTGTTTATTGTATATTGTTATTGTTTAATGTAGCAGGCTCAGGCCCCACTCAGGACCATGGTGGACCTTCCATCATGGAGCGATTCAAGAGGATGGCCCCACCCTCTTTTAAGGGGAGAGTGATCCGCTAATGGCAGAAAGCTGGATGAGGGAGACGGAGAAAATCTTCCGAGCTATCAGGTGTCCTGATGAGGACAAGGTGACCTTAGCCACCTACATGCTACAGGTATGTTTTGGTTTATGCTTGTATGTTGTTTGTCAAGTTAGAAATTGTTGGTTAGTGCTTATGAAGGTGTATTGCAGGAGAGAGCTGATGTATGGTGGTCCTCCCTACTGCGTACGCGCTTCGAGGACGGAGCAGTAGATGTGGCATGGGACGCGTTCGTGAGGCTCTTCCGAGCCAAGTTCGTCCCAGAGCACATCCAGGACAAGATGGAGCAAGAATTCCTTTCCCTGACGCAAGGATCAATGACCGTCCTGGAATACGAGGCAAGGTTTTCTGAACTTTCTAAATATGCACCGCATATAGTAGAGGATGAGCGCAGGAAGACCAAGAAGTTCGTGATGGGTCTCAAACCATCACTGAGGACGAGGCTCGTGGCGTTCGACCACCGCACGCTAGACGAGGCCCTCAGCGCAGCCTGCAGACAGGAGGAGAAATGGAGCAGTATCTGGAGGAGAAGAAGGCTTCGCAGAAGAGGCCGGCAGCGACATTCCAGCGGCAGGATAAGAGGAAAACGGTGTACCAGACACCGCAGAAACAATGACAGTCAGCAACTCTCAGGTACCTTCTGTACGTTCCCCCGGTGCGAAGAGAGAGTGTCCCCATTGTGGGAAGACCCATGGAGGTTCCGAGTGCTGGTTAGTAGCGGGTAGATGCTTAAAGTGTGGGAGCAGCGACCACAAGATCAAGGATTGCCCAAGACTTCAGCAGGAGCTCAGCGAGGAGCGCCAGTACCAGCAGTAGCGGCAGCCGCGCCAGCTACAGGACGACCAGAAGGCCTCGAGCCCCAGCTCGAGTGTTTGCGTTAGCTCGTGAGGACGCCGAGCAGGCGGAGCATGTCACCGAAGGTACAGTTTTACTTTTCGGTGTGCACGCTCGGGTTTTGTTTGATACGGGTGCTACTCACTCGTTCATTTCCGAGCGGTTCGCTAGGCAGTTAGCCCTAGAGTCAGGCATAGAGTCTGAGGAGTTAGAGGTCCCTTTGTCTGTGCACACCCCTGCGGGTACGGTATCGACTAGGAAGTGCATTCCGTCGTTACCTGTGTGCATTGAGGATAGATTCCTAGATGGGTGTTTCTTCTTGCTAAAGATGAAGGATTATGATTGTATCCTTGGTCTGGATTGGCTAGAGGAGCACTATGCGTTAGTGGATTGTCGTAGGAAGAAGATTGTTTTCCGCATTCCTGGTGAGGATGAGTTCTCTCATCCCTTGCCAAAGAACTTAGCGGGAAAGTTAGTTATCTCTGCCATGAAGGCGATGCGCATGGTGAACAAGGGTTGTGACGCATTTCTTGCCAGCGTTATGCTAGTACCCGATGCTGGTTCGTCACTGACTCTTGCAGAGATCGATGTGGTGCAGGACTTTCCAGATGTCTTTCCCGATGACTTGTCTGGATTGCCACCGGATAGGGAGATAGAGTTCACTATAGAGTTGCTTCCAGGCACCTCTCCTATCTCGAAGGCCCCATATCGGATGGCCCCTGCAGAGTTAGCCGAGTTGAGGAAGCAATTGCAAGAATTGCTCGATAAGGGATTTATTCGCCCTAGTGTTTCCCCTTGGGGCGCACCTGTATTATTCGTCAAGAAGAAAGACGGGTCACTTCGGTTGTGCATTGATTATAGAAAGCTAAACCAGGTGACTGTGAAGAACAGGTATCCCTTACCTCGGATTGATGATCTGTTTGACCAGTTGCGAGAGGCATCAGTCTTTTCCAAGATTGACTTGCGATCTGGTTATCATCAGTTGAGGATTAGGAGTGAGGATGTGTCCAAGACGGCATTTAGAACCCGTTATGGACATTATGAGTTTTTGGTTCTTCCTTTCGGATTGACCAACGCCCCTGCAGCGTTCATGGATCTCATGAACCGGGTGTTTAGTCCGTATTTAGATAGCTTTGTTGTTGTGTTTATTGATGACGTGTTGGTCTATTCTCCGGATGAGGCCACACATCGTCAGCATTTGAGGTTAGTCTTAGAGGTTCTCCGTGAGCACAAGCTGTATGCGAAGTTCAGCAAGTGCGAGTTCTGGTTGCGCGAGGTTCATTTTCTCGGGCATGTTATCTCCGGCGCTGGTGTTGCAGTTGATCCAGCAAAAGTCCAGGCAGTTATGGATTGGGAGATTCCCAAGACCCCTTCGGAGATTCGTAGTTTTATTGGGTTAGCTGGTTATTATCGGCGATTCATTGAGGGTTTCTCATCCATCGCCGCCCCTTTGACAAAGCTGACCCGGAAGGGTGAGAAGTTCGTATGGTCTGAGGCATGTGAGCGTAGCTTTCAGCTATTGAAGGCTAAGCTTACTTCTGCTCCGGTATTGGTATTGCCTAGTGGTCTAGAAGGCTTTGCCATTTATACGGATGCATCTCAGATTGGTTTAGGCTGTGTGCTCATGCAGCAAGAGAGGGTAGTGGCTTATGCTTCTCGTCAGTTGAAGGAGCATGAGAGGAACTATCCGACTCATGATTTGGAGCTCGCAGCTGTGGTTCATGCACTAAAGATCTGGAGGCACTATCTTTATGGTGTCAGATTTGAGGTGTTTACCGACCACAAGAGCTTGAAGTATCTTTTCTCCCAAAAGGAATTAAACCTGAGGCAGAGGAGATGGATTGAGTTCTTGAAGGACTATGACTTCGACCTTCAGTATCATCCTGGAAAGGCGAACGTCGTAGCAGATGCTCTTAGTAGAAAGAGGTCTTCGCTCCAGCAGGATTGGAAGATGTTGGAGGATGCAGCGTGCTCTATGACCGAGTTAGAGCCGTCGTTGTGTCAGGCTTTTGTAGCTCAGCTATCCCTTAGATCCTCAGTCTTAGATGAGGTGATTGAGCAGCAGAAAGCCGATCCTAGATTGTTAGAGTTAGTGGGTAAGGCGGGCATTGCTCGTGATGAGGACGGTGTGATTAGATTTCAGCACCGTGTTTGTGTCCCCGATGTGGTAGATGTCCGTGAGCATGTGTTAGCGGAGGCTCATAGATCGTGATTCTCTATTCATCCGGGTAACACTAAGATGTATCAAGACCTGAAGAGATCATTTTGGTGGTCCGGCATGAAGAAGGATGTTGCGGATTATGTGTCTAGATGTCTAGTATGTCAGCAGGTGAAAGCCGAGCGGCAGCGACCATCCGGCCTTATGCAGAGGATGGATATCCCCGTATGGAAGTGGGAAGCTGTCACTATGGACTTCGTTTCGGGTTTGCCTCGATCTAGAAGGGGCAATGACTCGATTTGGGTAGTTGTAGATAGATTCTCGAAGACTGCTCATTTCTTGCCTATGAAGAAGAAGCAGTCAGTAGAGAGTTTAGCTAGATTGTATATTAGCGTAATCGTTAGATTGCATGGTGTGCCGAAGTCGATCATTTCGGATCGAGATCCGAGATTTACTTCGAGATTGTGGAAGGGTCTTCAGGATGCGTTAGGTTCGGAGCTTAAGCTCAGTTCGGCGTTTCATCCTCAGACCGATGGACAGTCCGAGAGGACTATCCAGACGCTCGAGGATATGTTGAGAGCGTGTGTTCTGGATTGGAAGGATGATTGGGAGCGTCATTTACCTCTTGTGGAGTTCGCATACAACAACAGCTTTCATGCTAGTATTGGTATGGCTCCATTCGAGGCGTTGTATGGTAGGCCCTGCAGATCTCCTTATGTTGGGAGGAGACTGGTGATAGGCAGTTGATCGGACCGGAGTTAGTTCAGGAAACTTCGGATAAGATTCAGCTTATCAGGAAAAGGCTTGTTGCGGCACAGGATAGGCAGAAGAGTTATGCCGACAACAGAAGAAAGGATTTGGAGTTCGAGGTTGGCGATCATGTCTTCTTGAAGATATCGCCTACTCGAGGTGTTGTCAGATTTGGCAGGCATAGCAAGCTAAGCCCTAGGTTCATTGGCCCATATGAGATTCTCAGACGTTTGGGCAACGTGGCGTACGAGCTAGCTTTACCCCCAGCTTTGGCTAGCGTTCACCCTGTATTCCACGTATCTATGCTCAGGAAGTATGTCCGAGATCCGTCTCATGTGATTAGTCATGAGCCAGTGGAGATCCAGCCAGATCTTCGTATGTCGAGCAACCAGTAGCCATTCTTGACCGGAAGGTTCAGCATCTCCGGAACAAGAGTATCGCGTCGGTGAAAGTTCTATGGCGGAACTTCTCACGTGAGGAGGCTACGTGGGAGCTTGAGGATGCGATGAAGAAGAAGTATCCCTTTTGTTTGAGTAGTGTCGTTCTAACTTCGAGGACGAAGTTTCTTTAAGGGGGAGAGAGTGTAAGGCCCTCTAATTTCCGTCGCATTATTTGCAATTATGTGTGTATGTTATGCTTGTGTATGTATGTACATATTTACGTACGCATTAATTAGTATAATTACGTGTGCATGTGTTTAATTAAGTATAAATAATGTATATATTGCATGATGATAGTGTGGATAATACCATATACATATTGCATGTATATATGCTTTATATGCATGGTTTTCTGCATAATTAGGGTTCTGGCCGAAGGCCACCTTGGCGTCAACCCTAGGCCGTTTATCTGGTGTCAGCGTCCAGACCTGGATGCCAACACTAACTCCGGCGTCCAGCGATATGGACGCCAACTTCTCTGACCTGCATGCGTTGCAGAGCCAGAAAATCTGGGAGCAAGGCATGGCCACCATTGGGGGATGTCCCCCAACGGCTCTAAGGTTGTCAAATCGGTATGGTGAGTGGTGTGAGAGGCTCTCATTAGGTCTGAACCCGAATTTGGTCTCTCCCACTTCTCACTTCAACCTTGCAAGAGGAGAAATAGAGGAGAGAAAAACCCTAGAGAAGCCTGTGAGAAAAACCCATTTTAGAACCCTCAAATCCGACCCTTGGACCTTGATCTGGCGTCCCCCTGCTGCAAGGAGGTTGCTGGACCAACGAGGAAGGCTTCCCCGACATCCCCTCGGCGTGGAGATCATCCAGGAGCCCGGAGGAGAGATCGTTGGAGGCACTTCTGCAACTTCTTGGGACTGCCCAAGGAGGTCTTCACCAAGCCTCTAATCCCCTTAGAAGAATTTTTGAAAGGCAAGTGACCTATCCTTGATGTCCCCTTATGAGTCTAGGATGGTTTTGTGAATTTTAAGGATTTTTCTCGAGTCCTAGACCCTCCAATTCACCCAAGATTCAGAGCTCGGGTCTGTGTTTCTGCACAGACCTGGTTAGACGGCAAGGTCCCTGGACGTCCAGATCATCCTTGGAGTCCATCGACCATGCTGCTGACCCTGAGTCAGCGGCCAGAGACCGCCGTCGAGTTCTTCTGGACAGAACAGTGAGCTGTTCTGTCCCTCTTATACATTAATTTCGGCATGTTTTACATGATGAGGATATATGGTAAATCTTATACCCTATGTATATTGTGCATTGTGGTGTGTGAATGAATGTGGTGTGATGGTGAATGTGGGTTAATGGTATCTTTTAAATTTGTGAGCATGACTTGTAGATAATTTTGCAAATCCATGTTCCATGATTTGGATTAGTTGAATGTCTTGGTTACAGTCCATTCATGAAGAATTGTGGGGCATGTATGTATGTTTTGAAATTTTGGTAATTCATGCATGCTTGCGAAATTGCTAATAAGTTCGGTAGAATAAAATGAAAGCATGCAAGAATGATTTGTAGTATTCAATCCATAGATGTATGAATTAGGGACATTTTGTGTTCTCAGTTCATGCATATGTGAATGGCTTATGTGTAAACAGCAAGTGGCCAATTTGCAAAATGTGTTAGACCATGTTAATTTAAGTTGTTAATAGCATGCTAATTAGGCGTTTTATTTTCTGTAAATCCTATTTAGCTCAGAAAATTGAAAAATTGAGGGTATGACCTTGAACCCGAAAACAGCATGTGGTTAAATTTCAGGTCTTTGGATCAGTAAATAAATGTTATGTTTTTCTTGAGAAATGTGATAATTCGTGCGTATGATCGTAATGTGATTAGATTTTGTTTAAACCCAGCATGATTAGTGTGTTTACTATGTGTTAAACCTTGAAACTCTGTAGTACCATGTTAGGAAAAACAGAGGTGTTCATGTGAGTAAGAAAGTGAGTGAGATGAAGTGTTATGTGCAAAACCAAGTGTAAAACGGTAAATATGTAAATGTGTAACTGTGCCAATGTGACACTGCTTCCGTAGAGGGCAGTGTAGCTGTGTCAGGGAAAGGTCCCCCTGAGAAAGTTCATTGTGTTAAGTGACCCTAAGGGCATTAGGGGGAAATCTTGGAGGTGGACAAGTACCACTGGTTAGGGTGGAGACTTGTTCTCCCGTCTGCACAGTCCAAGAGTCGCCATTGGAATGCCTAGATGGCGTCTATGTGTAATGTGATGTGTATATGTCCTTCTTTGGTGGTTTGGACTATGTGTCACGGCACCTAAAAATGTGTAAAGGTAATGTGAAAGTGTATGTGACCATGTGTAAATGTGTAAGTGACAATGTGAATGTGTATGTGTAAAGTGTAACCATGTGAAAAGAGGAAACTAGTGTAAAGAAAAATGTGAAATTCTAGATGTGTAAATGTGTTATTGAAACCCATGTGAGACTAAATCTGAAACCATGTGAATTCAGAAAATGCATGTTATTATTCTTATGTCTATGTGTGCAAAAATGTTTAGAGTCCATGTTAGGGACAACTAATGAATATGTGTGCAAATAGCATGATAGATTGTTCATATGATATGTTTTAAGCAACATTGTACCCTCATGTGTAGGTTTATAGCCTTGAATCATGTGAAATCAGCAACCTAAAGTATGTAAAAAGGTTCATGTATGTGTTTAAAAATGTGTAAAACCCATGCTAGTTGCATTACCTTTCATGCATGTAAATTGTTCATGTTGATAGCTCTCATGTTTGAATCTTTAAAGATTAAAGTTTCATGAGTAAATTGAATAGAGACCATGTGATAGGTGAAGTTTATTTTAGAAATCTGAAAGCATGAGTTATGAATAAAATTGTAGAATGTTCATGATAGGTTGAAAGCTTGAAATGACTAGCATGCTATGTGTTGCTAATTGTAATGTGCATGTAGAAACCACTAGGACTTCTAAGTTTACATCATGAGTAGTGTTGTTTGCTGAGTCCTTGGACTCACTCCTTGCTTCGACGTACAGGTATAGTTGGTGACACGACACCGCTTGAGGAGACGGTGGAGACGGACTCCGAGCGCGGAGACTAGCTAGTTGTTGGAACTTCTTTGTGATTTGTGTACTTCATAGTATGTATTTAGAACATTGTATTAGAATTATCATGAAAGGAATGTATTATGTGGACATTTTGTAATCCTATTTCAGCAATTTAAATTATGTGAGCTCTTAGTTCCTCATTGTTAATTGTGAAAATTCATGTATGGTTAATGTGGATGATGAATGAATGGAGATAGTTCTCTTTTACTTCCGCTACTCTGTTGTATATTCGCGTGTATCTTAGCTGTATGTATCGTTTGGGTAAATGTCCCACTGTGGCAGCACTTGTTATACCGACGTGGGTTGGTATAACCGTACCGGTATAATGAGGGCCGTCACAGAGATTGGTATCAGAGAGACCGGTTGAGATTGCACATGTATATACCTAAGTCATCATCTCCATTGCATGCTAAGTATGTCCACATGTGTAGAAAACATTAATAGGAAGTGAAAGATAGATAAGAAATGGTTAGAAAATTTAGTAACCTAGCTCTAATAGTGGCTGAAATTTTATTACAGCCATGGCTTCCCGTGGACGACGTGGAGGTGTGCCAGCTCGCGACGACGAGCAGAGGCGTGAGGAGCGGCGGAGCAGCAGGCCCCGCCCCACAGGGTCCTGTACTTCCCCCACCACCGCCAGTGGACTATGGAGTATTCATGCAAGGTCTGGTGCAAGCCATGCAGACGCAGGCCCCCACCCAGGCAGCACTCCAGGCCCAGTTGGAGGCCCAGGTAGAATAATAAAACAACTTAGTAGTTTGCTATTTAAATTGCATGATATTGTGTTTATTGTATATTGTTATTGTTTAATGTGGACATTGTCGTTCTATTTTTGCACTATATAGACTGTGGAATATGGGATGGTGATGGACTAAGTTAAATTGTTGAATTTATTCCGCTGAAATAAATTGCTATCTACGTACTTTTCAACCTATCGGCTAGTGTTGGGTTTTATCCCACTGTAATGACGCTCTTTATACCGATGGGGATTGGTATAATCGTACCGGTATGAGGAGGGTCGTTACAGTTGAACCACTCTTTATTACCTTCATATTTGGTGCTAACAAAATTTATGATGTAACTTAAATTGAACATTTTGTTTCATCTGTGTCGCATCAATCTCATAGCAAAATGTTGAGTCTCACATTGATGCAATATGGCGCACTAAAATGCTAAATCGATGTTCATTCAATATACATCGATTTTGATTCAAAGTGCCACATCGATTTCACTAACAATGATTTGATTGTGTAACGATTCGTTAAGTGAAACATCGATTTGATCGCATAACGATTTCATAAGTGAGAACAACGATTTTCTCTCAGAACGATTTTGGTTCTCATAATGATTTTATAAGTAAGAACAACGATTTGCCTCACATCGATTTTTCTCTCATATCGATTTTGGTTCTCATAACGATTTTATAAGTAAGAACAACGATTTGCCTTGACATCGATTTGCCTTCTATAACGATTCGTTAAGGCTCATAACGATTTGATAAGTGAGCGTAACGATTTGCTCTCACATCGATTTGCCTTCTATAACGATTCGCTATGGCTTCACAATGATTTGATAAGTTTCACATCGATTTGCTTGCCATAACGATTTGATCATCATAATGATTTCATAAGTAAGAAACAACGATTTGCTTCTCACATCGATTTGATAAGTCAAACATCGATTTGCTTATGATTGAACATCGATTTCCTATCCTATACTTATAACATCGATTTGCTTTCATGTAAACATCGATTTTGTCCAAACATCGACTTCATGTAAACATCGATTTCCCTTATATTCAGATGTTTCAAATATGTTTGGCGCCTAATCAAAAGTCAAATATCTTCTGACAAAAATGCTTCATGCATATCTCAGAGTCGTGTCAGAAAAAGATATGAACTACTTTTTCAGCATGATAGCAGAAACACAGTGGTATGCACCGTTTATCATAAACACTCTTTTGTGCTAACACTATCTTCTATGCTTAGAGACCTCGAAGACCACCAGAGTCTGATTAAGACAAATGAAGAGAAGATGAGCACCGACTAGAACTCCAACGGATCTCCAACGGATCTATTCAAAAGCTGCTCATATAAAAGATGAAGCAAGGTTGAGAGAATAGCATGTGCTTTGCTGAAGATCTTTGAAGGAGTGTGCATCCTGTGTGGAACCTCAACTCCACACACACTCAAAGGAAAAGAGAGAAAGAGCCTGAGCTCAGAAGAAGTGTTCAAGCATCTGAAGCATTCAAGCCTTCAAGCTTTCTTTTCTCTCTTCATCTCTCTCTGAGCTCATTGTAAATTTGGGGGAGAATCCTTGACTGTGAGCTAGTTCTTAGTGTTCATTTTGTAATAGCTCTCGGTCTGATATTTCTTTTCTAAGAAAGATTTATGTCCAGCTGTAGGACTGTATACAGTGTAGAACTTAGCTAGGGGTTTGTGTCTAGCAGAACCGCACTGGGGTTTGTACCAGGAGGTTTACTTCTGAGCCTGTAAAAGAAGTGGGCTACCTTCTTGCCCGGGAAAGAGAAGAAGACCAGTTGGGGTGCTGGGTGTTGTAGTGTCCTTGAGGGGGACTGTACCCTTGGTTAGTGAAATCCCAAGAGGTTGCTTGGGGACTGGACGTAGGACTTCCATGTGGGAAGGGCCGAACAAGGATAAATCTCTTGTGTTGTTTGTGTGATTGTTTATTTGCTTCCGCACTGCTACTCTTTATCACACTAAACTAACCAAACTTTCAAGTGATAATTTTTTTATATTTAAGTTTCTGTTTCAGATTTCAGAAAAACCTATTCACCCCCCTCTAGGTTAGCTTGCTGCCATATCAAAAGGGCCAACAAGAGCCTCGTGCTTCTACTATCTTCTACAACCTTGCCAAGAACATCAAAACAAGAGAAAACCCATTAGACAAAAGTTGTGTGTAGAATCTATCCCAAAAGCATGAAAGAATATGAAATAATTGCAGGGAACTCACATGGGATGGGGTTTTAACCCCTTTGGGTGATTAAACTAGGTGTGTGTGGAGTGTTCTAATGCAGATCTACAAAAAAAATGAATCTAAACATGCATGTGTGAAGAGAAAAATCAAGAAGAACAAGAGAGAGAAAGCGTAGATGAGGAGAAATCGCCCTGGGGGGCACTTCCTGGTCGTCTGGAGGCTGCGAGGTCTTCTGAGAACTCGAAGCTCTCTGGGAGAGGAAGAAGTAGACGATGGCCTAGCCCTAAACCATGCTCTATGAAGGGATTTATATGTGATTATTCCTGAATGGGTTGGGAGGAGAATAATGGGGCATGGTCCGAATTTGGGTAAGTGTACTCGGGCAAGGGGAGTCAGAACATGGAAAGGACACCCTGAGGAAGGTTTCCTCCGAGTTTGGAAGGATTTGGATGCCTCTAGACCTACTAAAAGACGGATTGTTCATGAATAGTAGGGGTCCAAGTCTGACTAGGAAAGGGTACGTTGCATGGAAACCATAACGCGATAGGCTCCTTGTCACTATCAGGATCGCGACGCTTCGATACGTCGCCTTCCATAGAAGGAAACCTTTTGAGCATTTTCTGGTGAATGTTTAGGGAATTAAAATGCCAAATGTGAATGCGACGTATCGAGGTGTCGCCTTCTGAAGATGATCGATTCTGGCTTGAAGGCAAATCAGTGTAAGCAAGAACGCGACATGAATGGCGTCGCCTTTTGAAGAGGAACGCGACAGGACTATGGTCGCCTTCATGAACTTTCAGCATAAGGCTCATTCAAAGGGTCTGATCTCCTTGCATGGGTATCGGATTGGCGTGCAGTTTGAAGCGTTGAATTCCCGACTCAGAGAGCTACGAAATGATGATGAAGATCGATGTGACCAGGAAGAACCCACCAGGGTGATGAACTAATGAGAAAGATGCCATGATCGGATAAAGCCAGCTAGGCGATGATGAGCCAATGTAAGGGTGTCAATGACATGACAAGGAATTTGGCTCGACTTATGGGCCAGAAATGGGTGTCTACATATTGCCCCTCCTTGATGCCTACTTTGCTAGGGAGTGGAGCGATAGTGAAGCGGAGATGGCATGAAATGACAATGTAGTGGAATGAGATGAAAAGCGGGCATCAAGGTAAAGAGACACCCATTCTGAACGAATAAGTAGCGAGAATTATCTGGCGATCTTCGAACATGGCTGGAACAGAATGCACAGATGGTCCAATCTGGGACAAATAAAGATCAAAAGAAAAGAAATGATTAACCTCTTGATGAAGAGGTACTCTGGCCATCTGAGGCTTGTAGGTTTCGTTCATTAGGGGATAGGTGCTGTCCCGGCGGGTCGATTCGACTCTGGCCTTTGAGCGATTCACGACTAATGAGCGGATCAAAGGGAAAGGGAATGACTGATATAATGAATGGGGATGAGAGGAATCCTGAATAGGAACCATACTGGCAAACTGGACCGAGCAACTAGCTCGAAGAAGACTTTCAAATTTGGAATGGAATGAATTTCTATTTGACAAATAAAGATTTGGTTGGGACATTGCGAAGCTGGATTTGACGAATCATGAAGCATGCAGCTCGAAGATCCTAAATGACGCATGCTGGGCTAAAAGAAAGGAAATATAAAAATAAAATGCAAAGAAAAGGAAAAAATAACAAATACTGAAGGATAATATTGCTAGACAAAATGAACAAGGGTCAAGAAACTTCGCATCCTCGGCGTGCGATCGAATCCATCGTCCCCAAGCCATACCATCTAACGGCCTATCCAACGATTAACAGTGCGCACTTAGATCATCCTTGTTTTTGGTGAAGGGGAACTCAGATCCTGGAACACACTGAGAACCAGCCGGTCCTTGAGATGATATAGTAGAGTAGATATCATATAGTAATGCAGAGATAAGGTGAGAAATACTTACCTGAACTTACCTGACGAGCTGTCTTTTAATTTTATGAAATATCTGATTTTTATGATTTTCTGAGTTTCTAATTTTTATGGATTTTCAAGATATAAAGCAAGAAAAACAAGATAAAAAATTCAATTTGCATCAAAACAAATGAATCATTAAAGCATAAGTGCAAATACATCTCGAATTGGCAATACGGATCACAACAATGCAAAGGAATCAGCCAACAGATGTTGAAACACAGAACGCGACATGGTGTCTGTCGCTACCTTAAGTAGAACGCGACAGGATTCTTGTCGCGACCAGGTGGTGACGTGTCGATACGTCGCGACCACAACTTTTGTGCCCAGAGCGCAATTAGCAACTCGAGGGCTCCATGTTTGGCTCTCACTTGGACTCCTAGAGTTCTCTAGTCATGTTCTAACTCCTATCAACCCTTCTAAACTCTCTCCCACCATGAATAGGAGTTCTAAATGCCTATAAATAAAGGGGGAGAGGCCAAATTCGGAGTTCACACTCTCCCTTCTTCTCTTCAAGCCCCCAAAGCTCCCATGGCCATGAAGAGAGCTCTAAGTGCTCCCATGGGTGAAGAGGCTTCCTATGGAGGTCCCAAGCGCGCCCGGAAGTCGTACAATGAGCTCTTGAAGTTGACGGATGATCCGAACCATCTTAGCGGCAATGCCAACATGAGAGAGGTATGTAAAATGATGTTTTTTCAATTTCCTGTTATTTTTAACTCTGAATTTCTTCATTAATGCACCTTCTTCTTTTCTCTCTTTTTCTTTTTTCTCCTCTAGCTCTTCCCCGGCTCCCGCCGATACTCTAAGCTCAATTGGATAGCACCCATGATCAAAGTTCTACCCATGCATGTGATCCGCACATTGAGAGAGTGGGGTTTGGGGGGTATCTTGATAGCCGCCCACAATTACCATAAGATGTCCTTTGATTGGCATTGCATCACCGCTTTGATAGAGTTATGGCACCCACAAACTCACACTTTTCTTTTCCCGAAGTTTGAGGCCACCGTCCTTTTGAGGAGGTTAAAGCATTCATGACCCTACCTAAGACCACACGGGGAGATGAGCAAAAGACTTGCTATACCGTTGAGCCCATTAACCCAAAACTCATCCTTGGTGAATTCATGATGGATCCCAGAGATGTGTATACCATGATTAGCCCTCAACATATTCACCTAGTTCCTTTGTCTAAATGGGTATATCTCACTGTAAGAACAAGTGCGGGAATTACCAAGAAATAGCCAAAGCCGTGACTATATGCTTGTGTGGGGTGGTACTATTCCCGTCCGGAGATCACCTCTTAGACCATGCAAACTTGGGTGCCATTAGCGGGGTATGGCGAGGACTCTCCCTCTCTCATGCGGTTTTAGCCTTCCTTTATGCGTGGCTCACATCGGCGGCCTCGGGGGGGGGGGCACTCTATGGCTCTATGATCCACTAGAGTGCTGGTTGGGAGTGAGGATAAAGTTTAAGCCTGTAGAAAATCCCACTACGGAAAGCCGGATCTTTGGGTGCCATCCTTTGTGCTTCATCGGCAGAGCGGCCAAATTCTCCGATCGTGTTGTGTGCAGGACAGCAGATAAGAAAACTCGGAGTGCATGGCGGCTATACCTCAGCACACTTCCAATAGAGCACTTCGCCATGGACATAGCGGCGCTATGCGGAGTGGACATACGGCTTCCCCTTGGGCACGGACTGGACCTACAGCTCGTGTGAAATGCGGCGATGGTTCTCTACAACCCACATAGGTGCAATCTTCAGATTGGGAAGCCATGGACAAAACTTCTTCAGCCATCACACCTACCTCCTATAAAAGCAAGACGCCTGGGAGATCCGGAGGACGAGCAGGTTGTGCGAAGTGCGTTAGAGATATGGCACGTGTGTGCCACTCACTCCCTACCACCCACGGTGCACGAGAAGCGCGAGACATATTTGGCGTACCTCAGGGAGTACAGAGAGATCCGGCCACGTGAGGGCCGGGAGCTTGCAAGAGAGACATGATTGTACTTTGGGGGTTTTTGAGAGATTTGATGTATTAGGGGCATAAGAGTGATGTATCAGGGACTTTATGACAATTTCAGCTTTTATATGATGTAAGCATTGGAGATTGCAATAAGAATGTGATTTTTAATGTGTTCTATGAACAAACTGAGAAGGCGACAGCTAGAGCATCGTGACCTTGAACGCGACAAGTCAACCGTCGCTATCCGCGAACCGAACGCGACAGGTATAGTGTCACGACAAAGAATGAACGCGACAGCCTTACTATCGTGACCACAGGGCCAAGGCGGTTTGAATTTGGGGCCCCACTCACCTCTTTCTCTTTCCCTCTTTTCTCTTCTCTCTCTTCTCTCACCCCCCTTTCTTCCGGTGACAGAAACCCCCCTTTTTTTCTTTCCTCCGGCGATCTTCAGCCGCAGGCGGCGGCGGCTTCCCCTTCTTCCCCCTCCTTCTCCCAATCTTCCTCCTCTCCCCTGCTTCTCCTCTCTGGTGGCTGAAGCAATGGAGGGCGACGGAGGCCATAGTGGTGGTGATGGCGGTGGGCGCTTGAGGGGGCTCAAGCGCACCGTCAGTAGGCAGCAGACGGTAGAGGAAGCTCCTATGGCAACGAGGGAGGAAACTCTGGCCCTCTCCATGGAGGTAGACCCCACGGAGGCGCCGGGCAAGGAGGAGGCGGCCATCCCCAAGAAGGTAGGCCACTCAAACCCTAGCCTATGTGATGTTTTTGATGGGGGAACAGGTGAAACAAGGTGCTTAGCACCCTTATAGGGCCTTTGGCCCAAGGTGAAACGACCGGGGAATGGTCACTGGCCATTCTCAGTCACCCTGTGAACGCGATAGGGTTCTTTCCGCATTACCAGGGTGAACGCGACACACCGGATGTCGCGTTCAGAAGGTGATGGTTTGACCCGTCGCCTTCAATAATCTGAATGCGACTCCCTCTATGTCGCGTTCATAAGGTGACAGATCCCTTGTCGCGATCTAAACAGACAGCTTATTTTGTGGATTTTGACTGACCTTTGTGCTTTTGTGGCTATTTTGTAGAGCGAGCTATGGTCCTGACTGTGATGGGCAGTCGTCCGGGCAGTCAACCAGGGGTTGCCGGACTTCCAGAGGATGCGTCAAGAGGAGATGGGGTTCGGCCCTTTTCTCAGGTTAGAGGAGCTCACGCCGATGTGGTGCTGATCCAGGCATTGAAGGAGCGGTGGGACCCCGAGTGCCACGCCTTCCTCTTCCCGTGGGGTCACATGATCCCCACATTGGAGGACGTGGCACGGATCACCGGCCTAAGGGTAGACGGCCAGACGGTGACAGGGGTGACGTACACCTGCTAATAGGAGATGGTGGAGAGGCTCCTGGGGTTGGAGGTGACGAGGGAGAGGTCGTCCTTGGTGCCGAGGATGAGGCTACATGCGAGCTTAGGGGTGGCAGAGGCTCGCCACCAGATAGGAGAGGGCCAGGCAGAATACATGGCCCGGCTGACAGTGAGACGCTTCTTGATCCTTGTGATCGGGAAGTTGATCTTGGGGACCCGAGGAGACCCGGTGAGCTGCCGGTGTCTACCCCTGCTAGAGGATCTGACCCAAGTAGGCAGTTATGCATGGGGTGCGGCCCTCCTGGTCCACCTATTTGACAGCCTGAGTACCTCCGGTAGGGAGATGGGGGTAGCCAGGTTCTTTCTGTTTCTATAGGTATGTTTCTCACCCTTACCCTTTATTGCTTTTCCTACTTATTTTAATTGATTGTGATACTGACTATGTTGTTTTGCAGGTGTGGGCCTATCACTACATCCCTTCCCTGGGCCGGGGAATACGGAGGCGGCCAGGCGCCATGCTGCTCTTGAAGCGCTAGCGGTTCCGCCGCGACGAGCGGTCCCTGCACCTGCAGGTGACCCTCATCCAGGATGCAATGGACGTCGTCCCCTTCGGACATGTGAGTACTCCTATCCTTTGGTAACCTGTCCTTTCTTTATTTCTGACCATTGACTAATGAATTTCTATGTGTGATGTGCAGGTCGAGTGGACTCCCTACGCCGGGGAGGACGACAACGACCAGCCGTGGGTGGAGCAGGGCCGCCCCTACTTCGGCAGGGAGATTTGGCTCCATGCCTTCAATACGGCGGTACCACTCCACCTCCGGCTGGTCACGCGGACGTTGGGGCTCCACCAGGCGGTGGTGGAGTTCCCGACTCGGTAGAGGCTGTGGGAGAGGCCAGGTCGCAGCTTCCGGGGCATCCAGTAGGTTACCGACTGGAGGGAGCAAGCTCAGGAGCAGCTCGAGGACTGGCGGCAGTGGGGCCGAGTGGTGACCTCCGAGGCCACCAGCGACGAGGACTACTTTCGTGCCTACGCACGGAGATACAAGGCCCAGGTTTATAAGGGGACCAGACGATCGGTGAGTGTTACTAACTTAGCCCTTTCTAAATAATTTAATCATTAATTCCTTGGCTAACTTGACCTGTCTCTTCAGCTCGACCCCGAGGGTCGGATCGCCTCCCTCGAGGGCATCCTCCATTCCACGATCCAGCAGAGGGATGACCTCCAGTGGACCGTGACCGAGCTAGTGAGTGTTTTATTTCCTGTCCTTTCTATTCTTCACTGCAGTTGACTGACTCCTGTGTTCTCCTTTGCAGCGCGCCGAGCTGGAGCGCACGCAGCAGATGGTGGGGGGTGCTTCCACCTCTCGGGACGAGCCTGGCCGCTCCGTGCTGGAGGGTCAGTTGGCAGCAGTGGTGACCCAAGCGGAGGATGCCATGGCCCAGCTACGTGAGCGGGTGAGTTATTAATTACTTGCCCCTTGTTCTTTATTCCCCGATTGACAAATGTTTTGACTTGTAGGAGGCGGAGTTGAGGGACGCTCTAGCGCGGACGACTGCGCTAGAGGCGGAGATGGCAGAGTTACGCCTACGCCCTCAGGTGGACAAAGCAACGGGGCTGCGCCGGGAGGTGGACGAGCTCCGTTCACAGCTGGGGAGAGAGAGCGAGACCGTCCTAGTTCTCAGGGCGGAGATGAGGGGGCTGGAGAAAGCCCTATCGTTGGTCGGCCAGAGTCGCTCCTCAGCCAGCAGGAGTGGCATCCCTAGTGGGTCGGTCGGACATTATCTGACGGGTTCCTCCGAACGGCGGAGGAACGAGGAGGAGGGACGACGGCGCGAGGGAGCAGCCGAAGGGAGCACGACGGGACTGAGGGTGATGGCCCCTCCACCTTCCAGTCCGCCTGAGGGTACAGGGGAGGGTGGTTGAGGGCTTGTACTTTGCCCCTTTTGTTTATTATGATGCATCATGATGATGATGTATATATAGAATGGAATAGAATGTGATCTTTTTGTCTATGGAATGTGATTGTGTGACAGTGACGAGTGAGATATGAGTGCCTTTTTCTTTCTTCTGCTGCACCCTGCGCACTTAAGACAACCTTGAAAATAAGTTAGATCCGTTCTTCGACTTAGCCCCTTGCCTTAAGCGTGACAAGTGACCAACCTTGATAAATGGTCAAGGGGCTAAGCCTTATTAAATAGGCGAAAAGACATAAATAAATGAATGACATCTATGAATGAGTAAAGTGTTTTTTTGGGAGTTTGAAAACATTTTTTTTTAGTTTTGAAATATTTGATTTTTTGGGGTTTTGCAATATTTGATTTTTGAAGTTTTGAAATATTTATTTTTTGGAGTGTTGAAATATTTTTTTTTGGAGTTTTGAAATATTTGATTTTTTTGGAGTTTTAGAATATGTGATTTTTTAGTTTTGAAATATTTGATTTTTTTTAGTTTTGAAATATGTGATTTTTTGGAGTTTTGAAATATTTGATTTTTTTTAAATTTTTGAAAGACGTCTAAAGCCGACGTTTGCCCTTCCTAAAATAAGACGCGCGAGGCGGAAGATACTTGCCCTTTTGGGCCACAACACATAGACCAATTCAAACCGCTAGTTAGGAATCTTGGTCACTTCCCCTTCTTACCAAAGGCTTTACTAAGGTAGGACGTGCGTTTAGGGGTGACTGCCCCTAGTTGATAGTGCAGCTAGTTAGGCCATACCTAAGAGATGACCCGATCTTATAGAGGGGAATGGAAGACTATTTTAAGGAAAGTCTAATGTAGGTTTAAGGACGTTGAGTTCGGCTTCTTCCCGCAGCATACCCTTCAAAGATTAGGTCTGTTGCGTAAGGACTTTGTGGTCTTTTCTTATGGATTTGCACTATCTGGGGCATGCGTACGATCGAGCTTATGAACATCCCGCGGGGACTTTGCCACTCTTTGCCATGCCCCTATTCTATCATGTATTTTTTTCTATCCTTTCTTTTGCTTTTTTGTTCCTTTGCTCTTATTATTTGATCATCCTTATTTGAGACTTCCTCTCATCAGGGTGTTCCTAAGGTTGACAACCTCGCACTTACGACCCTTGCCCCTACACTTCGATCGATTTAGGAGAGAATGACCGTCGCATCACTAGAGTAGGGCCCACCTAGCTATGCTACCTACTAAGTGCAGTCGCCTGGGCTTGTCGTGTGTGTGTGGGTCCTAGCTTAGGGCAACCCTTGATGATTTGGGAAAGGACTTTAGACTCTTAACACGGGGTTATCCCTAATCTAAGTGTTGTGGCCTCACACCTAAAAACCTAGGGATAGAATCTTTTGAGGTACAACCCATTCTATGGATGTGACAATTCTACACCCTCAGCATTGATTAGGCAGTAGGCATTTCCTGGATACACCTCTTTCACAACGTACGGACCTTCCCAATTTGGTTGCAATTTAGACCTTGGACCTCCAGTTTGATAAAAATGCGTTTCAAGACCATATCACCCTCTTGGAATTTTCGCTCAATTACCTTTTTTCAAAAGACCATGAGATTCGCCTTTGATATGAGAGTACATGATCGGCTGCCATAAGTCGCCTTTCATCTAAGAGTTCCAATTGGACTAGCAATGCCTCTCGATGTTCATCAAGATTAAGCTCCTTATCTAATTGGACTCTTAGTGAAGGGATCACGATCTCGTATGGAACTACCGCCTCCATTCCATAAGTGAGAGCATACGGGGTTTGTCCCATTGGAGTACAGACATAGGTACTATAGGCCCATAGAGCCTCTATTAGCTTTTCTGGCCAATCGGCGAATTTGTGCGATTCACAAGTTTTCTTCAAGATTTTAAGAAGGGTTTTATTAGTTGCTTCAGCTTGGCCATTGCCTTGTGGGTAATATGGAGATGAATGATGCAGAGTGATGTTGTATTTCTTACAGAGGTCTTGAAGTTCTTGTGAGATGAATTGTGGCCCGTTGTTTGTGACGATGCTGCTTGGCACTCCGAACCGCGAGATGATATTCTTCATGATAAAGCGGCATACTGTGGATGCTTTGATTTCTGAAAACGCTTCTGCTTCTGCCCACTTGGTGTAATACTCAGTTGCTATGAGGATAAAGGATTTTTGTTTGGTTTGAGCATTGGGATCACCAAAGGGGCCAACAATATCAAAAGCCCACATGGAGAATGGCCAAGGTGTGGAGAGTGGATGAAGTGAAGATGAAGGAGCATGAATTTTATCAGCATGGAGTTGGCATTTGACACACCTATGGACGTAGATGGCACATTCTTCTTCTAGCATGGGCTCCTTCTACCACCTTCCAAGCCTCGTCATCATTAAGACATCTCAAAAGAACTCCATTAAGAGCCAGCCTGTACAAAACTTCTCTGACGACTGTGTACCTTAAGGTGGCTCTTCTTATGGCCTTGCGATCCTTCGTATTTTCCCCTTCGGGATATGACCCATCCTTACAGTACTACTCAATCTCAAAATACCATGGCATTTCCTCTTCATCTAAGATTTCCTCAAGCTCGGCTAGCATGACTTGTTGCACTTCTCTCTTCCTAGTCCTCTCTTATAAGGTTGTCCTAAGGTTCTTGAACCAAGGATCTTGGGGAGATGGAACATCGAGTCGTTGGACGACAATTGTCTCGGTCCGGCGACTCAGAGGGAAGGATAGAGATGAAGCTAGTGACGCCAAGGCGTCATCCAGGATATTTTATGAGCAAGGAGTGTGGACATAGATAAGCTTGTGGAACTGCCTTGCCAACAACGTGACCAGATCTTGATATGGTTTAAGCTTTGGGTCACGAGTGCGGTAAGTTGAGAGCACCTGCCGCAGAACAAGCTGAGAGTCTCCTATGATTCTAAGGTGAGATGCACCCAAGATATAAGCACGTTTGAGACCAACTAGGAGAGCTTCATACTCAGACATGTTATTAGTGGTGGAAAAGGTGAGTTGAAAGGTGATAGGGATGGTAATACCCTCCGGGGTGAGTAGCACGGCTCCAATGCCCCGTCCCTGAGAGTTGAGCGCACCATCAAAATGAAGGGACCAGAAAGGATTTTTGGAGATGACCGAGAGCTCTTCATCGGGGATCTCATCTCGGATGGAATCGCTGTGGGGTAGTGGAAGATGGGAAAGGTGCTCAGAGATGGCATACCCTTTGATGGCCCTTTGGACCAGAAAAAAGATGTCGAATTGGGAGTGGAAGCTCTGCCAGCGCGCAAGCCGATCAGAGAGGACATGTTTTTCTATAAGGTATCTGAGTGGATCCATCCTCGAGATCAGCTTGACCTCATGGGCAAGAAAGTAGTGCTTGAGTTTTTGGACTACCCACACGAGCGCGACACAAGTTTTGTCCGCGGTGGTGTACATGGATTCTGCGGTGTTGAAAAACCTAGAAAGATAGTATGCTGCCCTTTCTTTTCCAGATTCATCATGTTGCACAAGGACAACACCTAGGGAGTCCTCAATGACTGAGAGATATAGGATTAGTGGTTTTCCGGGTACAAGAGGTTGCAAAACTGGGGGATTCATGAGATACCTCTTCAAATCATCGAAGGCTTCTCAGCACTTGTCATTCCATTCGAACTTTGCCCCTCGTTTCAAGAGATCATAGAATGGGCGGCATCTTTGTGAGTGCTGTGATATGAATCTTCTAATAAATTGAAGACGCCCAATCAAGCCTCTTAGTTGTGAGATGTTCTTTGGAGGCGGCATTTCCGCAATAGCCTTGGCCTTGTTTGGATCGATCTCAATTCCCCGCTTACTAACTATGGAGCCTAGCAACTTTCCTGACGATACATCGAACACGCACTTCTTTGGATTCATTCTCAGGTTGTACTCCCTTGATCTTTGCAACACCTTGGCGAGGATCTCGGGGTGTTCCCTCCTGGTTCTTGACTTCACCAAAATATCATCCACGTACACTTCTATATAGACATGCATCATATCGTGGAAGATAGTCATCATCGCCCTTTGATAGGTAGCCCCAGCATTCTTCAGCCCAAATGGCATGACTACGTAATAGTATGTTCCCCAGGGAGTGGTGAAGAATGTTTTCTCTTGATCTTCAGGAGCTAGACGGATTTGATTATAGCCTGAATATCCATCCATGAATGAGAGGGTCTCATACCCAACAATGTTATCAACTAGTACATCAATGTGAGGAAGCAGGAAGTCATCCTTTGGACATGCCTTATTTAGGTCCCGGAAGTCAATGCAGATTCTAACCTTTCCATCTTTCTTCATGACCGCGACTATATTTGCCACCCAGTTTGGATAAAGCACTACCCTGATGAATCTAGCCTTGTGGAGTTTGTCTACTTCGTCCTTCATCTTCAGGGCCATAAGTGGGTGGAACCTTCTAAGTTATTGCTTTATGGCCTTTGCCCCTTCTTTCAATATGAGTCGGTGCTCCACTAATGAGGGGTGTAGGCCGGGCATGTCCTCATACGACCAGGCAAATGTGTCCTTGTACTCCCTCAGAATTTGCACCAGTTCCTCTTCTTCATCAGGAGGGAGGTTTGCTGAAATGATCACTATCATGGGATCTTCTTCTATTCCAAGATTGACTTCCTTAGTAGGTTCATCCACCGCCGTTGTAGGTTCATCAAACCTTCTTACACCACTAGCGTACATCTTGGCAGTGTCATCTACTTCGCCATCCTCTTCATCGATTGGGTCCTCATCATTCATGATCTCATAGACGCCAAACCCGTCATCTATGAACACCCCATCCTGCTCAATTTCTTCTTCTAACACCAATGCATCCTTTGTGAACTCCTCTATTAACAACAATGCTTGACATCACCAAGCTAACTCTTGAAGGTATCTCCGGGGAATAGCCTTGCCCCGTTGTTTCTTAGGCCGACGTTTGGACTTGGCAAGTGTTGGGTTGACCTGACTCTCTACCCTAGACTCACCTAAGACTAGACTCTTCTAACCTAGATGACTCTACTTGACTAGACGACGCTACAGGACTAGTGGAGGACATGGGGTCCTCGAAGAGAATGGCTCCTAATGAAGGAGCAGGAGGGGAAGCCCCAGTTGAGGGGTGCCCCTGATCAGGAGGGTGAAGGAGGTATGCCGGCTCCTCGACCTCAATATGCATTTGAAGATTGGCATTTTTTTTGGGATCAGTGGAGATCATGCAGCATGAGAGAGTGATCTCGTGGTCGCTCAGATCAGATTGCAAAGCAGAGAGGACTGAAGGTGGGAGGTCAGGAGTGAGGATGCTGTGCACTACTTTCAGGAGTTGAGGAGACAATTGGATGAGTAAGGGAGGGGATGAAGGAACAAAGCTTGGAAGGAGGGAGCACAGGAGTGATGGATGGATGGCCAGGCACGTGCCCCTCCACAGCTCGTCCACCGTCTTCCCTTCTTCGTAGGGAATGTCTGGCTCTCCCTCGTCTGTGGTTTCACTCATTAGCTGCCTCTTGGATGTGATGGATGTGGGTGGATCTAGAAGTTCGGCTGCAGCTGGCGTCCATGTTCTCTCTTCCTCCCAGAATAAGCGACTGAAGGCTATAGTGATGTCTTATATATCAAACCAGCGGTACCATTCAGCCTCTGGGTCCCCTGTCTTATGTCTCTTTATTGGGCGGAGTGTTTCTAGTGCCTTATATGTGAGCATAGGGGCCATGTGTCGAGAGAAATTCTTGCCATGCACCTCATGTTGTGACAGCTCTACCTCGACCACCACAGTGTTGTATCCCGGTTGGGTTGGACCTCTAGTAAAGTGACACCATAGTGTCCATGTGTGTGGTTCGTGATCGGCCTTGAGGGTGGATGTGCTAGATGACCATGTCTTGGACTTCTCCTTGTAACCAAGTCCCCATCGGCTTTTCATCACGATGTCTGGAATAGGCTTGGTAATTCCTTGTAGTTCTTCCCCTAGGCCTTTTCCTTCTTCGTAGCTTAGCTTCATCATGATCTGCCACCCCTTAGTGTTTAGTGGCTCCTTCCTCTTGACTGCATTGACTTGTGCAGGACTGGCCTCTTGTTTAGAATGGAATGAGTAGGCCCAAGGATAATTGATGTCCAGCACTGAGACAACAGGCTTGTTAGCGGGCCATACAGCTGGAAGCAGAGTATCATTGATGGCATCGACTGTGTGGGCAGTGGCTATGCTTTTGACTTTGATCACTTGTCCTTGGAAAGGGAATTTTAGACATTTGTGTGCAGTGGACGGTATGGCCCCCAGTGCTTCTAACCATGGATGCCCCAGAATAGCCATGAACATGGGGTCGATGTTAAGCACATAGAAATCAACAATGACAGCTAGTGGCCCCAGTTCAGCTTGTACAGTCACCATGCCATGGCAAGATCTTCTAGAGTTATCATAGGCAGCAATGGTGGTTGGTGTCGGTTTTAACAGCCCCTTCGACACATCACATGCTCTCCGAGTGCTCAATGGGCAGACATTTATTGACGCCCCAGTGTTGGCCAGTTCAGCCCCCACTGCTACATGGTTGACGACTAAAGTGACACAGAGTGGGAGCCTCCTGGCTTCTGGGGGTGCTAATTCATTTTCCGCAAATGTAATTGCTGGCCCACGAGTCACCATGGCCAGTGCACTCCGTAGTTTGTCGGAAAGCATGTCCTCATTTACCACTACCCTTTGCAGAAAGTTCCTCAATGCTTCTGGTGCTCCTTGGATCTCTTTATCAATTCTAGTATGGAAATCTTGGCTGGCACATGGTCGAGATGCTTGAGGATATCATAGTGTGTACCGAGTAATGGCTCAATCACCCCCTCATCTTGTGGTTGTTGTTGAGCCTGTGGCTGCAAGACCGGTTGGGGATTGCTTTGGATGGTGGAGGTCGTGGAGATGGGTGGATACGGGCGACGAAAAACTCATCCGCTCCGTAGGGTATTTGGTTGGTTGACGGGTTGTCTGGTGGAGGATAATGTGGCAGCGGAGGGTTGGTCCAGCCCAGGTGGAGGTAAAATGATGGGTGTGGGAGCGGCTATGATGGGTGATGGTGGTATGGGGACAGGCAGAGCAAGAGGTATGATAGGTGGTAGGATAATGGATGGCATAGCGACTGGCTCGGGTGTTGAGCCGATGGGCAGTATGATGGTGTTCGCCTGGGAAACTAAAGGAGGGACTGACTGGGGGGCCATGTTGGCCGGTTGTATTGTTTGGGATTGTTGAGGATACTGGTGGTTAATGGCCATCATATGCTGAATATCAGGCTCATCATCATACTTCTAGTTCGCTTGAGGAGGGGGGTGATGGACGATAGGATTCACCTAGGCTGGTGGTGGTGGTGGATTGGGAGCTGGCAGGTGGTTTGGGAGTGGGTTATGGACAATCCCTAGGTCTTGCAACGGCTGTTGTTGTTGCTGTTGTTGAGGGGGTGGTTGACGCTGCTGCCTTTGTTGCTATTGCTGCCTCTGCCTTTCTTTGATATCTTCGATTACTCTTCGGAGAGCTATCCAGTCAAGCATGTTCTGCTCATGGAGATCATATACTAGGTCTTTGAATGTGAAGCACTGCTCAATGGTATGACCTGGCTGCCGATGGAACATGCAATATCTTATCTAGTCCACACTTGGGTTTAACGGCCTTTCCGGAGGGAGTTTGATGGCATCCGTGGAGACCAAGGCTAAGAAGATGTCGGAGAGTGTTTCAGGAAGTGGCAGGTATTGAGTTCTCCTTGGACCTAGGGGACGCCTTTATTGAGAGCCATCGGGAGGTGGTACTTGGTTATATTGGGGTTGTTGGCCTTGTGGAGGATTGGTGTGGTTTTGATCTTGGGTAGTGTAAGGTTGACAGTTGTTGTTTTGGCCGGCAGGGTTGAATGCACTCACCTGCTCGTTAACTTGGACACCCTCGGTGATTGGCCCCTGAGGTTTTCTTTGGAAGCGAGACTTTTGGGGTTCGAACATGGAATGTATGGGGGAGTCCTTGAGCTGGGTCTGGATGAACTGGGCCCGACTATAGAGCTGATGCATGGTGGTGATATCATTCATTGCTAGGATGTTCTTATAGGTAGGGGTTGCATTGGCAATGATGATCTTGACCTTTTCTCCCTCCGGAAGGTACCCAGGGACTCGTGTGGTCATCTGCCTCTACCTGTCGGCGTATGTAGCGAAATCTTCATCCGACTTCATCCTTTCTGCCATGAGATCTGTAAGAGAGTATTCTGGCCCAACCCTATCTTTGAATTGTTCAAGGAACTTCCCTTTCACTGTGGCGAAGTCCTCTGCATCCTCGGGTAGCAAAGAGTACAACCAGTCTAGTGCAGGCCCGTCCAGTGACCGACGAAACAGATACGCCATCAAGCGGCGGTCATGCTGATAGGGTGCAAACTCATAAATGAAGTCCTTGATGTGAATATAGGGGTTGCCAGTGCCATTGTACTTGTGGTACTTTGGAAGCTCAGATGGAGATGGGACCCACAGGCCATTGGAGTTAGGAATGTGAACATCATGGTGCTGCCTAGGGTCGACTTGCCTTCGCAGCTCTTGGAGTTCCTTTTTGATGGACGCCCACTTAGACATCATGTCAGGAGCGGCAGAGGGTTGAGCATACAAGGAGGAGGCAGGAGATGCTGGCCTAGCACGCGGCTCAAGCTGTGGTGGATGGCACGGAAGATATGGTGGAGACCGGGGCCTCAACTCACGTGGATGGTAGTGCTCAGACTCGAAGGGAGTGAATCGAATGGCCTGTGGCCGGATGGGAGTGTTGTCGGCTGGTCCTGTGACAATGCGGGGGCCGGAGGTAGATGCCATGGGGTGAGAAGTGCCTGCTCTGGGTGAGGGCGATGAGGCGGTCTTTCCTTTGAGAGCCGTCATGAGATTTTGGATTTGGGATTGATCAAGCTGAGGAATTAGGTCATGAGTTGAGCAGCTTGATCATCTGCCCGAGGGGAATGGACAGTTTGTGACGGGCCACCATCGTCGGGACGATGACTCTCACTGGCATGGACTGTGGCGACCCAGGGTCGGGTCGACTCTTCGAAGAGATCATGAGGAAGAGATTCCTCATAGTTTTGGGAGGTGTAGAAGGTGTAATCATAGGGATTGGCTTCCCCTCGACACACGAAAGTGTACTAAAACTAGTAGCATATAAAAAAGTGTGTGATCGCCTCCTAGATAAGTTGCCTAATGATATGGAAAGACAATGGCTAACTTAAACTAGGAAAAGGAAGAGAACAGGAAACTGACCTTGTGTCGCGGTCGCCATGGCCGCCGCGTTTCTACTATCGCGTCAGTGACAGTCGACGCGTCTTTGTCGCGTCACCCTCAGCCGTCGCATTCTCTAAATGCGGGAGAATTGTTGTTGTGACCTTCTTCTAGTCCTCCAGCCGGCCAGAGCACCAGAGCTTCTCGTAGACTTCGCTTGCTTGCCTGCCAATCAAAAGAAAACGCAAGGAGAAGACCCCATTAGAACATGTAAAGTGTAGTATCTATTCTAAAAGATGAAATAAGGTGGGAGACCATGGTGGGAACGCACCTGGGGTGGTTTTACCTGTGAGTGTGGAAAAATGTGGGTGGATGGTGGATATGCTCTATTTAAAAAGGACATAAAAAATGCATGTAGAAATAGAAAAGAGAAAGGGTAAAGAGAATGAGCCCCATTAAGGAGACTTCCTGGCGTGGATGCAGCTCTGATGATGTGCAAAGGGGTCCAGGAGATTGCTAGAGTCGCCCTCTTCACGTTCCTAGCTCCATTGATCGCGAAATGAGTGAGTTTTGGAGAGTGGGATGTGAAGGGAATGAAGGGAATGAGTGGCTGCAAGGCTAAGTCAGAGGAAATTTTGGCAGCCCTTCGGGGTAATCATGAGGCTCTCCTCGTCCATGAGAAGGGGCCTTCCTTATATAGAGTTGGGAGTGAGAATATTAGGCATTATCTCCTCAAAAAGGTTTAGAAATTAAAAGTGGGGGATAAAGCTCTATCAAAATCAGGTGTAGAGTCCTTAGGGGAGCTTAGGAGAGTCCTTAGGGCCAAAAAACCGCCCAAGGGGTCGGGATAACCCTCTTAGACCAAGTCAAAGTGCATGGGAGGATAAATACGGTGTGGTTATGGAGGCCAGAGATCTCAGACATTGTCGCGTCAGATCGTAGGGTCGCGACTAGAAACGCGACGGTGCGGGGGGACGCGACAGAATTACCCACGTGCATGTATAATGCATGGACTGTCGCGGCGGCCCAACCCGTCGCGATTATAGTCGCGGCGCCACGATGCATCGTGACAAGGAACCCGAATTATCTTGCATTATCCTCCTAACCACATGATAAAATAGGAGTCATATTCCTCTAAGGACTCTTTCAAATGATAGATTTCGGGATTTCAAGGCATTTTAATGGATTAATGGGCTCAAATCAAGGCAAATGATGGGCTCAAGGTGAGTGACCAATTAGGGGCCTACTAAGGTAGCAAGAAATGTGGTTCAACCCATTAGTCATAATCGGGTGTCTACAGATTGCCCCTCCTTGGCTTCCACTTTGCAGGGGAGCGAAGCGGAAGTGGCGTGGAGATGTCATGAAGTGACGGTGGAACGGAGATGACGCGGAGTGGACTGAAAAGTGGAGGCCAAGGTAAAGAGACACCCGATCTTAACTAACAGGCAATTGGAATCCTTGTGAAAGCCACGAGTCGGTTGTTCGAGTAGAATGCAAAGAAGAGCACAAGTCTGGACGAGAGGAAAAAAAGAAGAGGACGATCAACCCTCGATTGAGAGGTACCCTAGCCGATTGGCCTGCAGGTTTCGTTTTGGAAGGACATGTGCGTGCCAGGCAGGTAACTCATGACTCTGTCCTGGGAGCGGTTCGCAACCAAAACGGATCAAAGGAAAAGGATGAATATTTGGATGGAGAATCTAGACAGGGAAATTCTTGTCAATCTGACGGGAACAACTTGCTCGGAGGCAAACCTTCCGATTCGGAGTGGATTTGGATTTCTTGTTTGGAACATGAAGGATGATTGGGCACTCAACACGAGCTCATCGATGGTCAAGAATGAGTCAGGAAAGCTCAAAGTCCTACATGATGCATGCTGGGCCAAAATAAAAGAAATTATTAAAACAAATGCAAAGGAAATGAGGAAATATAAGATATATCAAGGATAATATTGTTAAGCTGGATAAGAAAGGGTCAAGAGACTACCCGCAACCGCAGTGCAGGCCTGAACCCATCGTCCCCGATCTTAACTAGCTCAACGGCCTATCCAATGGTTAACAACGTGCACCTAGATTATCATAGTTTTTGGTAAAGGGGAACTCAAATCCCAGAGCACATTGAGAACTGGCTGGTCCTTGAAAAGATATAATAAGTAGAATATCATATAATAATGTAGGAGTAGGGATAGAGATACAATACCTGACTTACCTGGGACGACATTTCCTCATTTTTGATTTTTTTTTTTGAATCATTCATCAGAAAATAAGCATAATAATCACAAAATGATAAATGAATTTAATGAACATAGTCAAAGAAACACATATACAAAGCACAGGTAAGAGAAATAAACATTTGGGTATAAACGCGACACACCCATCGACCGCAACCTTGTCGCGTCGCAGCGGCCTATCGCGACATAGTCGCATCTGATCGCGGCGTCGCGACTCGGACAGAGTCCTGAAAACGCAGAAAAACGGGACTTAGACTTATCCTAAGACATCTAGACTAACACTAGGACTCCTAAACCTTTCCTAGACTTATCCTAACTCCTAGTTGCGGGATTAGAGTGGGTTTCTAACTCCCTAAAGCTTATAAATAAAGGGTTTGGGCTATTAATCCCGCAGCTAAACTCCTATGCTACAAAATCTTCAAGTTCTTCATCTTTCTTCATCTTTGCAGTCATGAAGAGGAAGCTTTCGGCGTTTGCAGAGGTCATCCCTACTTACTCCGGCCCAAAGGCTGCTAGGGAGTCTCACGCCGATCTTCAGCACCTCTCAGACATCCCGAAGCACATCTACTCTCGCCCGGATCTTCAAGTAAGTGGCTCTATTTCTGCACTTTTGCTCTGTTTTTTTCTTCTCCTCCTCTTCCCCTTCTCATCTTAGATCTCCTATTTCTTCTTTCTTTTAGATCCTCCCTGGTCATAGGCGGTTCTCTAGATTACCATGGCTGCTTCCAATGCTCGACGTGCTACCGCCTGCCTCAATCTCCCTCCTAAAAGAGTGGGGATTGTCTACAGTGCTTGTACTCGCCAAGAAGCACGACAAGATCGTCCATGTATGGGATAGCATCACCGCACTTACTGAGCTGTGGCACACTCAGACACACTCCTTTGTCTTCCCCGGTTTTGAAGCCACCATACTCTTGGAAGAATTAGAGATTATGCTCGGTCTCCCACGTTACCATCGGGGTGAAGAGATAGCAATATCATATACTGTGGAGCAGATCAACTCCTGGAGTATTCTGGCCAAGTTTGCCTCCACGAAGAACGACCTACGCTCCATGACCAGTGGCATGCACGTCCACCTACTCCCCATCGCACAGTGGGTCATCTCACAATGTAAGCGGAAGATCGGGAGATACGGCGCCATTGCCAAGGCGGCTGCCATCTGCATCTGCGGGATCATACATTTCCCAGCTGAAGACGGGACCATCTCCTTCGCCAATTTGAGCATCATCGATTCTATCTCAGAAGGTTTGACTATTGGCCAAGCAGTTTTCAGCTATCTATATGCCGGTCTATCCTCTGCAGCACTTGGAGGACCCTTCTACGGATCGGTGATTGCCCTCGAGCTATGGATGGGGATGCACATCCAATTTCGGGAGGTGGAGGACTTGACCGTGGGGGGTAAGACGATGCTGAACCACCCGCTGGCGCACGTGGGCGGGCCACTCCATATGAGCACCCGAGCTTAGTGCAAGACGGCCCAAGTGAAGGGCATTCAAGCATGGCGCAGGTACCTCCGAGGTATGACTATGGCGGACTTCGACACGCGCCCCCGGTTCATGCATGGCAAGATGATCCACCTCTCTCAACGTACCGGGCTTGCCCTGAGGCTGTTGGGCAATGAGGCACTCGCTTCTTACAACCCGGACCGTTGCTACCTCCAGTGCGGTGCGGCCCGGACGGTGGTTCCACTCCTCTCACACTTCCCGCCTATCCAAGAGAGGAAGAGGGGCGACGCGCAGGACGAGCGTGACATGCGTAGCGCCGTCGTCCATTGGGAGGGATGTGCCATGAGCGTAATCCAAGCGGAGGTGGAGGAGGACGATGAAGTGGTTAAAGAGTACATTGAAGCTTTGAAGAAGCTCCAGCCAGCGGGAGGAAATATTTGATCTGCTTGATTTGATTTGTAGGCCAGATGGTAATTAGGAAATGATTTAAAAGCATTGCTTGGTTGTTTTTAGAATGAATTAGGGAGTGTAAAGACTTTGCATATGAATGAACAAGAATGAATTTTCTGTGCAACCAAGTGCTCTATTGATGACGCGACGGTCAGGAGTGTCGCCTTCATGTCGCGGCCAGGCGGCGCGTCGCGACTAAGTCGCGACGACCCTTCTCGACGCGACCTGAATGCGACCGCGCGCTGCATCGCGTCACGAACCGACTCATTCAAAAACAAAATGTCTCTTCCTTTCCCTCTTTCCATTTTTTCAAAAACCAAAACCATCCAAAGCTCCTGAATCTCCGAACTTCCTGCAACCCGTGCAAACCTTTGCCCCAAGATCTTCCTTCAACCTCAACCAAGCCCGAAATGGAAGGAAAGGGGACCGCGGGTGAGGGCTCTTCCCGGAGGAAGCGCCAAGCGGAACGCCGGAGCTCTCGGTGCCGAGTCGAGGATCCTCCAGTCGAGGAGGAGGTGCCCGAGGTAGAGATGGAGGAGGAGGAGGAGGAGGAAACGGCCCCGGCGGTGGATGTGAAGGAGGAACAGAGGAAAAGGGCCAAGGCCATGAAATCGGTAAGTAACTCGACCCTAATCCTTGTATGAACGTGTGGATGTGGTAAACGGAGCCCCTAGAGGGCCGAATGTAGGGTGAAAAGTGCAGAGAAAAGGGGTCAAACAAAGAAGGCTCCGGCCGGGTTTGATCCTGATAACGCGTCAGCACGACCTGCCGCGACATGCTATCGCAGCAGGGCGGGGCGTCGCGACATTGTCGCGGCGTCCAGGGCTGACGCGACCTTATCGCGACCTAGAAAGGTGACGCGGTAGAGTCGCGGAGCCCCGCTCCGTCGTGACAAGGTCGCGACGGCTAGCGCTGCCGCGACATAAACTGAAACACAGGGACAAAGGAATTTAAATCTGACTTGAATGGGTCTTGCAGGGTGAGATGAGGGCTCGAGTGTCGTGGACACTAGTGTTGGCTGCCTTCCTGGCCCTTCCCCCTTTCCAGAGAGATCGGGTAGAGGAGATGGGATTCAGGGAGATCTTTAGGACAGAGAGGATGAGGGTGGATCCGGCCCTCACTCAGGCCCTGCGGAGCAGATGGGATATGGAGGCGAATGCCTTCGTATTCCCTTGGGGGCATATGATCCCCAGCCTAGAGGATGTGAGCCGGATCATAGGGCTCAGTGTGTATGGGAAAGCGATGAGTGGCTATACCTACCCCTGCTACCATGACATAGCCGAGCGACTCTTAGACCTCCTCGTGGAGCGTAGGTCTTCCCTAGTGCCTAGAATAGCCTTACAGGAGAGCCTAGGTTTGTTTGAGGCGGGGAAGAATGTAGGGGAGAGTGAGGATGAGTACTTGGAGAGGCTGGCTAGAGTTAGTAGGAGGGAGCTAGCGAGTGAGCCTGGGCCACAGGCGGATTTGGACTTGCGCCGCTTCCTCGTCCTCTTTCTTGGTAGACTTTTGTTTGCCACGAGGGGCGACGCAGTCTATTGTCGCTTCCTGCCCTTGCTGGCGGATTTAGGTGAGGTAGGGGGGTATGCTTGGGGGGCAGCCTTCCTAGCGCACCAGTTTGACTGTCTGAGCGCCTCAGATCGGCAGACATCCACGAGCGGTTTCTATCCCTTTCTCCAGGTACACTCTCTCCTCTACCCCTTCTAAAAATTACACTGCACTTTCCTTAAATTGCTCTTTGACTTGTCTTCTATCTTGCAGGTTTGGGCCTATCTACACCTTCCTGCCCTGGGGAGAGGGGAGCTCACACGGCCGGGCCTAGTGCCCATTGCACGCCGCTGGGAGTCCCGCCGAGACACTCGCCACCTTGCCGACCAGTTGGAGCGCCTCCAGGAGGCGATTGACAGCTACCCCTACCTGGATGTGAGTACTAAAAAACTTCCCTTCTGATATACCCGTTGATTTGATTGGTGACTGGCTAACTCTGTTTTGCAGGTGATTTGGCAGTCGTATCTGGGGGAGGGTGATGAGGGACAGCCTTGGTTGGCCCAGGCCCGCCCCTACTTCGGTAGGTCGGTGTGGTTGCATGCGCTAAACCTTGTGCTACCTTTGAACCTATTCCTGACCCAGCGCTCCCTGGGCTTCAGGCAGAGTGTTGTGGAGTTCCCCGTCCGGGACCGGTTTCACCGGCCGGGTCGGAGTTTCCGGGGACTCCACGACACTACTGACTGGCGGGAGCGGGCGCGAGAGCAGATAGAAAACTGGGAGTGCAAGGGCAAGTCAGTGAAGTCCATGGCGACCACAGACGATGCGTATCTCCAGGCCTACGCCTTGAAGTACGGGGGTAAGGTATACAAGAGTGCTCGTCATCAGGTAAGGTGTTCTAAGCTAGCACTTGTGAATTTTGAATTGGTGAACTGTGCTGATCAAATGACTGCAAGTGGACGTGGCTGGCGAGGTGGCGTCGCTTCGAGCTCTCCTTCTCTCGGCGACGCATGATCGGGAGGCGGCTCGGAGGGAGACTGAGGAGTTGGTGAGTACTTACTCAGACTTCAGTACTAAATCCATGTTTTGATTTGAAAACTAATGTGTGCTTCTGTGTGCAGTGGAGAGAGTTGGAGAGTGTGAGGAGAGGAGCAGGCGGTGCTTCCTCCTCGAGAGGCAGAGAGAGTGACCGGGCATCGTTGCAGGCTCAGTTGACTGCAGCGATCTCGAGGGCAGAGGAGGCTGAGAGGCATCTGGAGGACCGGGTAACTACAATCTGAAGACTTGACTAGGTCGACATTGATTTGATTGATGTTGATTGATTGCTTGTTGTGCAGAAGAGAGATCTGCAGCTCACCACTGAGCACGCCATGGATCTGCAGGCTCAGCGCGACCAGTACCAGGGGGAGCTCCAGACTACCCGGGACGACAGAGACCAGCTGCGCATCCGAGCGGAGACAGCTGAGACCCGGGCGACGGAGGTGACCGGTGAGCGCGACCAGCTGCGCACCCAGATGGAGGCAGCTGAGGCTCGAGTGGCAGCGATGACTACAGAGCTGGCGGCACTGCGAGTGCAGAGGTCGCCAATCGATCGAGAGGAGCTAGAGCGACTACGAGCAGAGCTACGACTGCAGGAGAGCTTAGCGCAGAGGCTTCAGCAGATTGTGACGGACATAGGCCGTTCACAGAGCAGGAGCAGGAGTGCAGCCAGTGCCAGCAGGGCGACAGGAGGCACAGTGGGACAGTACTTAGCGAGTTCCTCCAGTCGCCGGAGGAACGAGGCGGAGGAGAGGTGTCGCCAGGACGAGGGGGGTGCCCAGGGCGAGGGAGGTGGTGGTGCGATGTTGCCACCACCTGACAGACAGGAGGGATCCGGGGAGTGTGGCGGTGGAGATTGAGGAGACTTGTGAGCCACCTCCCCTCATCTATGTACATATTGTTCATAGCTAGCACAGTCTCTTTACTTTCATGTCAATATTTATGATAAATGAATGGTTTGTGATTGACACGAGTGAGAGGCGACTTTCAAACAAGCGAGAGAAGAAGGGAGTCTTGGATGCGACGTTGTACTCCACTTTTGAAATCCCTGTTCCTGCACACACTTAGAAGAATAAGTTAGATCTGTTCTTAGGTTCGGCCCTCTTGCGCTTAAGATGATAAAAATCTAACGCTGTAATTGTCAAGGGGCCGAGCCTTATTAAATAGACGAAAAGACCATGAAAATAATGCATGCTAAAGAAAAGCAATATGTGCACACCTTTTATTTTTCTGAAAACTATATTTTTTATGATTTTGAGAATCTTTTGATTTTTTTGGATTTTTGGAATTTTTGGTTTCTTTTTTTTGGTTTTGGAGATCTTTTGATTTTTTTTGGATTTTTGGATTTTTTTTGAAAATTCTTTTGATAACAACACTTCTTAATGTTGAGCGATTAACCGTGAGTCTTCTTCTATCTCACTTTGGCGAGTAAGATTTATGTGCAACGCATATTCATCTTAGGTCTGCTAAGATTTCTTGTCCCTGTGACAACAATGTTCCAACACAGACCAAGCGTAGGGATTCTTTGGTCATTTTTAGGGAGGATAGGAAGAATATAAATATGATAAGACTTAATCTCGTGGTCGGGGTTACCGACTTGTAAGACTTGCAACAAGTAAGCTACATGTGCTATTCATCTGTTGTCCAGGGACTTTAGGGCCATAGTATTTTCTCTTTTGACTGGGGCATGCGCGCGACCGGGCTCAAGGGCGTCCCGCGGGGAACTGTACTGCCACTCTTAACATGCCCCTTCATTTTATCATTTCGTCGCTTTATTTTTGTGCTATATGCTTTTCTTAGAACTGCCCGTCCCTCCTTGAGACTTCAAACACATAGTTTATACTGTTGCAGATTTACAGGTTAGCCTTCCCCTTGCCCCTAGACCTTGTCCGAATAGGGAGAGAATTGACCTTTTGTTTCCCTGAGCAAGGGCTAAGTGAGAACACTGTATATGAAGGGACAATGACCTTAGGCTACTATGTTGAGTACGTGATTGCGCATAAATATTATTTCGTCAATATGAGAGGGAGCGAGACACTTGGCAAATGGCTACTTATTAATTGGTGTTGTTATCCAAAGACTGTTGATCAGGGGTAGAATCTTTTAAGATATAATCCATTCCATGGGTGAGAGAGTTCATCACCATCGGCATTAACTAACCTATATGCGTTTCCCGAGTACACTTCTTTAATGACGTACGGCCCTTCCCAGTTTGCAGACAATTTTGATCTTGGACCTCCAGGTTTTATGAAAATTCGCTTCAAAACCATGTCTCCTTCTTGAAGCTTACGCTCAATCACTTTCTTTTGAAAAGATTTTGAGAGTCTATTTTGATATGAAAGCACATGATCGGCTGCAGCTAGACGCCGTTCGTCTAAGAGTTCTAGTTGTGTAAGCAATGCCTCCCGATGTTGATCGGAATTAAGTTCCTTGTCTAACTGAATCCTTAGCGAAGGGATGAGGATTTCGTGTGGACATACCGCTTCCATCCCATATGTAAGTGAGAAAGGGGTTTGCCCCGTAGGTGTGCGGATGGAGGTGCGGTAGGCCCACAGAGCCTCAATTAACTTTTCTGGCCAATCAGCAAATTTATTAGACTCACAAGTTTTCTTTAAGGTTTTCAAAAGTGTTTTGTTCGTGGCTTCGGTCTGGCCGTTGCCCCGTGGATAATAAGGAGATGAATGATGCAAAGAAATATTGAACTTCTTATAGAGATCTTGAAGGTCTTGTGATATGAACTGGGGTCCATTGTCGGTGACGAGGCTGCCAGGTACTCCAAACCGTGCAATGATGTTCTTCATGATGAATCTGCACACAGTAGAACCTTTGATTTCTGAAAATGCTTCTACTTCGGCCCATTTGGTGAAATACTCAGTAGCAGTGAGGATGAAGGATTTTTGTTTTATCTGAGCATTAGGATCACCAAGAGGCCCGATGATATCAAAGGTCCACATGGAGAAAGGCCAAAGAGAAGATAGTGGATGCAAAGAAGAAGACGGAGCGTGGATTTTATCGGCATGGATCTGACACCTGACACACCTACGAATGTAGGCGGCACAGTCCTCTTCTAAGGTTGGCCAGTAGTAGCCCTGCCTAAGGATCTTTTTGGCTAACATCTGACCATTCACATGCCCTCCACATCATCGGAGTGAGATCCTTCCACTATCTTCCAAGCCTCTTCATCGGTCACACATCTGAGGAGCATTCCATTTAGAGCGCGTCTGTAAAGGACTTCACCCACGAGGGTATACTTCAATGCCGCTCTACGGATAGCTCGCCTATCTTCTGCTTCAGCTTCTTCTGGGAAGGTACCGTCTCTGCAAAATTGTTCAATCTCATGGTACCACGGTCTCTCCTCTTCCATCAATTCTCCTAACTCAACAAGCAACAACTCCTTCGCTTCTTTCTTCTCTGCCTTCAACACTAGGGAGCTCCTAAGGTTTGAGAACCAAGGATCCTGAGTTGAGGGAGCTTCTAACCTCTGAACAGTGATGGTCTCAGCACTACGGCTGAGAGGGAAGGAGAGAGACGAAGCTAACGATGCCAGTTCATCGGCCAGAATGTTCTGAGAGCGAGGAGTATGAATGTAGATGAGTTGACGGAATTGCTTGGCTAGGAGTGTGACCAGATCTTGATAAGGCTTGAGTTTGGGGTCACGAGTGTGATAGGTAGAGAGGACTTGCCAAAGAACGAGTGAGAGTCCCCTATGATGTTAAGGTGACGGGCGCCTAAAAGGTAGGCAAGCTTAAGACCGGCGAGGAGAGCCTCATACTCGGAGATATTGTTGGTGGCGTAGAACTGGAGTTGATAAGCCAAAGGAATGGTGATCCCTTCTGGGGTGAGCAAGACTGCACCTATGCCCCGTCCCCTAGAATTGAGAGCTCCATCGAAATGGAGTGACCAGAAGGGATCGCGAGAAATAAGTGATAGGTTTTCGTCGGGGAATTCCTCTTTAACCGTATCACTATGAGGAAGAGGGAGGTGAGCAAGGTGCTCAGCAATGGCATACCCTTTTATGGCTTTTTGAACGATAAAGGAGATATCAAATTGAGAGAGGAAACTTTGCCAGAGTGCCAATCTGTCGGCGAGAACTGGCTTCTCAAGGAGATACCTAATAGGGTCCATTCTAGAAATCAAACTCACCTTATGAGCTAGGAAGTAGTGCTTCAATTTCTGCACTACCCAAACTAGCGCTGCACAAGTTTTCTCCATTGTGGTGAGTTTGAGCTCGGAAGGATTGAAGAGCCTAGATAGGTAGTAGACTGCCCTTTCTTTGTCGGATTCATCATGCTGAGCAAGGACAGCTCCTAGGGAGTCCTCAATAGTTGACAGATATAGGATTAGGGGTTTCCTAGGGATAGGTGCTTGAAGCACGGGCGGATTCATAAGGTAACTCTTGAGCTCGTCAAAGGCCTCTTGGCATTTATCATTCCATTCAAAATTAACTCCTCCTCTCAACAGTTCGTAGAAAGGACGACATCTTTGAAAGTGCTGAGATATGAATCTTCTTATGAACTGCAGCCGACCAATCAAACCTCGAAGCTCAGATATGTTCTTAGGAGGAGGCATCTCATTGATTGCCTTGGCCTTGTGTGGATCTATTTGAATCCCCCGTTGACTAACTATGAAGCCTAATAATTTTCCTGAGGAAACTCCAAACACGGACTTCTTTGGATTCATCTTCAATTGATACTCTTGTGTGCGACGGAAAACTTTGGCAAGTACGGAGGAGTGCTCTCTTCGGGTCCGTGACTTCACCACAATATCATCCACGTAAACCTCAACATCAATATGTATCATGTCGTGGAAGATAGCTAACATTGCTCTTTGATAAGTGGCGCCGGCATTCTTTAATCCAAATGGCATGACCACATAGTAATATGTTCCCCATGGGGTGGTGAAGGAGGTCTTCTCTTGATCCTCTGGGGCTAGACGAATTTGATTATAGCCGGAGTACCCATCCATGAACGATAGAGTTTCGAACCCTGCTGTATTATCGATCAAAAACATCCAAATGAGGTAGCGGGAAAATGTCCTTAGGACATGCCTTATTCAAATCCCGGAAATCTATGCAGATACGCACTCTTCCGTCCTTTTTCATGACCGGGATGATGTTCGCCACCCACAAAGGATAGAGGACTACACGGATGAACTTGGCTTTGTGTAGTTTATCAATCTCCTCTTTCATCTTTAAAGCAATGTGGGGGAGAAATATCCTTAGCTTCTGTTTAACGGCAACTGCCCCTGGCTTCAGGATCAACCTATGTTCAACCAGATCGGGGTCAATGCCAGGCATGTCATCATAGGACCAGGCAAAGGAATCCTTGAACTCCCTTAACATTTCTATGAGCTCTTCTTCTTCTTCAGGAGGGAGACCAGAAGCTATGGTTAAGAGCCTGGGGTCCTCTTTTGTTCCCACATTAACCTCTTTGGTGGGTTCATCTACTGCCGAGGTAGGTTCATCGAATTTCCTCATGCCACTTGCATACATCTCGGCAGCATCCTCCATTTCACAATCTCCTTCATCTGATGGGTCATCCTCGGCTAGGATCTCGTATACCCCAAACCCATCGTCTAGCCCTTCCTCCAAATGTAAATCATTTAAGTTCAGAACTACCGCTTCCTGGATAAATTCTTCGACTGTCAGGAGAGCGCCACACCTATGTACTAAGTCCAAAATATATCTACAAGGTATGCCACTACCCTTCTTCTTCCTACACGGGGACGGGGATTTGCTAGAATCTACCCCTGAACCTAAGCTAGATTCGATATTTACAGGAGGCTCTGGGGGAAATCCAGAGGTTTATTGGAACGAAGAACAAAGGGTGCGGCAGGGCCGCGGAGGTCCTCCGATGGGACTGGAGGAGGAGGCAGGCCACCCAGGCCCAGGGTGCTAGCAACAGAATCGGGACAACCCTGGCCAGAGCTCCCTTGTTGATTTGGCTGAATTGACTATTTCGACTTCCTCCCCGAACCCAAGCAACTGTCGCTTGGTGGGGGCTGCTGATGCTGCCATTGCTGTCTGTGGTGTGTCCTTCTCGACAAAAAGACGATCGGCGGATGAAATGAGGTCTTCTACACCTGGCTCCTCTGCCACTACTTCATATTCTTGAAATAACATACTGACTGCTGAGATTAGATCTTCGAGATCTGGCGCATATGGGTCTGTCTCGGCCTTCTTCTTCTTGCCAGGACGCTGAGCTTCTAGGACTTGATATGCTGAACTTGAAACTTCCTTCACCATGGTGTTATACCCTGGTTGCACAGGTCCTCTGACGAAGTGATCATAAAGTGTCCAAGTAAGGGGCTCTTGATCTGACTGCGAGGTGGATGCTAATGCTGCCCACATTGTGTATCCCAAGCCATGTTTTATTGATTTTCTTATGCCGGTGACCGTCTTGACCCTGCCTTGGAGGTGAGTACCTAGCCCCTTTCCGGTCTGATAGCCGATTCTGAACATGATATCCCACCCTTTTGCATTTACTGATCCGTCCTTCCTGACTACTGCCACTGTCGGGGATATAACTGGGCGATTGGAGGAGAAAGTGTAGGCCCAGGGGTATTCACATCCAGTATAGAAATGACGGGTTTGTTGGATGGCCAAACCGAGGGCAAAACTCTCTCAACAGCTTCCACCGTGTGGGTTGTGGTCACACTCTTGACCTTGACTATCCTTCCTTGAAAAGGGAACTTCAAGCATTGGTGTGCTGTGGATGGTACTGCCCCTAGTGACTCGATCCATGGGCGTCCCAAAATGGCCTTGTAAGTGTAATCTATGTCCAAAACATAAAAGCCGACTGTCATGACAAGTGGCCCCAATTCTGCCTGCAATGTAATGACCCCATGACAAGCTCGTCTGGAATTGTCGTATGCGGCTATGGTAGTAGGGGTGGGTCGCAACTGACGCTCCGATATATTGCAGGCTCTTAAGGTGCTTAGTGGACACACATTGATCGAAGCTCCGGTGTCCACTAATGCCGCATCAATGGCTACCTTATTTATTGTGAGTGTAACACATAAGGGCATCTTCCTAGCCTCAGGAGCCGCTAATTCACCATCGGAGAAAGTGATTGTGGGCCCTTTGTTGACAATGGAAAGCACGGAGAGCAGATTGTCGGGGTTCATATCTTCACTGACCATGACCCTTTGTAGGAAGGCTCTCAGGGCATCTTGGTGAGTCTGCGATCTCTTGATCAGCTCCAGTATAGAAATCTTGGCAGGGGTTTGGTCCAGATGCTTCAGAATGTCATATTGGGTCCCTGGGACCGGTTCTACTTCCTGCATGTCTTGCTGCTGTTGAGTGCTGGTTTGTTGAATCGGTTGACCTAGCATGGCCACGGATGCATTAGGGTACATCCGGTGGAACATCCTTCTGCTCCGCAAGGCAAGGTTGTGGTGGAGGGGAGAAGGTGAAGTGTCCAGGATGGAGGGGTTGGCTAATAAAGGTGCTGGTGCAGGGGATAGCGGGAAGTTATTTGGTGGGGGAGCAATGGAAGACATGGTGGGGGAGCAATGGAAGACATGGTGGGGGAGTCGTAGGGTGGTGAGGTGATGGCAGCGATTGTGGAGGAAGGAGGCTCTTTGGGTAAAGATGTGATCGTGGAAGGCATGAGGTGAGAAATGGTCAAAAGTTGGCCCACTTCGTGTTCATCATCAAAGGCCCATTGAGCGTCGGGTGGTGAGTGATGGACAACTGGATTGACTTGTGCGGGTGGAGCAGGTGGTGGAGCAGGTTGAGGGTTCGGAGCTACAGGATGTTGGGGCATGGGATTGCAGATTATGCCCAGGTCATTTGCCGGCTGCTGCGGCTGCTGTGGCTGTTGCTGTTGCTGTTGGTGATATTGTTGTTGGAAGGGTTGGTACTGCTGTTGCTGTTGCCTTTGCTGCTGTTGCTGTTGCCTCTGACCTTGCTTATTTCTTAATGTCTGTATCAGTCTCTTCATCTCCGCCCAATCAATCTGATTCTGCTCATGAAGATCGTATATGATATCCCTGAATTGGAAGCAATCTGATACATTGTGACCCAGATGGCGATGATACACACAGTATTTTGTCTGGTCCGCTGCCATGTTCCAATTCGGCTTCTCAGGAGGGAGTCGGAGGGCGTTCAAAGATATAAGGGCTGCGAAGACATCGGCCAAGGATTCGGGCAAAGGAGGATATTGTGCTCTCTTGGGTCCACTGGGTTTTCTAGGTGCAAAACCATTCTGGGGTGGAGGGACCTGAGAGTATTGGTGTTGGTCTTGTGGAGGGTTCTAACCTTGAGGAGGAGGTTGTCTATTGTTGTTCCATGGCTGTTGGGGTTGCTGAGGTTGCTAGTACCTACCTATTAGGCCTTGGGGGTTACTCACCGCACCTACCTGTTCATTGATTTGGGTTCCCTCGGTGACAGGACCTTGGGGTTTCTTGGCATAACGGGCCTTGGGAGACTCGAATATGGAGTGTATAGGTGAGTCTCGGAGTTGAGTTTGAATAAAGCGGGCTCGACTATACAGCTGGTGCATGGTGGTAATATCGTTCATGGCTAGGACGGCTCGGTAGGTAGGGGTTGCATTGGAGATCAACAATTTGACTTTCTCCCTTTCCGGCATGGGGCAGCGGACCTTGGAGGACAGTGCGCGCCACCGATCGGCATAAGCAGAGAACTCCTCATCAGGTTTCATTTTCTCGGCCACTAGATCCACAAAAGAATATTCGGGTCCAACCCGATCTTGGAACTGCTGCAGGAACCTTTCTTGAACAATCCCGAAGTCCTCCGCTTCCTCGGGAGGCAGGGAATAAAACCACTCTAAGGCTGGACCATCCAAGGATTTTCTAAACAAGTAGGCCATGAGGTGACGGTCGTACTTATGAGGTGCTGATTCATAAACGAAATCTTTCAGATGAACATAGGGGTCTCCTACCCCAGAGTATCGCCGGTAGATAGGGAGCTCTGACTGGGGCGGCACCCAGAGATATTGAAAGGACAAAAGAGCAATGTCGGCTACCTTACGAGGATCTATCTGCCTTCTGAGGTCATGAAGCTCCTTTTTTATGACGGCCCACTCCGCTAGGAAGTCGGAGGGGGCTGGAACATGATGTGTAGAGATGATGGAGCGAGGTTGCTCGAAAGTATGAGACCCTTCGTGGGGCAGAAATGCAGGTTCAGCCGTGTAATAGTTGGAAGTTGGAGGGGATTTAGGCTGAACCTCTCGTGCCGGAAGGTAGTTTGGTTCTGAAATGTGAATGGTGCGAGGACAGAGGGGTGTGGGATCTGAACCTGAGGAAGGGAGGTGGGGTGCTGAAGCGATATGGGTGGAAGAGTCCGTTGGCCGGACTGAGTTATGGGCAGATGGAGACAAGGGCTGCTTGCCTTTGGCGGCTGCGATGAATTCTCGCACTTGTTCTGGAGTTAAATGGGGGAGCAGCTGGCTGAATTGCGAATGGGGTCATCCCCCTTTGGAGGAGAGGGAGGACAGGATTGACCCCTAATGATAAGAGGAGACTGAATAGGGGGTGGAAGTATGGCCGAGGTGGATTGGGCCACGTCTTCGAGGAGCCCTATAGGCAAGGTATCATCAGAAAGGACATGGAATTGGTCCATATCGAACAAAGGATTGTGATAAATAACAAGGATGGGAGGAGACTGACTCGATCTTCTTAGGCAACGACGCATGCACCTCCCCAATCAATTGGGAAGGTGATCTAGACTCTATCACAGCAAGAAAAAAACTGAGATGAGGAGGGATGGATCAAAGCACTCAAGTTATCATGCTTAAGGTGCAAATTTTTAAGATTTCAACTTGACCTTTTAAATGAATTGACTGGAAGGATGCCACTTGGCCAAGCGGTCTCTAGTAGGAATGGACTCAAGTGCTTCGGTGTAGCTAAGGGTGGCATACACTCACATGCGAGGGTGGCTCGAACTATGGGTGCAACAGGTACAACCTGCCCGGTGAACCACAATGTGCGTACGATCACGAGGACTTACGGAGGTCCTCGGAAGGCGGGTTCGAGTCAGCCTACGAGTGCTCGTAGGTGAGAGGACTCACTCAACCAAGGGGGAACCTGATCAACTGGGATGAGTAGCGTATGCAAAGGGACTAAAAAAAGTCCAAAAATGTATGCAAGAGTGGGGATAGGGAGCAAACAGGGTGAAAAACCAGCCCTCGGGGGGCGTCGCGACGGCTGGGTACGCCGCGACACGATCGCGACAGCACGAGCTGCCGCGATACGAACAGAGACCCGAGAACACCGTGGGTCACCAACCCAATACAAGCAAACTACCCTACTAAGATAAGAAACACAAAGAAATACTAATCAGGTACAACATGGATCGAAAAGCAGATAGAAACCGATTCATGGATGAAAGCAGTAACATACAAAGCAAACCTGATAACGCGTCGCCTATCCCAACCGCGACCTAGTCGCGTCCAATCCTCCGACCGCGATAAGAATTGGAAACTTACAGATGAAACTAAACGGAAAATCCGAACCCTAACAGGATATCGGACAGAAATGCGAGCAAACATGATCTAAGCAATATAAGAAAGATGCATGCTCTCATGGGCATTGAACAGAGAGGACAAAGGGAATAGAAAGCACTAACCTGATGACGCGTCCCCCTGGTGCGACGCAAACTTGTCGCGACACCGCGATCGGTCGCGACAATGACAGAGCGGAAAAAATGCAGGGAATAAAGAACAAAACCCTAACAAGACACTATAATGACAAACAACAAGGAAACATGGCAAGCAGACAATCAAAATCTACGAGGGTGGCAGTGAAGGTCCCACCGTGATCGCCAACAGGTGTAATCACAAGGATTGGGTTCCCCTCGACACACGAAAGTGTACTAAAACTAGTAGCATAAAAAAAAGTGTGTGATCGCCACCTAGATAAGTTGCCTAATGATATGGAAAGACAATGGCTAACTTAAACTAGGAAAAGGAAGAGAACAGGAAACTGACCTTGTGTCACGGTCGCCATGGCCGCCGCGTATCTACTATCGCGTCAGTGACAGTCGACGCGTCTTTGTCGCGTCACCCTCGGCCGTCGCATTCTCTAAATGCGGGAGAATTGTTGTTGTGACCTTCTTCTAGTCCTCCAGCTGGCCAGAGCACCAGAGCTTCTCGTAGACTTCACTTGCTTGCCTGCCAATCAAAAGAAAACGCAAGGAGAAGACCCCATTAGAACATGTAAAGTGTAGTATCTATTCTAAAAGACGAAATAAGGTGGGAGACCATGGTGGGAACGCACCTGGGGTGGTTTTAAACCCCTGTGAGTGTGGAAAAACGTGGGTGGATGGTGGATATGCTCTATTTAAAAAGGACATAAAAAATGCATGTAGAAATAGAAAAGAGAAAGGGTAAAGAGAATGAGCCCCATTAAGGCGACTTCCTGGCGTGGATGCAGCTCCGATGATGTGCAAAGGGGTCTAGGAGATTGCTAGAGTCGCCCTCTTCACGTTCCTAGCTCCATTGATCGCAAAATGAGTGAGTTTTGGGGAGTGGGATGTGAAGGGAATGAAGGGAATGAGTGGCTGCAAGGCTAAGTCTAGTTCAGAGGAAATTTTGGCAGCCCTTCGGGGTAATCATGAGGCTCTCCTCGTCCATGAGGAGGGGCCTTCCTTATATAGAGCTGGGAGTGAGAATATTAGGCATTATCTCCTCAAAAAGGTTTAGAAATTAAAAGTGGGGGATAAAGCTCTATCAAAATCAGGTGTAGAGTCCTCAGGGGAGCTTAGGAGAGTCCTTAGGGCCAAAAAACCGCCCAAGGGGTCGGGATAACCCTCTTAGACCAAGTCAAAGTGCATGGGAGGATAAATAGGGTGTGGTTACGGAGGCCAGAGATCTCGGACATTGTCGCGTCAGATCGTAGGGTCGCGACTAGAAACGCGACGGTGCGGGGGGACGCGACAGAATTACCCACGTGCATGTATAATGCATGGACTGTCGCGGCGGCCCAACCCGTCGCGATTATAGTCGCGGCGCCACGATGCGTCACGACAAGGAACCCGAATTATCTTGCATTATCCTTCTAACCACATGATAAAATAGGAGTCATATTCCTCTAAGGACTCTTTCAAATGATAGATTTCATGATTTCAAGGCATTTTAATGGATTAATGGGCTCAAATCAAGGCAAATGATGGGCTCAAGATGAGTTACCAATTAGGGGCCTACTAAGGTAGCAAGAAATGTGGTTCAACCCATTAGTCATAATCGGGTGTCTACAGAAGGCAGCATCTAGATTCTCACCATCATAGACCGGGTTCAAGTAAGACTTCATGTTTGAAGAGTAAGAGTTTTTTTTTTTTTGTTAAAGACGTCTGTCCAGACTTAGAAGACAACCTTATCTAAATGAACACATAGTTTCCTAAACAAACAATCCAATGCAGACAAAAGAAAGAGAAAACATCTCACCCAAAGCAAGCAGTTGGCAATGATGATGATTTCTTTTATTTGATTCAATTTTGCCTTTTAATGGATTGACTTTTTAGCAAGTTCCCTCAAAGGAAAGGGTTTCCTAATGGGAGGAGGCTTCCAACTTCGGGTTCGACTAGGATTCTCACAAACTCACCAATGCATGAATCCTAACGCTAGGTGGTAGCAAGTACAACCAGCCCGGCGGCCGTGTGGGAATCCACGGTCAGCGGGGACTTATGGAGGCCCTCAAGCGAGTGCTCTAGTTGGACACAAGGAATATGTGGCCGAGAGAGCGGGTGTCACCGAGGAGGACAACCTAAACTAAAATATGGAAGTATGTATGCGCCCTATATGCACCGGAGTGCATGAAAAATCTAGCCTAAGACTAATAAAATAGAAATTAGGCCGACTTGCTCTCAGAAGCAGAAGGCGACAACTAACCTGTCGCAACCAGGATCGCGACGGGAAGGGCGACGCGTTCTTCTTCGCAATGGACATAGATTAGATAGGACCTAATTATGCACGAAAAATCAAACAACCCTATAGCATGGAGGACTGACAGACTTGTAAAAGCATGGATCGGGCACAAAATAACTCAGAGCAGGGATGAAGTACTTGAAATAAACCTAAAACACAGAAGTAGATGGAATCAGGAGAACTGACCTAATCGTGACGACCTACCTGTCGCCTTCCAGATCGCGACGATTTCAATGTCGCCTTCTGACTCAGTGCAGCAAAACTTAAAACAACAGTGAAATAAATGAAAAAACCTGAAATCTAAAGATGAACCACACACATAAAGGACTGAAACAAGCAGGGGAAGACAGTAACAAGCATGATAGGCACTAGATGTCCCACCGTGATCACCAAAAGGTGTAATCACGGGATTTGCTCCCCAAAGATGATGATTAAAAATAAGGAAAAGAGACCACGATTGCCACCAAAGTAGTTGCAAGAGACGAACAAATGAAAAAGGAGTGCTAACTACCTTGGAAAAGATAAAGAGGGGCAGAAGGGTACCTGGTCCTGTGAATGCGACAAGCAAGCTGTCGCCTTGTATTGAACGCGACGAGGAAGGTGCCGCCTTCTGGTTCTCAGAACACGACGCGCTGTCCATCGCCTTCTAGAGATCGCGACCAGGTGTGCGTCGCCTTCTGCTTCAGAAGATGAAGACCATGGGTTCTGTTCTTCCTACTACTCAGCCGGCCAAGGGGCAAGAGTCTCGTGCTGCTACTGTCTTCTACAACCCTGCCGAGAACATCAAAACAAGAGAAAACCCATTAGATAAAAGTTTTGTGTAGAATCTATCCCAAAAGTTTGAAAGAACATGAAATAATTGGAGGGAACTCACGTGGGGTGGGGTTTAACCCCTTTGGGTGATTAAACTAGGTGTGTGTGGAGTGTTCTAATGTAGATCTACAAAAAAATGAATCTAAACATGCATTTGTGAAGAGAAAAATCAAGAAGAACAAGAGAGAGAAAGCGTAGATGAGGAGAAATCACCCTGGGGGGCACTTCCTGGTCGTCTGGAGGCTAAGAGGTCTTCTGAGAACTCGAAGCTCTCTGGGAGAGGAAGAAGCATACGCTGGACTTGCCCTAAACTATGCTCTATGAAGGGATTTATATGTGATTATTCTTGAATGGGCTAGGAGGAGAATAATGGGGCATGGTCCGAATTTAGGTAAGTGTACTCGGGCAAGGGGAGTCAGAACATGGAAAGGACACCTTGAGGAAGGTTTCCTTCGAGTTTGGAAGGATTTGGATGCCTCTAGACCTACTAAAAGACAAATTATTTTTGAATAGTAGGGGTCCAAGTCTGACTAGGAAATGGTACGTTGCATGGAAACCATAACGCGACTGGCTCCTTGTAGCTATCAGGATCGTGACGCTTTGATACGTCGCCTTCCATAGAAGGAAACTTTTTGAGCATTTTCTGGTGAATTTTTAGGGAATTAAAATGCCAAATGAGAACGCGAAGTATCGAGGTGTCGCCTTCTGAAGATGATCGATTCTGGCTTGAAGGCAAATCAGTGTAAGCAAGAACGCGACATGAATGGTGTCGCCTTCTGAAGAGGAATGCGGCAGGACTATGGTCGCCTTCATGAACTTTCAGCATAAGGCTCATTCAAAGGGTCAGATCTCCTTGCATGGGTATCGGATTGGCGTGTGGTTTGAAGCATTGAATTCCCGACTCAGAGAGTTACGAAATGATGATGAAGATTGATGTGACTAGGAAGAACCCACCAGGGTGATGAACTAATGAGAAAGATGCCATGATCGGATAAAGCCAGCTAGGCGATGATGGGCCAACGTGGGGTGTCAATGACATGACAAGGAATTTGGCTCGACTTATGGGCCAGAAATGGGTGTCTACACTAGGTTTGACCTACCCGACTTAAAATTTCATTTCATACCTATGTGAGAGATGGGTAGAACCTTGGGTAATAAGTTAAATTAAACTCACACACGCACCAACTTAGTGCAATCATGATATCTTACATTAAAATTTCTCTTTTTGAAGGAACTTAAAACATAGCAATGGCAGCGGAGTGTGCACAACTCCGTGACATGCAACAAACTATCCAGTAGCTCACTCAAGCACTACTTCAGGCTGCTGGAGCTCAAGGAAACCAAGGATCCAGAGATTTGCATAGGAATTTCCGCAACTTGAACCCGCCTCGTTTTATTGGGACTACTGATCCCGACGAGGCAGAAAACTGGATGAAGGAGATAGAACGCATCTTCTGCGTTATGCAATGCGCAGATGGTGATAAGTTATTATTGGCAACTTTTCAATTAGAAAGAGATGCCCGTGCGTGGTGGGAGTCCATGGAGGCCACCAGGGCCGATGCACAGTTCACTTGGGCAGAATTCAAGGAGCACTTTAACTCCAAATACTTCTCTGAAAGAATCTAGGAGAGGAAGGCCTCTGAATTTACTGCATTGAAGCAGAGGCACCTTACTGTCGCTGAGTATTAAGCGCAATTCTCCCGACTGGCATGGTATGCCAATCATCTGGTCAACATAGAGAAGATGAAGGCGAGGTGATTTCTCAATGGGCTCAAGCCTTCATATATTACACAACTTGCACCACTCGACATCCAGACTTATGCTGAGATGGTAAAGAAGGCACAACTGCTGGAGGATGCGACCGACCTTACCGATCACATTAAGGGTAGACTAGTCAAGAAGGAACCAGCCTCGGGTTCCTCAAGTAAGCCCACAAATGACAAGAAGCGGCCGTTCAACATCACGGGAGGGCCGAATCAAGAAAGGAAGCCCAAGATACCTACTACCCCAAACGCCGACAAGACCAAGTGTGAGCATTGTCACAAACCTGGTCATACTGCTGCTGAATGCTGGAGGAAAGCAGGCGCTTTCCTACGCTACGGAAATCGCAATCATCACATTTTCGAGTGCCCTGTGCTGAAGGAGCAGGAGAAAGAGAAACACCCAAATGGGCAAAAGAAGCGTGGCCGACTGCAAGCTGTCTAGGAAGTGGAGCCCACTGAGGAGGGTGGAGTCGTAGAAGGTGCCCTACAAGTTTTCTCTCTATCAACATTCGTTTTATTTGATACTGGAGCAACCCATTCATTTATATCTCAAAACTTTGCTGATACTTTGAATGTTAAACCTGTATCTATGGGTTGTGAATTCTCTGTCACAACACCACTGGGAGAAAAGGAAAAGATAAATAAATATTTTCCATCTGCCGATGTAATAATCAGAGAACATAACCTCAAAGCCGACCTGGTGTGTATGCCCATGGAAGTCTATGATGTGATTTTGGGAGCCGACTGGTTGTCCACTTATGGGGCAAGTGTCGACTGTAAGAAAGGGAAAGTTACTTTTACTGATTTCCCTAAGTTGTCATTCACTGGTATTAGGCATAAGAGACGGATGTCTCTAGTCTTTGCCATAAAGGCCCACAATATGATAAGGAAAGGTTGCATTGCCTTCCTTGCGGCCGTAATAGTTGAAAGGAAGTGTTCTAAGATAGAAGACATACACATAGTCCAGGATTACCCAGATGTGTTCCCCGAAGATCTGCCCGGAATTCCCCCTGAGCGTGATGTCAACTTTTCCATTGAGTTGATCTCTGGAGCCACACCAGTATCATGTCAACCGTACCTGATGTCACCCGCCGAACTAAAGGAATTGAAAGCACAACTGATGGAGTTGCTAGAAAAAGGGTTCATTAGACCAAGTACTTCCCCATAGGGAGCACCTATGCTGTTCGTTAAGAAGAAGGACAGATCGATGAGGCTATGCATCGACTGTCGTCAGCTCAATCAGCTAACCATCAAGAACAAGTATCCATTGCCTCAGGTCGATGAACTTTTCGACCAAAGATCTGGAGCTCAATATTTCTCCAAGATCGACCTTCGATCTGGCTATCATCAAATGAGGATTGAGGATGATGATATTTTCAAAACGGCTTTCAGGAGTAGGTATGGACACTATGAATTCATCGTTATGCCTTTTGGTCTAACCAATGCTCCTGCAGCCTTTATGCAACTCATGAACAGCATAAACCGGCCATACCTTGACACGTTCATGGTCGTCTTCATCGATGACATCCTCATTTATTCGAAGACCAAAGAAGAACATGAAGAACATCTGAAGGTAGTGCTGCAAGTCTTGCGAGATAACAAACTATACGCAAAGCTGAGCAAGTGCAAATTGTGGCTCGAAGAAGTGTCCTTCTTGGGCCATGTCATCTCAAAAGATGACATCTCCGTTGATCCCTCCAAAGTCGAAGCTATACTCAATTGGGAGAGACCAACCAACATCACGGAAATCAGAAGCTTCTTGGGACTGGCTGGCTACTATAGGCGGTTCATTAAGGACTTCTCAAGGATCACCGTTTCTCTTACGCGTCTGACACGAAAGGAGAATCCCTACTCCTAGAGTAAAGAGTGTGAGAAGAACTTTCAAACTCTAAAAGACTATCTTACCTCAGCACCTATTCTTGCTCTTCCAATAGAGGGAGAAGGTTTCTCTGTCTACACTGATGCCTCAGAAATTAGGCTAGGCTATGTATTAATGCAAAAGGAGAAGGTCATTGCCTATTCTTCAAGACAACTGAAGACACATGAGGTCAACTACCCTGTGCATGATTTAGAGTTGGCTGCCGTGATCTTCGCCTTAAACATCTGGAGATATTATTTGTATGGAGAGCAATTCACTGTCTACTCAGACCACAAGAGCTTGAAGTATCTATTCTCCTAGAAGGAACTCAACATGAGGCAGAGAAGATAGCTAGAGTACCTAAAGGATTTCAATTTCAACATTCAATACCATACATGCAAGGGAAATGTCGTGGCTGATGCTCTTAGTAGAAAGCCGATGGCATCTATTTCAAGTCTAGTCCTTGGTGAGATGCAACTACTAGAATAATTCACAAGGTTAGACTTAAATATTGAACATAGGGATGATCGAGTCTTGGTTGACAATATCAAGATTCAATCCGACATGCTAGAAGAGATTAAAGTCCAACAAGATAGCGATCCATTCTTGGTTCACATCATGGAAACCTTGGCCGAAAGACCTGACTTTGCTATGACCGAGGACGGAAGGCTTGTATTTCAAGGAAGGACATGTGTACCAGACAATGAAGAACTGAAGAGAAGGTTAATGGATGAAGCTCACAAGACAAAGTACACCATACATCTTGGAGGTACCAAGATGTATCAAGACATGAAAAGAACATTTTGGTGGCCAAACATGAAGAGAGAGGCTGCCGTGCATGCCGCTCATTGTCTTACTTGCCAACAGGTAAAGGCCAAACACATGCGCCCTGCAGGCATAATTAGACCACTAGATATTCCAGAGTGGAAGTGGGAAAGCATTGGCATGGACTTCATCATGGGTTTACCCAAGACTCGTGGTGGACTCGACACCATATGGGTCATTGTCGACCGACTAACCAAATCCGCCCACTTTCTAGCTATAAAGAGTAAGTGGTCGGTGGAGGTCCTAGTTGCTTTATATGTTAAGGAAATAGTGAGACTGCATGGAGTCCCATCATCTATTGTCTCGGATCAAGATCCGAGGTTTACATCTCACATCTGGAAGGGACTGCAAGGTGCACTTGGTACTAAACTCAACTTTAGTACTGCCTTTCACCCACAAACTGACGGACAAACTGAAAGAACCAACCAAATTGTTGAAGATATGTTGAGAGCCTGCACCATAGACTTCCAAGGTTATTGGAATGAGCACCTATATCTAATAGAGTTCGCCTATAACAACAGTTACCAGGCGAGCATTAAAATGGCACCATTCGAAGCACTATATGGCAGAAACTGTAGATCTCCTACATACTGGAATGAGGTTGGAGAACAGCAATGGTTAGGCCCGGACATGGTACAACATACAACAAGGGACATACAGGTGATTAGAGATCGGATCAAGATTGCTCAGTCCAGACAAAAGAGCTATGCTGACAAGAGAAGAAGAGATCTAGAATTTCAAGTCGGTAATCATGTACTCCTAAAAGTATCACCTACCCGTTGTATCCAAAGATTTGGTGTCAAAGAGAAGCTCAGTCCTACATTCATCGGTCCTTTTGAAGTGCTCAAAAGGGTTGGTGAGGTTGCGTACCGACTGGCGTTGCCACCACATTTGGCATGTGTGCACAATGTGTTCCATGTCTCCATGCTTAGGAAATATGTGTACGATCCTACACACATCATTCGCCATGAGAAGTTGGTGTTGAACAAGGACATGACATACGAAGAGAAGCCAGTCAAGATACTAGAACGGAAGGTGCAACAACTCAGGAACCGTCCCATCCATGTGGTTAAAGTCCTATGGAACAATCGTGGAATGGAAGAAGCCACATGGGAACCTGAAGAATTAATCGAACGGAACTACCCCGATCTTTTCGGTAAGACATTCTCTCCTGTGTGATCATTTGAATTTGGGGACCAAATTCTTTTAAGAGGGAGAGGATGTAGCAACTTGAATTTTTTGAAAATAATAATAATAATTCATAATATAAAAATAAAATCAATTAATTGGAAAATCAAAGAAAAGAGAATTAAATAAAATCCATTAAACGAAGAGGAGTAATGGGCTTTGTTAAATGAATCGTCAAAAATTTATTGGGCCAGGATAGGGATTTTAAAAGGTGGAATAATAGGGAAATACCCTAAATTCGTAACTTAGATATTACAAAAATATAAAAGGGGTAATAAAGTATTAAAACAAGTAGTTTGAGTTGGAATTGGATTCCTAACTCTACCCTAATGGCTTGGCCACGAATTTAGCTCCCATCCTAACCCAAATAGGAAGTGGAAAGCTTGGAAGGAGGATAGAAATAGGAAATTCAGAATTAAATAGGAGTTAGAGTCCTATTAGGAAATAACAACCCAAGGAGCTTAAATACTCCTTAAACCCTCTATGGCCGGCCCTAACACGTTGTTGAGGCTTGTTTGGCGTGGAGAGGAGGCCAAGGAGAAGGAGAATTCGTGGGGAGAAGGATCTCTCAAGCTTCAACCCGAGTTCTTCAAGTTCTAGCCCTAGAAGAGAAAAATAGTCAAAGGTAAGTATTCTCACGAGAAAAAACTATAAACGTTTGTCTATATATTGTTCCAACCATCAGGAACAAAAGACCTCTGGTTCATAATTTTCCTTCGAGCCAATATTTTCTTCTTGATTTTTGAAGTTCTACACTCGTTATGACCCCGACCCTTCATCTAAATTCTAGAACTCCATGAATACTCGACCCCATACCATGAGATTTTAACTGGAGATACTGATGGATGTTAGGCATCGTTTTCCTCTGAAAGCCCTAAATTTCATCCATCTTACTGCTCGAATTAATTCTTGCATCATAACTATACACTGTTCCATGTTCTTGTGAATAAACCTATTTGAAGCATGCTGAAACCATGTCTATCTTAAAATTCCTATTTACTGTAAGTACTCTCGGATGTCTAGATCAGTTTGCAAGTAATTTTGCATTTTTTTCATTGACTGTACATTTAGTTCTTCATTTTCGAACGTCCCTGTGTCAAGGTAAGGCAACTTGGACCGCAATCCAAGGAGCTGTCCTTTCCCCTCTCGGACTCAGGCGCAGGACCTGAGAACGTGACGGCCCGATAGGCCGCATTCTCAGGGCTGATCATGACAGAACCACCCATCACGTTCTGCACACGACAAGCCCAGTCATCGCGACCTAGCAGCCTGCCCTGACCGACCTGTCGCGACCTGTGCAAGACCCTGTCGCGTTCTCATCTGGCCCTGTTGTGACCCTTATAGGGGTACGTCACGATCTGGGGTTTTTGCATGGAAATCCCCTATTTCTGCAAGTCTTGGTTTTCTACAGCAATATCAAGCCTTGTTAACTCTCTTAAACACAGTAAACGAAGCTGTAAATCTTGGATATATTTTAATTAATTAAAATCGTTCACATGACCTTTCATGTCCATGAACTTTCATGACACATGTACACACTTTGAACCATCCAATATGGCTTAACATGGCATGAAAATATCTCATAATACATCTGGTAATTTATTTCAATTATATATTGCCCTATTTTAAATGGACTTGTCATCGTTTTCTCGCGATGTTTTGAGAATACCGTTACCGATGCTCCACTGTTCTAGAATTCCTCTAGAACGTCGAACACTTGTTTCTTTATACACACTCTCTCTTGACTTGGATGAACTTTCTGTCGAATATTCCTTCTGCTGGACTAGTGAATCCTTGTTCAAGACCTCCGTAAGTCTCCTCTGTCCATGGGTTCCCACATGGTCGATGAGCTGGTTGTACCCTAACACCTATGACACACTTTAGGGATTGGTAAGATCCATACGACCTTAGATTGTTCTCTCTCTTAGCTTGAATCATGCCGGACCTCTAGACCTATGCATAACATGGGCAGCGGAAGGGTAGTGAGTTCCACTTGACTGCCAACACCAATCACACGTGTTGTGCAACTGTTACTATAACTTGTTTAACGTTGCCTTACGAATGTGTCCCGGTCTCGTCTACTGTCTCTATACTCTCCTCTGCTCACGTTCTCTCTAGACTCTTATCTATCTCGTCACTTAAATCTTTTTCTTGGTGCTCTATTTGGCCATTAAATAGATTGTCTATGATAAAAGCATGATTATGCTAGGCAACATTATAAGGGCCCGATCTGGTCCTGGGACGAGTACCCGAAAGGCTATAACTCGCAGGGGTTTAATGATCAGGGTGATTGGCATACACCTAACGCATGAACACGCAAGATCTAATCTATGGCAATCAATCAATCAGTCAACTATTATTTACTTGGACTCATGGTTGAAAGAATATCGACCAACACTTGCTATCATGACTAGTGCACTGTTGTGCAACTTTACTTGTCATCTTGTTATACGGCCAATCTGTTATCATACTTGTTGTGATATACTCTCATGCTTGTGCTATTGTTCCTCGTTATCGTGTATCATTACTCTTTATACTGTCCTCGTTATTCTCTCTAGTTATCCTACTTAATAAGACATTAATTATTTAATGCATGATTGATCTTGAGATTTAAGTCCTACTGGGTGTTATCGCTCACCCTTCGCTATTTTTTATGTGTTCTCAGGTGAGACCGAGGATGTCACTTACACTCAAGAGGACGGGAACGACCAAGAGTGAAGTCATGAGTACCCTAGCGTCTTAGTATTACAGTAGAGTTTGAGTTCAATCTTTTGCTTTATTCGATGTAATTGGGCCCTATAGAATGGCTCTGATATTAGTGGTTGTAACTAGACATTTGAAAAGTTATCAATGAGAAGAATTTGCTTTAGTATTTATTCTTGTCCAATGGTTTGATATCTAGTACTTGCTCTATACCCATTTACTTGCAATTACCTTACGTTCCGATATTTTGCGTCGGGGCGTGACATTCCTCCTCGAATCCGCATAACTCTTTGAATGATCTTGAGCTGCCTTCAATCTATGCACAATCAACTGGATCTTTGTTGATGTTTCCTACACCACTTCCGGCCCAACCAGATGCCGATCTTCTGCTTCTTCCTAACATAACGGGGATTTACAAGGTCTCCCATACAAAGCCTCAAATGGTGCCAAACCTATGCTCAAATGGAAACTATTATTGTATGCAAATTCAACAAGAGCTAGGTGGCATTCCCAATCTCCTCTCCAATCAAGAACACAAGCCCTGAGCATATCCTCCAACGTCTGAATAGTCCTCTCGGACTGTCCATCCATTTGTGGATGAAATTCCGAACTCAATTTCAATTGGCTGCCAAAAGCTTGCTACAAACTCTGCCAAAATCTAGAAGTAAATCTCGGATCACGATCTGAGATAATCGACTTTGGAATCCCATGCAACTTCACAATGCCATCAATGTACAATCTAACCAAACTTTCTATGGACTGCTTCTTCTTCATAGCAAGAAAATGAGCACTCTTCGAGAATCTATCAACAACTACCCATATCGAGTCATTCCCTTTTGCTGATCTAGACAATCCAGTCACAAAATCCATAGTTACCTGCTCCCATTTCCATTGAGGAATATCCAGCTTCTGCATCAAACCTGAAGGTCGCTGACGTTCTGCCTTCACTTGCTAACATATCAAACATTTAGCTACAACATCCGCCACATCCCGCTTCATGCCGGACCACCAAAAAGAACGCTTCAGATTCTTATACATCTTTCCACTGCCTGGGTGAATAGAAAACTGTGAGCTATGCACTTCCTCCAGAATATCCTTTCGCAGATCCACATCACTAGGGACACATACCCGATGATTCAAACGAATCACACCATCTTCATCTCTAATTATACTAGACTTCCCAACCAACTCCTGCAATAGTGGGTCATCTTTTTGCAAAGCAAGAACCCTATCTGTTGGGTTGAATGCAAATTCATATCATTTCCCTCCTATTTTGATGATGACAAGAGGTGTTCTTAAAGCAATTTAATTGAAACATGTCAAAAACATCATACCTGAAATTCATGTTCAAAAAGTATTTTTTCAAACCACATTTATCATTTATGGTCATGACAAATCATTTAACTAATGATATATGTGTTTATTGTTCAGGTACAAACATTTTTATGCAAAAGATGAGTCGACACACCCATCAATGGTGTCGACACATCAACACAGATTCAAAGGCAAAATGTGAAAAAATGTTGAGACTGTGTCGACACATGTCAAGAGTGTGTCGACACGAGTGGTAGTTTTTCAGAAATCAAGCCTACCCAGGTCGACACACTCTCAGAGCAGGTCGACACTAGATCCCGTTTCCAGAACAGCCAGTTTGAAGAATTGGGTCAGCAGGTCGACACACTCTCAGAGCAGGTCGACACTAGACCCAGTTCCCAGAACAGCCAGTTTGCAGATTTGGGATAGCAGGTCGACACACTCAAGAGCAGGTCGACACGGGACCCTCTTCCCAGAACAGCCTTCTACATATTCTGGACAGTGTGTCGACACTACCACCAGGGCAGGTCGACACACTACGGAAACTTTTCATTCTAAAAGTTGATGGCTGCCACGTGTCCTTCTAGGGCGATCAGAATCTTCCTAGGAATGCATGCCCTTGTACCCCAAAAAGGGTATCTTTGGAATCCTAAGGATAAAAAGTGTCTTTTCGGCCAGCCTTCACAAGAGAGAAGGACCCAACTCTCTCAGAGCCTCCAAGAAGCTCCTGGCGGCCAAGAAGAGCTCGTGTCTCCTTCCCCTGCTCTCCAAGTGCTTCCAGAAGACCAATTCCCACCAATTCAAGGTGTGGGAATTGGAATTTGATTCCTGAAGACTTCTCTGAAGCATTCCAAGGAGGCAGATCCTGTAGAAGACTTCTTTGGTGAAGAATTCGAGGAAGATCCAACTTCTCAGATTGCAGAGCATCGACTTGGACTTCAAGCTTCACAAGTTCCTTCCCAATTCAAGCTTCTACAAGGGAGTACACTGAAGAACGAAGCATCTCAATTCAATTATCTTTTCTTCTGTTCTTCTGAGATATCTTTTGAGATTATGCAAGTGCTTCTGCATAACTCTCTTTAGAGTTCTCAAACTTCGACTAGATCTGTTGCTAGAGGATCTTAGTCTTAAGTTGGTGTCTAGCAGTTTCAGTGTGAGCATTGTGCTCAGGGTGTTGTGAGCCGTCGAGCTCAGTTTGAGTTGTTAAGCTCAGGGTTGGTTTGAGCAGTCTTGCTCTGTGTTTCTAGAGTAGTCTTGCTCTAGAGGTTGTGTGAGTTGTATGCTCTGAAGTGTTGGAGTTGTTAGGCTCCTTTGGGTGTGTAGCCCAGTTGTGTTAGTGAAGCCTCACGGGTTGTGAGGGGTGGATGTAGGAATCACTTGGGTGATTTCCGAACCACCTAAAAAATCCTTGTGCATTTGTCTTCTGTGGTTTGATTGATTCATCCGCTAGATGCTTGCATAGGATCCGTTTTTAATTCACTTAATCAACTTGCTTCACATCTAAGTTTTTCAACTCACTCAAATCTAATCAGATCTGTAGTTTTTCACTGATAACATTGCCTCTGATTCTAAATAGTTTTTAAATTACTTAAGCTTCCGCAAAAGTGGCTAAGATCTATTCATCCCCCCCTTCTAGATCTTTTCCACACATTCATTTCGATCCTTCAATTGGTATCAGAGCGGGTTTACATCGATCTGATTTGAACTGAGCAGTTTTTGTTTCTGAGTATTGAGTGTTTGATTGTTTGCTTGTTTGTTTGCTTGGTTGTTTAACTCTTTCTCTGTGCATTTACTTAAGTGTCATGGACTCAAAGGGTTTCATAGCTGAGGGCCATTCCATAAATAGGCCACCATTCTTTAATGGTTTGGACTATTCTTATTGGAAAAACAGAATGCAAGTATTTCTAAGGGCCCAGAACTATGAGATCTGGAAAGTAGTTGAGGTGGGTCCCTATGAGAACCAGGGAGAAGAAGATACCTGGACAAGGGAACAGATAAGGAAAGCTACACTGAATTATAGTGCCATGAACATGATTCAGTGTGCTGTCCATCCCAAGGAGTATTCGAGAATCTCTATGTGCAAATCTGCCAAAGAGATGTGGGATAAACTCGAATTACTCTATGAGGGAACATCTCAGGTCAAGGAGACCAAGGCAAATATTTTAGTTTCAGAATATGAACTTTTCATGATGAAATCTAATGAATCTATTTCTGAAATGTTTGCCAGATTCATGGTGATAGTCAATGGACTCAAGGCTTTGGGTAAGGAGTATACTGATGCAGACTTGGTAAGAAAAATTTTGCGTTCACTTTCTTCAGTTTGGCATACCAAGGCCACTGTTATTGAAGATTCAAAAGATTTGTCCAAAATTTCTTTGGATGAATTGATTGGATCTTTAATGACATATGAAATAAACTTAAAAAGAAATGAAGAACACATCATTAAGACCAAGCCTATGGCACTCAAAGCCTCTTCAAGCAACAAAGATAAAAATCAGGATAAAACAAGTTCTGAAGAATCTGAGTCGAATGAGGATGAGATTGCCCTCATGACCAGACAATTCAGGAAATTTTGAAATATAGGAAAGGGAAAATGACTGGGAAAAAGAAATTTCCCTCAGGTAAGAAGAATATTTCCTCTTCCAATTTCAATAAGAATCATAAACCTGATGAAAATGTTATCTGTTACAGGTGCAACAAGCCAGGACACATGAAGGGAGAGTGTCCTGAGAACAAAAAGGAAAAGCACAAGAGATTCCAGAAATATAAGAAGCCAAAGGCCATGGTAGCCACTTGGTCTGATGAAGACACAAGTGAGGAAGAAGAAGAGAAGAAGTCCTCAAGCTCAGAGAGTGAGGAAGTTTGCTTCATGGCCAACAGCACAGATGGAAAGGTAAATACTTCCTTTGAAGATTATAGTGTTGAAGATTGGCAGGATGTGTATGCAGAATTAGTTGAAAGATATTCTGAAATGAGAAAAGAAAATAAACACATCAAAAAGAAAATTGAAAATCTCTACCATAATCAATCTTCAAACAATAGAATCTGTGAACTGGAATCTGAAGTAACAGACTTGCTTGAAGAAAAAGAGAATCTCCTAAACCTAATTGATGAACTGAAACTTGCCTCTCAAAAGGCCTCCCAAGAATTCAGAAACTTAAATGAAAAGCTGGAAATTGAAAAACAAGAAAAACAACAGAAAATTGAAGAAATTGAAGTTCTTAAAAACCAGCTAAAGGAAAGGGAGGAGGTTATCCAAACCTTCACAAAAGGCCAAGATAACCTAGAGGCATTGCTAGGATCCAACATGACAACCACATCTCATGGATTAGGATTCAACAAGAAGAAACCCCAAAAAGACAAATCTGGTGAGAAAAAGGGAAAAGCACCACTAATTAATTTTGTCAAGGGTCCTAATCTGGAAAACACTGAAATTCAACAAACAGCAAACAAAACCCCAAACAAAACTCAAAACAAATCAAAAACCCAAAAACAAAAGAAGACTATCAGGTCGACACAGTCCCCTGACAGGTCGACACCAGTCCACAAGAAGAGACTTCTGTGGCTGTTGTGTCGACACCAGTACAGGAGAGGTCGACCTGCTCAACACCAAAAACCAAAAACAACTCAACCAAAAATTCAAATAAAAATCTGAAAAATAAGAAAAAGGGAAAAGAAATAATCCATGAAAAACCTTGGACCTCCAAGACAACACTTCAAGAAGATTGGATTAATCCTTGGAACCAATGGTATGAAAATCCCTGTTGGTATTATCCTCAATACTCTTATCCAAATTTCTGGATGTACCAACACAATCCATGGATTCCACCTCCTCCTCTGAACTCAAATTTTCAAATGAAAAACTCCCCTCCAACCAAAAACAAAGATCTTGGTGCTTTCATTCCTAAAAGAAAGAACAAACAGAAAAAGGCTGAAAACACCAAAGTAACAAAACAAAAATCTAAAACAAATCAAATTTGGGTGAGAAAGGATTTGATATCTGTGCTAAATCATACTGATGGTCCCAACTCTGTTTGGGTACCAAAATCTTCTCTCCATTGATCTTTGTGCAGGAAGGTCGTGCACCCAACACCAATGTTTGGTTTCTTGATAGTGGGTGTTCACGACACATGACTGGAGATAGAGCCAAATTTTCCTGTCTAATTGAAAAGGAGGGAGGGTCAGTCACCTTTGGAGGTAAAAATAAAGGAAAGATCATTGGATCTGGTAAGGTTGGTCAAACTTCTTCAAACTCAGTAGATAATGTTTTGTTAGTTGATGGACTTGATTATAATTTGCTCAGTATTAGCCAACTATGTGACAAAGGTCACAAAGTTGTGTTTGAATCTGATTTTTGCAAAATAATTGATTCATCAACTGACAAAATCAAATTCTGTGGAAAAAGAGAAAACAATGTCTACATGATCAACCTTAATAAAAACTTTTCTGAAAATCTTTGTTTTGTTGCAAATAAAGATGAAATTGCATGGACTTGGCACAAAAGACTTGGCCATGCAAGTTTCAGAACTTTGAATAAGTTGTTAAGATTGAATCTGGTTAAAGGTCTTCCTGAATCTTTTTCTAGTGTTGAAGGTCAAATTTGTGGGATCTGTGCTAAAGGAAAACAAACTAGGAAATCCTTTAAAGCCTTCAATGAAGTACTCACATCTAAGCCACTAGAACTTCTTCACATGGACCTCTTTGGGCCAACAAGAGTTCTAAGCCTAAGTGGCAAGAGATATGGGTTTGTAATCATTGATGACTTTACTAGATTTACCTGGGTTATTTTTCTATCCCACAAAAGTGATGCATGCCTTGAATTCAGGAATTTTGTACCACTATCTTAACAACTTATCCATTTAAAATTAAAAACATTTTAACTGATCATGGGGGTGAATTTGATAACACATCCTTTTCTGATCTATGTGCTGAATTGCAAATATTTCACAAGTTTTCTTCACCTAGAACTCCAGAACAAAATGGAGTTGTGGAAAGAAAGAATAGAACTCTTGTGGAAATGGCTAGATCCATGCTCTTAGGGAGTAATCTGCCCAAATCCTTCTGGGCTGAAGCTGTTAACACAGCCAATCACATCCTAAACAGAGCCTTGGTCAGACCAAAGATCAGAAAAACCCCCTATGAATTGTTGAAAAACAAAAAGCCAACTGTTGCTTACTTCAAAACTTTTGGGTGCAAGTGTTTTGTACACAATAACAACAAAGAAAACCTTGACAAGTTTGATGCTAAGAGTCAGGAAGCTATCTTCCTTGGCTATTCAGAAGTGTCAAGGGCTTTCAAAGTGTACATATTGAAAACCAAAACTGTTGAAGAATCACCACATGTTATTTTTGATGAAAATTCCTTTTCCACTAATGATTCTAAATCTTGCAGGGAAAAACAAGACAATGAAGAGGATGACCTCATTGTGGATTCTTCACCAACCGTTGAGGAGATTAACAACATTGAAGAGAACCTGAACAACAACTCACCATCTTCAAGTGGTTCAGGTAATATTGCTCCAGAAGAGGGCACTTCTCAACAGGTAATTTCTGAACCTCGTTTTCTAAGAGATCACCCATTAGACAGTGTAGTTGGCAACTTAAATGATAGAGTTAGGACCAGATCATCCTTCTTGCAAAACATTGAAGAAGACTCACTAGCTCTAATTTCCCAAATTGAACCCAAGTCAATTGATGAAGCCTTATCCAGTTCTGATTGGATTAATGCTATGCATGATGAACTTCATCAATTTGAAAGAAATCAAGTGTGGGAATTAGTGCCTAGACCTAGTGACCAAACTGTGATTGGCACTAGATGGGTTTTCAGAAATAAATTGAATGAAGCTGGTCAAGTAATAAGAAACAAAGCTAGGCTAGTTGCAAAGGGGTATAACCAAGAATTTGGAATTGACTTTGAAGAATCTTATGCCCCTGTAGCTAGACTAGAAGCTGTGAGAATTTTCCTTGCTTTTGCATCCTCCATGAAATTCAAAGTCTTTCAAATGGATGTCAAAAGTGCATTTCTAAATGGATATATAAAGGAAAATGTTTTTGTTGAACAACCTCCTGGATTTGAAAATGAAAAATATCCTAACCATGTTTTCAAGCTTAATAAGGCACTCTATGGTCTTAAACAAGCTCCAAGAGCTTGGTATGATCGTTTGAGTTCCTTTTTACTTGAGAAAGGATATTCCAGAGGTAATGTTGATCAAACATTGTTCACAAAATAGTAAAAAATCAAATAATTGTTGTCCAAATTTATGTTGATGACATAATATTTGGATCAACTAATAAAGGCCTTTGCACTGAATTTTCAAATCAAATGAAGAATGAATTTGAAATGAGCTTAATGGGAGATTTAACATTCTTTTTGGGATTGCAGGTGAACCAAACAACTGAAGGAATCTTCATTAGTCAAACCAAATATGTCAAGGAGCTACTGAAAAGGTTTGACTTTCAGAACCTTAAACACTCAAGCACACCCATTGCAATAAATGCTAAGCTAGAAGAAGACCCATCTGGTAAGTCAGTTGATCCAAAGACCTACAGAGGTATGATTGGCTCTCTGCTCTACCTTACTACTTCTAGACCTGATATTCAGTTTTGTGTGTGCTTATGTGCTAGATTCCAATCTAATCCTAAAGAAAGTCATATGCTTGCTGTGAAAAGAATTTTTAAATATCTTGTTGGAACATGTGACTTAGGAATTTGGTATCCTGCTGGTTGCAAGTTAGAATTGTTTGCCTATTGTGATGCTGATTATGCTGGGTGTAAGTTAGATAGAAAAAGCACAAGTGGCTTGTGTGTATTTCTAGGTGGGTGCCTTATTTCTTGGGCTTCTAAGAAGCAACATTCAGTTGCTCTGTCAACAGCAGAGGCTGAGTATGTTGCTGCAGGTAGATGTGGAACTCAGATTCTCTGGGTGAAACATCAACTTCTTGATTACAACCAAGATTTAGGGTGTGTACCCATCCTATGTGATAACACTAGTGCCATAAATTTGTCTAAAAACCCCATTCAGCACTCCAGAACAAAACACATTGAAATTAGGCATCATTTCTTGAGAGATGAGGTTGCAAAGAAATCTTTTGAACTCCATTTTATTGAAACTGAAAAACAAATTGCAGACATATTCACTAAACCCCTTCCTGAAAACAGATTTTCATCATTAAGGAGAGAACTTGGTCTTTGTAAATGTCCACCTTCTTGATCTCTCTTAAGGTTTGGGTTGAGTGCTATGCATTGTCTAAGGGGGAGTTCTTTGCATTTCATAACTCCTTGCTTCCTCAAGCTACATTGTTCATATCTCTCTCACTTTCAATTCCATTTCCCTTTTTACAATAAATTCTCCACTTCTGATTGTGTTGAAACTTCTTGGTATATCAAATAGTGACTTGGAGAAGGACAGGTTATGCTTGTCTGGACACTTTCACTATGCGTGAGAACATATCTCCGCCAAGTACTAAGAAGTTAATATGCAATAGTTGAGGGGGAGCTTTTATTGTTCAAAGAGAATTTCTTTTCTGATTTCAAAACTTGCACAGTTTTCACTTCCATTTCCTTTTGGCAATGAATTCTTCAACTCTTATTGTATTGAAATCTCTTGGTATATCAAATGGTGACTTGGAGAAGGACAGGTTATGCTTGTCTGGACACTTTCACTATGCGTGAGAGCTTATCTCCGCCAAGTACCAAGAAATGAATATGCAATTGTTGAGGAGAAGTTCTTGTTGTCCAAGAAGAAAATCTCTTTCTGATTTCAAAAATGCATATCTTTATTTTGATGAAAAATGGTTGAAATCATCATCTCAGGGGGAGCTAGAAAATTCACAAGTCATCTTTTTGCAAAATTCAAAACCTTTCTTGCATTTCATCAATTCCCTGCATGATGTCCTCATTCTAAAGTCTAGAGTCACAAAATGAACCTTGAGTGATATATTATATATTTTTTAATCAACTTTCAACTATGTCTCTCAATCCACAGAAATTCAGATCTCTTCCTAAACTAAATGACAATTTGTGCCTTGAACTTAAAACATTTCCTTGTTTGCAACTGATGACTGGATGTATTTGAATTCTATCTCACAAACTCTCCAAAATCTTGTAAAATCCAACAGAGCAATGGCATCTGTGCTGAGAAACTGCACACCTTCACAATGAATGAAGTGCTATGTATGTCATGAGGCATTATTGCTAACTCTGTTCAAAGGGGATCCAAATTGAAAATAACTTCAAAATTTAAGCAATTATGTGCTATGCTTTTTGATGATGACTGAGTAACTGGAAATATTGGCGTCTACAAAACGTATATTTTCATGTCAAAAGGTCATCATTTACCCCTTTGAGACTTGACAATGACTAAATCTTAAGTATCCAGGGACTATGGTGTGTAAAAAGCACTAGTACTTGAGTGAAAGAGATTTATATCATTTGATAGTTTGTTAAAAGAACAAAAATATGAAAATTATTGGAGATTTGTTTAGAAAGAATCATCTTCCTCCTTCATCAAGTTGTTCTTTAAGTTTGTGTTTTACTTTCAACACAACTGTATTTAGTCTAGATGATATCTTTAATTCTTGAAAATTGAGAAACATGGTAGTTTTTGGTTGATTGTTAGATACATTATATCCCTCAATTTATCATTTTGTTGATTCAAGTCTTGGAATGCTAATATCCTGTTGGAAATTGTTTGAAACACTTGAACTGTGATGAATTTTTGCAAAATACAACAAATGAATTTTTAGGCCTCTTAAAAATCCTTGAAATGATAATTCCTCTCATTATTTATCATTATAAAGATGTCCCCAAATTTCTCAAAAATTTCCTCTCAAAGATTCAAATTTCTCTCAAAGGCTGTGTCGACACAATCCTCTCTCGTGTCGACACACAACCCCAGTCAGGTCGACACACCCTTCCTCATGTGTCGACACTGCCTTCTTGCCAGACCCTTTTCAAACCTTTCGGGTTCACCTTAAACCCTTGTTGTTCCTGCGGGGCAGTGTACCACTGCATCTCTTTTTGGGCATCAGGTCGACCCGACGGCCTCATTTCCACTCCTTTCCGGCAAGAATTCCTCCCAAATTTCTCTCTAGCTCTCATCCCCTTCCATCATCTCTCCATTCTTCCATTTCCTCTCCTAATTCCACTCCTTTGCACCATGGTCCGCAAGTTGGGTCCCCGCCGTGGCGCAAGATCAGCGGCCTCTTCAAGGCCAGTTCCGGCACAGGTTCCAGTTGAACAGATGGAAAGAAGAACAAAGAGGAGAAATGATCCTGCCTCTTCTTCTGCACCTCTGAGGGCTTCCAAGCGTGGCAGGACCTCCACTTCAGGCAGAGGTGGTAATGTTTCAAACCCTAGACCAGAGATTTCGGGCGATTCCTCTGACCATCCTGAGGAATCATCTTCCTCTTCTTCTTCTGAGTCTCAAGAGGATATTCCCTCAGAATCCGTAAGTGCAGCCAAGTTGATTTTGAAGCCAAGAATACTAGACCTTTCAGACATCCAACTAGCAGACTCCCTTCCTGAAATTCAAACCTACTTTTCCTTTCAATCTTGGATACCCTTTATTTCTGAATTTCAAGTCTGCTATCCAAGATTAGTTAGAGAGTTCTACAAGAACCTCACCTGCACAGACGAAGGGTATGAATCCAAAGTCAAGGGAATAGCCATAGACATGCCAACTGCAGTAGCTGCCTCCATTTTCAAAGTACCAGATGAAGGGGCAGACTACCATGAGTTTGAATTTGATTTACATGAAGCCTACTCCATCTTGACAGGCCTTCCTGCAGATGAATCAGATCCCAAACAGACCTATGTAACCAGGTTCAATGCAAATACCTTTCCACCTGTGTTAAGGGTCATCCACCACATTTTGACCACCATAATTACCCCTCAAGGTGGTGGGAGGGATAGGTTGACAGACATTCAGAGGTTCATCCTCTATTGCATGGTGAAAGACATCAAGATCAACCTCCATGTGATTCTCTATCAAATCATAGCTGAAACAACAAGGACAGACCTAAAGAGATCACTTCCTTATGGAGCACATCTGACCTCAGTGTTCAAGCACTTTGGTGTGCCATTGGAAAATGAAAAATCCCAATCTATTCCCAAGTCAAACATCTACACTTTAAGAATATCCAGAAGTTTATGGGATTTAGATTGAGGGAAATCAGATTAGAAGAGGACCAATTGTGGTTGAGGCCCCTCAAGCTCAGGAGGACCAGCCTCAGGTTAAGGGGATCAGCCCCAGCACAAGAGGACCAGCCTCCAGCTCAAGGAGACCAAGATCAGGAGGGTCAGCCTCAACATCATGAGGGCCAGCCTCAAGTTCAAGAGGAACAAGTTCACTTGCCAGAGGATCAGCCTCTAATGGATGAGGACCAGCCTCATATCACTCCTGAAGGTGGCATTCAGCTTGAAACCCCTATTCCACCTCAGGATGATCCTTCCTCTTCCTTGCCACATACTTTTGAACCTCCACATTTCCCCTCTACATTCCAATCTTCCACTTCTTCTGGTGGGTCCTCAATTCCACCAGAATTGTTCTCTTTCCTCAATGCTAAATTTGATACATTGAACTCCTCTATTCAATCAATGTCAGACCAATTTGAATTGAGAGTTCAAAGACTAGAGAACACAGTGTCAGCAAAATTTATTGAGCAGAAGGCAGCTTCAGATTATGCAGCTCAGAGATTTAACAGACTTATAGGCACTCTGGGAGATTCCTATATTGAGCTAAAAGAGCATCAAGACAAGTTGGAGAAAGTTCTTCAGGGAATTTTGGCAAATTCCCAAGCAGATGTCTTCAACACCAAGCAAACATTGCATGAGATTTCCAGCACCAGATTGTCATTTGCTCATTTGTGGATGATTTAGAAAGTATGAGGAACTTCAATGAGCACATTGACAGGCAGATTACAGATTTGACCAAGGAGTTCAAGATAATGCAGAGACCTGGTTGGTCAGCTGGCTCATCATCTTCCTCACAACACAGTGCAGCTGATCTAACCAGACTTCAGGCCACTTTGCTAGAAAATTCAGATCGAATGGAACACTTTTTGAGCACAAAAATGATAACCATTCAAGATCAAATCAAGTCTAGCCTGAACTTCATGGAGAAAAGACTGTCAGACATTGAACTTCTTCTTGCTCCAATTCCTCCTCCTCCTCCATCTTCTACCTAATGTACATTTATTTTGATAATGGCAAAGGGGGAGAAGAATGAATGACTTGAATGTAATATTTTGATGTAATGATCTTTTGAATGAAATGAAATGGTTGTTTTGGCTTCAATGCAAAGTATTGTGATTCTGAATGCAAATCTTTGTCTTTGTGTTTGAATACTTGTCCAATTGTTTGACTTGTGTGCACAAAATTTCTAATTTCAAGTAACACTGTATCTCACAAACACATCATCAATTGTTACTGAACAACATCAAAAGGTCCTTGACAAGTATGAACAAAAAGGAAAACAAAAATTTAAACAATCAAAAATTGCTTAAAATCACACTTCATCAAAACCACATTGAAATATGGATTTAATGTTGCCATCATCAAAAAGGGGGAGATTGTTGGGTTGAATGCAAATTCATATCATTTCCCTCCTATTTTGATGATGACAAGAGGTGTTCTTAAAGCAATTTAATTGAAACATGTCAAAAACATCATACCTGAAATTCATGTTCAAAAAGTATTTTTCAAACCACATTTATCATTTATGGTCATGACAAATCATTTAACTAATGATATATGTGTTTATTTTTCAGGTACAAACATTTTTATGCAAAAGATGAGTCGACACACCCATCAATGGTGTCGACACATCAACACAGATTCAAAGGCAAAATGTGTAAAAATGTTGAGACTGTGTCGACACATGTCAAGAGTGTGTCGACACGAGTGGCAGTTTTTCAGAAATCAAGCCTACCCAGGTCGACACACTCTCAGAGCAGGTCGACACTAGATCCCGTTTCCAGAACAGCCAGTTTGAAGAATTGGGTCAGCAGGTCGACACACTCTCAGAGCAGGTCGACACTAGACCCAGTTCCCAGAACAGCCAGTTTGCAGATTTGGGACAGCAGGTGACACACTCAAGACAGGTCGACACGGGACCCTCTTCCCAGAACAGCCTTCTACATATTCTGGACAGTGTGTCGACACTACACCAGGGCAGGTCGACACACTACGGAAACTTTTCATCCTAAAAGTTGATGGCTGCCACGTGTCCTTCTAGGGCGATCAGAATCTTCCTAGGAATGCGTGCCCTTGTACCCCAAAAAGGGTATCTTTGGAATCCTAAGGATAAAAAGTGTCTTTTCGGCCATCCTTCACAAGAGAGAAGGACCCAACTCTCTCAGAGCCTCCAAGAAACTCCTGGCGGCCAAGAAGAGCTCGTGTCTCCTTCCCCTGCTCTCCAAGTGCTTCCAGAAGACCAATTCCCACCAATTCAAGGTGTGGGAATTGGAATTTGATTCCTGAAGACTTCTCTGAAGCATTCCAAGGAGGCAGATCCTGTAGAAGACTTCTTTGGTGAAGAATTCGAGGAAGATCCAACTTCTCAGATTGCAGAGCATCGACTTGGACTTCAAGCTTCACAAGTTCCTTCCAATTCAAGCTTCTACAAGGGAGTACACTGAAGAACGAAGCATCTCAATTCAATTCATCTTTTCTTCTGTTCTTCTGAGATATCTTTTGAGATTATGCAAGTGCTTCTGCATAACTCTCTTTAGAGTTCTCAAACTTCGACTAGATCTGTTGCTAGAGGATCTTAGTCTTAAGTTGGTGTCTAGCAGTTTCAGTGTGAGCATTGTGCTCAGGGTGTTGTGAGTCGTCGAGCTCAGTTTCAGTTGTTAAGCTCAGGGTTGGTTTGAGCATTCTTGCTCTGTGTTTCTAGAGTAGTCTTGCTCTAGAGGTTGTGTGAGTTGTTTGCTCTGAAGTGTTGGAGTTGTTAGGCTCCTTTGGGTGTGTAGCCCAGTTGTGTTAGTGAAGCCTCACGGGTTGTGAGGGGTGGATGTAGGAATCACTTGGGTGATTTCCGAACCACCTAAAAAATCCTTGTGCATTTGTCTTCTGTGGTTTGATTGATTCATCCGCTAGATGCTTGCATAGGATCCATTTTTAATTCACTTAATCAACTTGTTTCACATCTAAGTTTTTCAACTCACTCAAATCTAATCAGATCTGTAGTTTTTCACTGATAACATTGTCTCTGATTCTAAATAGTTTTTAAATTACTTAAGCTTCCGCAAAAGTTGCTAGGATCTATTCATCCCCCCCTTCTAGATCTTTTCCACACATTCATTTCGATCCTTCACTATCATGCACAGAAGATCTAATGGTCAACTGAGCTAAAAACATGTTGCATAATTGTGGCTCTAGAACAGCCAAAGATCCTGTTGCATCTTCCAACATCTTCCAGTCTTGCCGCATCATTTGTCTCTTCCTGCTTAGTGCATCCGCCACCACATTAGCTTTCCCTGGGTGGTAAGTAAGCTCAAAGTCATAGACTTTCATAAATTCAATCCACCTTCGCTGCCTCAGATTTAGCTCCTTCTGAGAGAACAAATATTTAAGACTCTTGTGGTCAGAGAAAAGCTCAAATCTCACTCCATACAAATAGTGCCTCCAGATTTTTAAAGCAAAAACCACTACCGCCAGCTCCAAATAATGAGTTGGGTAATTGCGCTCATGCTCCTTAAGTTGCCTAGAAGCATATGCAACAACTCTACCTCCCTGCATCAGAACATAGCCAAGCCCAATCCTCGAAGCATCCATGTAGATAGAGAAAGAATCTACACCATTGGGCAATATAAGCACTGGCGCTGTAGTCAATCGAGTCTTCAGCTCCTGAAAACATCTTTCACAAGCTTTGGTCCACTCAAACTTAACTCCCTTCCTAGTCAGCCTTGTCAAAGTAGCCGCAATAGAAGAGAAACCCTCAATAAACCTTCTATAATAACTAGCCAAGCCAAGGAAGCTCCTGATGTCAGCCGATGATCTTGGTGTCTCCCAGTCAAGAACAGCTTCCACCTTTGTCGGATCCACAGAAACACCATCTCTAGAAATGACATGTCCCAAAAAGTGGACCTCCTCCATCCAGAAATTGCACTTACTAAATTTGGCATATAGTTTGTAGGCTCTCAAGACTTCAAGCACAATTCTCAAATGCTCCCTATGAGTCTCCTCATCAGGTGCATGGATCAGCACATCATCAATAAAAACCACAACAAAAGAGTCAAGATATTGCAGGAAAACCATGTTCATCAAATCCATGAATACCGCTGTAGCATTTGTCAAACCAAATGGTAAGACCAGAAACTCATAATGGCCATATCTTGTCGTAAAAGCCGTTTTAGAAGAATCCTCTGGCTTGATTCGGAGTTGATGATAGCCAGAACGAAGATCGATTTTAGAAAACACTGAAGCTCCATACAACTGGTCAAACAAGTCATCAATGCGAGGTAAAGGATACTTGTTCTTAATAGTCACCCGATTGAGCTTGTGATAGTCAATGCATAGCTTCATCGACCCGTCCTTCTTCTTCACAAAAAGTATAGGTGCTCCTCAAGGTGATACACTCGGACTAATAAAACCCTTATCAAGCAATTCTTGCAGTTGCTTCCACAATATCGGCAATTCCGCTAGTGCCATACGATAAGGAGCAATAGAAATAGGTGTTGTACCAGGTACCAACTCAATGCCAAACTCAATCTCCCTTGCAGGGGGCAAACAAGACAAATCCTCGAGAAAAATATCACTGAAATCTTGGACAATATGAATATCCTCCATGGTCAAAGCCTTCCTCGAATCCTCGGATATAACCACCCTAGCAAGAAAGCCACTACAACCCTTGCTCAACATCCGGGTTGCCTTCAGGGCTGAAATCACAAACTTACCCGACATGTTCTTGGGTAAAGGATGAACAAACTCCTCCTCACCAGGAATCCAGAATATAATGATCTTCCTCCTGCAATCCGTAAGCGCATAATGCTCCTCGAGCCAGTCTAAGCCCAAAATAGCATCGTAGTCCTTCATCATCAACAGATAAAATCTACCAGGCAAATCTCGTTCTTCAATATTCACATGAAGAGAAGAAAAACACTGCCCAGTCAAGATAGTCCCAGCTGGGGTATGAACAGATAATGGAACCTCCAATACCTCAGGAACCAAATCACTCTCCTTCATCAAGACCTTAGCAAACTTCTCGGAGATAAAGCTATGTGTAGCACCAGTATGAAATAAAACTCGACCATGCATACCCATAATCAAAACCGTACCTTCTGTGACGTGCTCTGCCAACTCTGCCTCATCTCTCACTAAAGCAAACACTCGAGCCTGAGCCCTCGGTCTCCCTACTGCTCTTGGTGCTAGTATAGCTGTTGCTGGTGCTGCTACCACTGCAGTCTATTGTGTCATCTTCGAACAATCTCAGATCTTGTGGTTCTTATCACCACACCTCAAGCATCTACCAGAAGTCACCCAACAAACCTCTCCTACGTGACGCTTCCCACACTGAGAACACAAAGGCTTCTCTACAACTGTGCCTCTGCTCGTAGCTGGTGCAGCCACTCTCACTGGTAACACTGCTCTAGGATGAAATGCTGGGGTCTTCTTCTTCTTGTCTTGTAGCGTATTGACCATTCGGATCGTGTCATTATACTTGTGGAGGCCATTGTGTGGCCAATGACGTGCTTAGCAGGTTTTCACACAGTTTTCTGAGGTGTTGTGGGCCGGCAGGTTGGGCCCAAAGCGCCTACCTGTTCACTGTCTGTGAACGTGACAGTGAGGGGTGTCGCGTTCTGAACGTGACGGCCCTAGGTGTCGCGTTCATGGAACCGCTGTTTGGGTCGACGTCTGCATACGCGAAGCGTATCGCACACGGGGTAAAGGCTTGCTGACGTCAGGGTGGGAAGGTGACGGCCCCCTACATCGCGTTTAGGTCGCGACCTAGGGCTACGTTGCATTCCCAACCGCTGTGCATTTTTAAGAGAGTCTGGCTGAACAGAGCATTTGAAAGCTCTGCTCGGCCAGGAAAGGAGGTTTTGCTGTGGAGAGGGGCGATCCGATGTTTTGAAGGTGTTTTTGGCGTGTTCTCGCCGTAAGAACGCTACGTGGAGCGGGGGAAACGCCGTGTGGGTCTCGTTCTTCGCGAAGGTAGGGAGATTCTGCCTATTTTGTCGCGTGGATCATGTGGGTGTGGTGTTTAATGTGTTATTGGCTTTACAAACAGTAGATACCATGCTAGGACACACATTAAAGCATGAAAAATGGATGAAAACACTGGATTAGGGTTCCGGCCTGTGAAGGCGACGAACCCTCATGTCGCGTTCAGAACGCGATAGGCTGACCCATCGCGTTGAGGTTCTTGAACGCGACATATTGGGGTGTCGCGTTCAGATGGCGACATGGGACCCTATCGCGTTCATAGCCGAGGGTCTGTTTGTGTATGCGTACGTGAGCATGTTTATCAAATTAACGTGAATTGTGATGCATGGCAATGGTAAGCAGTACATGGGCACCTGTAAAGCTCGAGGAGCGTGCTGTGTGTGTGGTTTGCATGGTGTTCACACGGTTGACGTGGGGTTTCACGTGGCTTGTGCGGTGTGCATGTGGTTTGTGTGTGTGGCAAGTAGTATGACGCCTACCGTGGATACCTCTTCAGTTGGGGGCCCCAGGTTTTCTGTGAGCCAGGCATGTGTGTGTGCTTGGGGCTTGTCCCGATACTGGGTACCGACGAGGTCTTGTCGTCTTCTTAGACACCCTCACTCTTGTGTAGAGTAGTACGTCCAGCTGAGGGAAAGATGGCAGTGGGACAGTGACTTGAGAGGGTTTGAGTTTGTTCCTTGTAGCGCGCTCGTGGTTGGGGGAAATGGACACCAGTAGATGTACTGGGCCCCAGCTGTTGGGTTGAGTGTGAATATAATTCATTTCTCCTCACATTTTGATGATGACAAGTTGTAATTTTAATGCATAACCATTGGAACATGTAAAATACATCACCTGAAATTACAATATTCAAAAAGCATGTTTCCAAGCACATTTATCATTGATATTCATGATAATATATTTATCTAATGATTTATGTGTTTATTTTCTCAGGAACAAACATTTTCTGCAAAGGTAGTGTCGACACAACCATCCCTGGTGTCGACACAATGGTTCAGAACAAAGGCAGAAATGTGAAGAAAAGTCCATCTCAGGTCGACACGAGTCCAGAGCAGGTCGACACTAGAGACAGATTCCAGAGAAATATGTGAACAGATTGCCATCTCAGGTCGACACCAAATCAGGCAGTGTCGACACTAGATAGCCTTCCCAGAAGGCCAGTTTTGCTGTCTGGGACAGCAGGTCGACACCACCTCATCTCAGGTCGACACTAGAGACCTCTTTTAGGGAACTGTTTTGCTAGTCTGGGACAGTGTGTCGACACACCTCAAGGGCAGGTCGACACACTCCGGAATCTCTGTGACTTAAGATTCCTCCTGGACACGTGGCACCCTAGGGAGATGTCAGATCAACATTGGATCATGTGCCCACGTACCCCAAGGGTATCTTTCAGATATTTAGGGTATAAATACCCTCCTTAAGGGCACTCATCCCAAGAGAATATCTTTAGAGCCTCCAGAAACCTACAAGCGGCGGCAAGAGAGTCTCTCCTCCCTGTTTCACTCCCTCTTGTGCTTCCACACCTCAATTCACCCTTCTCCAAGCACAAGGATCGAAGTTTGATCAACATGAAGCACTAGGATCAACTTCAAAGGAGCAGATCAAGTAGAAGCCAGCATTTGTGAAGTTCTCAAGGAAGATCCCTCCATCAAAGTTGCAGAGCATCGACCAAGGGACTTCAAGTGATGAAGATTCTTCCAATTCGGACTCTACAAGGGAGTTTTCTTGAAGAACAAGAATTGTCAACCTCGAGTCTTAAGTCCTTCTTGTTTCTTCTTGGCTATTCTAGAAATTGTGCATAATCTGTTGCACCAACTTTCTTGAATTGGCCTTAATAGATCAGATCATTGCTAGAGGATTTGGATCTAGTTGTTTGTGTTCTAGAAAGTGGTTGTGAGCCTGTGTGCTCAAGTTTTTGAGTCGTCGTACTCAAGTTGTGTGGTTGAGCAGTCTTGCTCAGTGTCTAGAGTAGTCTTGCTCTAGGTAGTGTGTGAGTTGTCTAACTCATTTGTGGAGTTGTCAGGCTCCAGTGTGGGTTGTGTAACCCAGGTTGTTTAGTGGATCCTCACTGTGTGTGAGGGGTGGATGTAGGAGTCACATGGTGTGATCTCCGAACCACCTAAATTGGTCTGTTTGTGGTTTGATTTTTCTCTTCGTTAGATGAATGCATAGGAACGTTTAAATCCATATAATCAACTTGTTTACTCTCTTAAATTGCTTAACTCACTTAATTCTCTTCAGATCTGTGAAATCTGCTTTCATTCTAACTCTGATTCAAAGGACTTTCAAAATTGGTTTTAGCTTCCGCATTAGTTGGCATAGATCTATTCAACCCCCCCCCCTTCTAGATCTTGTCCACATCTTTCATCAATCCTTCAATTGGTATCAGAGAAGTTTACACTTGATCTGATTTGATCTGAGTAGTTTCTGAGTGTTCTGTGTTGCTTGTTTGCTTGCTTGTTTGTTTTGCTGAGTGTTTCCTTCCTTGCACCATCTGTTTATTAAATGGATTCCAGAGGATTCATAGCCGAGGGTCATTCCATAAATAGGCCACCATTCTTTAATGGAACAGACTATTCTTATTGGAAAAATAGAATGCAAGTGTTTCTAAGAGCCCAAAACTATGAAATCTGGAAAGTAGTGGAAGTAGGACCCTATGAAAACCAGGGAGAGGAAGAAACCTGGACTAGGGAACAGATAAGAAGAGCTACATTGAATTATAGTGTCATGAATATGATTCAATGTGCTGTTCACCCCAAAGAGTACTCAAGAATCTCAATGTGCAAATCTGCCAAAGAGATGTGGGATAAACTTGAGGTACTCTATGAGGGAACATCTCAGGTTAAAGAAACCAAGGCTAACATACTTGTCTCTGAATATGAGTTGTTCATGATGAAATCTAATGAGACAATCTCTGAAATGTTTGCCAGGTTTATGATCATAGTCAATGGATTGAAGGCCTTAGGTAAGGACTATACTGATGCTGACTTGGTAAGAAAGATTCTACGCTCACTCTCTTCAATTTGGCACACAAAAGCCACTGTTATTGAAGATTCTAAAGATCTGTCCAAAATCTCTTTGGATGAATTAATAGGATCCTTAATGACATATGAAATCAACTTAAAGAGAAATGAAGAACACATAATCAAAACCAAGCCAGTAGCATTAAAGGCCTCATCTAGTAACAAGGACAAAAGTCAGGATAAAACCAGTGCTGATGAGTCTGAGTCAAATGAGGATGAAATTGCCCTCATGACTAGACAATTCAGAAAATTCTTGAAATATAGAAAAGGAAAATTTTCTGGTGAAAAGAAATACTCTTTAGGTAAAAGAAACACATCCTTTTCTAATGCAAACTCTAACAAGAATAAAAAATCTGACGAAATTGTCATATGCTACAGGTGCAACAAGTCAGGACATATGAAGGGAGAATGTCCTGAAAACAAGAAGGAAAAGCACAAGAAAATTCACAAATTCAAGAAGCCGAAGGCCATGGTAGCCACTTGGTCTGATGAAGACTCAAGTGAAGAAAAAGAAGAAAAATCCTCAAGCTCTGGAAGTGAGGAGATTTGCTTCATGGCAAACAGCTCAGATGGAAAGGTAAGCACTTCTTTTGAAGATTTTTCTGTTGAAGATTGGCAGGATGCTTATGCTGAATTAGTTGAAAAATATTCTGAAATGAGAAAAGAAAACAAACACATCAAAAAGAAAATTGAAAATATTTATCATAACCAATCTTCAAACAAAAGAATTTGTGAACTAGAAAATGAAGTAACAGAACTGAATGAAGAAAGAGAAAATCTTCTATATCTGATTGATGAACTCAAGCTAGCCTCTCAAAAGGCCACCAATGAATTCAAAGAATTATCTGAAAATCTGGAAAAGGAAAATCAAGATAAACAACAAAAGATTGAAGAAATCAAAATCTTGGAAAACCAGCTAAGACAAAAAGATGAAGTCATTGAAACATTCACAAATGGCAAAGATAATTTGGAGGCCTTGCTGGGAACAAAAATGAGTTCAATTTCTCATGGACTAGGATTTAACAAACAGAAACCTAAGAAAGGTAAATCTGGTGAGAAGAAAGATAAAGCACCACTAATTGAATTTGTCAAAGGTCCTAATCTTGAGAACACAGAAATAAAACAAACATCAAGCAAAACACAAAAAAGTCCAAAAACTCAGAACAAAGACAAGGCAACCAGGTCGACACAATCTTCTGACAGATCGACACCAGTCCATAAGAAGAAGGCTTCTGTGGCTGTAGTGTCGACACCAATCAAAGAGAGGTCGACCTGCTCAACAAACAACAAAATAAAAAATTCAAATAAAAATTTTAAAAATAAGAAAAAGTCAAAGGAAGTCATTCATGAAGAACCTTGGACTTCCAAGACAAGTTATCAAGCTGATTGGAACAAATGGTATAACAATCCATGTTGGTATCATCCTCAATTTTTCTATCCAAACTTTCTGATATACCAACAAAATCCTTGGATTCCACCTCCTAATCTGAATTCTCATGCTCAAATGAAAAACACCCCTCCTACCAAAAACTCTGGTGTTTTCATTCCTAAAGAAAAGAAGAAAATGAAAAAGTCAGAGAACACCAATGTCATAAAACCAAAATTAAAAACAAACCAAATTTGGATAAGAAAAGATTTGATGAAAATGTCCAAACATTCTGATGGTCCCAACACTGTTTGGGTACCAAAATCTTCTCTTCATTGATTGATCTTGCAGGAAGGTCGTGCACCCAATTCAAACGTGTGGTTCCTTGATAGTGGGTGTTCACGACACATGACTGGAGATAAAGCAAATTTTCTTTCCTGCTAGAGAAAGAGGGAGGTTCAGTAACATTTGGAGGTAAAAATAAAGGAAAGATCATTGGATCTGGAAAGGTTGGTCAAATTTCCTCAAACTCTGTTGATAATGTTTTATTAGTTGATGGTCTTGATTGCAACTTGCTCAGTATCAGCCAACTATGTGACAAAGGTCATAGTTGCGTTTGAATATGATTTTTGCAAAATAATTGATTCATAAACTGATAAAATTAATTTTTTTGGAAAAAGGGAAAACAATGCTTATATGATTGACCTTAATAAAAACTTTTTTGAAAACCTTTGCTTTGTTGCTAATAAAGATGAAATTGCATGGACTTGGCACAAAAGACTTGGCCATGCAAGTTTCAGAACTTTAAATAAATTGTTAAGGCTGAATCTGGTTAAGGGTCTTCCTGAATCTTTTTCAAATGTTGAAAATCAAGTTTGTGGGATCTGTGCCCAAGGTAAACAAACCAGGAAATCTTTTAAGAACTTCAATGAGGTACTCACATCTAGGCCACTAGAACTACTTCACATGGACCTTTTTGGTCCAACCAGAATTCTAAATCTAAGTGGCAAGAGATATGGGTTTGTAATCATTGATGATTTTACTAGATTTACTTGGGTCATTTTCTTGTCCCACAAAAGTGATACTTGCCTTGAGTTCAGGAGATTCTGTACCACTGCCTTAACAAAATTTTCATATAAAATCAAAAATATTTTGACTGATCATGGGGGAGAATTTGAAAACCAATCCTTTTCTGTTTTATGTGCTGAACTTCAAAATTTTCACAAGTTTTCTTCACCAAGAACTCCAGAACAAAATGGAGTTGTAGAAAGAAAGAACAGAACTCTTGTGGAAATGGCTAGATCCATGCTCCTTGAGAGTAATTTGCCCAAATCCTTCTGGGCTGAAGCTGTAAACACAGCAAATCATATTCTCAATAGAGCATTGGTCAGACCAAAAATCAAGAAAACCCCCTATGAATTATTGAAAAATAAAAAGACAATTGTTTCCTATTTCAAAATCTTTGGGTGCAAATGTTATGTACACGACAATAATAAAGAAAATCTTGACAAGTTTGATGCTAAGAGTCAGGAAGCCATCTTCCTTGGTTATTCTGAAGTGTTAAGAGATTTCAGAGTGTACATTTTGAAAAACAAAACTGTTGAGGAGTCTCCTCATATTATATTTGATGAAAATTCCTTTTCCACTAACACTTCTAAATATTGCAGGGAAAAACAAGATAGTGAAGAGGATGACTTCATTGTGGACTCTTCACCAACTGTTGAGGAGCTTGAAGACTGTGATGAGAACTTGAACAACAATTCACCATCTTCAAGTGGATCAGGTAACATTGTTCCAGATTTAGATAACCCTCAACAGGTAACTACTGATCATCGCATTTTGAGAGATCACCCATTGGATAATGTAGTTGGTAATTTGCATGATAGAGTTAGGACTAGATCATCTTTCTTGCTTGCAATTGAAGAAGACCCACTAGCTCTAATTTCCCAAATTGAACCAAAGTCAATTGATGAAGCTTTATCAAGCTCTGATTGGATAAATGCTATGCATGATGAACTTCATCAATTTGAAAGAAACCAAGTGTGGAAATTAGTACCTAGACCTAGTGACCAAACAGTCATTGACACTAGATGGGTCTTCAGAAATAAACTGAATGAATCTAGTCATGTCATAAGAAATAAAGCTAGGCTAGTTGCAAAGGGGTACAATCAAGAGTTTGGAATTGATTTTGAAGAGTCATATGCCCCTGTAGCTAGACTAGAAGCAGTTAGAATTTTCCTTGCTTTTGCATCCTCTATGAAATTCAAAGTTTATCAAATGGATGTTAAAAGTGCATTTTTAAATGGATATATCAAGGAAAATATTTTTGTTGAACAACTTCCTGGATTTGAAAATGAAAAACATCCTAACCATGTTTTCAAGCTTCATAAGGCTCTATATGGTCTTAAACAAGCTCCAAGAGCTTGGTATGACCGTTTGAGTTCTTTTTTGCTTGAAAAAGGATACTCTAGAGGAACTGTTGATCAAACATTGTTCACAAAAATAATCAATAATCAAATAATTGTTGTCCAAATTTATGTTGATGACATAATATTTGGATCAACCAATAAAGGCCTGTGTAATGAATTCTCCACTCAAATGAAAAATGAATTTGAAATGAGTTTAATGGGAGATCTAAAATTTTTCTTGGGATTGCAGGTTAACCAAACTCATGAGGGGATCTTCATCAGTCAAACCAAGTATGTCAAAGAACTTCTGAAAAGGTTTGACTTTCAGAACCTCAAGCATTCAAACACACCAATTGCTATTAATGCTAAGCTAGAAGAAGACTCAAATGGTAAGTCAGTAGACCAAAAGACCTACAGAGGTATGATTGGTTCTCTACTTTATCTTACAACTTCTAGACCTGATATTCAGTTTAGTGTGTGTTTGTGTGCTAGATTTCAATCAAATCCTAAAGAAAGTCACATGCTAGCTGTCAAAAGAATTTTCAAATATCTTGTTGGAACATGTGACTTAGGAATTTGGTATCCTGCTAACTGCAAGTTAGATTTGATTGCCTATTGTGATGCTGACTATGCTGGTTGTAAATTAGATAGAAAAAGCACAAGTGGCTTGTGTTTGTACTTAGGTGGGTGCCTAATCTCTTGGGCTTCTAAGAAGCAACATTCAGTTGCTCTGTCAACTGCAGAGGCTGAGTATGTTTCTGCTGGTAGGTGTGGAACCCAAATTCTTTGGGTGAAACATCAACATCTTGATTATAACCAAGACTTAGGTTGTGTTCCCATTCTTTGTGATAACACAAGTGCAATAAATCTGTCTAAAAATCTCATTCAGCATTCCAGAACCAAGCATATTGAAATTAGGCATCATTTCTTGAGAGATGAGGTAGCAAAGAAATCTTTTGAACTCCATTTCATAGAAACTGAAAGGCAAATTGCTGACATTTTCACAAAACCCCTTCCTGACAGTAGATTCTCATCCTTAAGGAGAGAACTTGGTCTTTGTAAATGTCCATTGGGATTGGGTTGAGTGTTAGGCATTTCCTGAGGGGGAGTTCATTGCATCATCATACTCATTTGCTTCCTTGATTCATCATATCTCTCTCCACTTCACCTCTAATTCTTTTGGTCAATGAACACTTCACCTCACATTGTGTTGAACTTCTTGGTATATCAAATGGTGATTTGAAGAAGGACAAGTTTTGCTTGTCTGGACACTTTCACTATGCGAGAGTATATGTCTCCGCCAAGTACCAAGAAATGAATATGCAATTGTTGAGGGGGAGCTTTTGTTGTTCAAAGAGAATTACTTCTGATTTCAAAAACTTGCATATCTCTATTCTGATGAAAAGTGGTTGAAATCCTCATCTCAGGGGGAGCTAGAAAATTTACAAGTCATACATTTTGAAAAATTCAAAACTTCTCTTGCATTACATCAATTTCGCTGCATGATGTCCTCATTCAGGTGTCTAGAGTCTCAAAATGATCCTTTGAGTGATCTATTATATTCATTTGTCAACTCTCACCTATATTCTTCAAAACAATAGAAATTCAGATTTCTTTTAAAGACTGAAGAATAATTTGTGCATTGAATCTAAACATGTTTTTATTTGCAATTGATGTTGGATATAGATGATATCTTTTTTTGTCAAAAAGCTCCAAAATTTGTCAATTCAACAGAGCAATGGCACATGTGCTGAGAATCTGCACACCTTCACAATGAATGAAGTGCCATGTATGTCATGAGGCACTAATGCTATCTCTGTTCAAAGGGGTTTAAAATTCAAAAATAAATAAAAAGCAAAATAAATATGTCCTATTCCTTTTAGATGATGACTGAGTAACTGGAAATATTGGTGTCTAAAAAACGTATATTTTCATGTCACAAGGTCATCATTTACCCCTTTGAGACTTGATAATGGATAAATCTTTAGTATCCAAGGACTATAGTGTGTGAAAAGCATTAGTTCTTGAGTGAACAAGACATATCTCATTTGATAGTTTGTTTCAAAAAAAAAATGTGTATATCTTTGGAGAATTGTTTTAAAAGAATCACTCTTGTCCATCATCAAGTTGTTCTTAAAAAGATTGTTTATTTTCAACACACTTGTTTTCAGTCTAAAAGATTTTTTTTATTTCTTTGGACTTGAAGAATATGGTAGTGTGTAGTTGATTCATTAAATATATTATGTCCCTCAAATCATCATTTTAATGACTCAAGTCACTGAATGCTCATATCCTGTTGGATATTGTGTAAAACTTGAATTGTGTTGAATTTTTGCAAAATTTAACAAAAGAATTTTTTAGTCTCTTAAATATCCTTGAAATGATTATTCCACTCATTGATTATCATTATAAAGATGTCCTAAAAGTCACATAATTTTTCCCTACTCAAAATCCAAAATTTTCATCAGGCCAGGTCGACACTACTTCATCTAGTGTAGACACACTTTGACTCAGGTCGACACTAGCCTCCTCTAGTGTCGACACTGACCCCCCTTCCAGACTCATTTAAACCGTGGGCGCCGGTTAAGCAGAAGTTGTTCCTGCGGGGTAGATTATCCAAAACCCCTCTTTTCTCTTCTCCAGGTCGACCTGACGGTCACTTTCTTCTGGTTTCCGGCAGGAGATTTGAACCCTTTCCATTTCTTCTATCCTCCAACTCATCTCCATCCATCTTCTCTCATTCCTCTCTCTCCATCATCCCCGATTCCACTCTGCTTCCATGGCACCCAAGCAGCTTCCTCCCCGTGGAGCCAAATCAAGGGCTTCGGCAAGGCCAACTCCGGCAGATGATGTTCATCCCTCTGAGCAGAGAACCAAGCGTCTCCATGATGCTGCAGAGCAGCCAGGATCTTCATCTGCTAAGAGAGGTAGGGCATCCTCCTCTGGTCGAGGTCGAGGGTCTATGTACCCTAGGAGGTGAAGGATCGAGGAAAAGGTGTGGATAAGATCTAGAAGGGGGGGATGAATAGATCTATGCCACTTTCAGTGGAAGCTTAAACAGTTTAAAAACACTTTTGAATCAGAGGCAATTTTATCAGTGAAAAACCACAGATCTGATGATATTTGAGTGAGTTGGTAAAAGCAGATATGAAATCAGTTGATTAAGTGAACTTTAAACGATCCTATGCAAGCATCTAACGGATAATGAAATCAAACCACAGATAGACAAGTGCACCAGGATTTTTAGGTGGTTCGGAAATCACCCAAGTGATTCCTACATCCACCCCTCACAACCCGTGAGGATTCACTAACACAACTGGGTAACACACCCACTGGAGCCTGACAACTCCAACACTTGAGAGCTTACAACTCACACACCTTCTAGAGCAAGACTACTCTAGAACAACTAAGCAAGACTGCTCAACACACCCTTGAGTTAGACAACTCAAACTGAGCACGACGGCTTACAACAACCTGAGCACAATGCTCACACAACTTGAGCACAATGCTCACACAATGATTGCTAGACACCAACTCAAGACATAGACCTTCTAGCAATAGATCTAGTCGAAAATGAGAACACTAATGAGAGATATGCAGAAGCACTTGCATAATCTCAAAAGATATCTCAGAAGAACAAAAGTACAGTGAATTGTATTAAATAGCTTCGTTCTTCAAGTGTACTCCCTTGTAGAAGCTTGGATTGGGAAGAAGCTTGCAATCTTGAAGTCCAACGCCGATGCTCTGCACTTTGGAGTTGTTGGATCTTCCTTGAATTCTTCTCCAACGAAGGCTTCTACAGGATCTGCTTCCTTGGAATGCTTCTGAGGATTCTTCAGGGATCACACTCCAATTCTCACACTTGGATTGGTGAGAATTGGTCTTCTGGTAGCACAGGAGAGCAGAGGAGGGAGACAACCTCTTGCAGCCGCCAGGAACTTTCGGGAGGCTCTAAGAGTTTTGGTTGGGTCTCTCTTACGTGGATGGAGGGCCAATAGAGGTCCTTTTATACCCAAACGAGTCTAAAGATACCTTTTAGGTATAAGGGCACACGATCCTAGGTTGATTCCCATCGGCCTGGGCTGACACGTGGCACCCATCCACTTTAAGATGAAAACTTCCCGTAGTGTGTCGACCTGCCCTGGTGGTGGTGTCGACACACTGTCCAAAATATGGAAAATGCCGTTCTGGGAAGAAGGTCCCGTGTCGACCTGCTCTGGGAGTGTGTCGACCTGCTGTCCTAATTCTTCAAACTGGCTGTTCTGGGAACTGGGTCTAGTGTCGACTTGCTCTGAGAGTGTGTCGACCTGGGTGGACTGATATCTAAAAAACTGCAACTCGTGTCGACACACTCTTGACTCCTGCCGACACAGTCTCAACATTTTTACACATTTTGCCTTTGAATTTGTGTTGTTGTGTCGACACCATTGATGGGTGTGTCGACACATCTTTTGCATAAAAATGTTTGTACCTGAAAATTAAACACATATATCATTAGTTAAATGATTTATCATGAACATCAATGATAAATGTGATTTGAAATATGCTTTTTGAACATTGATTTCAGGTATGATGTTTTTGACATGTTTCAATTGAATTGCTTTAAAATTACCTCTTGTCATCATCAAAATAGGAGGGAAATGATATGAATATGCATTCAACCCAACAATCTCCCCCTTTTTGATGATGGCAACAATAAATCCATATTACAATGAGGTTTTGATGAAATGAGATTTTAAGCAATTTTTTGTTATTCACATTTTTATTTTCTTTTTGTTTAAACTTGTCAAAGACCTTTTGATATGTTTTAGTAACAGATGATGATGTACTTGTGGAACACAATGTTACTTGAAATCAGAATTTTTGTACACAGAAGTCAAGCAACTTGACAAGTAATCATTCAATCACATTCACAAAAAGATTTTCAATCACATTGAATACACAATTGAGAGAATCATTCAAGCCAAGCAAAACTTTTCATTTCATTCCACAAGAGAACCATTACAAGAGAACCATTACAATCATTCCAAAAGATTACAAACATTTGTTCTTTCTTTCTTCTCCCCCTTTGACATCATCAAAAGAGAAATTACATTAAGTAGAAGATGGAGGAGGAGGAGGAAGGGGAAGAAGAATGGTCTCTATGTCAGACAATCTTTTCTCCATGAAGTTCAAGCTAGTCTTGATTTGATCTTGAATGGTTTTCATTTTTGTGACCAAAAAGTGTTCCATTCTATCTGAATTTTCTAGCAAGGTGGCTTGAATTCTGGCTAGATCAGCTGCAATGGGTTGTGAGGATGATGATGAACCAGCTGACCAACCAGGTCTTTGCATTATCTTGAATTCCTTGGTCAAATCTGTTATCTGCTTGTCAATGTGCTCATTGAAGTTTCTCATGCTTTCCAAATCATCCACAAAATGAGCAAATGACAGTCTTGTGCTGGTGATCTCATGTAATGTCTGCTTTGTGTTAAAGACATCAGCTTGGGAATTTGCCAAAATTCCCTTAAGAACTGTCTCCAACTTGTCTTGATGCTCCTTCAGCTGTAGTGAGGCATCTGCCATTGTTCCAATCAATCTATTGAACCTTTGAGCTGCATAGTCTGAAGCAGCTTTCTGTTCTATGAACTTGGCAGATACTGTGTTCTCCAGTCTTTGAATCCTCAACTCAAATGATGTGGACATGGTTTGAATGGAGGAGTTCAAGGATTCAAATTTGTCATTGAGGAAGGAGATCAATTCTGGTGGAACAGGAGGCCCACCAGAAGATGTGGATGGTTGGAATGAGGGTTGTGGAGAGAAATGAGGAAGCTGAGGTGAGAGAGGGGCATGAAAAGGAATGTCACCATCAGTTGGGACTTGAGGCTGTCCCTCATTTAACAGGTGGGGGATCCTCTTGATCTTGGGGCTGGTCCCCTTCAGCTGGAGGCTGTTCCTCTTGTGCTTGGGGCTGGTCCCCTTGAACCTGAGGCTGGTCCTCCTGAGCTTGGGGCTGTCCCCCCTGATCTTGAGGCTGTTCCTCCTGAGCTTGAGGGGCCTCAACTACAACTGGCCCTCTTCTAATTTGATTGCCCTCCAATCTAAACCCATAAACTTCTGGATATTCTTAAAGGTGTAGATGTTGGACTTGGGAATAGATTGGGACTTCTCATTCTCCAAGGGCACACCAAAGTGCTAGAATACTGAGGTTAGATGTGCCCCATAAGGAAGTGATCTTTTTGGTCTTTTCTTGTAGTTTCAGAGATGATTTGATAAAGAATCACATGGAGGTTGATTTTATGTCTTTCACCATGCAATAAAGGATGAACCTCTGGATGTCTGTCAATCTATCCCTTCCACCACCTTGAGGGGTAATTATGGTGGTCAAAATGTGGTGGATGACCCTTAACACAGGTGGAAATGTATTGGCATTGAACCTGGTTACATAGGTCTGTTTGGGATCTGATGCATCTGCAGGAAGGCCTGTCAAGATGGAATAGGCTTCATGAAGATCAAATTCATACTCATGATAGTCTGCCCCTTCATCTGGCACTTTGAAAATGGAGGCAGCTTTTTCAGTTGGCATATCTATGGCTATTCCTTTAACTTTAGATTCATATCCTTCTTCTGTGCAGGTGAGGTTCTTGTAGAATTCTCTAACTAATCTTGGATAACAGACTTGAAACTCAGAAATAAAGGGTATCCAAGATTGAAAGGAGAAATAGGTTTGAATTTCAGGAAAAGAGTCTGCTAGCTGAATGTCTGATAGGTCTAGAATTCGGGGCTTCAAAATCAACTTGGCTGCACTGACTGACTCTGAGGGAATATCCTCTTGGGATTCAGAAGACTCAGAAGAAGAGGAAGATGATTCCTCAGGGTTCTCAGAAGAATCGCCCGGAATTTCTGTTCTAGGGTTTGGAGGAGAACTACCTTTCCTGAAGATGATGGTCTACCTCTCTTGGCTGCCGTTTGAGGTGCTGAAGAGGATCCTGGTTGCTCGGCAGGATCATTCCTTCGCTTAGACCTTCTTTCTGACTGGGCAACGGCACTGTCTGCCGGAATCGGCCTAGAAGAGGCACTGGACCTTGCGCCACGGCGAGGACCCAATTTCCTGACCATGGTGCAAAGGAGAGTGGAATTCGGAGAGGAGATGGAAGAATGGAGAGGTGATGGAAAGAGGATGAGAGCTAGAGAGAAATGGGAAGAGTTCTTGCCGGAAACGGTGAGAATTTGGCCGTCGGGTCGACCTGATGCCTAAAAGGGGTGCAGTGGTATACTGCCCCGCAGGAACAAGATGGCTTATCATGAACCCGAAAGGTTTGAAAAGGGTCTGGCAAGAAGGCAGTGTCGACACATGATGAAGGGTGTGTCGACCTGACCGAAAGTGTGTCGACACGAGAGAGAATTGTGTCGACACGGCCTTTGAAGAAACTTTGAATCTTTGAGAGGAAATTTTTGAGAAATTTTGGGACATCTTTAGAATGATAAACAATGAGAGGAATTATCAATTCAAGGATTTTTAAGAGGCTTAAAAATTCATTTGTTATATTTTGCAAAAATTCATCACAATTCAAGTTTTTCAAATAATTTCCAACAGGATATTAGCATTCCAAGACTTGAATCAACAAAATGAGAAATTGAGGGATATAATATATCTAACAATCAACTATAAACTACCATATTTCTCAACTTTAAAGAATTAAAGATGTCATCTAGACTAAATGCAGTTGTGTTGAAAATAAAACACAATCTTAAAGAACAACTTAATGAGAAATGAAGATGATTCTTTCTAGACAAATCTCAATAATGTTCACATTTTGTTCTTTTAACAAACTGTCAAATGATATAAATCTCTTTCACTCAAGTACTAGTGCTTTTTACACACCATAGTCCCTGGTTACTTAAGATTTAGTCATCGTCAAGTCTCAAAGGGGTAAATGATGGCCTTTTGACATGAAAATATACGTTTTGTAGACGCCAATATTTCCAGTTAGCCAGTCATCATAAAAAACATAGCACATTTTGCTTTTGTTTTGAATTTTTTTTATTTTGTTTCCCCTTTGAACAGAGTTAGCAATAGTGCCTCATGACATACATGGCACTTCATTCATTGTGAAGGTGTGCAGTTTCTCAGCACAAGTGCCATTGCTCTGTTGGATTTTAACAATTTTTGGAGAGTTTGTGAGATAGAATTCAAATACATTCAATCATCAGTTGCAAACAAGGAAATGTTTTAAGTTCAAAGCACAAGTTGATGTTTAGTCTAGGAAGAGATCTGAATTTCTGTGGGTTGAGAGATATAGTTGAAAGTTGATTAAAAAAATATAATAGATCACTCAATGTTCATTTTGAGACTCTAGACTTCTAAATGATGACATCATGCAAGGAATTGATGAAATTCAAGAAAAGTTTTGAATTTTGCAAGTCATGACTTGTGAATTTTCTAGCTCCCCCTGAGATGATGATTTCAACCACTTTTCATCAAAATAAAGATATGTAAATTTTGGAAATCAGAAAAATTTTCTTCTTGGACAATGAGGACTCCCCTCAACAATTGCATATCCATTTCTTGGTACTTGGCGGAGACACATACTCTCGCATAGTGAAAGTGTCCAGACAGGCATAACCTGTCCTTCTCCAAGTCACCATTTGATATACCAAGAAGTTTCAATACAATAAGAGTTGAAGAATTCATTATCAAAAAGAAATGGAAGTGAAAATAAGCAAGTTTTTGAAATCAGAAAAGGTATCCTCTTTGAACAGTAAAAGCTCCCCCTCAACAATTGCATATCAATTTCTTAGTACTTGGCGGAGACATATACTCTCGCATAGTGAAAGTGTCCAGACAAGCATAACTTGTCCTTCTCCAAATCACTATTTGATATACCAAGAAATTTCAACACAATCAGAGTTGGAGAATTTATTGTAAACAGGGAATATAATTGAAAGTGAGAGAGATATGAACAATGTAACTCAAGGAAGCAAAGAATTATGAAATGCAAAGAACTCCCCCTTAGACCATGCATAACACTCAACCCAAACCTTGAGAGAGATCAAGAAGGTGGACATTTACAAAGACCAAGTTCTCTCCTTAAAGATGAAAATCTGTTTTCAGGAAGGGGTTTAGTGAGTTTTTCAGTTTCAATAAAATGGAGTTCAAAAGATTTCTTTGCAACCTCATCTCTCAAGAAATGATGCCTAATTTCAATGTGTTTTGTTCTGGAGTGCTGAATGGGGTTTTTAGACGAACTTATGGCACTAGTGTTATCACATAGGATGGGTACACACCCTAAATCTTTGTTGTAATCAAGAAGTTGATGTTTCACCCAGAGAATCTGAGTTCCACATCTACCTGCTGCAACATATTCAGCTTCTGCAGTTGACAGAGCAACTGAATGTTGCTTCTTAGAAGCCCAAGAGATAAGGCACCCACCTAGAAATAGACACAAGCCACTTGTGCTTTTTCTATCTAATTTGCACCCAGCATAATCAGCATCACAATAGGCAAACAGATCTAACTTGCAACCAGCAGGATACCAAATACCTAAGTCACATGTTCCAACAAGATATTTAAAAATTCGTTTAACAGCAAGCATGTGACTTTCTTTAGGATTAGATTGGAATCTAGCACATAAACACACACAAAACTGAATATCAGGTCTAGAAGTTGTAAGATAGAGCAGAGAGCCAATCATACCTCTGTAGGTCTTTGGATCTACTGACTTACCAGATGGATCTTCTTCTAGTTTAGCATTAATTGCAATTGGTGTGCTTGAGTGCTTAAGGTTCTGAAAGTCAAACCTCTTTAATAGCTCCTTGACATATTTGGTTTGACTGATGAAGATTCCTTCAGTTGTTTGGTTCACCTGCAATCCCAAAAAGAATGTTAAATCTCCCATCAAGCTCATTTCAAATTCATTCTTCATTTGATTTGAAAATTCAGTGCAAAGGCCTTTATTGGTGGAGCCAAAAATTATGTCATCAACATAAATTTGGACCACAATTATTTGATTTTTTATTGTTTTTGTGAACAATGTTTGATCAACATTACCTCTAGAATATCCTTTTTCAAGTAAAAAGGAACTCAACCGGTCATACCAAGCTCTTGGAGCTTGCTTAAGACCATAGAGAGCCTTATTAAGCTTGAAAACATGGTTAGGATATTTTTCATTTTCATATCCAGGAGGTTGTTCAACAAAAACATTTTCTTTATATATCCATTTAAGAATGCACTTTTGACATCCATTTGATAGACTTTGAATTTCATGGAGGATGCAAAAGCAAGGAAAATTCTGACTGCTTCTAGTCTAGCTACAGGGGCATATGACTCTTCAAAATCAATTCCAAACTCTTGATTGTACCCCTTTGCAACTAGCCTAGCTTTATTTCTAATTACCTGACCAGATTCATTCAATTTGTTTCTGAAGACCCATCTAGTGCCAATCACTGCTTGGTCACTAGGCCTAGGTACTAATTCCCATACTTGATTTCTTTCGAATTGATGAAGCTCATCATGCATGGCATTGATCCAATCAGAACTGGATAAGGCTTCATCAATTGATTTGGGTTCAATTTGGGAAATTAGAGCTAGTGAGTCTTCTTCAATATTTTGCAAGAAGGATGATCTGGTCCTTACTCTATCATTTAAATTGCCAACTACACTGTCTAATGGGTGATCTCTCAGATATCGAGGTTCAGAAATTACCTGTTGAGAAGTATCCACTTCTGGAGCAATGTTACCTGACCCATTTGAAGATGGTGAGTTGTTCAGGTTCTCTTCATTGTTGACAAGCTCCTCAACAGTTGGTGAAGAATCCACAATGAGGTCATCCTCTTCATTGTCTTGTCTTTCCCTGCAAGATTTAGAATCATTAGTGGAAAAGGAATTTTCATCAAAAATAACATGTGGAGATTCTTCAACTGATTTGGTTTTTAGAATGTACACTTTGAAAGCCCTTGACACTTCAGAATAGCCAAGGAAGATGGCTTCCTGACTCTTAGCATCAAACTTGTCAAGGTTTTCTTTGTTATTATTGTGTACAAAGCATTTGCACCCAAAAGTTTTGAAATAAGAAACAGTTGGCTTTTTGTTTTTCAACAATTCATAGGGGGTTTTTCTGATCTTTGGTCTGATCAAAGCTCTATTTAGGATATGATTAGCTGTGTTAACAGCTTCAGCCCAGAAGGATTTGGGCAGATTACTTCCTAAGAGCATGGATCTAGCCATTTCCACAAGAGTTCTATTCTTTCTTTCCACAACTCCATTTTGTTCTGGAGTTCTAGGTGAAGAAAACTTGTGAAATATTTGAAATTCAGCACATAGATCAGAAAAGGATGTGTTATCAAATTCTCCCCCATGATCAGTTAAAATGTTTTTGATTTTATATGGATAAGTTGTTAAGATAGTGGTACAGAAATTCCTGAATTCAAGGCAAGTATCACTTTTGTGGGATAGAAAGATAACCCAAGTAAATCTAGTAAAATCATCAATGATTACAAACCCATATCTTTTGCCACTTAAGCTTAGAACTCTTGTTGGCCCAAAAAGGTCCATGTGAAGAAGTTCTAGTGGGCTAGATGTAAGTACCTCATTGAAGGTTTTAAAAGATTTCCTAGTTTGTTTTCCTTTAGCACATATCCCACAAACTTGATTATCAACTTTAGAGAAGGATTCAGGAAGACCCTTAACCAAATTCAATCTTAATAACTTATCCATTGTTCTGAAACTTGCATGGCCAAGTCTTTTGTGCCAAGTCCATGCAATTTCATCTTTATTTGCAACAAAACAAAGATTTTCAGAAAAGTTTTTATTAGGTTGATCATGTAGACATTGTTTTCCCTTTTTCCAAAGAATTTGATTTTATCAGATGATGAATCAATTATCTTACAAAAATCAGATTCAAACACAACTTTGTGACCTTTGTCACATAGTTGGCTGATACTGAGCAAATTATAATCAAGACCATCAACTAATAAAACATTATCTACTGAGTTTGAAGAAGTTTGACCAACCTTTCCAGATCCTAAGATCTTTCCTTTATTTTTACCTCCAAAAGTAACTGACCCTCCCTCCTTTTCAATCAGACAGGAAAATTTTGCTCTATCTCCAGTCATATGTCGTGAACACCCACTGTCAAGGAACCATACATTGGATTTGGGTGCACGACTTTCCTGCAAAAAGATCAATGGAGAGAAGATTTTGGTACCCAAACAGAGTTGGGACCATCAGTATGATTGAGCACAGATATCAAATCCTTTCTCACCCAAATTTGATTTGTTTTTGACTTTTGTTTTGTTACTTTGGTGTTTTCAGCCTTTTTCTGTTTGTTCTTTCTTTTAGGAATGAAAGCACCAAGATCTTTGTTTTTGGGAGGAGGGGAGTTTTTCATTTGAAAATTGGAGTTGAGATTAGGAGGTGGAATCCATGGGTTTTGTTGGTACATCAAGAAATTTGGATAATAGAATTGAGGATGATACCAACAGGGATTTTCATACCATTGGCTCCAAGGATTGGTCCAATTATCTTGAACTGTTGTCTTGGAGGTCCAAGGTTTTTATGAATTATTTCTTTTACCTTTTTCTTATTTTTCAGATTTTTATTTGAATTTTTGGTTGAGTTGTTTGTGATTTTTGGTGTTGAGCAGGTCGACCTCTCCTGAACTGGTGTCGACACAACAGCCACAGAAGTCTTCTTCTTGTGGACTGGTGTCGACCTGTCAGGGACTGTGTCGACCTGATAGTCTTCTTTTGTTTTTGAGTTTTTGCTTTGTTTGGTGTTTTGTTTAAGGTTTTGTTTGCTGTTTGTTGAATTTCTGTGTTTTCCAGATTAGGACCCTTGACAAATTTAATCAATGGTGCTTTTCCCTTTTTCTCACCAGATTTATCTTTGTTGGTTTCTTTTTGTTGAATCCTAATCTATGAGATGTGGTTGTCATGTTGGATCCTAGCAATGCCTCTAGGTTATCTTGGCCTTTTGTGAAGGTTTGGATAACCTCCTCCCTTTCCTTTAGCTGGTTTTTAAGAGTTATAATTTCTTCAATTTTCTGTTGTTTTTCTTGTTTATCAATTTCCAGCTTTTCTGTTAAGTTTTTGAATTCTTGGGAGGCCTTTTGAGAGGCAAGCTTTAGATCATCAATTAGGTTCAGGAGATTTTCTTTTTCTTCAAGCAATTCTGTTACTTCAGTTTCCAGTTCACAAGTTCTATTGTTTGAAGATTGGTTATGGTAAAGATTTTCAATTTTCTTTTTGATGTGTTTGTTTTCTTTTCTCATTTCAGAATATCTTTCAACTAGTTCTGCATACACATCCTGCCAATCTTCAACAGTATAGTCTTCAAAGGAAGTATTTACCTTTTCATCTGTGCTGTTGGCCATGAAGCAAACCTCCTCACTTTCAGAGCTTGAGGATTTCTTCTCTTCTTCTTCCTCACTTGAGTCTTCGTCAGACCAAGTGGCCACCATGGCGTTTGGCTTCTTGTACTTCTGGAATTTCTTGTGCTTATCCTTCTTGTTCTCAGGACACTCTCCCTTCATGTGTCCTGGTTTGTTGCACCTATAACAGACTATTTTCGTCAGTTTTGTAATTCTTGTTGAAATTAGAAGAGGAAGTGTTTTTCTTACCTGAGGAAAATTTCTTTTTCCCAGCCATTTTCCCTTTTCTATATTTCAAGAATTTCCTGAATTGTCTGGTCATGAGGGCAATCTCATCCTCATTTGACTCAGACTCTTCAGAGCTTGTCTTTTCCTGACTTTTATCTTTATTGCTTGAAGAGGCCTTAAGTGCCATAGGCTTGGTCTTAGTTATGTGTTCTTCATTTCTTTTTAAGTTGATTTCATATGTCATTAAGGATCCAATCAATTCATCCAAAGAGATTTTGGACAAATCTTTTGAATCTTCAATGACAGTGGCCTTAGTATGCCAAACTGAAGAAAGTGAACGCAAGATTTTTCTTACCAAGTCTGCATCAGTGTATTCCTTACCCAAGGCTTCAGTCCATTGACTATCACCATGAACCTGGCAAACATTTCAGAAATATTTTCGTTAGACTTCATCATAAAAAGTTCATATTCTGAAACTAAAATATTTGCCTTGGTCTCCTTGACCTGAGATGTTCCCTCATAGAGTAATTCGAGTTTATCCCACATCTCTTTGGCAGATTTGCACATAGAGATTCTCGAATACTCCTTGGGATGGACAGCACATTGAATCATGTTCATGGCACTATAATTCAATGTGGCTTTCCTTATCTGTTCCCTTGTCCAGGTATCTTCTTCTCCCTGGTTCTCATAGGGACCCACCTCAACTACTTTCCAGATCTCATAGTTCTGGGCCCTCAGAAATACTTGCATTCTATTCTTCCAATAAGAATAGTCCGTTCCATTAAAGAATGGTGGCCTATTTATGGAATGGCCCTCAGCTATGAAACCCTTTGAATCCATGACTCTAAAGAAATTACACAGAGAAAGAACTAAGCAAGCAAACAAACAAACGAGCAAACAATCAAACACACCACACTCAGAAACAAAAACTGCTCAGATCAAATCAGATCGATGTAAACCCGCTCTGATACCAATTGAAGGATCGAGGAAAAGGTGTGGATAAGATCTAGAAGGGGGGATGAATAGATCTATGCCACTTTCTGCGGAAGCTTAAACAGTTTAAAAACACTTTTGAATCAGAGGCAATTTTATCAGTGAAAAACCACAGATCTGATGATATTGAGTGAGTTGGTAAAAGCAGATATGAAATCAGTTGATTAAGTGAACTTTAAACGATCCTATGCAAGCATCTAACGGATAATGAAATCAAACCACAGATAGACAAGTGCACCAGGATTTTTAGGTGGTTCGGAAATCACCCAAGTGATTCCTACATCCACCCCTCACAACCCGTGAGGATTCACTAACACAACTGGGTAACACACCCACTGGAGCCTGACAACTCCAACACTTGAGAGCTTACAACTCACACACCTTCTAGAGCAAGACTACTCTAGAACAACTAAGCAAGACTGCTCAACACACCCTTGAGTTAGACAACTCAAACTGAGCACGACGGCTCACAACAACCTGAGCACAATGCTCACACAACTTGAGCACAATGCTCACACAATGATTGCTAGACACCAACTCAAGACATAGACCTTCTAGCAATAGATCTAGTCGAAAATGAGAACACTAATGAGAGATATGCAGAAGCACTTGCATAATCTCAAAAGATATCTCAGAAGAACAAAAGTACAGTGAATTGTATTAAATAGCTTCGTTCTTCAAGTGTACTCCCTTGTAGAATCTTGGATTGGGAAGAAGCTTGCAATCTTGAAGTCCAACGCCGATGCTCTGCACTTTGGAGTTGTTGGATCTTCCTTGAATTCTTCTCCAACGAAGGCTTCTACAGGATCTGCTTCCTTGTAATGCTTCTGAGGATTCTTCAGGGATCACACTCCAATTCTCACACTTGGATTGGTGAGAATTGGTCTTCTGGAACCACAGGAGAGCAGAGGAGGGAGACAACCTCTTGCAGCCGCCAGGAACTTTCGAGAGGCTCTAAGAGTTTTGGTTGGGTCTCTCTTACGTGGATGGAGGGCCAATAGAGGTCCTTTTATACCCAAAGAGTCCAAAGATACCTTTTAGGTATAAGGGCACACGATCCTAGGTTGATTCCCATCGGCCTGGGCTGACACGTGGCACCCATCCACTTTAAGATGAAAACTTCCCGTAGTGTGTCGACCTGCCCTGGTGGTGGTGTCGACACACTGTCCAAAAATGGAAAATGCTGTTCTGGGAAGAAGGTCCCGTGTCGACCTGCTCTGGGAGTGTGTCGACCTGCTGTCCAATTCTTCAAACTGGCTGTTCTGGGAACTGGGTCTAGTGTCGACCTGCTCTGAGAGTGTGTCGACCTGGGTGGACTGATTTCTGAAAAACTGCAACTCGTGTCGACACACTCTTGACTCGTGTCGACACAGTCTCAACATTTTTACACATTTTGCCTTTGAATCTGTGTTGTTGTGTCGACACCATTGATGGGTGTGTCGACACATCTTTTGCATAAAAATGTTTGTACCTGAAAATTAAACACATATATCATTAGTTAAATGATTTATCATGAACATCAATGATAAATGTGATTTGAAATATGCTTTTTGAACATTGATTTCAGGTATGATGTTTTTGACATGTTTCAATTGAATTGCTTTAAAATTACCTCTTGTCATCATCAAAATAGGAGGGAAATGATATGAATATGCATTCAACCCAACAGGAGGAAAACCCTAGAGTCTTCTACTGAAGTTTCTGAGAAGTCCTCTTCCACATCATCATCCTCATCCTCATCCTCATCATCAGAGTCCTCCCAGCCCTCTAGGCGACCTCCTTCCAAACCATTAAGTGCCGGGAAGACCATCTTGAAACCCAGGGCAGTGGATTTGGATGACAGTAAACTCATTGCTGCATTTCCCGAAGTCTTGGACTTTTTCAAATTCCAGTCTTGGCAGTCTTTCATATCAGAATTTTGTATCATTTACCCTAGATTTGTCCAAGAATTCTATCAGAATTTGGAATGTACAGATGAAGGGTACATGTCAAAGGTTAAGGGAATTGTCATAGACATGCCAACAGCATTAGCAGCCTCTATTTTCAAGATTCCTGATGAAGGAGAAGACTACCATCACTTTGAATTCAACCTTCATGAAGCCTACTCCATAATGACTAGTTTGCCTGTAGATGAGACTGATATTAAGCAAACCCATGTCACAAAATTCAATACCAACACCTTTCCCCCTGTGTTGAGGCTTACTCATCACATGCTCACTACCATCATCACACCTCAAGGTGGTGGGAGAGATAGACTGACAGGCATCCAGAGATTTGTCCTTTTCTGTATGAGCAAGAACCTCAAGATAAACCTTCATGTAATCATGTACCAGATTATCTCTGAGACCACTAGGGCAGACTTGCATAGATCACTTCCCTATGCAGCCCATCTGACTGCAGTTTTCAAGCACTTTGGGGTGCCTCTTGACAATGAGAAATCTGAGAAGATTCCTAAGTCCAATATCTATTGCTTTAAGCATGTTCAGAAATTTATGGGCTTTAGGATTGTTGGTGATCAGGTAAGGAGAGGGCCAGCTACAATAGAGGCCCCTGTGGCTCAGGAGGCACTACAAAAAAAGTAACATATGTAGACGGCTGAAAGCCGTCTACAAACAGTGGAAAACCGTTTACAAAACGTTTTATAGACAGCTATGAAGCCGTCTATGGAGCCGTCAACTAAAGTTTCGTCTACAAAAGATACGTAGACGGCTATTTATAACCGTCTATATAAGTAAGAAAAGTAGACGGATGTAAAGCCGTCTATGTACATATGTAGACGGCTACTGTAGCCGTCTACGAAAGTTTTTTCATAGACGGTTATAGTAGCTGTCTACAAAAGTTCAAACAGCTGTCTACAAAAAAAATATATGTAGACGGCTGTTTGAGCCGTCTACATATATTTTATTCGCATAAAAAAAATAAATGTCAAAAGGCCAGCACCGTATAACCATGTTCGGATAAATTGCACTCTTATAAAACAAATTAATTGATACCAAATAAACTGCACTCTTAGCCATGTTCCAAGACAAATTAACTGCACTCTTATAAGATCTTATGAAAGTTACAAGAATTCTAAGACAAATTTCAAAACTAGTGCTCTTCAAAATTCTGGGATGAGCACCTCCTGCAGTTGGATCAATATTTTGCCACAAGCTTTGAAAATGCAGAGTTGGGGATTGTTGCTGACGCCAATCATTTGCTCCGCGTTGAGAGAACAAAGTTGCACACCATAAGATAGAACCATGACCAGGTGACTGTTGGAACTCTGTGAGCTACAGTTATCACCGTGCAGCTCCTGAACTCCTGCCTGGTGATCTTCTGCAGTGTTGCTGACGCCGATGGTTATGTGGAAGCGGGTGCCGTTGAAGGCGGCGATGCCCTCCGAGTAGGTGTCAATGAGAAGGACGCGGGAGACTCCGGCGTCGACGAGGGCGTCGGCCACCTGCTTCGGCGGGGGCAGGCCCGCAGTGCTCATCGAGTAGACGACGCCGACGCCGTGTTTGAGAGGTCTCGGGAACAGCCCTGGAGGAGATCGGAGAGGGGAAGGAGAGGATGAGGAAAACGAGGAGGAGGAGGAAGAAGGGGAACATCCGTCTCCTCCTGTCCGCCAACTCCCCCCTTTCTCTTTCCCTCGCTCTGTGAGGGAAGACCAGTGCACCCAGTCGGGGGTGCGATGCCTCCGGCCGCCGCCTAGCTCCGACGCTGCGTCCGCGGCGACCACAGCCACCGCGCCGCCACCTTTTGCTCCGCTTTGCTACCGTCAGTGCCTCCGCGACAGGGTGATCAGCTCCCAGCGCCGGAGCCTCCGCATCCCATCCTACCAACCCTCCTCAGTTGCAGACGGAGGAAGAGAGGGGGAAGGCGATGCAAAAAAGAAATGGGAATTGGGGGTAAGTTGGGGGCAGGGGCGGTTTTGATGGCGGGATGGGAAAAATTGGGGCGGGGAGGGCGGGATGGGAAAATTTGGGGCGGGGAGGGCGGATTCGGGGCGGGATGGGAAAAATTGGGGCGGGGAGGGCGGTGGCGCAATGAAAATATTGGGCAAAAGTCTAAATTATATTAGTTAATATTTATATTATTATTATATAATTAAATTATAATTAATTAATTCTTTATATATTACTTATAAATATATTTATTATACATTTAAAATATTTTGCATATTTCTGATTTACATATATTATATATTTATATATTTTTAATTTTTATATTGTATTATTTATTCTGAGTTAACTACATTCGTTTAACTTTTTTTCCATAAAGACAATCAATCTCAATTAATTTATTTGAAAGTTAGTTAAATATATATAATTGAGATTCAATTTCATGATTTTTAAATATATATCTATGCTAATATGTGGTATATACGTGGATATATATATATATATATATATAAACTATATATATTTAATTATATATTTAAATGATATTATACATAGATATTTATACATAGATAATATATATTTGAATAATTTACATATAAATACTTATGTAGACGTTTTCCTAAAACTGTCCACAAAAAAGAAGATATGTAGACGGCTTCCAGAAGCCGTCTACGTATCTCTCATTCGTAGACGGCTAATAATAGCCGTCTACATAAAAGTAGACGGCTGCTTTAGCTGTCTACTAATGTAACATACGTAGACGGATTTTTAAGCCGTCTACATATCTTTCATTAGTAGACGGCTTTAGAAAACCGTCTACAAATGATAGTTTATGTAGACGGCTTCGATTTTCAGCCGTCTACATATCTTATATTTCTTGTAGTGAGGATCAACCTCCAATTCAAGAGGAATAGCCTCCAGTTCCAGAGGAACAACCTCTAGCTCCTGAGGATCAGCCTCAAGTTCATGAGGATCAGCCTCATGTGAAGATGAAGTTGAGGAACCTTTCATTGCCCCTCACTCTCCTCAACCTCAGCCCTCCTCCTCCATGAACCTTGAACCTGACATCCCATCATTTTCTCCACCACCTCCAGCTCAAGTATCCTCCTCCTTTGGTGGACCATCTGTTCCACCAGAGTTGTTCACCTTCTTAAATGACAAGTTTGATACCTTGAACACCACAATTCAGACCATGTCAGCAAATTTTGAATTGAGGATTCAGAGATTGGAGAACACAGTATCTGCTAAATTCATTGAGCAAAAGGCAGCCTCAGACTATGCTGCCTAAAGGTTCAACAGATTGATTGGGACAATGGGAGATGCTTCGATTGAGCTGAAGGAGCACCAAAAAACACTGGAAACTGTTCTTCAGGGAATTTTGGCAAATTCACAAACTGATGTATTCAACACCAAGCAGACACTATCTGAGATAAGCAAAACAGACTATCATTTGCACATCTAGTGGATGACTTGGAGAGTATGAAGAATCTATCTGCTCACATAGATGAAGAAATGTCTACACTCAAGCAAGAATTCAAAGTATTGAATAGGCCTGGTTGGTCAACTGGTTCATCTTCCTCTTCACAGCCAAGGCCAAATGAGTTCAGTGCACTTCAATCTTCAATGTCAGAAAATTCAGAGAGAATGGAGAATCTTTTGCACACCAGACTCTCAACTATCCAAGCCCAAATGAAGTCTAGTCTAACTTCAATGCAAAAGAGGCTAACGGATATTGAGACTATTTGGTTACCCATTCCTCCTCCTCCTCCTTAGTAATGTAACTTCTTTTGATAATGTCAAAGGGGGAGAAGTTTGTTTGAAATTGTAATGTTCACATCTTGAATGAAATGAAATTAATAGAAAATTCTATTCCTATCTATGTGCCTTGAATGTGATTGCAAATCTTTTGAATGAATTTGAATGTGATGAATGCTTGTCAAGCTGCTTGACCTGTGTATTTTAAATGTGTACAAATCTCAATGTCACTAAAAAATGTTCAAAGGTCCTTGACAAGTACAAATAAAAGAAAATGAAAATGTTTGAAATCACATCTCATTGAAATCTTCCAGTTCCAAATGAACTTAATGTTGTCATCATCAAAAAGGGGGATATTGTTGGGTTGAGTGTGAATATAATTCATTTCTCCTCACATTTTGATAATGACAAGTTGTAATTTTAATACATAACCATTGGAACATGTAAAATACATCACCTGAAATTACAATATTCAAAAAGCATGTTTCCAAGCACATTTATCATTGATATTCATGATAATATATTATCTAATAATTTATGTGTTTATTTTCTCAAGAACAAACATTTTCTGCAAAGGTAGTGTCGGCACAACCATCCCTGGTGTCGACACAATGGTTTAGAACAAAGGCAGAAATGTGAAGAAAAGTCCATCTCAGGTCGACACGAGTCCAGAGCAGGTCGACACTGGAGACATATTCCAGAGAAATATGTGAACAGATTGCCATCTCAGGTCGACACCAAATCAGGCAGTGTCGACACTAGATAGCATTCCCAGAAGGCCAGTTTTGCTGTCTGGGACAGCAGGTCAACACCACCTCATCTCAGGTCGACACTAGAGACCTCTTCTAGGGAACTGTTTTGCTAGTCTGGGACAGTGTGTCGACACACCTCAAGGGCAGGTCGACACACTCCGGAATCTCTGTGACTTAAGATTCCTCCTAGACACGTGGCACCCTAGGGAGATGTCAGATCAACATTGGATCATGTGCCCACGTACCCCAAGGGTATCTTTCAGATATTTAGGGTATAAATACCCTCCTTAAGGGCACTCATCCCAAGAGAATATCTTTAGAGCCTCCAGAAACCTGCAAGCAGCGGCAAGAGAGTCTCTCCTCCCTGTTTCGCTCCCTCTTGTGCTTCCACAACTCAATTCACCATCTCCAAGCACAAGGATCGAAGTTTGATCAACATGAAGCACTAGGATCAACTTCAAAGGAGCAGATCAAGTAGAAGCCAGCATTTGTGAAGTTCTCAAGGAAGATCCCTCCATCAAAGTTGCAGAGCATCGACCAAGGGACTTCAAGTGATCAAGATTCTTCCAATTCGGCCTCTACAAGGGAGTTTTCTTGAAGAACAAGAATTGTCAACCTCGAGTCTTAAGTCCTTCTTGTTTCTTCTTGGCTATTCTAGAAATTGTGTATAATCTGTTGCACCAACTTTCTTGAATTGACCTTAATAGATCAGATCATTGCTAGAGGATCTGGATCTAGTTGTTTGTGTTCTAGAAAGTGGTTGTGAGCCTGTGTGCTCAGGTTTTTGAGTCGTCGTACTCAAGTTGTGTAGTTGAGCAGTCTTGCTCAGAGTCTAGAGTAGTCTTGCTCTAGGTAGTGTGTGAGTTGTCTAACTCGTTTGTGGAGTTGTCAGGCTCCAGTGTGGGTTGTGTAACCCAGGTTGTTTAGTGGATCCTCACTGTGTGTGAGGGGTGGATGTAGGAGTCACATGGTGTGATCTCCGAACCACCTAAAAATCTCTGTGCATTGGTCTGTTTGTGGTTAGATTTTTCTCTTCGTTAGATGAATGCATAGGAACATTTGAATCCATATAATCAACTTGTTTACTCTCTTAAATTGCTTAACTCACTTAATTCTCTTCAGATCTGTGAAATCTGCTTTCATTCTAACTCTGATTCAAAGGACTTTCAAAATTGGTTTTAGCTTCCGCATTAGTTGGCATAGATCTATTCAACCCCCACCCCCTCTAGATCTTGTGCACATCTTTTATCGATCCTTCACCAGCTAGTCCTGTTTTCTAGTGCCTCACTTTAGGGAGCTTGGGCCAGAGTCCCTAAAGCTGCCAGGCATGGGCCTACGGCAGTGTGGTCCGTAGGAGTGGTGTTAGTTGGTCTCGACAGCTTCTTGGCTTGTGTTTGGTGGAGCGGCAGCTGGACCTTACGTCTGTGGCTGCGAGACTGAGAGGTAGTCCTATGTGTTTTGTCCGGGTTAGTTGCTGGTGTCGCGAGCCAGTCTACGAGGCCCGAGTCTGGCGTTTTCCTACTTTAGCGCGTACACCTGGTTGTGGTTTGCCGTTTATTTATTATTGTTGTTTTCTGTTAAGCAACAAGTGGTAAGTGATATTTACATCTTTATATCCTATTAGCTAGTTTTATAAGCCTCCTGCTTTACTACTTGTGTTGGTTGCTCTGTTTCTAGGGGAGTTTCCCTACTAAGCCAGTGGCTCGAGAGGCTCACCCCTACCCCTTTCAGATGATGAAGAGCAAGAGACTTCGCACCCATCGTCTAGTTCTGAGCTGCACCGTAGCGGTGCAAGGTCTGCACCACCACCAGCAGTGTAATTTTCCTTCTTTATTTCACCTCTTGGTATGCCCCAGGTTGTTGTTGTACTAGTTTGGTTACAGTTGAGGAACTGGCTATGTTTATTTCATGTAAATATTTGTGAGATTGGCAATATTATTTATATTGAGCAGTTCCTTTGTATTTCTACGGACATGTGAATGGTATCCCTTGCGAGGCTTCGACCGGTTCGCAGGAGGCAGAGTCGTGTCGGACTCGTTATTAGGTTAAGGGTTTGAACGATAAGGACTGCTACAGTTGGTATTAGAGCAAGGTCCGTGTGAATATAAAGGAATCGAAATTTGCATAGCCACATCTCTACTTTAGCCCACTGCTGGTAGTGACCCTGGTTTTGTATTGATTTATTGTATGTTGTGTCGTTGGAATGATGTTTGTGTAGGATCATAAATGGCAGATAGAAGGGATTGGGGAGGTGGTGGCGAGGAGTCTAGAGAGGATCCTACACAGCAGATGATAGAAAGAATCTGGGAGAGTCTTATAGATATTCGGATGAGGTTGGATCAGCCGACTCCAGTATAACCAGCAACTGCGATGCCACCAGTTGTGGAGGAGGCAGTTCCAGTAGTACCAGCATGACCAGTTGGAGCAGAGGACCCCACAGTACTAGTAGAGAGGTTTTTGAGGTTGCAGCCCCCTACGTTCTCGAGAGGCCCCAATCCAGACACGGAAGAGCACTGGGTGCATGAGGTTGAGAGAGTGTTTGAGACGATGAGGTGTTCATCAACAAATAGGGTGATTCTTGCCACTTACCAGTTATAGGGTTTTACTCAGGAGTGGTGGAGGTTGAAGATGCAAATGGTGTTTGCAGGGAGGTCCGAGGATACCATCACTTGGTAGGAGTTTCTAACAGTCTTCAATGATACCTTCTTTCCAGTCCAATTGCAGTAGATGAAGAGGGAGCAGTTCAGGACATTACAGCAGGGGAATTTGTCGGTGCTGGAATATCAGATGAGGTTTATGGCACTGAGTAGATATGTTCCATATGTGGCAATAGATAATACCATGATGGTAGAGTATTTCATTAGAGGTTTGAGATCAGAGTTGCAGGATGTAGTCGTTCCCCTTATGTGCAAGACAGTAGAGGAGGTAGCACAGCGAGCAGCGATACTGGAGAGGACTGTTCAGGCTAGGCAGGAACAGTCAAGTAGCTCAGGTAGTTTCTGGCTTCCGCAACAGTCAGTAGGCATCAGCAAGGGTAAGGCACCCTCCGGAGCTTCTTCGTCGTCGGGGCTTGCAAAATGGGGTAAGCAGATAAAGAAATTCTTCTGAGGAGGAGGAGGTCGAGGTGGAAGTAGACAGCAGGGCTTCTAGCAAGGCGGTTTCCAGCAGAGTCATGGTTATAGGCCACCAGCACCGGTTCCAGAGGAGTCACAGCAGAGCACAACAGGGCAGCCCGCGGCATATCCAATTTTTAGGTGTTACAACTGTGGGCAGCCATGGCATCTAGCAAGAAATTGTCCGCGTCCCTTAGAGTACAGTTATGGCAGAGGGACCCAGCAGCAGCAGCAGCCCTACCAGCAGCCAGTAAAGCAGGGCAAAAGTGCACCGTACCAGAGAAGAGGTCGGGGCCGAGTGATGGCAGTTACTAGAGCTCAGGCGGAGGCATCTAATCTCATTGAAGGTATATTACCGCTCTTTGATTTTACTACTAGAGTGTTAATTTATCCTGGTGCTTCCCATTCATTTATTTCCAAAGATTTTATGGATAGCATGATACATCCCCTAGAGGAGAGGCAGTGTGAGTTGGTAGTAGATATTCCCTCAGGAGGGTATTTGCTTACTTCTTGTTTTCTAGAGGAGGTTCCAATAATAATTCAAGGGTATCAGATGCCAGCAAGGTTGTATGCTTTGACATTGAATGATTATGATATGATCTTGGGAATGGATTGGTTAGAAGCCTATGGGGCGATGGTAGATTGCAGGAAAAAGAAAGTCAGGTTTTGCAGGCCGGGCAGAGCAGTGTTTGAGTTCCAAGGTATGCCTTTCTAAACACCTAAGCTTATTATCTTTGCACTTAGAGCTAGGAGGTTGATTAATGCTGGGTGTGTAGCGTACCTTGCCTCAGTTAGTTTAGTTGAGTTTGGTAAGTTGTAGATTCAGTACTAGTGGTTAGGGAATTTGCAGATGTGTTCCCAGAAGATTTGCCAGGGTTAGCTCCACATAGGGAGGTGGATTTCACAGTTGAACTGTAGCCAGGTAGTATGCCGATTTCAAAAGCACCATATCGATTGGCACCGACAGAGTTAAAAGAATTAAAGAAGCAATTGCAGGAGCTGTTAAAGAAAGGTTTTCTTAGACCCAGTCACTCACCATTGGGAGCGCCAGTGTTATTTGTTAGAAAGAAAGATGGCAGTTTGAGGATGTGCATAGATTATAGGTAGCTGAACAAGGTCACTATCATGAATAAATATTTGCTTCCCAGAATAGATGATTTGTTCCACCAGCTTCAATCAGCTAAGGTATTTTTCAAAATTGATTTGAGGTCAGGGTACCACCAGTTGCGGATTAAGGAAGAATATTGATAAGACAGCTTTCAGGACCAGATATGAGCACTATGAGTTTGTGGTAATGCCATTTGGATTGACAAAATGCGCCAACAACTTTTATGAATTTAATGAATAGGATTTTCCACCCGTATCTGGATCTGTTTATAGTGGTCTTCATTGATGATATTTTGGTCTACTCAGCGTCAGAAGAGGAGTATGCAGCGCACTTGCGAATTACTTTGAAAACATTAAGGGAACATCAGTTGTATGCCAAATTCAGTAAGTGTGAATTATGGCAGAAAGAAATTCAGTTTTTGGGCCATGTGATATCAGGTGAGGGTGTTGCAGTCGACCCAGCCAAGGTTAAGGCAGTAATGAAATGGGAGGAACCAAAGACAGTGTCAGAGATCAGAAGTTTTCTCGGTCTTGCAGGTTACTACAGAAGGTTTATTCAGGATTTCTCCAAGATAGCAGCTCCAATGACAAGGTTAACAAGGAATGGAGTTCCCTTTGTATGGTCTTCAGATTGCAGGCGCAGTTTTGCGGAATTGAAAAAGAGGTTGACTTCAGCCTGATATTGGAAATTCTGTCAGGCAGTGGCAGATTTGTTTTGTACACAGATGCATCCAGGAGATATGTAGCGACCCTCATTATACCGGTACGGTTATACCAACCCACGTCGGTATAGTGAACGTTGCCACAATGGGACATTTACCCAACAACAACATTCAGCTGAGATACACGTGAATATAAGAACAGAGTAGCGGAAGTAAAGAACCACTGTCTTCATTTCATTCATCATCCACATTTAACATACATGATTCAATAACCTTTAAAGAACTAAAAGTCCACATAATTAAATTTTTGAAAATCAAATACATAATTGTCCACACTTATACATTCTTCCATGATAATGCTAGTACAATGTTGCAATTACATACTATGAAGTCAAATATCGCAAAGTACACCGGCGATCTAATCTCCACGCTCGGAGTCGGTCTCCACTGCCTCCTCCGCAAGGGTGTCGTCACCAACTACACCTGTACGCCGAAGCAAGTAATGAGTCTAAAAGACTCAGCAAATAACTCTACACATACCATACATGTACACGCCATAGCAGGTTTTACATACACATTTACAAGATACGATGTATGACATACTTAACATTGAAGGTCAACACTCTATTATGCTGACTGTACCAATTAAACACATGGATCATGCTTTCAGATTTTGTTTTCCACAATAAAACTTCCTATCACATGCTCTCTACTCATTCTAACACATGGAAGGTCCATTTTCAATTAAACTAGTCATGAAGCAAGTTTAGCATGGTCTCAATGCCTATGTGAAAAGAATACACTTAGCATGAATTTCTATACATTCCTATACATGCTCATGACCATTTCATCCTCTTTAAGCTTGCTGGTTTTACATAGACTAGGAAGCATAACCCAACCCATGAGAACTACTTAATCAATTTAAGTTACAACATGAAGGCAAACAAGCATGGGATTACTTACATACTACTAAGGATCATTTCTAACATGGATTCTAAGCAATTTGCACATGTAATGCATGATTATAAGTACATTTAGTTTGCTGTTTTAACATGATTTCAGATTACTACCACATGGATCACAAATTCACAACCCTCACGTTTTGGTTTCACATGTTTACACAATTTCTCATTCACATAATTTACACTTTACACATGCACATTTACACATTGTTCACACTACACAATTTGCACATTATCACAATCACATTCACATTTTTCACTTTAGTGCCGTGACACATAGTCCCAACCACCATAAGAAGGACACATCACATCACATACACATAGACGTCGCCTAGGCAATGCAGTGACGACTCTTGGACTGCGCAGACCGGGAGAACAAGTCTCCACCCTAACCAGTGGTACTTGTCCACCTCCAGGATTTCGTCCTAATGCCCTTAGGATCACAACACATTGAACCTTCTCAGGGGGACTTTTCCCTGATACGGTTCCACTGCCCTCTATGGAAGTAGTGTCACACTTGGCACAATTTACACATTTACCGATTTTTAACACATATCTTTACACATGTCACTTGCCTCTCATTCATTTTCTCACTCACACAAGGGCTCTGTTTTCCTAACATGATTCTACAGTTAATAGGGATTACATGTTCAGAATTTGCACAAATCAGATCACACACACATGTCACTTTATTCCCACATTAGCATGCATTTTTCTTTTCACATTTCTCGCATAGAAAAATTCATATTTCACTATATAGTTGTCCAAACGACTTGAAAATTTAACCACATGCTGATCTCAGGTTCATGATTCCACATGAAAATTTTCAGATTTTTCTGACTGAAAATGAAGTTACAAAAATTTAACATCGATTTCTCATTAATATTCATAATGCAAATTAACATGGAGTTGTACATAATCACAAATCTAACAGCTCACTGTTTGCACCCTAGCATGCACAGGGTCACACAATTTATTCCCAAAATTACCGAGCAACACGCAATTTACTGAAAATTTAACATAACCTACGCATGATTTCTATTTCCCAAAACAGAAATTTCAATAACCATACAAGCATGGGAAAAAAATCTCAGAGACTCAGGACATAGACAGGATCATGCATACATGGTCTAACAAATTTGGCCAACAAAACATTGCCACAGATCATTAGGATCATGGTGAATACATATTGCCATTCTTTTCGCATACACATTAGATAGACGAATAAACTCAACCACCCACAAAATAAATGTTCATTCATTCTCCCATTTATCACATTAGCTAATATACATAGCATATAAGAGTTACATTATATCCTCATCGCAAAACACGTCGAAATTAATCAAATATGCTAGGAAGAACAGCTCACTGTTCTGTCCTGGAGAACTTAAAGGCGGTCTCTGGCCGTTCAGGAGTGGACGGCCAGATCGCTGGACGTATACCAGGGATCTCGGCGTCAAGGGCATTGACGCCAAGTTCCTGTCTGTGCAGAAACACAGACCGAACTCCAAATGCAAAGGTGAAAGGGGGATCTAGGACACGAGGAAAAATACATAAAATTTATAAAACCCTACTTGACATCTACATGGATGATGTGTGAGGGTTACTTGCCTCTGAAAAATACTCCAAGGGATCTAAAATGGCGGTGAAGCTCCCCTTGGGCAGTCCCAAGAAGCCTCCAAAGACACCTTCCTCCGGGTTCTTGACTGATGTAGACACCAAAGAGAGGTCGGGGAAGCCTTCCCTGATGCTCCAGCTATCTCCCAGTCGTTGTAGATGGCCAGATGAAGCTCCAAATTCCCGGATCTAGGTTTGCAAAGTCAGGTCCTTCTCACAGAAACTAGGGTTTGTCTTCTTCTCTTTGCAAAGAGCCAAGTGAGGGCTGAGGGTTGCAAGAAGGGCTTGTATATAGAGGAGGGGAAGCTCTCCTCTCACGCAGGTCGGACAAGAGGGCTTTCAGACCGTTGGAGACAGATCCCCAATGGTTGGGGTAGCTTGTTCCCGAAATTCTGGGCTCTGCAACGCATGCAGGTCAGAGAAATTGGCGTCCACATCGCTGGACGCTGGACTTAGTGTTGGCGTCCATAGGGTTGACGCCGACACAACATCGACGTCTATTGATATTGACGCCAATCTGGCCTTCGGCCAGAACTCTAAAACATGCAGAAACCATGCACATCTTATACCTATATATGTGCCATATGTATACGTTATCATGTACACACTACCATCATACCATTCATACATTATTTACAACTAATTATACACATGCATACATAAGTATACCAACTAGTACTTACGTAGATATTTACATACGTTCATACACAACATGAATTATTTACATGCAATACAATAATGCAACAAAATTCGAGGGCCTTACACCATCTCCCCCTTAAAAGAAACTTCGTCCTCGAAGTTAGAACAACGCTACTCAAACAAAAGGGGATACTTCTTCCCCATCGCATCCTCAAGCTCCCAAGTAGCCTCCTCTCGTGAGAAGTTCCGCCAAAGAACTTTCACCGACGCAATACTCTTGTTCCGGAGATGCTGAACCTTCCGGTCAAGAATAGCTACTGGTTGCTCGACATACGAAAGATCTGGCTGAATCTCCACTGGCTCATGACTAATCACATGAGACGGATCTCGGACATACTTCCTGAGCATCGAAATGTGGAAAACGGGATGAACACTAGCCAACGCTGGGGGTAAGGCTAGCTCATACGCCACGCTGCCCAAACGTCTGAGAATCTCATATAGGCCAATGAACCTAGGGCTCAACTTACTATGCCTGCCAAATCTGACGACACCTCGAGTAGGCGATATCTTCAAGAAGACATGATCACCCACCTCAAATTCAAGATCCTTCCTCCTATTGTCGGCATAGCTCTTCTGCCTATCCTGCGCCGCAACAAGCCTCTTTCTGATCAGCTGGATCTTATCCGAAGTTTCCTGAACTAACTTCGGACCGATCAGCTGCCTATCACCAGTCTCCTCCCAACATAAAGGAGATCTGTAGGGCCTACCATACAACGCCTCAAATGGAGCCATACCAATACTCGCATGAAAGCTGTTGTTGTATGCGAACTCCACAAGAGGTAAATGGCGCTCCCAATCATCCTTCCAATCCAGAACACACGCTCTCAACATATCCTCGAGCGTCTGGATAGTCCTCTCAGACTGTCCATCAGTCTGGGGATGAAACGCCGAACTGAGCTTCAGCTCCCGTGAGTATAGTGAATAAGAACAATAAACCACACATCAAACCATAATGCATAGAAGAATTTTAAGGTGGTTCAGAGAACACAACTTGTGTCTCCTACGTCCACTTCCTCACAACGGAGGAACCACTAGCATAAGTGCAGTACAATTTGAGCACGACAACTCCAAACCCTTTGAGTATGACAACTCAAAGAAAACTCAGGAGATAGGCACGACAACCGACTCCACAACCACTTGTGAATTCAGCAAATTCACAAGCCCTTGAGCACTACGGTTCAAGCACTAGAGCACAACGGCTCCAACCCAGAGCACTACGGCTCCAAACCAGAGTACAAAGTACTCAGACCTCTGGATCACAATAGATCCAAGTTCTTCTAGAACAAGCACACTTAGAGAATAGATCCTCTAGCACGATCTATCTCAATACAGGATAAATGGTAAAGACAAATAGAATTGGGCGATCTATGTAAAACACATACACAGATCCCCCAGGGAAATTGACATTCAATACAAACACAGACTCGGTTGGATCTCCTTCTGGATCAGCACTGCTGCAACCACGAGCTCCTCCCCTTCTTCTCCTTCTTCTTCCCTTTGGCGGCGCTCTGCTGCTCTGCTTCTGGATGCAGGAGCCTTTCCCACTCAAATGCTCTTCTTCTGGAATGCTCTGAGCTTTCTTGTGTGGGATGCCTTTGGAGTACAAGGATCATGGGTATATATAGTCCCATGTGTGCATGAGGACCCTTGGAGTGCATGGGCACAAATATCTAGGTCAATTCCTTTGATCCCTAAACAGCCACGTGTCCAGAAAAATCCACGTTTTTGAACTTCAGACGAAGTGTGTCGACACACAGCCAGACTGTGTTGACACCACTGGCTTCAACTGTTCTGATTGCTTCCTGGGACAGTCATCTAGTGTCGACACACAGGTGGACTATGTCGACACCACTGGTTGCTTCTCTCAGAACATGCTTCTGGGACAGTCAGCTAGTGTCGACACACAGGTGGACTGTGTCAACACCACTGTGACAAATTTATGTAAACCTAAAAATATAAAGTGTAAACCATTAATACAAGATATTATCATTAAAATGTGAGATATTAAACATCAAAAACATGTTGTTTAAGCATTGTTGTGATATGTATAAAATGTATAACATGGTCAATATGTTATCATCAAAATCAAGGTATGAGTGATGTTCATTGGTCATCATTAAAATACAACTTTAGGAAATTCCAAAACACACTCAACCCAACACTTGATACCATGCTATGAGATTTTTACTGGTGATACTGATCGGCATCAGGAATCTTTTGCCTCTAAAAGCCCTAATTTTCATCCATCCTACTGCTTGAATTGATTCGTTTATCTCTACTGTACACAGTTCCATGATTTTCATAAATAACTTGATTGAATCATGCCGAGACCATGTTCACTTTTCAATTCTTATTTACTGTGAATGCTATTGCATGTGTAGAGTCGTTTAAAACTAGTTTCATGAATTTTCATCAACTGTGCAATTTGTTCTAAATTTCTGAACGAACCTGTGTCAAAATATAGAAACATGGACCACAATCCAATGCACTGTCCTTTTCCCGCTCGGACTCAGGCATAGGACCTGAGAACGTGACGGCCCGATAGGCCGCGTTCTCAAGGCTGATCACGACAGAGACACCGTCGTGTTATGAACGCGACAGGCCCGGTTGTCGCGTTCTGGCAACCTGCTCTGACCGACCCGTCGCGTTCCTTGCATGACCCTGTCGCATTCTGATCTGACCCTGTCGCGACCCATACAACCGTACATTGCGATCTAGTGTTTTTGCATGAAAACCCATGCTTTGTGATACTCTAACTGTTAACAGTGCATATACCCTCGTTAACAGTCACCAGCGCAGTGACTAAAATTGTTATAAATCAACATGGGTTTAATGACTTAAAAGACATACACTTGATCTTATCATATCTATGATTTTCTTGTCACATGTGCAAACACTTTGAACCATCCATTATGGCTTAACTTGGAATGAAAATATCTTATAATACACCTGGTAATTTCCCTATTTTAAATGGACTTGTCTTCGTTTTCTCACGATGTTTTGGGAATAACGTTACCGACACTCCACTGTTTTAGAATTCCTCTAGAACGTCGGGCACCTGTTTCTATATATACACTTTTCTCTTGACTTGGACGAACTCTCTGTCGGATACTCCTTCTACCGGACTAGTGAATCCTTATTCAAGGCCTCCGTAAGTCTCCTCTGTCCATGGATTCCCACATGGTCGACGAGCTGGTTGTACCTGAACACCTATGTTACCCTTTAGGGATCAGTAAGATCCAAACGGCTTTAGATGCTCTCTCTCTTATCTTGAATCACATCGGACCTCTGGACCTGTGCATAACATGGCTAGTGGAAGGGTAGTGAATTCCACCGGACTGCCAACACCAATCGCGCGTGTTGTGCAACTGTTACTATTGTCGTTACTCGATGTTTCATGTGCATTGACCCTTAGCTCTCATCTATTACTCTACTCGCTTATCTATTCACACTCTCTCTACTACCTCATCTATTCATCTACTACTCTCATCTATTTCTTAGTGCTCTCTATTGGTCATTGACTGATTGTCTAAAGATAAACAATATAACCAATGCCTGACAATATATAAAGAACCCGATCTAGTCCTGGGATGTGCGCCCAAAAGTGCTATTTGCCTGCGGGAGTTAAATGACTAGAGTGTTTGGCATTACACTCGAGTGCTATCTATGTCGACTATCTAAATGACAATCAAAAGTGCTATGCTATATATATTCTCTCGTTGTCTATTGACAATGAAGTGCTATACTATACACGTTGTGCTATTGCTATACTTTGTGCTATTTGTGCTATGGCCATCCTACTCTTTGTGCTATACTCGACGCTTGTTCTATATTTGGAAACTTGTGCTATTCCGCTCACGTGCTATTGTGCTATCTCTTACGTTACTTGGCTCTCTCGCTCTATCTTTAGTTTCTCTGTCTTTTAATACATTAATCATTTAAATCATGCTTGATCTTGAGATTTAAGTCCTACTGGGCGTTATCGCTCACCCTACGTTATTGGTTATATGTTCTCAGGTGAGACTGAGGAAGATGCTTACACTCAAGAAGGACGGGAATGACCAAGAGTGAAGTCAAGCATACCCTAGCGTCTTAGTAGTTGTTAGAGTTTGAGTTTAGTCTTTTACTTTATTTGAATGTAATTGGGCCCTATAGAATGGCTCTGATATTAGTGGTTGTAACTAGACATTGGAAAAATATTAATGAGATGAATTTGCTTTAGTATTTATTCTTGTCCAATGGTTGATGTCTAGTACTCGCTCTGTACCCGTTTTACTTGCAACTGCGTTGCGTTTCGATATTCCGCGTCGGGGCGTGACAAAGGGTTTTTTCATCCTCTACAGAGGTCGTCCCCCTTTCTGATCGACGACCATCTTCCTTCAAATCAATGGCAACAATGGCCATCCTCTCTTTTCATCGATGTCCATCTTCCTTCAAATCTATAGATTGGTGGTCATTCCCGCTTCTAATTGACAGCCATCTTCCTTCGAATCGACGACAATAGCTACCATCCCCCTTTCTGATCGGCAGCCATCGACCTTTGAATCGACGACGACAGCGGTGGCAGACACCTTGTCTCTAAACGTTTCTTCTACTTCTCATCAGCTCCTCCTTCCTCTTTGCTCACGGTCTTGCACCCCTCCTCAAGGCCTTGACAGTATGGGCCTGATCGAATGCTTTAAGTTCTTACATTCTCTCCATTTATACTTAAGATGAATCTTCTTCCATGAGTTGGGTAAGGATGTTCTTACTGCGTGATTTATCATATTTTATTTGTTGGGTACAATTTCTTAATGGAAGTTGTGTCCCCAGCAATGGCCACTGCTGTGACAGCTCTTAGGGCACCAAGAATAGCAACGAGACAGAGGGTAAGGACGCTAAAATAGGAGATAGAAAATCATGGTAAAACACTGTGAGTTGCCCATTTAATAGGTCGTAAATCTTGTGTAAATCTTGTACATTTCATTTGTTGTATACATTTCTCATTATAAAACAAGTTAGAGTGCTCTCGATGAAGATGCGAGAGCCATTTTCCATTTTCTCGTCTTCTCATATTCTCTCTCTCTCTAGAAATATTTTCTTACTTGTGCTCAGAATCCTGCTTTCGTGAAGACCAATCATGTTCAATCCGTTATCTTTTAATGTTTTCTCTTCTATGTGCATAGATTCAAAGGTTCAAGTTATTTCTGAAAAATCTGAAAATTGTGTGGGATGTACCGAAACAATAGGTGATTAAGAATTTAATCACTTATGTCTGGAATGGATGTCTGGCTAGTTAAGAGTTCTTGAATTATTTGATTCTGTATAATGAGCGCAGATTGACTATTTTTTATTTTTTAAGAATTGTTATGTATATTTAACCAGATTTTATGAATGTTCTTGCTATAACCAGCACTGATTTGGGTATTTTTATTATTTTCAAAATTTTCTAAAATTTTTATGTATGTTTAACCAAATTTTATATATGCCTTTGCCATAACTAGCACAAATTGAGTATTTTTTATTGTTTCAAAATTTCCAATTTTTTTATGTATGTTCTTGCTATAATCGGCGTAGATTGAGTATTTTTTTAATTTTTAGATTTTTTTATCATATTTTAAATAAGTATGTAAAATTTCAGATTTGGATCCTGATCCGGATTCGAAATTGACTTCGGATGTCAACATGAATCCGGACCTAAAAGTGTGTCTAATTTTTGATTCGGGTCGGATCCGGACCTTCTAAATTCGGATCAGGGTTTGGATCTCCAAGGATTCGACCTGGATCCGATCTATTCATAGGGCTATGTGTATGGTAGTTTGAGTCTAATTTCGTAATTATCTAACACTAACCTTTATGTTTATGATTTATTTTTGAGTTACAGAAATTATTTAAGCAACACATTGATCCTTTCCCCACCGGGATTGCTAACTAAGTCAGCAAGTGATATGAGAGCTCCGGTCTCCTAAAGCAATTGAAGATCTTACAGTCTTAACAGTAAAGATGAAATGTCATGCCTCGCCAATTTAGCAGCGGAATAAATCGGGAAGGCATGAACAACGAGTATGGTAACGTAAATTGCGCATACATTCGCAAATATCAAAGCAACTAATGAACAATAATCGCATTAAAACTCATCATTTTATTGATAATTCATCTAAACTATTACAACCACTAATTCAGAGCCAAAACATAGGGCTCAAAGACATTATTACATTGGAAATTAAATCTAAAGCAAATATCTAACTAGACTCTTAGGTACTAAGGACATTCCATCGTTATGACTTCAGGACGCTCATCACTCCAGTCTAATCCCGTTGTTGTGTGTAAGGTCATCACCTGACTTACCTGAAAACACAATGACAAATAACGAAGGGTGAGTGATAACGCTCAGTAGGACTTAATATCTCATGTAAACAAGCAGACTTTAAATGATTAATGTCTTGTATAGTAGGTTAACTAGTGAGATCGATCAAGTAAAGTCAAGAGAGTAATAGCACATTAACTACGAGAGAACGATAGTAAACGAGAGGATGATAGCATATTCAAAAGTAATTGCAACTAGTATGATAGAGGATTGGCCATATAGTGAAAGAATATGTAACGTCTGTACCAAGGTGCACTAGCACTTCCCCGGTCGAGCATCATGTCAACCCAGAGATATAGTAAAGCGATTGTTTGACTGTCATAAATTAAATTGTATTTGTTATTGAATGGTGCTAGATGCATGCCGTACACATCCTGATCATGTTACCCTTGCAAGGAAATAGCACTCTTCGAGAGCTCCTCCCAAGACCAGACCGGGCCCTATTGCTTTGGCATATAGCACTTGCTTGTTTAATTTAGACAATCAATTGTATGGCCAAGAGAGTACCAAGAAGAGACAAGAGAGTACTAGACGAGATAGATGAGAGTGTAGAGAGAACGTGAACAGATAAGAAGATATAGATAGTAGATGAGATAGGGACAGTTTCGTAAAACGACGATAAACACACGATAGTAACGGTTGCACAGCACCAAGTCGGGTACCGGCAGTCTTGTAGAAGTCACAACCGCCCCTTAGCCGTGCTGTGTACACGGGTCAGGTGGTCCGGCGTGAACTCAAGACGAGAAGGAACACTAGGGCTTGGATCGTACTGATCCCTAAGAGTGTAACGGGTTTTGGGGTACAACCAGCTCGTTGACTAAGGACGTGCGCCAAAGCCAAGAAGACTTACGGAGGTCTTGACAAGGAGTCCCTGGTCCAATCGAGAGTATTCCCGGTGGAGAGGTGGTCCAAGTCAAGGGAAAGTGTGTAAAAACGGGTCCGTCGTGCCTCGAGTGCTGAAGGCCGAGGGAAAACGGTAACGGTAGATAAAATGCACGAGTAAAAATGTAAACAATTGTATTTAACAAAATAGGGTAATTTAGTCATTTATTTCGATAATTTACCGAATACATTATTGCATAATTTATCAAGGTCAAATGGCATTTAATAATGTTGTGTGTGCGTAAGTGTAAGGAAATCTTGAAGATATGACAAGTCGTGCAAATGTCATTTTAAATAATTAAATGTATACCATTAATGCCAATTATTAATGTACCAAGTCGAATTAACTATAACATGGGTTAATCATGGCTAATTAAGAAGTATATAGACTAATCAGCAGAGATATAAGCACAATTATTTGTTCTGGCCGAAATTCCAAGAAGGCGACGGGGTGCATGGGCGCGTTACTGATCGGGTCGCGACGGGGTATCCCGTCGCGGTTTTGTCCGCGGTGGTGCGGCCTGGCGCGACAGGCGAACCGGCCGGCCTGGCCCGGTTCGGGTTGGGAATGCGGTGGCGAGGCCTGTCGCGTTCATGACGCGACCTGAAGGCCAACCGCGACACGCCTGTTATCGCGGCGGATCGTGCCGTCGCGATAACAGGTGGGTTTGTTCTTTTTCCCTTTTTCCCAGGGCGAGTCCTCTGTGATACAGGGATGTTCTAAATTCCATATAAAATAGCACGGTGATCTAAAAAGCACGAAACTAGTTTTAAACGAAAGTAGACATGTGTATCTATCAACATGTACGATTAATTTGAAAATAGACAAGGTTTAGACATGCATTGATCAGGTTACTTTTTGGTGACCTAAACAGGCGCAGTCAGGGTTCAACAAATTAATTAGAGAGGTATACATGACAAAAAATTACGAAACCAGGTGCGTTTAAAAGCTAACAAGAAGTATTATGTATGATAATTTTACCATGATCTGAAGTCAAGCATGAACAGGGTTCACAAGCAATCATGAAGGGTAGGGTGCATGTATCTGACATGGATTCAATGAATTCATTCTCCCTCATGGGAGATCAAAATAGTACGAAACTAGAGGCGTTTGAAAGATAATACATGGTAGTATCAATGACAATTTTCTCATAGCATGGGAACAAGTATGTGCAAGGTATTAGAGAAAACATGAGATTCGGGTTCATGGTGACAGTAGGATTTGGCGAATTAAATTCGCCCAAATGGATGAATGGAATACAACGAAAGCATAGGGCTTTTGAAGAGGTACATGAAGGATACCTAGGGTAATTATTTCACGATTTTTGCTTGAGAGATTGCCTACCTTTTTTGTGGAGTAAGAAAACCCTAGTTTGAATGACGAAAATAAGAGAAATCCCTCTTGATCCAAGCTTTCTCCCCTTGCTCTCCACGTCCAGAACTCCTTCTCTTCATCCTCCAGATCTCCAACCACGTTCTATGGGGTTGATAGGGTCATATGAGAGGTGTATAGGGTGGTAATAGAGTCCATACAACTCTAAACTCTTCTCTTCTCTTCCAACTCCGAAATTAGCAATTATCCACCTATTTTTCTTGCTATATCTATCTAATTGGGTAAGGGAGAGGCTCAATTTCGTGGGTAATGGTTTAAGATGGGATTAAGACTCTTATTAAGATATATATGAGTCATATTAGTTCTTTAATGACCCCTTTTTAATTAAGAGATAATATAGTTACGAATTTCCCTATTTAATTTGGGTCTCTTATATTTAACCCAATTGTCTATCATCTAAATCCCAATTTTAGATTAGGATAGAGTCCTATTGGGTTAGACTAGGGTTAAGACTCTTTTTAAGATGATTAAGAGTTAAAATACTCATTATCTTAACCCTTTTCTATTTATTAATATTTTAGGTACGAATTTAGCTTAATTATCTCCCATCTCACGATGGACTCTTCATAATTGGGCCCAAAACTTTATGCTAGGACTATTAGTAAAACTCATTACTAATTTGACTTAATGGGTATAGATTTAATTCTAATTATTCACTTTTTATCCTTATGTAAATCTATTTATCTCATTTATTCAAGTAACTTCATATTTTTAATTTGATTAAATATTATTCATGCCAATAATTCTAACCTTCATCATTTGGGCTCTTACTCTTGGCCCAATAACTCGTGTGAGCTTAATTGTACAACCCATGTACTTACTTTACTTATTGGATTTTTAATTATCCTTTTATTAGAGAATTTATTCATGGGCCAAGATTGTCCATTGGTCCAAATATCATAATGGCTATCATCCCATATTATTTAAAGTCTACCCACATGTTTATTTTTATTTATAATCCACTTTGGGTCATAAAATAATGAGTTCTTCGACTTATTCCTTAATTATGCTAATAAGTCGCATAATTTCTTAAAATCGGTCCAAATAATTTTTCTACGCCTAAATTTCATGATGGGTCATTAGAGAACATTATTTAAAGTATAACTACTATTTTTACGAAATTTTTATAGGGGTTTATACGCATGCAATAATGATGCGTACCTTTTTAACTAGTTTAAGTTTATTAATTGAAAAAAAAATTCAATTTATCTTTATTTTTGAATTAATGAATTTCCGAGGTACTACATGAAATGCCAGCCCATGGATATGCTGACGGTCAGTCTGTCAACAGACCACCAATATTTGATGGCAAAGATTACAACTACTAGAAGAAGATAATGGAATTCTTCTTACAAGGCTATGACTATCATTTATGGGGCATCATTGAAGATAGTGACCTAGTAGTATCAAAGCCCAAGGAAGAGTGGACCGACGACGACAAGAATTTACTTTCTTAGAACAGCAAAGCTAAAAGCATTCTATGTTGTGCCCATTCCAAAAAGGAGTTTAACTGGATCTCTGCTTTCAAGATAGCAAAAGAGATGTGGGACAAGCTAAAGCTCACCTACAAAGGGACTGACAAAGTAACAGAAACAAGAATTGATATTTTGGTTACTCAATATTATGAACGTGCTTAATCATGGAACAAAGAATTAATTAGAAAAAAGATAAAGAATTTTTATGAAATAATAAGATATGTATGGAGAAAAAGAGAGCGGAAAGGAAGAAAGGAGTGCGTGTGTGAACTAAGATGGAGGTGTGATCTCCAGGTACGTGTGGGTACCGAAGGAGAGAGCAGAGGAAGAAGTTACTTACCTTGACCCAAAGACCACAGGAGAGAAGTGGTGGATTGAGTCTTACTTCTCCAACCGGCCGGCCGGTGAATAAGACTTTAGCTTATGGTTACCTTGAAAAATAGACAAATAAACAAGTGGAATGAACGATTAGTTCAAGTTGTGCAATATCAAATCTAAAGAAGAAGGAGAGAGACTTGTATGCATGGGCTTGAACACACCTTGTGGAGGTGGTGTAAAACCGCTAAAAAATGTAGGTAGAGGTAAATGAAGTAATGTGTGTGATGATGACTATGGTGAAGATGATATGAACTAAATGACGAATTAATCAAAGAAAACGGAGAGTAAGTGTAGTGCCCTAGAAAATTTTTCATGAATTTATTTTGCAAATTGTATGTTTATTTCTGCATGAATTTTGAATGCTGATCCGTGTGGAGTTTGGCATCAGCATCTCTTGGCGTTAAGTTCTGTTAGCGGCAAGATCGCCTGCCGTTTATTTTCTGTTAACGACATATTCTTGTGTCGTTTATTATTTTCTGAATTTCTTAAATTTTCGGGCAAGCTTGTAAACGACACCATCGATGAACGTTTACATTGTTTCTGACGACAACCTATGTTGACGTTAAGCTGACTTGCCTGTTTTTGATCTTTCCGTTCCGAGGGAGAGAGATCTGCCATTTTAAGAGCTTTTATTAGGCTAGATCTGAGCATTTCGCATCCTAGGGTCAGGGTTTAGGCTGGCCAACGCATGAGAGGTCTTTATAAGACCTAGATTTCGCAAATAGGGAGGTTTTTGCTCTAGTTGTTGGAGGAGAGAAAGAGGGCCGAGGAAAGGGATTTCTGGGCGTGTTCGTGCATTCTTGAGGCTTGAGGTCTGAGGAGGATTGTTCGTCTGCAAGATCCAAGGCTTCTCCAAGCAGAAAAACTTGCGTGGAAGGCGGCTTGGAGCGTTTGGAGTCGACAGGAAGGAACTGCCTTACAGACGAGGTGGGCTTCTTCGGGCTTAAGATCGCACTCCTGTAGGAGGGAAAGAGGCAAGTTACATGGGGGTTCAGTTTAGGATATGATATACTATAGATTTACCATTTTTTTTGTACTTTTAAAGCATGCAAATAACCTACGGGAAGAAGTAGAAGTGGCATTATTTCATGCATGGTTTTCTGTGTTTTCTGCGCATAAGAACTAGACGTCCAGATCGCTTGCCGTCGATATCTTGTAAACGGCGGCATCGACTGCTGTCTACTTCATGTGAACAACGTTCGTTTTCTGACTTTTATTATATGTAAACGGCGTTATGTGCCACCGTCAGTATGTGTTAACAACGCTATGTTGACGGCAAGAAGAGGTCTCTCCCCGTTCTTGCTCTCCCTGTGCTGCTGTAAGCCAATTCTCATCCTTGCAAGCATAAGAAGTGAAGATTGATCCATGAAAATGATGTAAGATCACTTCCAAGGGAGCAGATCAAGTGGAAGTAGCCAATTCAGAAGAGTTCAAGGAAGATCCAAAGGCACCAGTTGCAGAGCATCTCCCAGGGACTTCAAGCAATCAAGGATCTTCTCAAGTCAGCCTTCTACAAGGGAGTTCTTCTGAAGAACAAGAATTACATACTATTCCTCAATTCTCCATTTGTTCTTCTGAGCCATTCTTGAGATTGTGCATAGAATTGTTGCACCAGTCTCTTTGAATGAACTCTTTATAGATCAGATCATTGCTAGAGGATCTGGATCTTGTTGTTTTTGATCTAGCCAGTTGTTTGGGAGCCGTCGAGCTCTGGTTTGTGAGTCGTCGCACTCACGGTGTAGTTTGAGCCGTCGTGCTCAATTTGGAGTCGTCGTCCTCCGGTTGTTGTTTGAGCCGTCGTGCTCAGTTTGTGAGTCGTTGAACTCAAGGTTGTGTGTTGAGCCGTTGTGCTCAAGGTTGTTTGGAGTCGTCGTGCTCCAGTGTGTGTTGTACTCAAGGTTTTGAGTAGTGTGGCCTCACTGTGTGAGGGGTGGACATAGGAGTCACTGGAGGTGATTTCCGAACCACCTAAAAATCCTCTGTGCAGTGGTTTGAATTGTGGTTTGACTTTGTATTACGCTAGATGCATGCATAGGGATTTCGTTCACACTTCTAATTGATTTGCTTACACACACTAATCACACATAATCCACACACACCCACACTTCAGATCAGTAAATTGTTTGTCTGAATTGATCTCTGATTCGAAGTAATTTTAAATTGCTTAAGCTTCCGCATTAATTGGTGTTAGATCTATTCAACCCCCCCTTCTAAATCTGATCCATCCACCTATTCGATCCTACATTTGCAGCATGCTTTTGGCTGTCGGTTGAAGATGATTTCGACATTTCATCCACAAATGGATGGGCAGTCCGAGAGGACTATTCAGACGTTGGAGGACATGCTTTGAGCTTGTGTTTTGGAGTGGAATGGTGATTACGAGCGCCACCTAGCTCTTGTGGAATTTGCTTATAATAACAGTTTCCATTCGAGCATAGGTATTGCACCTTTTGAGGCTTTGTACGGGAGACCCTGTAGATCCCCATTGTGTTGGGAGGAGTCAGGAGATCGGCATCTGGTTGGACCAGAGGTAGTGCAGGAGACTTCAGCGAAGATCCAGATGATTGTGCAGACACTAAAGGCGGCTCAGGATCGTCAGAAGAGTTATGCAGATACAAGGAGGAAGGATTTGGCATTCGAGGTTGGAGACCATGTTTTTCTCAAGGTTTCGCCAACTAGGGGTGTAGTGAGCTTTGGAAAGAGAGGCAAGCTGAACCCGAGGTTCATTGATCCATTTGAGATTTTGAAGAGGATCGGGAATGTGGCATACTAGTTATCTTTGCCACCATCATTGGCAGCAGTGCATCCAGTGTTCCATGTATCCATGCTGAGGCATTATGTTAGAGACCGGCCCATGTGATTAGTTATGAGCTAGTGCAGTTCCAGCCAGACTTGTCTTATACAGAGCAGCCGGTAGAGATTCTGGATCGGAAAGTGCAGGAATTAAGATCAAAGTCTATACCATTCGTGAAGTTTATATGGAGGAACTTCTCACGTGAAGAAGCGACGTGGGAGCTTGAAGAAAGAATGAAGAAGCTGTATCTGTCCTTGTTCGGTGAGTATTCTAACTCAATCTTCGAGGAAGAAGATTATTTTAAGGGGGAGAAGATGTAGTGCCCTCGAAATTTTTCTTGAATTTATTTTGCAAATTGTATGTTTATTTCTGCATGAATTTTGAATGCTGATCCGTGTGGAGTTTGGCGTCAACATCTCTTGGCGTTAAGTCCTGTTAGCGGCAAGATCGCCTGTTGTTTATTTTCTGTTAACGACATACTCTTGTGTCGTTTATTATTTTCCAAATTTCTTAAATTTTCGGGCAAGCTTATAAATGACACCATCGATGGACGTTTACATTGTTCTGACGACAACCTATGTTGACATTAAGCTGACTTGCATGTTTTTGATATTTCTGTTCCGAGGGAGAGAGATCTGCCGTTTTAAGAGCTTTTATTAGGCTAGATCAGAGCGTTTCGCATCCTAGGGTCAAGGTTTAGGCTGGCCAACGCATGAGAGGTCTTTATAAGACCTAGATTTCGCAAATAGGAAGGTTTTTGCTCTGGTTGTTGGAGGAGAGAAAGAGGGCCGAGGAAAGGGATTTATGGGCGCGTTCGTGTGTTCGTGAGGCTTAAGGACCGAGGAGGATTGTTCTTCTGCAAGATCCAAGGCTTCTCCAAGCAGAAAAACTTTCGTGGAAGGCGGATTGGAGCGTTTGGAGTCGGCGGGAAGGAACTGCCTCACAAACGAGGAGGGCTTCTTCAGGCTTAAGATCGTCACTCCTGTAGGCGGGAAAGAGGCAAGTTACATGGGGGTTCAGTTTAGGATATGATATACTATAGATTTACCATTTTTTTGTACTTTTAAAGCATGCAAATAACCTATGGAAGGGGTTGAAGTGGCTTTATTTCATGTAGGGTTTTCTGTGTTTTCTGCGCATAAGAACTAGACGTCCAGATCGCTTGCCGTCGATATCTTGTAAACGGCGGCATCGACTGTCGTCTACTTCATGTGAACAATGTTTGTTTTTTGACTTTTATTATATGTAAACGGCTCTATGTGCCGCCGTAAATATGTGTTAACGACGCTATGTGCTGCCATCTATTTAGGTTTAACGACAAAGTATGTGGACGTCTACTTTAGTAAACGCAAGATACCTTGCCGTCAAGTTTATCCGTATCATGTTTTTCCAGAAAACTGATTTTCATTATCTATATATGATCCATGCTTGTATGAATTTCGGCCATGTGATGTTTAGAGTGTTTGTTTCCTGTTATAATATGGACCGATTATTGCAATAGTAAACAGGCTATATATATATATATATATATATATATATGAATGTTATTGATGTTAGATTGACAAAATGGATTATAAAATGATGATGTATGTTAGAATATGGATGGTTGAAGGCTGAATTACTGTGGGAGATAATGCATACCAGTGGTTCTCTGTTCTGTATAAATTCCATGATTTTTTTACTAGGTGTTTACTATGTTAATTAATCGAATTGATTGGATTAATTCATGAAAAATGGTTACAGAGATCAGAAAAAATACAAAATTTAGCATGTGCATAGTATATCTCGATTCTGAATTTTTGTTAAAATTTTGGAATTTTTAGACATCTGTACATTCTGTTATGAATTTCTGAATAGTAAGTTGCTTGTAGAAATTAAATAAAATGCAAGTATGTACATGATGGAATGTGTTGCATTTATTATCATGATAAGGGTCTGTCGTGCAAAAAGTAGAATTTTAGAACTGGAAAGACATGCCATAGGTTATTGCAATTTCATGAAATGTAAATTAAATGATATCATACATGTTAGTGCATGCATTCAAATGAAATGCCAATAAGACATTACTATATTAGAGATTCCTATAAGGAACTACACCGTAGATGCCCCTATGGTAATGGTTCACTTACATGTAAATGATCTATTGAATTCGTGGGCAACGGATTGAAATCCTTGAGATAGACAAGTTCTATTGGTTAAGGTGGGAAGGACATGACTAATGACTTCATCACTGTATTGCCTAGGTGATAAATGACTAATGATCTCTATTATAGTGCGGGCTATGTCTTGGCAAATAAATGAAAATGTCTACATGTCTATGTAATCACAGGGATTGGCTTCCCCTCGACACGGACATGAATATCAAATATGATAGCATGGAAAATAGGATGTGATCGCCACCTAGATAAGTTGCCTAATGATATGGAAAGACAATGTCTAACTTAAACTAGGAAAAAGGAAGAGAACAGAAAACTGACTTGGTGTCGTGGTCGTCATGGCCGCCGCGTCTCTAGTATCGCGTCAGTGGAAATCGACGCGTCTATGTCGCGTCACCCTAGGCCGTCGCGTTCTCTGAATGTGGGAGAATTGATGTTGTGACCTTCTTCTAGTCCTCCAGCCGGACAGAGCACCAGAGCTTCTCGTAGACTTTGCTTGCTTGCCTGTCAATCAAAAGAAAACACAAAGAAAAGACCCTATTAGAACATGTAAAGTGTAGTATCTATTCTAAAAGACGAAATGAGATGGGAGATTATGGTGGGAACGCACCTGGGGTGGTTTTAAACCCCTGTGGGTGTGGGAAAACGTGGGTGGATGGTAGATGTGCTCTATTTAAAAAGGACAAAAAAAATGCATGTAGAAATAGAAAAGAGGAAGAGGAAAGGGAATGAGCCCCATTAGGGCGACTTCCTGGCATGGATGCAGCTCCGATGATGTGCAAAGAGGTCCAGGAGATTGCTAGAGTCGCCCTCTTCACGTTCCTTTCTCCATTGATGGTGAAATGAGTGAGTTGTGAGGAGTGGAATGTGAAAGGGAATGAAGGAAATGAGTGGCTGCGTGGCTAAGTCTAGTTCAGAGGGAATTTTGGCGGCCCTTTGGGATAATCATGAGGCTCTCCTCGTCCATGAGGAGGGGCCTTCTTTAAATAGAGCTTGGAGTGGGAATATTAGGCATTATCCCCTTAAAAAGGTTTGGAAATTAAAAATGGGGGATAAAGCTCTATCAAAATCGGGTGTAGAGTCCTTAGGGGAGCTTAGGAGAGTCCCTAGGGCCAAGGATCCGTCCAAGGGGTCGGGATAACCCTCTTAGACCAAGTCAAAGTGCATGGGAGGATAAATAGGGTGCGGTTACGGATGCCAGAGATCTCGGACATTGTCGCGTCAGATCGTAGGGTCGCGACTAGAGACGCGACGGTGCGGGGGGACGCGACAGCATTGCCCACGTGCATGGATAATGCATGGGCTGTCGCGGCGGCCCAACACGTCGCAACTATAGTCGCGGCGCTACGATGCGTCGCGACAAGGAACCCTAATTATCTTGTATTATCGTCTCTAACCATATGATAAAATAGGAGTTATATTCCTCTAGGGACTCTCTCAAATGATTGATTTCGGGATTTCAAGGTTTTTTTAATGGATTAATGGGCTCAAATCAAGGCAAATGATGGGCTCAAGGTGAGTGACCAATTAGGGACCCACTAAGGTAGCAAGAAATGTGGTTCAACTTATTAGTCATAATCGGGTGTCTACAGATTGCCCCTCCTTGGTTTCTACTTTGCAGGGGAGCGAAGCGGAAGTGGCGTGGAGATGTCATAAAGTGACGGTGGAATGGAGATGACGCGGAGTGGACTGAAAAGCGGAGGCCAAGGTAAAGAGACACCCGATCTTAACTAACTGGCAATTGGAATCTTTGTGAAAGCCCCGAGTCGGTTGTTCAAGTAGAATGCGAAGAAGAGCACAAGTCTGGATGAGAGGAGAAAAAAAGAGGATGATCAACCCCTCGATTGAGAGGTACCCTAGCCGATTGGCCTGCAGGTTTCGTTTTGGAAGGACATGTGCGTGCCAGGCAGGTAACTCATGAATCTGTCCTGGGAGCGGTTCGCAACTAAAACGGATCAAAGGAAAAGGGTGAATAATTGGATGGAGAATCCAGACAAGGAAATTATTGTCAATCTGACGGGAACAACTTGCTCAGAGGCAAACCTTCCGATTCGGAGTGGAATTGGATTTCTTGTTTGGAACATGAAGGATGATTGGGCACTCAACAGGGCTCATCAATAGTCCGGAATGAGTCAGGAAAGCTCAAAGTCCTACATGATACATGCTGGGCTAATATAAAAGAAATCATCAAAGCGAATGCAAAGAAAAGAAAATAGAAAATACTCAAGGATAATATTGCTAAGATGAATAAGAATGGGTCAAGAAACTACCTGCAACCGCAGTGTAGGCCTGAATCCATCGTCCCCAAACTTATTTAACTCAACGGCCTATCCAACGATTAGCAATGTGCACCTAGATCATCACTGTTTTTGTTGAAGGGGAACTCAGATCCCAAAACACATTGAAAACCAGCCGGTCCTTGAGATAATATAGTAGCATAAGTACCATATAGTAATGCAAGGGAGAAGGGATAGGGATACTTACCTGAACTTACCTGTAGAGCGCAGAACTCGCCATTTTTTTGGGTTTCGCTTTTTCTGAATTTTTTTTTTGATTTTTTCGTGTGTAAATGAAGCAATAAACAAAGCACTAAACAAGTTAACAACAACAAGCATAAACAACTCAGTCATCCACATGATTGAAACAAAACACTGAAGAACATTTAGGTTTACACATAGAGAGTCCTCTCATGGAGCCATTGAGGGAGAATATGTATGGGACTTGAGAAGGACTTGGTGGGATAATGAGTTTGAAATTCAAATCATGGGTGGAACTGAGGAGGAGAGATAGATCATAAAGATGATGTGAGCAAGACTCAGACAAAAGCAATGAAGCAATGTGGAGATCTGAGCGAGCAATGCTTGGGAGTCAATGTACCTACACACTTAGCATGTATGATTAGATCTGCTCATTTTTGTTATTTTTAGTTTGAAAACATTTGATTTTTTTGGAGTTTTGAAATTATTTGATTTTTATATATTTTTGAAATATCTGATTTTTTTTAGGTTTTTTTGGAAATATTTACCTTTTTTATTTTTGGCAATATCTGATTTTTTGGTTTTTTTGTAATATTTGTTTTTTTTTCGATTTTTGGCAATATTTGATTTTTTGGGGATATTTGAATAACGCCTAAAGCCGACGTTAGCCCTTCCTAAAAAGATACATGAGACGGAAGGTACTCACCCTTGCTACTACAGCACTAAAGTAAGATCAAACTACTGGGGAAGGGTCCCCATTCATTCCCCTTTCATTAAAGACCACCAAAAGGTCAGATGTGCATTAAGACGACGGCGTCCTGTAGATAGTTGCCCCTGGCTCACGGTGCCACTACAAAGGCCATACCTGGGAGACGACCCAGCCTTATAGAGAGAAAGAGAAGAAAGTTTGGGGATAAGTCTACTGCAGGTTTTAAAGGACAAATCAAGTTTAGCTTCCTTCCAGAGCACACCCCTTAGAGATTCAATCTGTTGAGGAGGGACTTTCAGTCACTTTATTGTGCCTGTTTCTTGTTTGGGGCATGCGTACGACCGGGCTCAAGGGCGTCCCGCGGGGAACTGTACTGCCACTCTTTGCCATGCCCCTATTCCTCAAATTTTTTTTTGTTTATTTATCCTTCTTCTCTTTTGATTTCTCTTTTTTTTTTTTTAAGGCTTGATTGACCATCCCTATTTGATATTTCCTCTCATCGAGATGTGCTTAGGTTGGTTGCCTTGCCCAAATAGCCCTTTTGCCCCTGCACTTTGACTGAGTAAAGAAGAGAACAACTTTTGCACCTCCTAGGTATGGCCTAAGTAGCAACGGTGTTTGCTAAAGGAACCGACCAAGGTTGCCATGTGGGTGTGATGATCCTTGCTTAAAGTGACCTTTAATGACAGGGGAAGGAATGTCAGACTCCTAGCGCGGAGTAATCTCTAGCTTGAGTGCTGTAGAAGCAAAGTAAACCTAAGACCGACTCGAGCACTCTTGCTATGAACTGAGACGACTCTCTTTGATATTTGGTGTTTAAAAAAATATTTGCATGGTTATTTGGTGCGCAATGCGACCCCTTTATTGAAAGAACGGCCTGCATTAGTCTTTGAACTTTGATTTTGGTTGATTTTAATTAGCTCATTTGCAGGAAACTGTGAAAAGTAGGGGTCCGCAAGAATTGGAGCCAACTCAACACAAACAAGAGGGAGACATGACGCTACATGAAGATGAGGGATAAGAACCCTCAAACAAGAAGGATTTACAAAGGAGGAAAAAAATGTTAGTGAGGACTGAAACCTCTGGAACAGTGAGAGAAAGGGTCGGGACCCCGAATAGGTAGTGAGGGAGGAATCGGGTCGGACCCGAGATCAGGAGGGGTTAGAGGAAGGAACTGTAGAATGGAGGGTAGAGGATCTGGAGGATCAGAAGGGGAAGTGGAAGGAGGGGAATCAGATGCTCCTGGAGAGTGTGGACCTGACCTACAATTAGGAGGCTCTGGTGGAAGAGGAGAAGGGTAACCCTGAGCACTAGGGAGGAAGTTAGGTGACCCAGGTGGATATGGAGAGAGAAACTGGGTACCCCGAGGGTGATCGGGTGGCTCAGGAGGAAGAGATAAGTGAGGGTCCAAAGACCCTAGAGGAGTAGGAGGGGAATAATGCGGCACCAGTCCAGAATTGAGAGATCGGGCGCCTCCTCTGGGAACTAGATTGATCAGGATGAGTAGCATTGAAAGATCAAGGTTAGAGGATGACAGGATGGGGAGATCGACATTTTTCTTGAAGAATTTCAATCTTGATCTCAGCCTCCTTTGCTTCTTGGCAGATTTCTCCTTGTGGCGGCACAACTTCTTTGCTCTCACAGACAGATATGACGGTTTCATTTTGACATGTCTTTTTAAATAGCGGGACCATGCACCAGATGGCCTTGCTCTCCTCTGCAGCCACACGGCTCTCTCATCAATTATGGCTGTCATGACTGCCGTGTGTGTACTTGCCCCTTGGCTATTATTTGCATATTCAACCTTTATTGACACCCATGGCGGAATGCCATAAATAGGCTCCTTTGCTGAGAGGGTTTCCCTTGACAAGTGGACAGTGCAGACCCATGGGAACTTGATGCACGACACCATAAGCTTGAGACTTGGCATCTTGGCCTGACAATCTTGCATGAAGACCAACTCCCTTGACAGTTGAAGAGGGGATGTTTCTGGGAGTGTGATGGGTGGCACTAGCACGGCCAACTGACTGATAGGATGAGGCAAATTGCAAAGGACTCTTGGCATAACCTTGAGTGTTCTTGGTGACATAGCAATGTGCCCCTCGTTAGGTTGAAACATGGCAAGGAGGGCTTTGGATGCTTCGGGCAGCATGACTTCTTGCCCCTTGAGTGACAGCTGATTCATGATGGCCTTAGCAGATGCATGAGATAGCACGACATTTGTAGAGAACCCCTTCTCTTGACCAGCCATATGCAATATAACTGAGCGATGAGTGATGATGGCATTAATGGTAGCATTTCCAATAAGCAACGTAATGGCTACCGTCCCCGCTTTGGATTTGGCTGGCACTAGGGCCTGGGAACTCTTTTTGACAGTGCTCTTCTGAGGAGATGAAAGCTCATCCTTCCTGAATGTGCCCGAGATAAGGACATAGACCGGCATGCAACTGATGTAGTTTTAAGGGTCGAAACACATTACCGGAACTGGGCTACCTTCTCTCAGTCCATCTTGCATAGGGGAAGTAATTTCAAGGCATGCTGCTGGTGATGCACACCCGCTCCATTGGGATGGGGTAATGGGATGTATGGTGGCTATGGCGGGTTCGTCAGACGCGGAGGGCTTAGTGTGAGGTGATGGGATGATGGCAAGAATAGGCTTATGCGGAGAGAGCTCTTCCTCCAACTCAGAGGCTGAAGTAGCCTTACTCTTGGGAGTAGGAAACTCTTGCTCGGGCTCAGAGGTGAGCGGAGCTTGCTCGAGCCTTGGTGTGGCGGTAATGGCTTGCTCAGGTGCAAGTGGTAGTGGGGTGGAGATGATGGCGAGGGGTAAAGATGGAGGGTTTGCAGGAGTGGAGGGGTTAGTGGTTTGCGGCGTTGGTGGAGATGACTGACAGCGCACCGACACAATGGGTCGAGCTAACAGCTTGTCATCAGGGTGCGATACGGTAGGTGTGGTGGTGATAGCCTGAGCAAGGGTTGGTGGAGGGGGTTGTTAAGGTTGTGACAGAGCAGGTGGTGCACTTGGAGGATAAGTGAAGAGGTGTCGTTGACCTTGAACTGGTGGAGATGACGACTGCCTTGATGCTTGTGTTGGTTGTCTTCGTTGCACTGCTGGTTGCTTGGGCGGCTGTTCCGCTGCCTGTGGTGGAGAGGATTGCTGCCCCTGGCCTTGTACTTTGCTCTTATCTTGACAATGCAGGATGAGTCTGTGCATTTCAGCCCAATCTATCTTGTGCTCTAGACTATAGATCACATCCTGGAATTCGCAGCAGTTTGCGACTGTATGACCCAGATGACGATGATACGGGCAATATTCTGATCGGTCCACTGTCATGTCCCAGCTTGGCTTTTCTGGAGGGAGTTGCAATGCATTGATAGACATCAGGGCTGTGAAGACATCAGAGAGGGATTCCGGCAACGGATGATAATGGGCTCGCTTTGGGCCAAGTGGATGTCGGGATGGATGAGTATTGGATGGTGTGGTGCGGTGGCACGGGCGAGGTGGTTGTTCTTGTGGAAGCGGGGCGAGTTGGCTATATGAAGGTGGAGGTGCATGGTGGTTAGTGGAGTGGGTAGGCGTGGGGTGGTGGATGGTATCAACTTGGGCAGGGGTTTGGACTCCCTCATAAGTGGGCCCTTGAAATGAAGAATTCGGTTGTTGGGCCTCAAACATGGATGGCATGGGGGAGTCAAAGAGTTGGGTTTTAACAAAGCGAGCACGGCTGTATAATTGTTGCATGGATGTGATATTGTTCATAGCCAGGATGTGGCGGTACATGGGCGTTGCATTAGCAATGATAAGCTTGATTTCTCCTCTTCTGGGATGTGCATCTAGACATGCGCGGACATCTGACGCCACCGGTCGACATAGGTTGCGAATTCTTCATCAGGCTTCATCTGCTCAGTCACTAGATCGGCCATTGAATACGCGGGCCCGGCCCCGTCTTGATATTGCTGCACGAATCTGGCCTTAACAATTTCAAAATCCTCGGCCTCATTGGGAGGCAGGGAATAAAACCACTCCAGAGCGGGCACGTCTAATGACCGCCTAAAAAGGTAAGCCAATAAGTGACGATCATGTTGATAGGACACCGAGTCATAGAGGAACTCCTTCAGATGGATGTAAGGATCTCCGGCTCCACTATATTTGCGATAAACAGGGAGCTGAGAAAGTGGAGGGATCCGGAGACCATGAAAATCAGGAAGTGTGTCATTGAAGGAGGGCTTGGAATTTAGTTGTCATCGCAGGTGGCTAAGCTCTCGCTTCATGGACTCGAACTCGGAATGGAAGTCCTGAGCCGAAGTGGATTGTGGATAGCGAGGGCCAGCTTGGGAATGAGAGCGGAGTCGTGAGTCAAGGTCTGGGTCAGATTGAGCATAATGGGCCGGTTGAAATGATGTGGGCTGAACAGAAGGATGGCCCGATCCAAGAGTGACAATGTGAGGGGATCTAGAATGAGCAGGATAATGTGGGCTTGTTAGGCCCATCCTGGAAGAAGACCGTAGGGCAAAGGTGGACAACAATTCGCGGGCTGGTCAGAGCCCATTTCAAGCAGGAGGCACTCCAATTCAGCGGCCTCATTAGAAGAAGATGGTGACGGAATAGATCGGGAATGAGCACCCTCATCGCCCTGATGGGCCTTGGACTAGGCCGAATTTGGAATGGGCTCATGAGACAGGGGGTCTACATGAGGAGGAGAGGTTGGAGGATAGGTGAAGTGGAAAGGAGCCATGAGAGGATGATAAATGGGGGAATTAAAAGGATACACTAAAATACAAATAAGGGGTACAACAACAATCAATCACACAAGAAGGGGACGAGAAGGGAGTTCTCAAGCAAACACCCAAGTTGATATGATAAGCGTTAGGATTTTAGGATTATCACTTAGCCTTTTAATGGATTGATTTAATTGAAATACACTCGGCTACAGAAGTCCCTAATGGGTATGAACTCAAGTACTCCGGTGATACTAAGGGGGATACACAACTCACACGGGGAGATGGCTCGAACTAGGGGTGCAACGGGTACAACCCGCCCGGTGAACCGCAACGTGCGTACGGTCACGAGGACTTACGGAGGTCCTCGGAAGGTGGGCCCGAGTCAGCCTACGAGTGCTCGTAGGTGAGAGGGCTCACTCAACCAAGGGGGAACCTGAATAACTGGGATGAATAGCGTATGCAAATGGTCTAAGTGCCCAAAATGTATGCAAGGGTGAACAATGACCAAGCAGGGTGACCAACAGGGTCTCGGGTATAGTCGCGGCGGCCAGATACACAGCGACCCTATCGCGACAGAGCGGTCTGCCATGATATGAACAGAGCCCCGAAACAACGGTCAGTCACAAATACAAACCCTACAGACTAATCTAGCATATGATATGAGCATGAAATCACAAGATCAATCTAGCAGAGGTCATGAAGCACCCAGAAACCGACACATGGATCAAGACATTAACATACAAAGCATACCTGGTAATGCGACACCTAGAGCTGATGCGACCCTGTAGCGTCCCCGCGCACTACCGCGACTAGAGCCGAAAACTTACAATGGAAAGAAAACGGAAAATTCAAACCCTAATAGGATTCTAAGAGACAGAAACACGGGCAAGCATGTCAGAGAAACATGATACAGACATAAGTGAACTCACAGGATCAGGAGATGCAAATAAGCAAAGAGGAAACGCACACCTGTTATCGCGGTCGTTACAGGCGACGCGATACTATCGCGTCACCGCGATGCACCGCGACACAAACCGAGCGCCAAAAACAAATAAAACAGGGAACAACAAACTAACAGGGCACCACAAGAGGAAGTAAAGGGGAAAACATGGCAAGCAAGCAAACTAGATCTACGAGGGTGGCACTGAAGGTCCCACCGTGATCGCCAAAAGGTGTAATCACAGGGATTGGCTTCCCCTCGACACGGACATGAATATCAAATATGATAGCATGGAAAATAGGATGTGATCGCCACCTAGATAAGTTGCCTAATGATATGGAAAGACAATGGCTAACTTAAACTAAGAAAAAGGAAGAGAACAGGAAACTGACCTGGTGTCGCGGTCGTCATGGCCGCCGCGTCTCTAGTATCGCGTCAGTGGAAATCGACGCGTCTATGTCGCGTCACCCCAGGCCGTCGCGTTCTCTGAATGCAGGAGAATTGATGTTGTTACCTTCTTCTAGTCCTCCAGCCGGCCAGAGCACCAGAGCTTCTCGTAGACTTTGCTTGCTTGCCTGTCAATCAAAAGAAAACACAAAGAAAAGACCCTATTAGAACATGTAAAGTGTAGTATCTATTCTAAAAGACGAAATGAGATGGGAGATGATGGTAGGAACGCACCTGGGGTGGTTTTAAATCCCTGTGGGTGTGGGAAAACGTGGGTGGATGGTAGATGTGCTCTATTTAAAAAGGACAAAAAAAATGCATGTAGAAATAGAAAAGAGGAAGAGGAAAGGGAATGAGCCCCATTAGGGCGACTTCCTGGCATGGATGCAGCTCCGATGATGTGCAAAGAGGTCCAGGAGATTGCTAGAGTTGCCCTCTTCACGTTCCTTGCTCCATTGATGGTGAAATGAGTGAGTTGTGAGGAGTGGAATGTGAAGGGAATGAAGGAAATGAGTGGCTGCGTGGCTAAGTCTAGTTTAGAGGGAATTTTGGCGGCCCTTCGGGATAATCATGAGGCTCTCCTCGTCCATGAGGAGGGGCCGTCTTTAAATAGAGCTTGGAGTGGGAATATTAGGCATTATCCCCTTAAAAAGGTTTGGAAATTAAAAATGGGGGATAAAGCTCTATCAAAATCGGGTGTAGAGTCCTTAGGGGCGCTTAGGAGAGTCCCTAGGGCCAAGGATCCGTCCAAGGGGTCGGGATAACCCTCTTAGACCAAGTCAAAGTGCATGGGAGGATAAATAGGGTGTGGTTACGGAGGCCAGAGATCTCGGACATTGTCGCGTCAGATCGTAGGGTCACGACTAGAGACGCAACGGTGCGGGGGTACGCGACAGCATTGCCCACGTGCATGGATAATGCATGGGCTGTCGCGGCGGCCCAACCCATCGCGACTATAGTCGCGGCGCTACGATGCGTCGCGACAAGGAACCCGAATTATCTTGCATTATCCTCTCTAACCATATGATAAATAAGAGTTATATTCCTCTAGGGACTCTCTCAAATGATTGATTTCGTGATTTCAAGGTATTTTTAATGGATTAATGGGCTCAAATCAAGGCAAATGATGGGCTCAAGGTGAGTGACCAATTAGGGACCCACTAAGGTAGCAAGAAATGTGGTTCAACTTATTAGCCATAATCGGGTGTCTACAGTCTACATGACCTACATGCTACATGCCTACATCAACATTGTCTACATGATTTCATGCTACATGTCTATGTGTTAAGTGTTACATGAATTACATGCAAATTGATAGATGAAAGAATTGCTACATGTCTAAATGGTCCATTGTTACATGACAACTGTTACATATTGCATAATGTAGCATAAGGTTATCATTGAAATATTTTACATGATTACATGAAAATAAGTAGAAACCATGATAAAAATGATAACATGTTATATGTAAGAACATGTTACTTCAATTGTTAGTAAATAAGATGTGGATTTTATGCATTGCATGACATGGTTTATTTTCATAATAATTAGAATGATATGAATGAATGATTGTCAATTGATCTAGAACCATGTTAGTAGGAAGAGCATATGATATCAATGAAATGAATTAGAATATGTTATAATGTTTTAAACCTATTATATTTATATTATCGTGAACTGTCTTTCATGTGATTTGCTGAGTCTTGTATACTCATACTTGCTTAACATTTCAGGAGAACAAGAGGACACTCGGGAGTTAGTTCACACTGACTCGGAGCGAGAGGACGTGGAGACTTAGATTGGTTGAGAGGTTTAGAGTGACTCTTGTATGTGAGGACTATATGTATTTTTCTTTATGCAATTGGACTATGAAATGTAATAAATTTGGGACTATTGTTATTTCTCTTATGCACTAGACTTTACATTTGAGTATAATGTTGATCACAATCATTTAGTTCCATGTTCTGTTGCTTATTATTGGAATTAATTTGTCATTTGTGTATATCTCAACCTGTACCGTCAATTGTTGGATTTATTCCACTATAATACCTCTGTTAGATCCAATGTGAGTTGGTATAACTGTACTGGGTCTAAGAGGGGCGTTACAGTAAGAAAAATGTAGAGGGGAGCTTCAGGCACTGCAATGATGGATGAAGAGGAAGAAGACGACTCCTTGTTCCAAAGCACTTGAGAGATGAAGAACACAATTTGAAGAACACTTGAAATTTGCTTGGGGAGGGTTCTTCTCTTCAACCTCGGGGTTGATGGATCTTCAACGCAGCAGGGCATTGCCTCAGCACTTGGACTCTATCTTAAAACAACGACCTCGAGGGTCCTTTTATAGTGGTGAAATTGGTAAATCGCGATGGACACAGTGGTCGCCTTTAAAAGTGAATTGTGACCGACTAAACCGTCGTGTCTAAATGGCTTTCCTTGCATCGATTGGGCCTTTCCAAAACATCGATTATAGAAGGTATGAAAATCGCGACAACATGGCCTGACACATTTCTAACACTTCCAATATTGATTGGATTCTTGCCAAATTAATAAAAGGAAATATTGAATAGCGACGACATGAGCGGTTGTGGATTTGAAAGAATCGATCTTTGTGTAGGAATCGATCTTGTAAATAATGGAAGGTGAGAAATGCGACGGCCCGAGTGGAAGTGAATCTATTTAGCAACAAAATCTTCCTAAAACGATTTTGGAAATTACCATAAATGAAATATGGAAATTATTAAACGCGACGACTCAATCAGACTCGAATATAAAACATAACTCAGGTCAGAATAGGAATATAGTACGGGATGGCATGACTCGTCATGGATAAAGTTCCTGGACTGCGACCACTGTGTCTATCGTGAATATAGTGGTGTACCGTGGACCCTGAAAGTCCTAGAAAAAGTCCTAAAAATCCTATTAAATATAGAAAAATAGGAAAATCACTTAAATGGTCAATTGAAGAGAGCCACTTTGAGGCATTATAGTATAACATGAAATTTACTCAATATTTTGTCAATTTTGGCATGTCTATAGCTGCCTCGCCTTGGCGTCTGCTTTGCAATGAAATAGAGTAGAAAGACACGAAATGAAAGCAATGAAATGAAGGGAATTGAGCGGAATGACTGAAAAGTAGACGCCAAGGTGTGATGAGCCTTCAACAACATATGATAGGAGTTGTTCTTCAATACAAAATGAAGTGGCTTGGAGAAACGCTCAAGAGATAACTCAATTGCTTGGACGAAAGGAAAGGGTGTGCACGTGGGCATCAATGGGAGAAATATCAACTTCCAGTGTAGGAGAAGGACCGACACAATCCGGCAGGTTTCACCATTAGAGAGCGTTTGCCAGCTTGTGGATTTGTTGCAGCCAAGGTGGATCCATGGGAAAAATAAATGAATTGATATAGGAATCTAGGACAAGGAGTTTCTCAAGAGGCAATCTGAAAACATCAACAAGATGAACTGAGTACTTGACTCGGAATGGGATATTTCATGTTAATACGAATTAAGAATAAGCGACTCTCTTCAGTTAAGCAAGAGAGTAATTTCCCATCAATGAGCTCAAAAATTCTATATGATGCATGTTGGGCTAAAAGAAAAAAGATTGAAATAAATAAAAATATAAAATAATTAAGGATAATATTGTTACGATGCTGAGTTAAGTTAGGACACCAAGATTTCCATATGTGGGCCCGTCGTCCTTCTTGCAAAGCGTAACAGCCTATCCGCAAGTCATAAGAATCCTTTGAAATTATCACTATTTTTTATAGTGGAGGGGAACTCAAACATCAGATTCATCCGAGCCTCAAGGTCCTTGACATGTTCTAATAACGTATACTATACAGAAAAATGCAATGATACCTAGGATCGCGGAAGATAGACATGAAATGTCCGGTGAGAGACCCAAATCCAGATCTACGCTCAAAGACTGATCAATAATGACATGCGACAGATATAAAGCACAAATATTGAAATAACGATGCTTGTAAATCGCGACAAGATATATGGACGTGTATACTTACCTGAATTGCAACGACTTGGTCAGTCGCATATTACCTTCAGTAGTTGGACTTGGAGTCGGAGTGGGGTGCTTGAATCGCGATGTATGTGTCAGTCGCGATTTTCATCAATACTCCAAGTCCTACCTGAGGCCAAACCTGTTTTCTTGTTTCATGCTTGTGATGGGTTTAGGACTTAACCTCCGAGCTTATGTGACCATGGAGCTATAAAACACCCCTCTCCTTGCTCTCTCTAAGCACTTGACACCATCTAAAGCTCAAGATTGAAGCACTTGCCAAGGGAGAAGAGGAAGAGAAGGAGAAAGAAGGTGAAGGCCATGGACCATGGTCATGCTCCTCCCTCTAAGAGACAAAGAGTTGGAGATTTTATAAGATTACACAAGGTGGAGGGGCATATCTGCAGGCTAATTCAAGCAAAATTGGTAAGTAGATTTAATTTTATGCATTGAATTCATAGGTTCTTGGATCTTGTTCTTGTTGTTCTTAATGTTCTTGGTGTTCTTGCTCTTATTCTTCCTCTCTATTTTTTTTCCTTCTTCTTCCAATCTTCTTCCAACCCTATGGCCGAACATGCCTCTTGCCTCATGTCCACATGACCATACCACAACCTATTCTACCCATGATCAAACTCCCAAGCATGCGCCATCCTCCATGGCCAAATCCCTCCTGCAAGACTACCCTCTTTTCTCATGCACTAGGAGATATATGTGACTACTATGGATCCAAAAACTAATCTCTTTCATTAGCCTCGACATGAAATCCATCCTCTCTAGGTGGGTAATACAAAACCTAGCCGTCCATGCCAAAGATACCATGAAATCCACTTAGATTGGGAGGCTATGGGAGCATTAGTAGAATTATGACATCCTCAAACCCACACCTTCGTTTTCAAAACATTCAAAGCCACTATTTTGTTGGAAGAAGTTCAACTTTTATTAGGCTTGAAGTGGATGAGGAGAGGTGAAGAAGATGATATGGAAATCATGCTGAGAGGAATTACGAGCAAAGAGGTGCTGGAGAGCTTCAAGGGAAGCGAAAGGGAGGCCCAAGACGTCCAAGCTGTGAAAGGGATCAATCTTTAAAAATTGGCGGCTTGGACAATGAAGGAGTTTCCAAAGGCCGAGAATGATGAGAGACTTGAGACGGTGATGAAAGGGTTCACCATATGCCTAGTGGGAGCGGTCCTCTTTCTGTCTGTGGACAACGTACTCGAAGAGGAACATGATGACCAAACTGTCCCCATAATAAATATTTCCATTTATTTATATATTAATTTTGATGATTAACAAAATAACACTAATGGATTACTTGAGCCTTAAGTACAGGAAATAAAAGAAAAATGAAAGTTCAAGACAATCTGGTAAGTCTCATCACTTCTATCCAAGTCTTTGTATCGACTTCTTTGATAAGCAGAACGATTTCCTCTTTGACCGGAAAACTCAAAACAAATCGATACCGTAACGATTTCTTTAGACCTCGTAACGATTTCTTTAGAACTCACAACGACTCTCTAGCCGTAACGATTTCTTTAGACCTCGTAACGATTTCTTTAGAACTCACAACGACTCTCTAGCCGTAACGATTTCTTTAGACCTCGTAACGACTTCTTTAGACCTCGTAACGATTTCTTTAGAATTCGCAACGACTCTATAGTCATAACGATTTCTTTAGACCTCGTAACGATTTCTTTAGAATTCGCAACGACTCTATAGTCATAACGATTTCTTTAGACTTCATAACGATTTCTTTGGAGTTCATAATGATTTCTTCACTGATCATAACATCGTGCTTTGTATAACGATTTCGTGTAACGATTTCTTTAGAGTTCATAACGATTTCTTCACTGATCATAACGCCTTGCTTTGCATAACGATTTCGTGTAACGATTTCCTTACAACTCGATAGTCATAACGATTTCTTGTAACGATTTCTTCAGAACTCACAACGACCTGCTTGTTGTAACGACTTCATAAGTTATCACATCGACTTCCTTACAGTTCATAACAACTTGCTATAATTCATAACGATTTCATAAGTCAGCAAGATTCTTTTTATCGAATTTCTTGATGCATCAGTATAATGCTTTTCAATAGCGTTGAAAAGTCAAAGTCATATCTTGTCCGTTGACTGCTATGCATTAAATGCTCTCCGATCGTATCTCCCATGCATGCAGACAATATCCTCCATTTCTATGCTACTCTGTCTACGTACTTTTTTAGACAGAAAGGAGCTTTGCTATATACTGCAATATCTGTTCCATCTCAACTAACAATAGACAGCAGTCCTAGATGTCTTCTATTTATTGATGATATGCTTACAGATATCTGACAAGACTCATCTGGACAACATTGGACACAAGATACAAAGTTCTATGACATCTCTTTGGCGTGTACACAAGGATAAAGGACTGACGATCAGAAGCTTCCTCAGTGACCAGTCTAACGTACACAAGGATAAGAGACAACGGACACTTCAACGTTCGAATTTGAATCAGCAGTTTAAATAGAAGACTCAAGACGGAAAAGACAGAGTGTGCAACAACGCTTGATTTTAGAAGAAGAAGAAAGAAATCCATCTCTCAGAATCTTTAGAACTTTGAAGAAGAGCGAAGCCTCCACTCCAAACCTCGTTCTAAGCTCTTAGCTCTCTGTGCTCAGAAGGAATCTTCGCATTTGTAAGAGCCTGTGTGGTCCATGGAGAGAAAAACCTTGTTAAATCTCTTTCTCTCTCGGGGGCTTAGGAGCTTCAGTGTGTAGCTGATCAAGCTAGAGTCTGAAGCCTGTTTTCACACCCTTTTTCTTATTAGGTTGTGTTCCCTTCTGGACGAAGGAAGACCTGGTGGTATCCAGGGTGGTTGTTGTTCCCTTCAGACTGAAGGAAGACCAGTTGAGGCTGGGTGTAAGGATCCTTAAGGGGGATTGTACCCTTGGTAGTAAAATCCTGAGGTATTGCTCAGGGACTGGACGTAGGTCTCCTGTGGAGAGGAGTTCCGAACCAGGATAAAAATCCTTGTGTCTTGTGGATGTGTTTTGTGTGATTGTTGTCTTGTTTGCTCTAACTCTAACCTTGTTATTAAGTTGTGCAATCCTTTCAGTAAACAGGTTTTAATCAGAGATCGAAGTTTTAATAACCCATTCACCCCCCCCTCTGGGCTAGCTAGCTGGGCAACAAGTGGTATCAGAGCGCATCTCTTCGACAAAGAAGAAGATCCAACGATCTGAAGAGCAAAGATAAATGGCAGCCCAAAGTAACTTCGAAGGTCAGTCAGTCAACAGGCCTCCCTTGTTCGATGGAGAAGATTACACATACTGGAAGACTAGAATGGAATATTTTCTACAAGGTCATGATTACACAATCTGGTCCATTGTAGAAGAAGGTGATCTTTTGGTCACAAACGCTAAGGCTCAGTGGACAGATGATGATAGGAAAAGAATATCCTTAAACTGCAAAGCCAAGAGCATATTATGCTGTGCCCTAAGCAAGAAGAGTTCAATAGAGTCTCAGCCTGCAAGTTCGCAATGGAGATGTGGGAAAAGCTCAAAATTACCTATGAAGGGACAGACAAGGTAAAGGAGACAAGAATTGATATTCTAGTACCTCAATATGAAAGATTTCAGATGCAGACAAGTGAATCAATAACTCAAATGTTCAGCAGATTCACTGACATCACAAATGGATTAGCCGGTTTGGGAAAGGTCTATAATGCACCAGATATGGTTAGAAAAGTCCTCAGATCTTTACCATCTTCTTGGACTCCGAAGGTAACAGCCATTGAAGAAGCCAATGATTTAAAATTAATGTCATTGGAAAAGCTAATAGGATATCTCATGGCTCACGAGATAAACATGGAGAGATTAGGAGAATCCTCCAGCAGAAGAAAACAATCAAATGCTCTCAAAGCAAGTGAAGATAATTCGGAAGAATCTTTGGATAATAGTGAGAGTAGTAAAGAGAGTGATGATGAAGAAGCGATGCTGTCTCGAAGGCTTCAAAGGATTCTAGCAAAGAAAAAGAAGTATCAGTCAGGAAGAAATTTTTTTAAGAAAAACAAAGACTTCAGAAAACCAGAAGTAAAGGATCAAAAGAAAGGAGAAGTGATCTGTTATGAATGCAAAAAGCCTGGACACATCAAGGCAGATTGTCCCATGATCAAAAAGAGTGATCACAAGAAGAAGGACAACTTCAGAAGATTTAAGAAGTACAAAAAGAAAGCAATGGCAGCTGCTTGGGAAACAGCAGTGACTCAGACAGTGAGTCAAGCTCGAGCAGTGAAGGTGAAGAAGCCAACTTGGCTCTAATGGCCAACACCGAGGACAAGGTTAACCCTCGAGCATCCAAATGGTATTTGGATAGTGGGTGCTCAAGGCATATGTCAGGCAACAAGAAGATATTTGTTGATCTCCAAGCTGAAGAAGGTACAGTCACCTATGGAGATAATGGAAAAGGGACTGTGATAGGAAGCGGGTCTGTGAACATCAAAGGAAAATCAGTTATGGAAGATGTAATGCTGGTCAAAGGGTTAAAGCACAATCTCATCAGCATCAGCCAGTTGTGTGACAAAGGCCATCAAATTCAGTTTCAAGAATCAAAATGCAGTATCTTAAAGGATGGTGCAGTCATATTTGAAGCCTACAGAGAAAGAAATTTGTATGTTCTATATCTCGAGAAACTCAAGGATCAAGATGTATGTTTGGCAGCTAGTAAAGATCAATTAACTGAGTTGTGGCACAGAAGATTGGGCCACTGCAGCTTGGATGGGTTGAACAAGCTCAGAAAGAGAAAACTAGTTGAAGGACTGCCTAAGGTAAATTTCAGATTGGATAGCATTTGCAGACCTTGTGCAAGAGGAAAGCACACTAAGAGCTCCTTCAAATCAAAGACTGTAGTAACCTCCTCAAAGCCCTTAGAACTACTTCACATGGATTTATTTGGGCCAATGAGAACTACCAGTTTGGGAGGAAAGAATTTTGGATTTGTAATAGTTGATGATTATTCAAGATTCACTTGGGTATCCTTTTTAGAGCACAAAGATGACACATTTGAAAATTTTGTCAACTTCAGTAAGAAAGTTCAGAAAGATCAGAAATTCTCAATTGTCTCTATTCGATCAGATCATGGTGGTGAGTTTCAGAATGAAAGGTTTACGAAGTTCTGTGATGATCAAGGAATTGAGCACAACTTCTCAGCTCCAAGGACACCTCAACAGAATGGAATTGCTGAGAGGAAAACAGAACTCTTTTGGATATGGCAAGAACCATGTTGTCAGAATATGATCTGCCAAGATACTTCTGGGCCAAAGCTATCAACACTGCATGTTATATCATAAATAGAGTAATGATCAGGCCAATTCTGAAAAACACGTCTTATGAACTCTACAAAGAAAAGAAGCCAAAGATTAGCCATTTCAGAATATTTGGATGTCCTTGCTTCATCCATAACAATGGAAAAAGGGACATTGGTAAGTTGGATGCCAAATCAGATGAAGGCATCTTCATGGGGTACTCTTCTAAACCCAAAGGTTATAGAGTTTTCAATAAACGTTCCTTATTGATTGAACAATCAGTACATGTTATTTTTGATGAATCTAACCCTTCCTTGAAAAAGGAAGAAATTAGTGACATTGATGATGCAGATGACTTGTCCGAAAATTAAAGAATACTTCAATTAAGGACAAAGAGGATCCAACTCTGGAAGAACTGCAGCAAACAGAAATCCAACATGAAGATCTTCCAAAGGAATGGAGATATCAGAAAGATCACCCTCCTGAAAACATCATTGGTGATCCATCTGTAGGGCTTATGCAGGGAGAATTCGAAATGAGCTTGATGGGGAGTTAAGTTACTTCCTTGGATTGCAAATCAAACAAGGGAAGGATGGCACTCATATCTGTCAAGCAAAGTACACCAAAGAGCTGTTGAAGAAATTTGGATTTGAAGATGCAAAGCCATTATCAACTCCAATCAGCACATCAACCAGAATGGACAGTGATCCAAAAGGTAAAAGGGTAGATTAAAAGAATTATCGAGGTATGATAGGATCATTACTTTACTTAACTGCCAGTAGACCAGACATTTTGTTCAGTGTATGCATGTGTGCTAGATCTCAGGCATACCCTAGAGAGTCTCACTTAATTTCTGTAAAAAGAATATTTAGATATTTAGCTAGAACTCATGACTTAGGTCTCTGGTATCCTAGATCTTGTGAGATAAATCTAATAGGATATTCAGATGCTGATTATGCTGGTTGCAAAGTAGATAGAAAGAGCACCAGTGGATGTTGTCAGTTTCTTGCAGGATGCCTAATATCATGGACATCCAAGAAACAAAATTCAGTAGCTCTATCAACAGCTGAGGCGGAATATGTTGCTGCTGGAAGTTGCTGTACACAACTTCTTTGGATAAAGCAACAACTTGAAGATTTCGGCATTCACATCAAATCAATTCCTCTATTGTGTGATAATACAAGTGCCATCAACCTCACCAAAAATCCAGTTCAACACTCAAGGACGAAGCACATTGAGGTAAGATATCATTTTATTCGAGACCATGTAGCTAGTGGTAATTTAAAATTTTCGTTTATAGATACAAATGGTGAATTGGCAGATATCTTCACAAAAGCCCTACCTGAAGAGAGATTTACATCTCTTAGAAGGGAACTAGGGATGTGCAATTTGTGAAAGAATTTCTGTGATTTTATTGACATATAAATTTTTCAGATTAAATGAAAGTTCTCTCTCCGATAAAGTTAAGCAAAACTCAGTTATCTATATGCTTTGACCGCTTCTGTGTGGAAAGTTGTTTGACTTGTCAAATCTTTTTGTCGCTTTCTATCTTTACCGCCTTTGGCGCTCCTCCGATCATTAAAGTAATATTATTTTATCCAAATTGCTTTAAGATCGATTCGTCTTCTACCTTTACCCTTTTTATCCTCTATCTGTTCACCCAAAGCCGATGCCCTAACGATTTTGGGATCGACTCTCTGCAACTTTCGAAGCCTTCTTCTCTTCCCGCGAAGAATTCCTTCGAGAACTTCCGTCCCTTCCATCATCCTCCCTTCCAGAATCTTTTCTTCTCTGCACCCATGGCCGCTCCGTTGATCTCCGGAAGTGTTGGGGGCTAGAGTGCTGAGTATTTATCCCCAAGGGAGCAAGAAAGATTTACGTTTGTGAAGACGAAGATTTGCGGAAATAAGGCAGTGGATGTTCAGAATCTTGAGAAGTATGGCATGGCCAGGCTAGTTGATACTCTAAGAAGATTGCAGTGGATGGATGTAGTCACCTTCAGTGAGGTAAGCTACCCGGACTTGGTAAAAGCATTCTATATTTGTCTGAAGTCAGAAGCAGATGGGTCCCTTGTTTCCTCTGTCAAGGGCATCCAAATCAGAATAACCCATGAGCTTTTGCGTGATTTGTTTGGAGTGAAGACCTCTGGATTTAGTGACATTCACTCTGTGAATGATGAAGTCAAAGGTCTCGGGATTATCGGTCCAGGATTTAAGTTAAAGGATGGGAAGCTTGATATTAATCAGATGTCCGCATTCAATAGATTGCTTCACTTTATAGTCTGCCAAATCTTAGTACCTCGTAGTGCTACCTTTTCTTCATGCACTAGGGCAGATTCGGACATAATGTTCTGGGCAATCCAGAACAAAGAGATAAACCTGGCCGCAGTGATGATTGAGCGAATGATGTTTGCACATGCTCAGTTATGGGAAACAAAGAGCAAGTTGAATGTTTCCCTTCCATATGCTCATCTACTGACCAAGATTTTCAAGCACTTTGGAGTAGATTTGTCAGGTGCAGTAGCTGAAAAGATGGGCCAGTCTATAAGGTCCAGAAATCTGAAGAAAAGTGGATTCTCAGTGGTAGATGGAATGTGGTCAAAGACTTCTGTGGCTGAGGGAGAGGCAATCATTGCAGATCCAGCAGAGCAAGCAGCAGCAGATCCAGCAGAGCAAGAACCAGTAGAGTCAGCTGTGGGATGCCTATCCGAAGCTCAATTGGAAGAGGGTGCAGCTGGTGTGGCAGATTCCTTGCCCACCACCTTAGTCGCCTCTATTTTAAGAGAGGTATTGGATTCCATTCCCTCCATCTCAGTCTCTTCTAAGGCAGGTGGACCTGATGAAGAAGTTATGGCAGCAGGCCATACTGAAGTTCAGTCTGAATCGGTTGCAGATGTTGAGGTACAAGCAGGTACTCAACAAGATGTGGTCATGGAAGAAGCTCCTGCTCAGGGGGAGCAAGAAAGTATTGAAGTCCCTGCTCCCATTCAGGGGGAGCAAGCTGAGATTGAAAAGCCAGAGAATGAAGCTTTTCCTAAGAAAGCTGCACCTACTCAGGAAATTCCAGCTCCAGCCTTGGTTGATGTTAGTGAAGGCCCAAGTTCAACTATAAATCTTGAGGAGCCTGTCACTCATCAAGGTAAGCGGAAGAGAATTGTTCACAGACGGTCAAGGAAGGGCCCTAGAAAAGTGAACTTGAAGCCTATTATGGCTATGTTAAAGGCCCAAGGAGTGATCTTGGCATCAGTCCAGTCCAGCATACAAGGCATTGTTTCTAATCAAGCTTCAACTTCCTCAGACGTATCTTCAATAAGAAATGCAATGAGGTATTTCAATAAAGAGATGTCTGATATGAAGAATTTGCTGGCTAATCTTTCAAGGTCTAGTGGTGTCCCTCCTGCACCCACTCAGAGCAGTCTAGCTGAAGTTCCTAGGCCACTAGGGCCTCCAGCAGAAGTCTCTCAGCCAACAGGGTCACCAGTTCAAGGGTCAGGGCCATCAGGGCCATCAGTCGTGAGGTTACCCGGACCAGTGGCAGCCTCAGGGTCTTCAGGACCCTCTCCAGCAGTCAGAGAAAGTCAGGCCAAAGGGAAAGAGCCAGTGTCAGTCTCCAAGGCCCCTGATACTTCATCTCTTGCCACTCCAACCCTCTCCACACCTTCATCTCCCACTACTGCACCTCCTGCTCCACCAACCATAAAACATCCCATGCCTCGCACCCAACCTTCCTCATCCTCTACTTCATCTCAACCCTCCTTCTCACCTACTCCAGCTCACATCTCAGCTCCATCCTCATTAACTCCTCAACATTCACCTATTAAAATTCAAACATCTCATCTTCAACCAACCTCTTCCTTTAATCCTAAACATTTTTTCTATCCTCCTACTCCTCCTAATTCTGTTATCTTTCCTCCAGTTAAACCTCTGCCTCTTGGTGTCTTTGACACCAATGTTCCAGACAATTTTGACAAGAACACCCTCCTCACCATTCTTTCCACAGCCTCTCACATTCACAGGACTGACTCTCCCAGTCCTGCCTTGAAAAAGAGAAAAACCTCCTCATCTCTAAGCACTCCTTCTGTTCCTCTATACCCTCCTTTATGGTACTCTCTTACCCTTGATCCTAAGAGAAGACCTATCTACAAAGAATACCTCTAGAAATGCATTCTTTCTACCATTTATGGTATTCCTTTTCTCAACCTATCCGAACACCTGGACATTGTTCTTCCTTTTACTCAGATATCTCAAGCTTTCAAATCCAAAATCTTTGAGGGCACTGAGTTCAAGACTGAAGATCAGTGGGCAGCTATCAAAGGAAATAAGGCTCAGTATTCAAAATACCTGACTGCAAGGGCCGAATCCCTCACTCTCAGAGATCACCCACTCACCTTCTCTGAGTGGTTTATCATCCAGCACAAGAACTCTTGGGGATCCTTCATTTTGAAGGAAATTCGCGTTGCCAGAGCCTTTCAGCTGTACAGTGACTTCTGTTACTTGAACAAAATACCAGAAGTTCAGTTTTGCCAGTTCCATTCGCAGATTACTGTGCTGAAATCAGAAACCCCTCTCAACCTTCCTCTTAAAGTAGACTTTGTCTCTTTCAAGGTTGATTTTCCAGTTCTTCTGCCGAAGCTGCACTCTTTGGTGTTTGATTCAGATGCTGGGTCTCATGCTCTAGATATGTTTGCAAGACAGTTGGGCAGGATGTCAGGCAAGCAGGGCAGATCTCCTTCCTTTTTGCGGTTCATCTTCAGAGAATATCACTCTGGCCGCATGTCTTCTCAGACCTTAGCTCCACTCATTTCTGAGTGTGAAAGACTCACCTCATCAGAATGGACGCTTCTCTATCAGGCCTCTTATCAGCAATTGGAAGCCATCAATCAAGATCTTGTTAGTCAGAGGAAGCCTGCTCTTTCTGCAGAAGCTTTTATGGATCTAAACTCCATCGCACCCATACCAGAGATCTATGCTGTATGGGCATCTAGATATTCTGCTTTCTATGCCTTAAAGCAGGATTTGTTAAATCAACAAATTCACTATCCAATTTCCTTGGACAGATTTCTCCATAGGGCCAGTTTTGGTAAGAGTACTTACTTCAGATTCATTTTGGACAAAACTCAGTATGGAGAATTCTTAGAGCAGCAAAGGCAACTCTACATTCAGAGGAACATCCCTTCCATGGGACCCTCCTTCTCAGTTGTCTCTGGCGTTTTTCTGCAAATTTTTGAGGATCTTAAGATCAAGGCATGGGCTGTTGTCTCACAGCATGCCTCCTTGTTATCTCCTCTGTATTATCTTTCTCCATCCTAATATAAATCTTTCTCTCTTCTTTGTCTCACCGCTTATCTTTTTGCTTAATGACAAAATGGGGGAGACAACTAACGTAAATCTGAAAAACATTTCATTTTTTGTATGATGTTTAGTATATTTTGTCATCATCAAAAAGGGGAGATTGATGACCAAATTGTCCCCATAATAAATATTTCCATTTATTTATATATTAATTTTGATGATTAACAAAATAACACTAATGGATTACTTGAGCCTTAAGTACAGGAAATAAAAGAAAAATGAAAGTTCAAGACAATCTGGTAAGTCTCATCACTTCTATCCAAGTCTTTGTATCGACTTCTTTGATAAGCAGAACGATTTCCTCTTTGACCGGAAAACTCAAAACAAATCGATACCGTAACGATTTCTTTAGACCTCGTAACGATTTCTTTAGAACTCACAACGACTCTCTAGCCGTAACGATTTCTTTAGACCTCGTAACGATTTCTTTAGAACTCACAACGACTCTCTAGCCGTAACGATTTCTTTAGACCTCGTAACGACTTCTTTAGACCTCGTAACGATTTCTTTAGAATTCGCAACGACTCTATAGTCATAACGATTTCTTTAGACCTCGTAACGATTTCTCTAGAATTCGCAACGACTCTATAGTCATAACGATTTCTTTAGACTTCATAACGATTTCTTTGGAGTTCATAACGATTTCTTCACTGATCATAACACCGTGCTTTGTATAACGATTTCGTGTAACGATTTCTTTAGAGTTTATAACGATTTCTTCACTGATCATAACGCCTTGCTTTGCATAACGATTTCGTGTAACGATTTCCTTACAACTCGATAGTCATAACGATTTCTTGTAACGATTTCTTCAAAACTCACAACGACCTGCTTGTTGTAACGACTTCATAAGTTATCACATCGACTTCCTTACAATTCATAACAACTTTCTATAATTCATAACGATTTCATAAGTCAGCAAGATTCTTTTTATCGAATTTCTTGATGCATCAGTATAATGCTTTTCAATAGCGTTGAAAAGTCAAAGTCATATCTTGTCCGTTGACTGCTATGCATTAAATGCTCTCCGATCGTATCTCCCATGCATGCAGACAATATCCTCCATTTCTATGCTACTCTGTCTACGTACTTTTTTAGACAGAAAGGAGCTTTGCTATATACTGCAATATCTGTTCCATCTCAACTAACAATAGACAGCAGTCCTAGCTGTCTTCTATTTATTGATGATATGCTTACAGATATCTGACAAGACTCATCTGGACAACATTGGACACAAGATACAAAGTTCTATGACATCTCTTTGGCGTGTACACAAGGATAAAGGACTGACGATCAGAAGCTTCCTCAGTGACCAGTCTAACGTACACAAGGATAAGAGACAACGGACACTTCAACGTTCGAATTTGAATCAGCAGTTTAAATAGAAGACTCAAGACGGAAAAGACAGAGTGTGCAACAACGCTTGATTTTAGAAGAAGAAGAAAGAAATCCATCTCTCAGAATCTTTAGAACTTTGAAGAAGAGCGAAGCCTCCACTCCAAACCTCGTTCTAAGCTCTTAGCTCTCTGTGCTCAGAAGGAATCTTCGCATTTGTAAGAGCCTGTGTGGTCCATGGAGAGAAAAACCTTGTTAAATCTCTTTCTCTCTCGGGGGCTTAGGAGCTTCAGTGTGTAGCTGATCAAGCTAGAGTCTGAAGCCTGTTTTCACACCCTTTTTCTTATTAGGTTGTGTTCCCTTCTGGACGAAGGAAGACCTGGTGGTATCCAGGGTGGTTGTTGTTCCCTTCAGACTGAAGGAAGACCAGTTGAGGCTGGGTGTAAGGATCCTTAAGGGGGATTGTACCCTTGGTAGTAAAATCCTGAGGTATTGCTCAGGGACTGGACGTAGGTCTCCTGTGGAGAGGAGTTCCGAACCAGGATAAAAATCCTTGTGTCTTGTGGATGTGTTTTGTGTGATTGTTGTCTTGTTTGCTCTAACTCTAACCTTGTTATTAAGTTGTGCAATCCTTTCAGTAAACAGGTTTTAATCAGAGATCGAAGTTTTAATAACCCATTCACCCCACCCCTCTGGGCTAGCTAGCTGGGCAACAGAACAATTAAGTGCGATATGCAGCATATGGGAAGGAGAGAGGTTGGGACCGGCGGTGCTAGCCTTCCTCTATAGAGGACTTATGGAGGCGAGGTTGGGTAGACCTCCTTATGGATCCCTGTTGTTGTTCACATGCTGGATTGACTTGAACTTCAAATTTAATGTGAACAACGAGGCCAAGAGCTCATCCCGAATCTTCTCTAAGAGCCCGCTCTGACACATGGATGGCTTAGTGGGCTTAGAAGGGCGCATTTCTAATTGCGTGCCTCAACTCTGGACACGGGAGGACTGGCGCGATCATCTCCGAAGCATGCCAATAAATGCCTTCACTTGTACACTGGCGCCACTTCTAGCCAAGGATTTGCGGGCAAGGCTAGCACCCGGTGTGGAACTCTGGCTCATCGGGGCAACCGAGTTCATGTTGTACAATGCACACCGTTGTCTTTCTCAACTCAGGCTTCCACGATGCAACTTCAAAAGGCCGTCACATCTACCTCCAATCAAGACGAGGGAGCTCGGAACCAATGGCGATGGAGAGGAAGTGGACACCATCAAAGCGCTCTGGAAAATTTGTACTTTCAGGCGGCCGGTCCCGAATGTGGAGGAGGTAGAGGATGACTGGATGAGCTATGTAATAGAGCTAAAGAAACTGTGGCCCAAGGTGGACATTTGTAAATGCAACGGTTACACTCTTAATAAGAAATAAATTTCATCCTTTATTCGGCCAAAATTCTCAATATATAATGATTGTAACTTCCAAAACATTGTGATTTTTCCTAAAAAAAATGGCCCTCGGGTGATCTTCTTAAATCGCGACGGACATAGGTGTCGCGCTTCAATCTATGATCCGCAAACACTTATACCGCCGCACTTTCCAACACCGTGACCACTTACCCCGTCGCATTTCAATTTGTAGTTCAAAATTTCAAATTTTGTGCCCCGAACTCAGCGTCGGGATAATGATGCGTCTCTAAATCGCCACGACCTGACATGTCGCATATAATGATTGACTTCCAAAAGTGAGATGACTATATCCATCACGTTTTAAATCAAGTCTGAAGGCTACAAAATGCCTGAGAGCCCCTCTGTTCTTCCCTTTCGACATGCAAATCACTCACCCTCACACTCATCCAACTCTATATTCTTTCCTCTAGCACTCTGATCTCTCTACTCGAGCTCTTTCTCAAACCTTTCAATGATCAAGCTAGACGCTTCTAAGCGTCGGAGAGGGGATGTGACCTTGGTGGAGGGAGGAACACTGCCGGCGACGATGGTGATGGAGGAAGAAGCGGAGACCCCTACAACGGCCGTGAGACTCATGGTGGAAGAGATGATGGCGATGGAGGAGGGAACGACAATGGCGATGGTAGAGGAAGACGAAGTTCCAGCGATGGAGGAGGAAGGGGAATGAGCGGCGGAGGATGCACCTGTGGGTCGGCTCTAATGAGGATCATGAGGCTGGGAGGCGCCCCCTCATGGCGATACAGTAAGTCTCCCTTCGCCCTGCTCCATGGTTTGCATATGGGAGAAGGAGGGAGTGGTCGTCGGGGCTGGCGAAGAGAAGATGTGAATCGCGATGACTCCAGTCGTCATGATTCAATGTGTTGAATCGTGATGGTTTAAGCTGTCACGCCCCGACATTTAGCAACAGAAATAAATATCGAGATGCATGAACGATATGAGTATGTGTATCACAGTCGAGTAATTCAGAGTAACAACTAAATATAACACAAGGTTTAAGACAATGATAATGCCAGCCAAATACTCTTTATTTCATTCCATTAAATCAAACTACAACCTTACATAATCAGAGCCAATAACAGGGCCCAATATTGTATCTCAAGTACACATGACTTTAGGAAATTAAACCCAACTATTACAGACTCTTCTAACTCTAGTCATCTGGGTTGACTTGCTATATAGACTAGTACATTTGAGAAGCTTGTCACTCTTCCCCGGTCCCATCGTTTTCCAGTTCTTCATAATCATTACCTGAAAAGATTAACAAAAGCATGTGTGAGAGCACTAGCGCCCAGTAGGATTTATATCTCATGGTGCGGGCATGCTTTACGTATTTATCATGTTAACAGCTAAGATACTATCATGCAAAACTCATGACAATAACGATAATGACAAATCCAAGCTATAACATGTACGAGGATGGTTCGGTAACAATTCATGACAATTCTCATGTAGGACAGAACGATTATCAATGATAATGATGATAGTTCAATTATTTGACATGTAGAAGGGATTCAATAACGTATACAATGGATATCCCATGTTGAATTCCATGGAATTCCAATGGACAATGACCTATTGGTTTCAATAACGATGACCTCTACAATAGATTTGGCCATTTCACATATAACAGTCCAATCAATCAATCATTCAATAACAGTGTGGAAATTTTCCAGATCAATCTTGCATTCAATTAGGTGATTTTCAGACACCTCAATGGATCATATACTCTCGCAATTTATAATTATTTTGGGTGCTCCTCCCAGGACCAGATTGGGCCCTTATTTGCACAGGCATAGTTATGAACCGAAGTTCCAATAATTTCTGGTAATTCCATTCATTCATTTATAACCAATATGATTTCCAAGCAATAGACAGTAAGCAATAAAGATCATGCCAAAGATGATAGAGAACAAGGCAAGGGGACATGATCCAGATTAACAGCTTAATCTCATTAGTTCAATCTTTGCATTTAATGGCCTATTTTCAATGTTATCAAATCACACTCACGAGAAGTAGGTAAGAATAGAAGTGGATTCTATCTTCTTGGTACTTCATTGGTACAACCAACTCGGTCTCCATGAGGGAATCCATGGAGTACGGAGATTTACAAAGGTCTTAAGAGAAAGGTCACTAGACTGCCTATACGGAATGACCGACTGTGAGTTTCCAATCCCCCAGGAAAGGGCTGCCTATATGTGCAATGTGATGTGTAGAGCGTGTCTCAATCCACAATCCATCGGTTTAAAATAAGCCAGAAAGCTTATAACAATTAATCATGACATGTATGCAATTCAATCTATCACATGGTTGCTGTAATTTTAGCACATAACACTTTCCAATTATGAACAAGACAGAGTATAATCATTGCTCATATCATTCACACGGTTGATGAAATCAATCAATCATTAACACTTAGAATAGATGTTCATATTCTTATAGTTTTCATGTAGGTTGATCACTTTTAGGCCATTGCATAGCTATTTGACATGATATGACAATAGGGCATGCATATGGATGACTGAACATCTCAATAAAATAGTCTCAGGTTGACCTTTGAATCACGACGGGTTCGGCCGTCGCACTTCAAAGGACCATACACAGTCAAAACACGGTTCTGTACAAAGTTACTAAATCGGGACGGACTACCCATCGTGTTGAAATCGCGACGGGGTAGATCGTCGCCTTTTCGGCAAGAATCGATGTTGAATCGATTGTCCAAATAGAATCACGATGGTTCTACCCTTTGCATTCACATCGCCATGCTCTGAATCACGAAGGGTCAACATGTTGCATTCAAGAGTTGGTTCAAAAATCCAAATATAAAAATAGACAGAAATTCTTGGGCTGGAAAATAGGTCAAATTATGACAGCATATGCTGTCGTGTTCAAGACAACACTGAAACCCACGCGGCGCACACTTTCATGTGTCAGGGTTGACTGGTCAGACCTCAAAATGCGATGGACCAGCCTGTCGCCTTTTTCAGAATCACGACGTACATATACATCACGTTCATGCAACAAGAAATGCGACGTCTGGTGTCGCCGTGTTCTTAGATCTTGCCTGAAAACACAGAAACGACTACACACCTTCATGGTAGACTTATAACTTGACATCTAGCAATATTTATACAAAACTCTGAACATGAAAAGTGTCAAGGACATCAAGTATAAGAGAATCACCATTTTGGTTTGACCTAATTCGGCCTCGGATTGCATAAAAATAGTAAGAACACATAAAGCCCTATCTTTGCGCGACTCTGGGAAAACACTTATTACGACTCACATGGTTCATGAAAATTGGGGAAAATATATGTAAATGAAACTAGACTTGATGCTCTTTCCATTGTATGTGTAACGTTTAGGTTAAGTCCGAGATCACCTACCTTTGTGTAGTTCTAAGAGATGTCAATGCACAGGTCCAGGAGAGACAGTTGGGGAAGAAACTCCGATTCTTGGTTGTTCTCCTCTCCTCCTGGTGCCTAGCTCGCCTCCACACGACCCCAACTCGATGGTAAACCTTCCCAACTAGTTTTAGGATGATTATTTATATGATTAGGGTTTATTCCATGTCCTAAAGAGACTAGGAAAGTGGGTTGCGGTTTTTGCATGGTGCCTACCATGTTTTGGGAATTCTCCTCCTAATTGAAGTAGCAATGTATTTAGGAAACATCCTGTCATGGCTAGGTACAAATTTGGTTGCTATGTATGGCTAATCACATTTGTTTTAGCCCTAATTTGCCCCTTTCCTATTTTCTGCATAATTATGGTTACGAATTTTGGGGTTTAATGTTATTGGGTTTGGTTCTTTGGCCCAATAAGAGTTGTATTAGCCCAGAATAATTCCAATGGTTGATTCCTCTTCTTGGGAGTCTAATTATGACTTTTATTTTATTTCTATACACCATTTTTATTTATTTCTATTTTCCTATGTTTAAAATCCTTTAAATTTCTGGGGCATTACATAAGCCATTGCGGTTAAACCTGAATCACGACTTTTGAACTGGTTGCGATTCAAATGACCACTCGAGAGCTGGATCTTGACCCCGTTTTACCCTATTTTAGTTGTTTTAACTGTATTTGACTTGTCCTCACTTGGCTTTTTGATCGTCTTATGTGCAGGGGATAACGAGGCCTTGGATCCATTGGCTACTAGTGATCGCGGCATATAGAGGGATCCCCGACTTCCAGAGGGAGAGAGTTAGTGCGATGGGGTTTAGGCCGATCTTGGAGATCGAGCCACTTTATGTAGACAACCCCCTCATCCAGGTGCTGAGGGAGTGGTGGAACAGGACGAGCAGAGCATTTCTGAAGCCCTGGGGGCACATGGTGCCGAGCTTAGAGAATGTAGCGAGGATCATCGGCCTCCGAGTGGATGGGGAGGTAGTGACAAGAGTGACTTACGCTGACTACACGGAGTTGGCTTAGGACCAGCTGAGGCTGGAGCGGTGGGGGAGGATGACCTCGGCGACCGGAGGATGGTCAACCGAGTGGAGTTGTTGGAGAGCCTGGGTCTGCGGGGAGTGAGGTAGACTGGTGAGGAGTCACTGCACGAGTTCTTGCAGCGAGCAGCGGGGTTGGCCAGGGCAGTGTATGTCTAGGACCCCCAAGATGAGGAGCAAGTGGACCGGGACCTAAGGAGGTTTCTTGTCTTATTTTTGGGGAAGATGCTGCTGGGGATGAAAGGAGACGACATCCACTACCGATTCTTGGAGATTTTGATGGATTTGGACAGAGTGGGAGAGTATGCTTGGGGTGTGGCCTTCCTGGCGCAAACCTTCACCAATCTATCTAGCGGCACTGGCCCTGAGACGACCCCTTCAGGTGATAGGAGAACAATCCCGATACCCTTACCTTGAGAATTCAGAGCTGCATCAAATTGTAACGTCCACATAAGATCAGATTGGCTAAGGGACATCAGTTCCTCATCTGGAAACTCTGAATGGACATGATTAAATCGAGGGATAGGGTGATGAGTGAGATGTTCTTCTATGGCATAGCCTTTGATTGATTTTTGCTGAATGCAGGTGATGTCGAGCTAAGAGAGAAAGCTTTGCCATCGTGCTAGCCTATCAGCGAGAACAAACTTTTCTAAGAGAAACTTGATAGGATTCATACATGATATAAGGTGGACTTCGTGAGCAAGGAAGTAGTGCTTCAATTTCTGTACTACCCAAACAAGAGCGGCACATGTTTTATCGATGGATGTGTACCATTGCTCACAGGGGTTGAGAGGCTTAGACAAGTAGTAAGCTACCCTCGCCTTACCTTCTTCATCCACTTGCACAAGGATAGCTCCTACAAAGTCTTCCAGGACAGATACATAGAGAATTAGAGGTTTGCCTGGAGTCAATGGCCTCAAGATAGGAGGATTGGCCACATACTCCTTTAATCCGTCAAAGGCAACTTGACACTTCTCATCCCAATGAAATTTGACTCCCGGCTTAGTAAGGTTGTAGAAGGGTCTACACCTTTATGAGTGTTGGGAGACAAATTGGTGAATGAATTGCAACCTCCCGATCAATCCTTGAACTTCCTTCAAATTGTTGGGAGGAGGCATCTCTCTTATTGCCTTCGCCTTATTGGGATTGATCTTGATACCCCTCTTGCTCATGATGAACCCTAGAAGCTTACCCGATGACACACCAAACACACACTTCTTTGGGTTCATTTTCAGTTCAAACTCCCTTGACCTTCACAGGACCTTAGTTAGAACCCCAAGATGCTTAGCCAAAGTCTTAGACATAACGACCAAGTCATCCACATACACCTCAATATAGATGTGAATAATGTCATGAAAGATGGCCATCATCACTCTTTGGTAAGTAGCTTCAGCATTTTTAAGTCCAAATGGCATGACCACATAGCAATATGTTTCCCATAGTGTAGTGAACGACAGCTTCTCTTGATCCTCCCTAGTTAACCTGATCTGATTGTACCCTGAGAAGCTATTCGTAAAAGAGAGGGTTTCATACCCGGCCGTATTATCAATAAGCACATCAATGTAAGGCAAGGGGAAATCATCTTTAGGACACACGCAGTTAAGGTCCCGAAAGTCAATGCAAATTTTGACTCTTCTGTCCTTTTTCATAACGAGGACAATGTTTGCCAGCCAATTAGGATAAAGGATGACTCTAATAAATTTGGCTTTATGGAGCTTGTCGACCTCATCTTTCATTTTCAAAGCCATTTGTGGGTGGAAGCGTCTTAACCACTGCTTAATAGCGACGGACCTCGGCTTAAGTGTAAGGTGATGTTCAACAAGCGCAGGATCTAGTCTTGGCATATCCTTATTGCTCTAAGAGAACGTGTCCTTATATTCTCTGTGAACCTTGATAATTGCCTCATCCTCAGCTGGTGATAAGTTACTGCTTATGAGGACGGTCCTAGGGTTTTCCTCGGTTCCCAAATTAATTTCCTTTATTGTTTCTTCTACTGTAGCTGACGGTTCATCGAATCTTCTAACTCCACTTGCGAACGTGTCAACCTCATCCTGAAATTCTTCATCCCCTTCTTCAATTGCGTCATCATCATCCATGATTTCATAGACTCCAAACCCATCATCAATTAAGCACAATGACTCCTCACATTCTACATCCGGCAGCAACAAACAAAGGCTCTTCAATGAATTCCAAAATTGCTAAACATGAATTGCACCTACGGGCTAGACCAGCTAGAAAACGGAGAGGAACCTCTTGGGCGTCTTCTTTAGTACTACCCCCAGATTATCACTAACTTGACCTAGATTCTTGCTACAACTACTAGAATCTACAGAAGGGGGTGAAGAAGGAGGAAAAGCAGTAAAAGGTCCCTACGTGGGGGAATGTGGAGGAGGAGGGAAAACAGTAAATGAAAATCTTTGTGTGGAGGGAGATGGGAGTCTATGCGTGGAGGGAAAGAGGAGGCCGGTCATTGGACCGGGGAAGAGTGTCCCACAGGTTGGGGCACACTCGGAGGAGGTAAGAAGTTTCCTCGATGGAGATGATGAAATCAGACATTTGGAAATTGGCATTTGGTTTTTTTTGGTTTTCAGAGTTATTAAAATTTTTATAGCTTTTATTGATCATGAAAAGAGAACGGGGTGAGATGGCAAGCTTAGAGAGTTGGGAAATGACCGTGTGCTCAGTTGGAGGGAGATCTTTGGGGAGAGAGAATTGGAGGATGAGCGTCTGCTCAGAGGAGTGAATGGAGATAGTGAAGTGGGGCGTTGGTGCCCGAGAGATGCTGAGGGAAAGGAAAAAGGGCCATGTGGTGGCCAGATGCAGAGTGGGCGCGATGCCCAAAGAGAAGAGGCCCGCCCAGAGCCTATCTACCGTGAAGCCTTCTTCATAGGGGACATCTGGCTCCCCCTCATCTGTCCATTCGTTAAGTAGCTAGCACTTACTTGTGAGTGTTGTTGGCTTCTCCAAGAGATCATGAATCAATGGAGGCCATTCAGGGTCTGTTGGCATGAAGAGTCGAATAAGAGATATAGCAATATCGTTCATGTCAAACCAATTGTAACACCCATCTTAGACCCAGTACAATTATTCCAACTCACATTGGATCTAGTAAAGGTATTACAGTGGATTATATCCAATATTAGACGGTACAGATTGAGACATACATAAATGGCAATTCAATTCCAATAATATGCAACAGAATATGGAACCAAATACTTGTAATCAACATCATACTCAAATGTTAAGTCTAAACATAAATGAAAGATAACAATAGTCCAAGTTTATTACATTCCATAATCTCAAATGCATAAAATGAAAGTACATCTTTTCCTCACATACATAGTCACTCTAAGTCTCTCAACAAATCTAAACCACCATGTCCTCACGCTCCGAGTCAGTGTGCACTAACTCCTGAGAATCTTCTGTATCTCCTGAAATGTTAAGCAAGTATGTGTCTACAAGACTCAGCAAGTTACATGAAAGACAGTTCGAGATATTATGTGTATAATAGATTTAAAATGTGGTAACATATATCATTCACATCTTTGATATCATATAGCTTTTCCTACTAACTTGGTTCTAAGTCTTTTGACAATCAATCATTACATAGTATGTTTAATTATCATGGGAATAAAACGTTTCATGTAATGAATATAATTCACATCTTATATTCTAACAATTGAACTAACATGTTCCTATGCATGTCATGCAATCAATTTTCATGGTATATGCTCATTGTCATGCAACATATAACTCATTTTCATGTAGCAACAAATCATTTAAACAAGTAGCAATTATTACATATAACAAGTGACATGTAGCATGTAAAACAATTCCATATGGATCATGTAGCATGTAACATGTAGGCATTTATCATGTAGACATATAGCATGTAGTCCTGTAGTCAATTATCATGTAGTTGCCAAGACATAGCCCACACTATTAATAGAGATCATGTAGTCATATAGAATTCACTTATCACCTAGGCAAAGCAGTGATGAAGTCATGGCCATTGCGCAATACCGTGGAAAGCCCTTCCCACCTTAACCAGTAGAACTTGTCTACCTCCAGGATTTCAATCCGTTGCCCATGGATTCAGTAGGTCATTTTCATGTAGGTGAACCATTACCATATGGACTTCCATGGCGTAGTTCCTTGTAGGAAATCTCTATCATAGCAATGTCTTTATTGGCCGTTTCATTTCAAAATATGCATTAACATGTATGCAATCATATAATCTACATTTTCATGCAATTCTATCATATGTCAATGCAATAACATATATCATGTCTCTTTCAGTTCTGAATTTCAACTTTACTATATAACAGAACCTTAACATGGTACTAATTATATCACATTCATTCATGCACATATTTTCATGTTTACTTAATTTCTATATGCCATTTACAAATCAGAAATTCATAACAGTATGCGCAGAAGTCAAAAATTCCCAAACTTTTGACAATAAATCAGAATCAGATTATACCACTCGGATACAAAAGTTCACATTTTTCTGAGCTCTGTGAACATTTTTCATAAATATTCATCGTAAATATGAAGTCTTTAACATGATAAAATAGTGATAACATCATGCAAATTCATACAAAAGGTTCAAGCACAGTGGATCTATATTACTAATTAATAGTGGTACAGTCTCTAACTTTAACAATTTTAACATGAATCATGCATGCATTTATTTCGTAATTTTTTTTTTTACTACATCACATGTAATTCAAAAGAATACACTAATTAAAATCTGCACACTATTGCAATGACTTGTTCACTTTATAACAACACTGAAACATTCCAAAACGGCACTTTGTCAGAATCCCATACAAGCATGAATCATAGATAAGCGAATAAAATCAAATCTCTAAAATCCATTGTATTGATAAACTTAACGACAACATAAGTGGCGTTTACCTGAAGTAGATGCCCACATATCATGTCGTTAAGAGTCAGTAGACGACGTCACATAGCGCCATTAACAATAGTAGAAATCGTAAAATACCTGTCGTTTACATGAAATAGACGGCAATCGATAGTGTCGTTTATGAAATCTAATTGGCAAGGGATATGGATGTCAAATTCATACGCCCAAAAAACACAGAAAACCCTACATGAAATGACAATACTTCTACCCCTTCCCGTACGTTATTTTCATGGTTTAAAAAATCTGTAAAAATGATAATTACACAGTATAATCTATCCTAAACTGAACCCCCATGTTACTTGCCTCTATCCCTCCTACTGGAGTGACGAATCAAGGCCCGAAGAAGCCCGGCTTGGCAGTAAGGCAGTCCTCCCCTCCGTTTTCAATCGCTCCAAATCCACCTCCAACGCAGTTCCTCTGCTTGGAGAAGCTTCTGATCATGAAGTTGAACAATCCTCCTTGGTCCAGAAACCTTCAATTCGCACGAATGAGCACTGCAATTCCTTCTCTCGGCCCTCCTTCCTCTCTTTTCAAACCAATGTGAAAATCCTCTTAATTGCCAAAACCGAGCCTTAAAAAGAATCCCCAAGCCTAGCCAAGACTTAATCCTAGCCCTAGGATCCTTAACACACCTGATCTCCCAAATAAATGCATGGAAACGACCGATTTATTCTTGCCCAGAACGGTAACAGCAAAAACAGGCAAGTCAGGTTAACGTCAACCTAAGCTGCCGTTAGTCACAATGTAAACATCCGTCGATTGTGTCGTCTACATTCTTGCCCGATAAATTAAGTATTTCAGAAAATAATAAACGACACCATATGATGTCATTAACAATACATAAACGGCGGATGATCATGCCGCTAAGAGATGTCAACGCCAGCAGATGTTGACGCCAAAATCAACACAGAACAGTACACAAATACATGCAGAAATAAACATACAATTGCAATATAAATTTCAAGAAAATTCTAGGGCACTACATCCTCTCCCCCTTAAAATAATCTTCGTCCTCGAAGATTGTGTTATAAAACTCACCAAACAAGGACGGATATTGCTTCTTCATCCTTTCTTCAAGCTCCCACGTCGCTTCTTCATGCGAGAAATTTTTCTAAAAGACTTTCACAAAGGGAATGGACTTTGATCTCAATTCTTGCACCTTCCGATCTAGAAACTTCATAGGTTGCTCCTCATAGGATAGATCTGGCTGAAACGACACTGGCTCATAACTAATCCCATGAGCTGGATCTCTAACATATCTCCTTAACATGGATACATGAAAAACTGGGTGCACTGCTGCCAAAGATGGTGGCAAAGCTAGCTGGTATGCCACATTCCCTATCTTCTTCAATATCTCAAAGGGACCAATAAATCTCGGGTTTAGCTTACCTCTCTTTCCAAATCTCACTACACCCCTAGTTGGCGATACCTTGATAAATACATGGTCTCCTAACTCAAAAGACAAGTCTTTCCTCCTCGTATCCGTATAACTCTTTTGGCGATCTTGAGCTGCCTTTAATCTCTGCACATTCAACTGGATTTTTACTGAGGTTTCCTGCACCACTTCTGGTCCAACCAGATGCCGATCTCCTGCTTCTTCCTAACACAACGGGGATCTACATGGTCTCCTGTACAATGCTTCAAAAGGTGTCATACCTATGCTCGAATGGAAACTATTGTTATATGCAAATTCCACATAAGCTAGGTGGTGCTCCCAATCTCCTTTCCATTTCAGAACACAAGCCCTGAGCATATCCTCCAACATCTGAATAGTCCTCTCGGACTATCCATCCGTTTGTTGATGAAATGCCGAACTCAACTTCAATTGACTGCCAAAAGCCTGCTGCAAGCTCTGCCCAAATCTAGAAGTAAATCTCGGATCACGATCTAAGATAATCGACTTCGAAATCCCATGCAGCTTCACAATGCCATCAATATACAATCTGGCCAAGCTCTCAATCGACTGCTTCTTCTTCATAGCAAGGAAATGAGCACTCTTTGAGAATCTATCCACAATCACCCAAATGGAATCATTCCCCTTAGCCGATCTAGGCAATCTAGACACAAAATCCATGGTCACTTGCTCCCACTTCCACTGAGGAATGTCCAGCTTCTGCATCAAACCTGAAGTTCGTTGACATTTTTCCTTCACCTGTTGACAAATCAAACACTTAGCCACAACATCAGCAACATCCCACTTCATGCCAGACCACCAGAAAGAATGCTTCAAATCCTTATATATCTTCCCACTGCCTGGGTGAATAGAGAACTGCGATCTATGTGCTTCCTGCAAAATCTCCTTCCTCAGATCCGCATCATAAGGGACACACACCCTATGATTCAGACGAATCACACCATCTTCTTCTCTAATAATGCCAGCCTTTCCAACTAACTTCTACAATAAAGGGTCATCTTTTTGCAAAGTAATAACCCGATCATGAACAGAAGATCTAAGTGTCAACTGAGCCATGAACATACTACACAACTACGGCTCCAAAACAGCCAAAGATTCTGAAGCATCTTCCAACATCTTCCAGTTTTGCCGCATCATTTGCCTCTTCCTGCTCAAAGCATCTGCCACAACATTGGCTTTCCCTGGGTGGTAAGAAAGCTCAAAATCATAATCCTTTAGGAACTCAATCCACCTTCGCTGCCTCAGATTCAACTCCTTTTGAGAAAATAGATATTTGAGACTCTTGAGGTCCTTCGAAGAGCTAACATCTGACTCCATATAGATAGTGCCTCCAAATCTTCAAAGCAAAGACCACTGCTGCCAATTCCAAGTCATGAGTTGGATAATTGCACTCATGCTCCTTAAGTTGCCTAGAAGCATACGCCACAACTCGACCTCCCTGCATAAGAACACAGCCAAGCCCAATCTTCGAAGCATCCGTGTAGATAGAGAAAGAATCCACACCATTGGGCAATACAAGCACTGGCGTTGAGGTTAAACGACTCTTCAACTCCTGGAAACTCTTTTCACAAGCCTCTGACCATTCAAACTTGACTCCCTTTCTAGTCAGCCTCGTCAAAGACGCCGCAATAGAAGAGAAACCCTCGATGAATCTTCTATAATAGCTAGCCAAGCCAAGGAAACTTCTGATGTCAACAGATGATCTCGGTGTCTCCCAGTCAAGGACAACTTCCACTTTAGCTGGATCCACAGATACACCTTCTCCAGAGATAACATGCCCCAAAAAATAGTCTTCCTTCATCCAGAAGTTGCACTTACTGAATTTAGCATACAGCTTGTGTTCCCTCAAGATATCCAGCACAATCCTCAAATGCTCTCGATGAGTCTCTTCATCAGGTGAGTAAATCAGCACATCATCAATGAAGACCACTACAAAAGAATCCATATACTGTCGAAATACCCTATTCATCAAGTCCATGAAAACTGCTGGAGCATTTGTCAAACCAAAGGGCAAGACTAAAAACTCATAATGATCATATCTCATCCTAAAAGCCATTTTAGCAGAATCCTCCGGCTTAATTCAGAGTTGATGATAGCTAAAACGAAGATCGATCATAGAAAATACCGATCCTCCACGCAACTGGTCAAACAAGTCATCAATACGAGGTAAAGGGTAGTTGTTCTTGATAGTCATCTGGTTAAGCTTGTCGTAATCAATACATAGCCTCATCGACCCGTCCTTCTTCTTCACAAAGAGTACAGGTGCTCCCCATGGTGAAACACTCGGCCGGATAAAACCCTTATTGAGCAATTCTTGCAGTTGCTTCCATAGTTCTGCCAATTCTGCTGGTGCCATACGATAAGGAGCAATAGAAATAGGTGCTGTGCCAGGTGCTAACTCAATGCAAAACTCAATCTCCCTTCCAGGGGGCAAACCAGACAAATCCTCGGGAAAAACATCGCTGAAATCTCTGACAATATCAATATCCTCCACAGACAAGACCTTCTTTGAATCCCTTGATACGGCCACACTAGCGAGAAAGCCATCACAACCCTTGCTCAACATCCAGGCTGTCTTCAGAGTAGAAATCACGAACTTGCCCGACATGTTCTTTGGTAAAGGATGAACAAACTCCTCATTTCCAGGAATCCGGAAAATAATAATCTTACTCCTGCAATCCATAAGAGCATAATGCTCCTCGAGCCAGTCTAAGCCCAAGATAGCATCATAATCCTTCATCTTCAACAAATAGAAACTACCAGGCAAAATCCACTCTTCAATGCTCACATGAAGTGAAGAAAGACATTGCCCAGTCATTATAGTCCCGGCTGGAGTATGAACAGACAACGGAGCCTCCAACACTTTCGGAACCACACCATTCTCCTTCATCAAGCCTTTCGCAAACCTCTCAGAAATAAAGCTATGTGTAGCACCAATATCGAATAAAACTCGAGCATGCATTCCCATAATCAAAACCGTACCTTCTGTGACGTGCTCCGCTAACTCTGCCTCGTCTCTTGCCAAAGCGATCACTCGAGCCTGAGCCCTCTGTCTCCCTGCTGCTCTCGGTGCCGGTTTCGCTGCTGCTGGTGTTGCTACCACTGCAATCTGTTGTGCCATCTTCGGACAATCTCTGATCTTGTGGTTCTTGTCACCACACCTCAAGCATCTCCCAGAAGTCACCCAAAAAAAATCACCTCCATGATGCTTCCCACACTGAGTACACAAGGGCTTTTCTGCAACTTTGTCTCCGCCTGGTGTCGGTGTAGCCACTCTCGCCGGTACCACTGCTCTCTGCTGAAAAGCTGGAGCCTTCTTCTCTCTATCCTGCCGCTGGAAAGCTGATACTGGCCTCTTCATAGAAGCTCTCTTCTCCTCTAGGTACACCTCCATCTCTGCCTCTTGCATGCAAGCCGCTGACAAAGCCTCCTCCATGGATCGATGCCCTAAAGCTACCAGTCTAGTCCTCAGGGACGACTTCAACCCCATAATGAACTTCTTCACTTTCCTCCGCTCATCTGCCACAATGTGGGGCGCATACTTGGACAGCTCCACAAATCTAGCCTCATACTCAAGCACACTCATTGACCCTTGGGTCAATGTCAGAAACTCCTGCTCCATGCGGTCCTGCACATGCTCTGGAATGTACTTCACCCTGAACAGACTGACGAACTCAACCCAAGCAACCTCCATAGCTCCATCTCCAAACTGTGTGCGTAGCACTGACGACCACCACACATCGGCACGCTCCTGCAAAGAAAGTAATTACCTCTAAGGATGTACCACAAATAACATACATAAACCTTCTTAAACCATTCTTTACCTACAGCATATATGTAGCTAAAGTCACCCTCTCCTCTTCCGCACATCGGATTGCACGAAAAATCTTCTCCGTCTCCCGAAGCCAACTCTCTGCCAAGATATGATCACTCTCCCCCTTAAATAAAGGCGGGGTCATCCTCTTGAACCTCTCCATCATGGATACTCCTCCAAAGCCTGCCTTTTGAGCAGGTACCTGTGCCTACATCCAAGTCAAGCTCTTAGATGAAATCTTCTATTTAACACTGTGAATAACACTTCTTATCAGCTAACCTGAACCTGCACTTGCGCCTGAAAAGGTGCTGTCGTCTGAGCCTGAGTCTGCATCGCATGCACCAATCCTTGCATTAATGCTCCATAGTCCACAGGTGGTGGTGGGGACGGCAAGGGTACACCAGTCTGGGCCTGCGACTGCTGAACTGGAGCCTGCGACCCTCCTGCTTACTCATCACCCCGGGTCGGACCAGCTCCTCTACGTCCACGAGTCGCCATAGTCTGCAAAACAAGCATCTATTATAATACCTATTATTCTACATAAATCTTGGACTAATTGTTTATGCAGACTTAAGATATGAACACAATGTTGATAGTCCATTTATGTACATGCTCAACCTGGAATGCTCTGATACCAATCTCTATAGCGCCCCTCTTAGACCCAGTATAGTTATTCCAACTCTCATTGGATCTAATAGAGGTATTACAGTGGAATATATCCAACATTAGACGGTACAGATTGAGACATACATAAATGACAATTCAATTCCAATAATATGCAACGGAATATGGAACCAAATACTTGTAATCAACATCATACTCAAATGTTAAGTCTAAACATAAAAGAAAGATAACAATAGTCCAAGTTTATTACATTCCATAATCTCAAATGCATAAAATGAAAGTACATTTTTTCTCACATACATAGTCACTCTAAGTCTCTCAACAAATCTAAACCTCCATGTCCTCATGCTCCGAGTCAGTGTGCACTAACACCTGAGAATCTTCTGTATCTCCTAAAATGTTAAGCAAGTATGTGTCTACAAGACTCAGCAAGTTACATGAAAGATAGTTCAAGATATTATGTGTATAATATATTTAAAATGTGGTAACATATATCATTCACATCTTTGATATCATATAGCTTTTCCTACTAACATGGTTCTAAGTCTTTTGACAATCAATCATTACATAGCATGTTTAATTATCATGGGAATAAAATGTTTCATGTAATGCATATAATTCACATCTTATATTCTAACAATTGAACTAACAAGTTCCTATGCATGTCATGCAATCAATTTTCATGGTATATGCTCATTGTCATGCAACATATAACTAGTTTTCATGTAGCAAGAAATCATTTAAACAAGTAGCAATTATTACATATAACAAGTGACATGTAGCATGTAAAACAATTTCATATGGATCATGTAGCATGTAACATGTAGGCATTTTTCATGTAGACATGTAGTATGTAGTCATGTAGTCAACTATCATGTAGTTGCCAAGACATAGCCCACACTATTAATAGAGATCATGTAGCCATATAGCATTCACTTATCACCTAGGCAAAGCAGTGATGAAGTCATGGCCATTGGGTAATACCGGGGAAAGCCCTTTCCACCTTAACCAGTAGAACTTGTCTACCTCCAGGATTTCAATCCGTTGCCCATAGATTCAGTAGGTCATTTTCATGTAGGTGAACCATTACCATAGGGGCATCCATGGCGTAGTTCCTTGTAGGAAATCTCTATCATAGCAATGTCGTTATTGGCCATTTTATTTCAAAATATGCATTAACATGTATGCATTCATATAATCTACATTTTCATGCAATTCTATCATATGTCAATGCAATAACATATAGCATGTCTCTTTCAGTTCGGAATTTCAACTTTACTGTATAACAAAACCTTATCATGGTACTAATTATATCACATTCATTCATGCACATATTTTCATGTTTACTTAATTTCTATATGCCATTCACAAATCAGAAATTCATAACAGTATGCGCATAAGTCAAAAATTCCCAAAATTTTGACAATAAATCAGAATCAGATTCTACCATGCACATACAAAATTTCACATTTTTTTGAGCTCCGTAAACATTTTTCATAAATATTCATCGTAAATCTAAACTATTTAACATGATAAAATAGTGATAACATCATGCAAATTCATACAAAAGGTTCAAGCACAGTAGATCTATAGTACTAATTAACAGTGGTACAGACTCTAACTTTAACAATTTTAACATGAATCATGCATGCATTTATTTCGTAATTTTTTTTTACTACATCGCATGTAATTCAACACTAATTAAAATTTGCACACTATTGCAATGACCTATTCAGTTTATAACAGCACTGAAACATTCGAATACGCCACATGGTTGGAATCCCATACAAGCATGAATCATAGATAAGTGAATAAAATCAAATCACTAAAATCCATTATATTGATAAACTTAACGGCAACATATGTGGTTTTTACCTGAAGTAGACGTCCACATATCATGTCGTTAAGAGTCAATAGATGGTGGCACATAGCGCCGTTAACATATAGTAGAAATCATAAAATACCTTTCGTTTACATGAAATCGACGGCAATCGATAGGGTCGTTTATGAAATCTAAACGGCAAGGGATATGGATGTCAAATTCATACGCCCAGAAAACACATAAAACCCTACATGAAATGACAGTACTTCTTCCCCTTTCCGTACGTTATTTTCATGGTTTAAAAATCTTTAAAACTGATAATTACACATTCTAATCTATCCTAAACTGAACCCCCATGTTACTTGCCTCTATCCCTCCTACTGGAGTGACGAATCAAGGCCTAAAGAAGCCCGCCTTGACAGTAAGGCAGTCCTCCCCTCCGTCTTCATTCGCTCCAAATCCACCTCCAACGTAGTTCCTCCGCTTGGAGAATCTCCTAATCACGAAGTTGAATGATCCTCCTTGGTCTAGAAACCTTCAATTCGCACGAACGAGCACTACAATTCCTTCTCTCGGCCCTCCTTCCTCTCTTTTCAAACCAGTGCGAAAATCCTCTCAATTGCCAAAATTGAGGCTTAAAAAGAATCCCCACGCCTAGCCAAGACTTAATCCTAGCCCTAGGATCCTAAACGCACGTGATCTCCCAAATAAATGCATGGAAACGGCCGATTTATTCTCGCCCGGAACGGAAACAGCAAAAACAGGCAAGTCAGGTTAACGTCAACCTAAGCTGCCATTAGTCACAATGTAAACGTCCGTCGATTGTGTCGTCTACATTCTTGCCCGAAAAATTAAGTATTTTAGAAAATAGTAAACAATACCATATGTTGTCGTTAACAATACATAAACGGTAGACGATCATGCCGCTAAGAGATGTCAACGCCAGCAGATGTTGACGCCAAAATCAACATAGAACAGTACACAAATACATGCAGAAATAAACATACAATTGCAATATAAATTTCAAGAAAATTCTAAGGCACTACACCAACGGTACCATTCACATTCAAGATCGTCCATTTTTCTTTATTTCTGGGGCCCGAGATTTTTCAAAGCTTTATATGTGGCCAAGGGTGCAATGTGGCGTGCAAACTGACGTGCATGCACATCTTGATATGAAAGCTTAGATGTGACTACAAAAGTTTGTTGTTCATCCTCTGGCTATAATGGCCCCTTCTTGAAGTGGTGGTAGAGATACCATGTAAGTGGCTGCCTATCAATCCTCGTAGTTGACATCATTGTGGCCCAAGGTTTGGCTGTCACTGCCCTCTATTCATAATCCTTATTCTTTGGCTTATAACCCAGTCCTGCCCTGGGTCTTGTCTTCCTTTTTTGTACTGCCTTGGTCCTGTTCTGGGTCTTGTCTTCCTCTTTTGTACTGCCTTGGTCCTGCCCTCTAGATATGCACCCAGCCCTTTGCCCGGCTAGTACCCCATCTTCAGCATGATCTGCCAGCCCCTGCCAGTCATGATCTTGCTTCTTTTCTATGTAGTGGTTGATGGTGAAGTTGAATGTACTGGGCTTTGTCGCGTGCCGTACATGTCTAGCATTGACATAAGCGGATGATTGCTTGGGCATATTGAAGGGACAGAATTATCAGTTACAGCGTGTAACGACCCTCCTTATACCGGTACGATTATAGCAATCCACGTCGATATAATGAGTGTCGTCACAGTGGGACATTGACCCAACACTAAACGATAGTTCGATATGCACATGAATAAAAAAGGGTACAACAGAATTTAAAAAATTATTATTCTCATTCCATCATCATCACATAATTCACAGTCTATATATCAATAAATGAAATACAAATGTCCACATTATTACAACTTCAAATAAGAATACATTGTCCATCACTTTATTAACATACTATGAAAGGAAAAGTACAACGTAGAATGTCCATAAACGAAGCTACTCCTCGCGCTCGGAGTCGCTCCTCTCAATGTCCTCCTCAAATGTGGGGACACCAGGCTCACCTGTATGCCAAAGCAAGTATGAGTCTAAAGAGACCCAGCAAGCAATCTAAGAATCACACCCTTACACATATGCTATCTTTTAGCAATGAGGAGAACACATGTTGCATGCTTCATATAAATTAAACTACTATGCATGAAAACCTATAGCAATAAGAAACACATGGTCTATGCTCATAACAATTGACAATATAACATAATCATCCTACACATGCTCTCTACACATAATATGTAATAGGATTTAAAGGTTCACATCTCATTCAATTCATTGCTCAATTGTGTACAATTAAAGCATACAATTATGTACATGGTGAATAACATACCTAGCATGATATCTAATCATTTTCTTATACAAATATAACACGTATCTACACATTTAACTTGCTGTTTTAATGTAAATAAATCACAAATACACATGGTATCACGTTTTCACATGTTAACACATTCATGGTTCACTATCACATGCTCATATATTACATTTTCACAATTCACATATTCACATTCACATGTTTACACTTTTACATTTAATTGTCCTGACACATAGTCCAAACCACCACTAGAAGGACACACATATTCACATATACATACCCATCACCTAGGCAACACAGTGACAGATCTTGTTTAACTGCGTAGAATCGGGAGAAGCCCTCTCTACCCTAACCAGTGGTACTTGTCCACCTCCAGGATTTCATCCTAATGCCCATAGGATATCACACACATTGAACCTTCTCGTAGGGACTTTACTACGGTATGGCTCCACAGCCCTCTATAGTAGCAGTGTTAATATCGGCACAGTTTTCACATTTCACTTTATCACATTGTTTACACATTTCTCATCCACCATTTAACACAATTACATATGTTTCAGTTTACCTTACATGATTCTATTGTTCACAATGACAAATAACTCATATCTCAGTCCTAATCATGTAGCTAATCACTGAATCATACAAGATTAAACTTAACATGCTTAACATGGTAAATTTTCATTGTAAAACTGATAACTATGCCTACTATTATGAGAATAGAATGAAATTTTTATCACAAGTTCTAAACAGATAACATGTCACATGCTCAATTTTTTAGATTTTTTGGATCTATAAACTAATTAATAATTAAAACAAATTTCAGGCATATTTGTCAAGGATTTCACTTAATCAGGTTTCATAGTAAAACAGTCGTATCAAATAGTTTCAAAACATGAAAATAGTCATCATACAAATAGGGAAAATTTATAAAACCCTAGTCCACAGCGGATCTATTTATACAAGATTAAGCATGGTTAGATCATGCTTACAGCCCAATTACAGAAATTTTAATAATTAAAACTAATTATAGAAATTCGGTACATCTTCATGACATGACCTACTAGACGTACCTGACCCAACATAAATCTCACAGCATGCACAGACAACCACAAGTCCGAATATAATCACATAGATATGAAAATTAGGGTTCTGTGAAAAACTAGTGGTAAGGGGGTTGCCGCCAACAGGGGTTAACGGCACAGGATGTTGTGGCCAACTCAAGAACTTGACAACACACATGTGGCCGTCAATATCCTGTCTATAGAAGACAAAGACTGAACACACAATACAAGAGAAATTGGGGTTCCAGGACACAAGATAAAATATAATAAAATTTCTGAGACCTAGGAGACATGAGTAGGGATGAGATCTCTCGATTACATGCCTTTTAAAAATTGTAGAATGGGATTAATTAGCCGAAGATGCCCTCCTCGGCCAAGCCAAGAAGTGCTCCAAATCCTACCAGATCCAGTCTCTGTGTCGATGTAGATCGCACACCGGAGTCGGGGACGCTTCCTCGAAGTCAAGTGCACCTCCCAGTCGATGAAGATCACCGGAAGAGACACCCAGTCGCCAGATCAAGATAGCACAAAACCCACTTTTCACCATAAAAAAACCCTAGGTTCTCTATTGGGTGAAAAGACCTAACTCGGCCGAATCAAGGTGTTTTTATAAGGCCAAGGGGGTTGGATACACATTAGATAGGATTTCTTACCGTTGGGAGGTAGTTTCCAAAATCAGAACTGGAGAAAACGCAGCTGTTTCCAGATCCGAAACTGCAATAATTTCTGGGAAATAAACAACTATATGGTTGCCGTTTACTGGGAATTGGCGTCCAACGATCTGGACATCGACTCCCCATAAACGTCCACACATGTTGACGTCAATTAGCCTTTCGGCTAGAACACAGAAAATCACTTAAACATGCATTCACCTTATAATTTACATACATCGTATACCACATTATTCAAATGCAACATATACAACATAAATAAAACAATCTGTACATAAATAAACACATATATACATATGTACAACATCATTTGAATACAATATGTACATAAATAAATAAATAAATATATATATATATACATATACACATAATTATATACATAAAGCAACTAATCATCATATGACAAAATCTAAATAAAAGAACAAAGTTTGAGGGCCTTACACAGTGTCCACTTCTAACATCATTGGTCTGCTCATGACTTTGACGACCCGTCCCTTGTATGGAAACTTGAGGCATTGAGGCCAAGTGCTTGAATAAACGGCCTGGCGAGTGTCATTCGAGAAACTTGGGTCCATGTCTAGAATATGGAAATCTATTTCACTGACGGAGGGAACCAAACCCACCTTTAATGTGACCACTCCTTTTGGAGGCCTACTAGTGTTGTCGTAAGCGATGATATTAATGGAGGAGGGTCGAACTGACTATAATGTCACCCCACACAAGTTTAATGTGTTTAAGGACACGACATTGATGGAAGCTCCGGTGTCCACTAAACATTGAGACACGCGGGTTCCATTAACTTTGAAAGTTAAGCATAAGGCATACCGTTGAGATTCCACAGGTGATAGCTCATGTTCGTGGATACTGACTCGTGGGGGTTAAGACAGAGCTGATCTGACCACAACCTTATGGAGATACCGCATAAGGGCTTCCTGATGTACCAGTGACCTCTTGATCAATTCTAGAATAGAGATCATGGTCGGCATCCTGTCCAAATGCTTGAGAAAATCATACTGAGTCCCATGGATGGACTCTTATGCTGGGGCTTCTTCCTCCTGTTGCTGGGGTGCTTGCTCCTACTGCTGAGGGAATATCCTGTTGAAAATGCACCCACTCTGGAGCACCAATGTTTCCTCAATCTCATCTCCCGCTGTATGTACTTCTCGGACCAAGGGTTGGGCTGGCACATCAGAAGCTGGATGGATGGTGGAGTGTTCAGTGTGGAACATTTGGTGAGGCAGTTGGATATTTATTGCGCTCAGTGGTGGTATGGAGAAAGTGAGTGGTATGGGGTTTGGTGCGGTGGTAGTGGTATGTAGGAAGGGAGCTTGGGGGTTAGGGGTGATAACGGGAGTGGCTGATGGTGTGTGGAAAAGAGGGGGTTAGAGGGGGATGGTTATGAGATGGTGGTGGTGGAAGGTTGGCGTATGAGTGGTCGATTGGGTTGTGGTGGTATGGTGGTTGGGTTGTGTAGAAATGGAGCTTGTGCATGGGGGTGTTGTGATGTGGAGGTTGTGGGTTATTGGTGTATGAGCGGTTGGCTTGATTGTGGTGGATGTTGTATGGTGTTTATAGGGATGTAGAGAAAATACGGTAGTTGGTTGAAAGGTGTGGGTGTGCAGATGATGGGGGGTAATGAGTAGGTGGACTGTGGTGTGGTGGTAGTGATGCTACCATATGCTTGTCGGGCCTCCTACCTTCATGGGGAGATGACCTGATGTTGTTGATTTGGAGCAGGGTGCTCCAAAAGTGGGTTCTGCACAATGCCCATATTGAGTTGTTGCAAAGGAACTTGGGGCTATTGTGCAAGTTGTTTGGGCTGTTGCTATTGTTGTTGTGGTTGTTGCTGCTGAATGTTCTGCTTGGGTGGCCTCCTTGCCTTCATCTCCATGATGTACTTCCTCATTCCTCCCTAACAATTCCTCCATTGTCATTCAAATCATAAATATAATCCTTGAAATGGAAGCATGCCGCTAATGTATGACCTGGTCCCCTATGGAATGCATAGTAGCAAGAGGTATCCACATTGGGTGGCCATTGTAGTCATTCCCTCGGTAAAGTGAGTGCATTGGCAGCCATGAGAGCATTAAATATGTCAGGGAGAGTCTCCAACAATGGTGGGTATTGGGCTCTTCTCGGGCCAGGGGGACGTCTAGGCTGCTGGGGGTCATAACTTCCTAGTGGAGGTACTTGGTTGTATTGTTGGGGGCGTTGAGGAGGTGGTGGTTGTTGTTGATATTGAGGTGGAGCTTGACGGTACTGAAGTGGTAGAGCTGGCTGATATTGATGGTATTGTTGTGGAGGCGGAGGTTGTTGAGGTTGTGGAGTTGGTGTTCTCAACATGGGAGGGTTGTTAGGCCTGAATTGGGGTTGTAGTTGTTGTTGAGGGTACTGTGGATGTTGAGGCCTTGGGTTGGAATTTGGGCGATATGGAGTGGAGTTGGTGTTGCCCATAGCACTCACTTGCTCATTGTTAATAACACCGTCAGTTGTGAGACCACTAGCTTGGGGATTGCCACTGTTCTTCTTTCCTGTTCTAGCTTTTGGCTCAAATATAGCCATGATGGGAGAGTCTTTCAACTGAGTTTGGATGTATCCAGCTCTCTCATACAAGTCTTCCATTGTAGTCAATTTGTTCATAACTAGGATGTGTCTGAACTGTGGTGTAGCATTTGCAGTTACCATCTTCACCTACTCAGACTCTGACAATGGATCCCTCAACCTTTCATCCATTCCTCTCCACCTATCAGCATAATGCAAGAACTCCTCATCCATCTTCATTTTTTCAGCCATTAGATCCGTAATAGACAAAGAGGGACCAACCCAGTCTCCATACTTTTGCAGAAACTTTCTTTGTACAACTTCAAAATCTTCAGCATCAGTGTGTTCTAGAGAATAGAAACACTCCGGGGAAGGACCATTTAGTGGCCATATGAATAGGAATGCAAGGGCTCTATTGTCATTCTGCCAGAAAGAAGACTCGTACATGAACTCTTTAATGTGGACAAAAGGATTGCTAGTACCGTTATAGCGGCGGTAGACGGGCAGCTTGGAGGCTTGGAGGGAGGGAAGTGAAAGACCGGCATAGAAGGGAGAGCCAATTTGAGAGAGTCTTTGGGTGTGGACACCCTCTTCAGATCCTATTCCAATCTACTCACCTTCGCCAAGAGTGCTTGGGTGAGTTGATCAGATGATTGTTTTTGAGTCACACTAGAAGAATGAGGTTGGGGTGAACTCACTTGAATGGAGTGGTGACCATGAGGGGCGCCAGTGGGCGCAGAAGGATGGGCTGGAACCTAGGAGGGTAAGTGGGCCTTGCCGCGGAGGGGCTTGGCCGAACAAGGGAGGGCCTCCCAATAAAGCTGTGGGGGTGAGAGTATATGATAGAATTAGCCCGCGAGAGGGCAGGGGATGCTCGAACCGTCGGGTCACGAGTGGTTTCAACATGGAGGGCACCCGTGTTGGGGTGAAGGGATTGAATAGGTTCGGGGACAGATTTCCCCTTTAAAGCATTTTGAACCTCCCAAAGTTGGGAGTGTTGGAGGTTGTTAAGAAGGTCCACTAGCTGGGACAAATCGATGGAGGTAGAGGTATTTCCAGTGACATGCCTCGGAGACTCAACTTGATTAGAATCCACCGCATAAACTTGCAGATTGGATTGATCAATATAAGATTCATTAGGGAGTTGTGCAAGTTGTTCATTAGAATCACTGGTCTCACCATACATCTCATCATGGAAACCCATATCCTCATATTCAGCCATTCCGATTGATTTTCCTGAACGTAGCAACATGATATTAAGCACACAATGTTTACTAAAAACCAACTACTCAAACAAGTTTGAGAGAAGAAGTTAATAGCCTTTAATCAAACACTTGAGGGATTCTAATTTCCAATTTGATTATTTCAATATGGTTCAATGTGGATTTTATTACAATGTGTCACTCCGATATGGGTAGGAACCTAGATAGGTATGAAGAGAACTTCAGGTTCACTAAGCACGCTCCTTTTCAATGATGGGATATTATAAAATGGGTCTCTGGGATGGTACAACCTGCTCGGTCCACCGTGAGGGAATCCACGGGGTACAGAGACTTACGGAGGTTTCGATGAGGATTCTCTAGTCGAATGGAGAGATCGTCCTCACCGAGAAAGGTGTCTGGATCCTAGGTTAAGGAGGTAAGGAGGACCCTCGGCCGAGTATGCCCTAGAAATGCAAGTAACAATGCAAAAATGACAGAAGAACTGGTGCTCTGTGAATAGACAGAAACGCGACGAGTTCAGTCATCCAGCTTTAAACTAAAACGCGACCATTCAGTCGGTTGCGGATCTAACAGCTCGCTAAAGCTGTTAGAGCCACGAAAACTCCCTCCAGTGCGTCTGTCTCAGAAACGAGATAGCTCAAGCAGTCACACAACAGTAAAAAATGCGACGTTTGAACACGTCGCGATTTAACAAGCAACCAAGAGTTCAAATGAAAGTAGTAAAACACACAAGCAAGCTAGGGCCAACCAATTGAAGAAATAAGAGTCAAATTATGATGTTTTCCTCAGGTGAAATTAAATAAAAGGTGAAGGGAGCAGAATGATTGTAACACCCTCGATGTAACAAAATTCATTATGGGCAGACAAATTTGTATTATGGGCAAGATTAGCAAACCATTCCACAAAATCATCATTAAAAGTATTATACATTCACAAGGTTCTTTTGTACTAACATCCATAATTTACATAAAGCCAAACACTCTCTCTATAGACTTTTAAGACTACAACAAAAAAATTTAGAGAATCACTAAGATTATGCTCTTCTTCTTGATCTGCAACGGAAAAGAAAGTACTTTGTAGCTGAAATTGCATCCACCTTCAATCTGAAAGGGCTTGGAGAAAAGAAAGGCATGAGTCGGGAGACTCAATAGGTGGAAGTAAGCATAAATCTTTCAATCAAATCCTGAATAGTAGCTTTTGTAGGACATGGTATCTTTATTGTCGAATGTTCATAATTCAAAAGTTGAATGTATAATAGTAATACAAGGTACAAATTTAGACCCGATGTTAGAACAGAAGTCATAAGTCATAAATTAATCTGATAAAACTTGAGCAATTAAGAACATGAATTCAAATTGTATAGAGAAAATGAATGTTGAGAAAGTGTGCATATGGATTAAAGACATACTAGCTCATGAACTATCAAACTTAGCATAACAAATAGCCCAATTTGATTTCATAACGGGCCCAAACAAATTTCAGAACAAAAGTCACATATGTCTTTCAAAATTCAGATCTTAACTTAATTTACAAAAGAAATTCGACATGAATCATACTGCTCTCAAGAGGTTAATAAATAACGTAAATACATCCATAGTGCCTAGGCGATTCCAGCACCTTAGATCTTGTTCATTGAGCAAGAACGGGATTTATTACCCACCATCATCAGACCACTGACTTGGATTTACTTACAAACTATCACCCACAGCTGATCACAAGTGACTGGTGCTAAATCAAGTGATCCTAATTCTCTCTTTGAAGAGACCATTGTCTTAAGATCATAAGTCATATTTCATGAGCACAAATACAGATAGAGATTCAAAGATGGGTTGGTTGATGGTTAAACAAGTCATTTTGGTGGTATAATAGTTTAGAACCCAAGAAAATAGGAAAGACAACCTGTTTGGACAATGTAGAAGTGTATGAGCTTGAATTGATGAAGATATGATTCTGTTTGTCAACAAATACTGGTGGATGTCGACAACTACTAGTTGGTTGTCGATAGCTACTGTTCCATTCAGAACTGTATTCATGAATCTGGGCTTTAGTTGTCGACAGCTATTGGTGGTTGTCGACAGACGATTGGTGGTTGTCAACAGCTACTGGTTGGTTGTCAATAGCTATGGTTTCTGGGTTCTGGAATCATTGGTATTTGTTGACAGACACTGGTCTTCTTTTGGGAGGCGTTAAAATCGACTAGAAAGACACATTTAAAGTTATCCTACTCTATATTGAAGCTCAATCAATGGTTTTGGATCTTGAGCATATTCCTATACATCAGATTACATGATCAACATGATGACACAACTAGAAGGATGAAGTGAGGAGACCTTAACAATATGGATAGCATGTGGGGGAAATAAAAAGAGAGAGGAAAGGTAATAACAAAGGTGGAGGCTTAATCTCAAGGACTCTAATTGGAGGACGAAAAGAGAGAAATGGAAATCCTACCTGAGGATGTGAAGAAATCCTCCTTCTTTCTTCTACTTCCTCCTGGGCGTAACCTCTCCTACAGTAGCCGAAGGAACAACAACAAAAGAGATGATGTAGGTGTCCAAATGGTATGTAGGAATGAATAAATGGGGTTTATATGGGCTTTCTTAGCTACGAAAGGGATGAGGATGAGAGAAATCCTCATCATTCTTCAACCTCCTCCATCAGCCACGTTTGGAGCTTATCGAAGCCCACGGTTGCATTTATTTTCATGCAAGACAACACGTAGAAGGCTAATCCTTATCATCTTTCTAACTTGAGTAGCTTTAGCCACATTGGGAGGGTTTTCACCCACACCCCAACATGTGCCATAGCTTTGCTTCAAGGCTAAGCATCGTTCGAGAGTAGAAAAAAAAATACTACATAAATTCTTCACGTAAATCCAATTTAATTCCTCTGTTTCATTTGGACATTTAATTTAGTATCCATATGATGTCCATTTACAATGAAATTTGAAACATAAACTAATTGGAAGGTGCTACAAATTATGGTTATTTTATTATTTTTGAAATTAAAGTTTGACTGGTTAAAAATTGCCCCAAAAATTAATAAATTGACTAAATTTTGATATATGTACACCACTAATTCTTGATATTTATATTTTTGAAATCAGCACATTTTTCTGAGAATTATGGTGGTCTCAAAATTTAATTGTGTTATCAAAATCTGATGTCGTCCTGTCGGGGTACGTACGACTGAAAGTGGTACTAGTGTATGACATTGTGTCCTACATACACTGTTGGGTCTAAATATTCAAATTTAAGACTAATTATTATGTATAAATAGAAGTTACTAAGTAAATCATGATGATTATAATTTGAGGATATTACATTCCTCACCCTGTTAAAATAAATTTCATCCTCGAAATTGACAAAATTTACTTACCAAACAGTTGTGGATACTTCTCTTTCATTTTTGCTCTAATTCCCACGTTTCTTTTTCTATGAGTGCGTTTATCCATAAGACCTTCACCATAGAAATTGTTTTGTTTTTGAGGATTTGTTCCTTCCTATCCAAAATTTTCACTGGTCTTTTTTCTATGGTTATGTCTGACTGTATCTTTACATCTTCATGGTTGATTATATGTGAAGGATCCATTATGTATTTTCTCAGCATGGATATGTGAAACACATTATGAATGTGTGACCAAGAGAACAGTAGAGCTAACTAGTGTTCTACTTCCCCTATTCTTTACAATATTTCAAAAGGTCTGACATATCTTGGACTGAGCTTTCCTTTCTTACTAAATCTCATGATGCCTTTAGTTGGAGAGACTTTTAAAAATACATGATCACCCACATTAAACTCTAGTGGCCTTCTTCTCTTATCAGCATAATTTTTCTGTCTGTCTTGAGCTACTGGAAATCTCTTCCTGATTAGTTCAATTTTCTCTGAGTAGTTTTGAATTAATTCTAGCCCAATGAGATTCTTCTCTCCCACATACACCCAGCAGAGGGGTGATCTACAGGGTCTGCCATATAATGCTTCATAAGGTGTCATTCTGATACTTGTATGGTAGCTATTGTTATATGCAAACTCAATTAGGGGTAGGTAATCATCCCAGCTACCATGCTAATCTAAACTATAGGCTCTCAGCATGTCTTCTAGTGTTTTGATAGTTCTTTTTGATTGGCCATCAGTTTGAGGATGATATGCGGAACTGAATCTTAATTGTGTACCCATGGCTGCTTGCAGACTTTTCTAAAATCTAGCAATGAACCTTGTATCTCTATCTAAAATGATTGACAAGGGAATTCCATGAAGTCTCACTATTTCTTTTATATATAATAGAGCCAAGTCTTCCAATGATTGAGTCTTTGTAATTGCTAGAAAATGATCCGATTTAGTTAATCTATCCACAATTACCCAAATAGCATCATGCTTCTTCCTTGTCTTTGGCAAACCCATTACAAAATCCATAATTATTTTCTCCCACTTCCATACTGGAATTTCAATTAGTTGCATAAGTCTGGCTGGCTTCTGGTGTTTAGCTTTAATTTGTTAGCATGTTAAACACTTACTTACAAAATCTGCTATGTCTCTTTTCATTCCATGCCACCAAAATTGCTTTTTTAGATTCCAACACATTTTAGAGCTACCAGGATGGATTGAATACTAAGATTTGTGTCCTTCCTTCAATAGTTCCCTTTTGATTTCTTCACTTTTCGGTATGCATATTATATTTTGTAACCTGATTATTTCTAATGTATCTTGGTTTGTTTACCATCTCTTTTAGTTTTTGATCTTGGTTTTGTGCCTTACCAATTCTATCTACTAGTACTAACCTTACTATCAATTGTGCTAGTATCATATTTTCTTCACCACACCTTGGTGAGTAATCAATCAGATATGTCATTCCTTTCCATTGTTGGTGTAATTGTAGTACTTTTAATTTCTTTCTGCTCAAAGCATCAGCTACCACATTAGCCTTACCCGAATGGTAATTCACTATAAAATCATAATCCTTCAAAAATTCTAACCATCTCCTTTGTCTTAAATTCAATTCCTTCTGAGAAAATATGTACCTTAAGCTCTTATGGTCAGTATAAACTTCAAATTGTTCCTCATATAAATAGTGGGGCCAGATTTTCAGAGCATGTATAATTGCTGCCAACTCTAGGTCATGGGCTAGATAATTCCTTTTATGATCCTTTAATTGTTTAGAAGTATATGCTACTACTGTAACGCCCCACTTCTACCCGGTACGGTTATACCAACCCACATCGGATGAGAGCAAGCCGCTACAGGGGAGAAAACCCCAACGATATACAAAGAGCTGAGATATACACGAATAGAAATGGAATATGCAACGGAAATTAATAACTCTTATTCCATCAACATTCGAAAATTTCACATACCACAGTCTATATAGTCCAGAAAGAAATAACTTAATTATAAACATCTACATAGCCAGTTTCCAATTACAATAATGCCCAAGTTCAAATTACAAAACTCTTTACATACTAGAAAATGAAACACAAATCTTCAATCTAATCTTCACATTCCTCGCTGGATCTTGTCACGTTCTCAACTTCTAAATCTCCTAAAATATTAAGCAAGGATGAGTCTACATAATAGACTCAACAAGCAACTTAAAAGTCACAAACCATACACTTATCACGCATGCTTTCTAATAGTTTAACATTTTATTCCCCTACCAAACTTTCACATTTAAACTCTTATATGTTCATGCTATGACATAAGAATTAAACATGAAATCTTTTAAACAAACTATACTAATACATGTAAATCAACGATGTATACATGGGTACTTATGCTTTCATTTCCTATGAATTCACATAAGGCTAACATATGCTTATCAAGTAAATACTATCACATGGATAATTTACAAAATCCTACACATGGTTTTAAACAAATGTCATATTCATCATTTTACATGGGTTATGTTTAAAACATACATATACCTTTTCATGACATGTTGCATATAAACAAATTCAAGTAATTCCCTAAGCTATATTATGCAACATTCATTGGGTTATCTTGTAGCAAGTGATTATTCAAACATACAATGAGTATTACCTATAACAAAAGACATATAGTTCATATGGCATGTGATTATGTAGCATGTAGGCATGCAGCATGTAGTCATATACCATGTAGATCTTGTAGTCAATTTTCATGTAGACAAGTAACATGTAGGTCATCTAGTCATGTAGCATATACTCATGTAGTCATTTAACATTTAGTTGCCAAGACATACCCCGCACTATTATAGAGATCATATAGCATATAGACACTCGCTTATCACCTAGGCAATGCAGTGATGAAGTCATGGTAATTGCGCAAAACCGGAGAAAGCCCTTCCCACCTTTCAGGTAGAACTTGTCTACTTCCAGGATTTCTATCCGTTGCCCACGGATTCATATAGTCATATAGTTGAACCATTACCATAGGGCATCCATGGTGTAGTTCCCTGTAGGAATCTCTATAGTAGCAATGTCTTATAGGCCAATTTATTTTAGAAATGCAATAACATATATATTAATGCAATCATGAAATGATGAAACTATCACATATCATATCTTCAGTTCTGAAATCAAATCGTACTATAAAACGACAACCTATCATGGTACTATGTTTATCCAAAATTCAACATGCATAAACATTATCATGTCTATTGATTTCTATATTCATTTATTGTTCAGAAAACCATAGTAATATGTACAGTGCTCATAATGATATCAAAATTTAATCACAAGATTGACATAACATAAGGAACATATCTCTAATTTTCAGAATTTTATAAACAGTAAAACTATTTTTACCATTACATTAAGATTTCAGATAATTTGCAAGGCACTTTAATTTGAACATGATAAACAGTAATTAATTCATTTTCACAGGTATAAAATATGCATACAGAGCTTCTACTTCCTTACAGTTTCTAAAAATAACATCCTTCATCACACATACTCATTCCATATTTAAATATATCATTCCATTGTGTAAAAGAATTCAGAAATTATTAGCATTCTATACCACACTTAGAATTGGACAAAATTTTAACTACTGCTTATATATAGCACAGGAAACATTTTTGTAAATTTTCATAATTTTCGGAACAGTAACGATAATTTTAAAAATTAACATAGATTGCATGCAACTTAACAAGATAAATCATTTTAGCATGGTTTACAGTAATAAGTCAGTTCTAACAGGTCTAAAACATAATAACAATCATTCCACGATCACTATAAGTTTATCAATCCATAAAATGAAACAAAATCATTTAATCTAAATTTATCACAATCAAAACCTAATTATTCTCAACTAACAGAAATTCTTTTAATTATCACCATACTCAGAAATTTAGTGGATCCTCATGACATGACCTAATGGTCACCTTGGACTTCGTGCCAAAATTTACAACAATTTACAGAAATTCAGAAGTCCATTAAACACATTAAATAGATTAAATAGCATTTCTGTAAACCCTGAGGAACTTGACTACAATAGATGTCGCCGTCACCAGTTAACGGCGCAATCCATTGCCGTCAACTCAGGATATTGACTGCAACAGATGCTGCCGTCAACTTCCTCACAGCACAACATGCAAACCACCGAACAACCAAAATCACATTACAAGGATTAAACAGTATTTCTGTATAAACAGGCAAACTTGACGGCATAGCCCTGGCCATCAGAAGAAATTAACGACGGGATCTGTGGCCGTCTAGACAAGAACTAGGCGGCAACATATTGGCCGTCAACTTCCTGTCTGCACACAGTGCAGAACTAATGCAGAAACATGTGAATTTAGGGGGTTCCAAGACTCGATTTAAAATCCGTAAAATTCATAAAACCCTAGATGACAAGTCAACGGGTTGGGATCTTAAGCTACTTGCCTGAGAATAAATCTAACAAGATCTAAATCTACCGGTGAAGCCCTCCTCGGCCAAGCCAAGAAGGTACTCAGAAACTCTTCTGATCTGGTTCTCCTGTCGATGCGGATGGGTCCTCGGGGTTGAGAAAGCTTCCTCTATGTATAAGCTATCTCCCAGACATTGTAGCTCCTCGGGGAACACCTCCAGTCGACGGATCCGACCCTCCAAAGATCAGCTTTTCTCCATTGCGAATGCTAGGGTTTCACCAATGAAGAAGGCTTAATCCGGCCGCAGGGATGGGTTTATATAAACTCCAGGGTTCTAGGTACGCTTTAGGGTAGGTTTCCCACGGGTTTAGGAGGGTTTCCTAAACTGGAACCGGGCTAAACGCGGACGTTACCAAATCTGAAACCGTCAGACAGCTGGGAACTCGACGTCCACATATGGTGCCGCTAACAGGTGGTTGGCGTCCACCTAGGCTGCCGTCTACATAGGTATAGGCGTCCATCGATCTGGACGTTTACAAATCAGGTTATGTAGTCAGCGGCACAGGATGTTGCCTCCAACTGTGCATCTCGACCAAAAACAACTATTCATTAAAATAGATGTAATAACACATCATACACATTTTAACGGTACTAAAATTAGTAGATATTACATACACAAAGTTAAACATATATTCGTATATGTACACAACATAATTACATACCACATGCATAGATTTAAATGTATATACTATGTACTACAACAATTGATAATGCATGCACATTAAATATATATTACATATACAAAATAACCTTATGCGTACTTACAAGATATACAAAAATGATTACATAATAATCACATTATATTATTCAAATACACTATGCACATTAATATAATATACACACAACAATAACATACTATAAAATCATGCATATAAGTAAGAAATTTCTTATAACATGCACCAATTAAATGATATTAAATGCACAAAATTCGGGGTCTCACAACTACTTTCCCATGCTGCATAAGAACACATCCAATTCCTCTTTGAGATGCATTTGTATACAATATAAATCCTCCTGATCCATGAGGTAAAGTAAGAACTAGAGCGGTGGTAGGCCTCTCTTTTAATTCTTGAAAATTGGCTTTACACTTCTCATTCCACACAAAAGGTATCTCTTTTCTACTTAATTGGGTCAAAGGCATAGCTATGGAAGAAAAGCCTTCAACAAATCTCCTATAGTAGCCAACTAATCCCAAGAAACTTCAGATTTCTGATGGATTTTTGGGTCTTTCCCAATTTAGAATTGCTTCAACTTTATTCGGGTCTACTGTCACACCTTTTCCCGAAATCAAATGGCCCAAAAATTTCACTTCCTTGAGCCAAAACTCACATTTACTTAGCTTAGCTTACAATTGATGTTTTCTTAAGGTTTGTACTATAATTATGAAATGTTCCTTGTGTTCTTCTTCACTAGATGAATATATCACCACATCATCTATAAATACCACAACAAAGTTGTCCAAATAAGGCTGGAATACCCTCTTCATCAAATCCATAAATACCGCTGGTGCATTAGTCAATCCGAAGGGTAGTACTAAAAACTCATAATATCCATATCTTGTTCTAAATGCTGTCTTGGGGATTTCATCTTCTTTAACTCTCAATTGATGATACCCAGACCTTAGATCTATTTTAGAGAATATTGTGGCAAACCGAAGTTGGTCAAATAGATCATCAATTCTAGGTAGTGGGCATTTGTTCTTGATTGTGACCTAATTCAACTTCTTATAATCAATGCATAATATGAGGGATCCATCTTTCTTTCTAACAAACAATACCAGAGCTCCCCAAGCTAACAGACTAGGTCTAATAAAGCCTTTGTCTAATAAGTCTTGCAACTGCTTCTTTAATTTTGTCAACTCAGCTGGTGCCATTCTATAAGGGGCTATAGATATAGTTAAAGTTTCAGGCAAAAGTTCAATAGCAAAATCGATTTCTCTACTTGGAGGTAATCTAGATAGATCATTCGGAAAAACATATGGAAATTCCTTCACCATATTAATATCTTGGACTGATATCTATTTATGCTCATTTGATATGGCCATTACACTTGCCAAATAGCCTTGACAACCGTTTCTCAACCATTTAATGGCTTTAAGTGCTGATATAGTCCTCTTGTTTCCATTAATTTTTAGACATCTATAACTGAAAGCTTCTAATCCCGGCCTTTTAAATGTTAAAACCTTCTTATGGTAATCTAATAATGCATTTTTTTGCCAACCAATCCATTCCTAATATTTTTGCATGTTGTCCAGTACATATACATATGTTGTGAGTTTGTGCTCTCCAATTTTTAGGTTTATTTCAGGGATGACTAAAGTAAGAACAACTATTTGGCCAATAGGACAGTCAAGTATCACACCTTCTACTAATTGTTCTGATTTCTGAGATATAGAAATAAAAGAGTGAGTAGCTCCAGGGTCCTAGCATACATATTTTCAGTCAGGAGATTACCTTCAGCTATAATGGTGGTGTCTTGGGCTTCCTCTTTTGTCAAAGCGAAAACTTTAGCTGGTCCTTTGGGTGGTTGTCTTGAGGATTGTTGGAAGTAAGGTTGTTGCTTTTGTAGATTGAGTGGGCAGTCCTTAATCATATGTCCTTTCTGACCACATCTAAAACATTTTCCTATTACTTTCCAGCATTCATCACCAAGGTGTTTTCTTCCACATTGGGAACACATAGGCCAACCCTTTTTCTATTCTCCCTGCTGCTTAGCTAGATCAACCTTTCGCTTTTGACCTTTTGTTTCATTGGCGTAAAGATTTCCCTTCTTGCCCGCATTAGTTTCTGTCTTTTATATATTCTGCAAATTCAGATTCAACTATAAACGCAGTCTTTAGTGCCACTGCCATGCTCTGGGGATCCAGTGGAGCTACCCTACTCCTCACATTGGGTTTCAACCCTCTCACTCCTGAGTTCATTGTAACAAATGTGGGGTCCATATTTTTCCAGTTCTATAAATTTTGTTTCATATTCTGCCACTATCATATCTTTTTTATCCAATTGCAAAAATTCCACTTCTTTTCTATCCTTGATGTGTGGTGGGGTGTATTTCTTATACAACTCTCTTAAGAATTCCTCCCAATTAATGTTATCCCCTCTATTCCTGAATGCATTCCTCATGGCAGATTGCCACCACTCATCTACTCTATCCTGAAGCATATAAGTTGCCAGTGTGACTTTGTCTTCCTCTTCACATCTAATTGCCTTAGATATCTTCTCCATCTCTCTAACCCATCCTTCTATCACCTCAGGTTGACTACTTCCTTTGAAGGATGGAGGTCCCATCTTCTTAAATTTTCTAGCTAGGATGCTCTAGAAATTCTTTCTCCATTCATGTAATATTGGTTTTTCATTAGGGTTTTCACTAACCCCAGGAATGACCACATAAAAGTGGCCAAATCAAGACTCCCAGCTCTTCCTTCTTGAGGGTTACTGGCCGATGGAATACTAGGGACTTTCTCCCTAGGACCTTCTTCAATTTCCTCATGTCTATCCCCACTGGATGTGTCGATAGCTTTCTCTTTGTCTGCCATTTTTTGAATACCATCAAACACATCCAATTAATATACTAGCCACTTGAAATTTAAGAGTAAAATAATCTTTAGACATTCCAGAATACATATAAATGTTTTATTTTTTTCCATTGTGAAAATGGTCACAGAAATGTCTATTACACATAACTGTTGCTCTGATACCACCTCTGTAACACCCTCTTCCAACCACACACACATAACACATAACTTCTATTCGGAAGAGGGGTTACGCTCACAAAATTCATTATGGGCAGACAAATCTATGTTATGCGCAAGACTAGCAAACCATTCCACAAAATCATCATTAAAAGTATTATACATTGACAATGTTCATTTGTACTAACATCCATAATTTACCTAAAGCCAAACACTCTCTCTCTAGACTTTTAAAACTACAACAAAAATTTATAGAGAATCGCTAAGATTATGCTCCTCTTCTTGATCTGCAGTGGAAAAGAAAGTACATTGTAGCTGAAATTGCATCCACCTTCAATCTAAAAGGGTTTGGAGAAAACAAAGGCATGAGTCGGGAGACTCAATAGGTGGAAGTAAGCATAAGTCTTTCAATCAAATCTTGAATAGTAGCTTTTTGTAGGACATGGTATCTTTATTGTCAAATGTTCAGAATTTAAGAGTTGAATTTATAAAAGTAATACAAGGTATAGATTTAGACTCGGTGTTAGAACAGAAGTCATAAGTCATAACTTAATCTGATGAAACTTGAGCAATTAAGAACAGGAATTCAAATTGCACAAAGAAAATGAATGTTTAGAAAGTGTGAATATGGATCAAAGATGTACTAGCTCATGAACTTCCAAACTTAGCATAACAAATAGCCCAATTTGATTTCATAACGAGCCTAAATGAATTTCAGAACAAAAGTCACATATGTCTTTCAAAATTCATATCATAACTTAATTTACAAAAGAAATTCGACATGAATTATACTGCTCTCAAGAGGTTAATAAATAACATAAATACATCCTTAGTGCCTAGGCGATTCCAGCACCTTGGATCTTGTTCATTGAGCAAGAACGAGATTTATTACCCACCATCATTAGAGAACTGACTTGGATTTACTTACAAACTATTGCCCACAGCTGATCACAAGTGACTGGTGCTAAAACAAGTGATCATAATTCTCTCTTTGAAGAGAGCATTGTCTTAAGATCATAAGTCATATTTCATGAGCACAATAGAGATAGAGATTCAAAGATGGGTTGGTTGATGGTTAAACAAGTCATCTTGGCGGTATAATAGTTTAGAATCTAAGAAAATAGGAAAGACAACTTGTTTGGACAATGCAGAAGTGTATCAACATGAATTGATGAAGAAATGGTTCTATTTGTCAACAAATACTGGTGGTTGTCGACAACTACTCGTTGGTTGTCGACAGCTACTGTTCCATCCAGAACTGCATTCATGAATTTGGCCTTTAGTTTTCGACAACTACTGGTGGTTGTCGACAGACGACTGGTGGTTGTCGACAACTACTGTTTCTTGTCGACATCTACTAGTTGGTTGTCAACAGCTCCGGTTTCTAGGTTTTGGAATCATGGGTATCTTCCGAAAGATATTGGTCTTCTTTTGGGTGGGGTTAAAATGGACTGGAAAGACACATTTAAAGTGATCCTAGTCTATATTGAAGCTTAATCAATGGTTTTGGATCTTGAGCATATTCTTATACATAAGATTCTATGATCAACATGATGAAACAACTAGAAGGATGAAGTGAGGAGACCTTCACAATACGGATAGCATGTGGGGGAAATAAAAAGAGAGAGGAAAGGTAATAACAAAGGTGGAGGCTTAATCTCAAGGACTCTAATTGAAGGAGGAAAAGAGAGAAATGGCAATCCTACTTGACGATGAGAAGAAATCCTCCTTCTTTCTTCTACTTCATCCTGGGTGTAACAAGTAAATCATGATGTCTTGAATTTAATGATATTACTCGCAAGACTGGAAAACCATAACGAATTTTGTTAGCGTAACCCCTCTTCCATACAGAAGTTGTGTGTGGTTGGAAGAGGGTGTCACGCCCCGATATTTAGCAGCGGAATAAATACCGGGGGACGTGAACGATACAAATAAACGTATCACAGTTGAATAGCGCAGAGACACAATTGAATATAATAACACTTTTCAAATCATAATAATATCCTCAAAGTTACTCTTGATTTCATTTCATTCAACTAGATACAACCTTACAAGAAAGAATTAACCAAAGGGTCCATTATTCAAATAACTTCCAGAAAAGTTTCACTATTACATAGACTACTCAATTTCTATTTCTAAACTGTCATCTATTCTAGGACGGGTGCTCGTCACTCTTGTCCAGTCCCATCCGACTCCACCGGTTCCTCATCACTACCTGAAAAAAAAAGGCAGGATGATAGGGTGAGCGAACTAGCTCAGTAGGATTTACATCTCAATATTGTGCGGGCACTAATATACATGATTAGCATTTTAAATAGGCAGATATGCACATGAATATGATGACAATGCATGCAATACTAACAGATTGAATAGCAGAGTAAAACGGATATCATATCAGATCAAATGTCGATTTGCATATACAATGGACAGATATTTCAAGAGTAGAATCATATCAAAAGAGATTGGCCATATTCAGACAGATACCACGTATTCACGTGAACAGACGTATCATATCAAATCTTATCATATCAGATCAAATCAAACTTATCATATCAAACGAAGGCACAATTTTCACAACTCTTGCATATAGTATCAGTGCCATGCCACGCACCACAAGTCCATACTCCCGCGGTTAATAAGTACGTTGGGGTGCTCCTCCCCAGGACCAGACAGGGCCCTTAATTGCACAGGCATTGGTCAAAAGGACCGAAGTCCCAATTGTGCCGAACAAACATATTCATATTATGGCCACAGAGTTTCAATGACAAGCTCATAGTAAAAGGAAACAAGATCATTTATAGAGTCAAGGTATGACAAATAGCTCAAGAGAACAAGGTAGGATAACGACGTATCTTATATTTCATAATTCATTAATGTCTTGACAAGAGGGTGTTTCTAAAGACAGATCATATGTAGAACATGTAATTTCCTAGCATGTATGCATATGACAATGAATCAATTAAACACCGGAAAACATGAAACCATGAAACTTATATGCAAATCATAACATTTACACCACTAATATGTCCATACTAATCATGTATTCATCCCCACATTCATATCATATTATTATATTATCAATTGACCATAAGCAAGATCACAAGATAATCCAAGGATCATAAGAACAATCAAAATTTACACATTAGAATCATATTCATATCATTACCATTTCCTTTAATGGTTTGATTTATTTTAAGTCCATGCATACCTTATAACACCATGTACATGCTTGAAGACATCATGAAATGATTAGACCAAAATTATACAAAAATCTTGTAAGGATAGTGTCGACACTAGATCAAGTGGTGTCGACACAATGCTTCAAACACAAGACAAAATCACGCAAAACTGGTCAGGTAGTGTCGACACTAGTTCAGGTGGTGTCGACACAGTGCTTCAAAAACAAGGCAAAAAGGTCAAGTAGTGTCGACACGAGATCAAGTAGTGTCGACACTAGAGACAGCTTCCAGAAAACCCCCTAACTAATATGGGACAGTGTGTCGACACTAGCACAGGTGGTGTCGACACTAGATCAGCTTCCCAGCACTTTCTGGGTCAAACTGGGTGAGTGTGTCGACACGGGATGGGACTGTGTCGACACTAGAGGGCTTCCCAGAACACATTCTGGGCTGTTTTGGGACAGGAGGTCGACCTGAGTTCAGGTCAGGTCGACACGGGCTCAGGCCAGGTCGACACAGTGGCCCTCCCAGACAAAAAAACACAGGACTGCAGTGCAGCGATCCACTTCCGCCTCTTATAACTCTCTAACGAATGACATTTGGACAAAACGTTCAACATGAAAGATGAAGATAACAACTAGTAGAAGAACTTTGATGTTGAGAGTTTGATCTAATTCGGTCTCGAATCCCAAGAAAACATATGAGGAACAAAGAGTTAAAAGTAGCCCGAAATCCAGTGTTATGCAGAGACTCTCTTATCATGCTCCTAACTCTCTAACGAAGGATTTTTGGACAAAACGTCCAACATAGAAGATGATCGTGATGTCAATTAGAAGAACTTTCATGAAGAAAGTTTAGTCAAATACAGTCTTGAATCGTGTGCATAACAAGAAGAACAAGAAAAAGCCCTAACTGTGCGAGCCTTCAGAAAACCGACGAATACACAACGTATACTCCATGAAATTGAGTCAAACCAAATGCAAATGATCCTAGACTCAGAGAATTACATGATGGTGTTGGTTTTCTTTAATCTTGGCCCGAGAACACCTACCTTTACGAAGATCTAAAACCCGTTGATGTTCTGGATGCAACAGAAGATACAGGGGATGAAGCTACGGACTCCCAGCCTTTCTCCTGCTCCTCAGAAATTCTTGCTTGCCTCCAAACGACCCAAACTTCGTTGTTAAACCTTCCCCAAGAGTTTAGGGACGAGTTCTTATAGTTTTAGGATGTTGTTAAGAGTCCTAACGATACTAGGAAAGGGGCTACGAGCTCTGTTTCCTAGTTTCCAGGAAATCTGGGATTCCCTTACCCAAAAGAGGTAGCAAAGGTTTAGGAAACCACCAATTGGGATTGAGTTCGGTTTTGGCTTACCTTACATGACTAATCACCCATCTTTTAACCCTATATTGCCCTCTCTAATTATTGCATAATTACATACACGAATTTCTGGGTAATTCCCTGTCCAGTTCATTCATATCCTTGGGCCAAATGTGTTCTATAGGCCCATTATTGTTGATGGTTCATAATTACATGGTGTTGGAAGTCTCCAATATGATTATTTATTTTTATCCCTCTATATTTCTGAAAATTTTAAATTGCTAAATTTTCGGGGTGTTACATCCTCCCCCACTTAAGAAATTTGGTCCCCAAATTTACGCGTAATGGTGTAGTTCGTACCTGAGAATAGCTCCGGGTGGTTTTTCTTCATTCTATCCTCTGTTTCCCAGGTAGCATTAGTAACTCCGTCTCGACTCCATTGAACCTTCACCATAGGTATGGTACGATTCCTGAGTCGCTGAATCTTCCGATCCAACAGTTTGATCGGCTTCTCTTCATAAGTCAGGTCCTCCCGAATCTCCAAGTCCTCGTGATCAATTACATGGTCGGCATTGAATAAGTACTTCCGCAGCATGGATATGTGGAACACATTATGCACGTTTGCTAGCTGCGGAGGTAGTGCAAGTCTATACGCCACCTGACCAATTCTTTCCAGAATTTCAAATGGCCCTATAAATCTGGGACTTAGTTTTCCTTTGATCCCAAATCTTTGTATTCCCCTTGAAGGTGAGACCTTCAAGAAAACATGTTCGCCAACCTGAAATTCCAGTTCTCTCCTTCTCTTGTCTGCATAACTCTTCTGTCTGGATTGTGCTATCTTCAAACGTTCCCTGACAATCTGAACCTTCCGGACAGTGGCCTCAATCAAGTCGGGTCCAACCCATTGGTTCTCCCCAACCTCTTCCCAACAAAGGGGTGATCTGCAACTCCTGCCATATAAGGCTTCAAATGGAGCCATCTTGATACTAGCCTGATAACTGTTGTTATATGCGAACTCCATCAAGTACAACTGATCATCCCATCGGCCTTTGAAATCCAGCACCAAAGCACGAAGCATATCCTCCACAATTTGATTGGTCCTTTCAGTTTGTCCATCAGTCTGAGGATGGAAGGCAGTACTAAAGTTTAATTTAGTACCCATTGCTGCTTGTAAACCCTTCCAGAAGTGTGAAGTAAATCTAGGGTCCCGATCTGAGATTATGCTAGATGGAACCCCATGTAATCTAACTACTTCCTTAACATATAATGCAGCCAATACATCCACGGACCAGGTGCTCTTAATCGGCAAGAAATGTGCCGACTTAGTCAATCGATCAACGATTACCCAGATTGCATCCATACCACCTCGAGTCTTGGGCAATCCCATGATAAAGTCCATACCGATACTATCCCACTTCCACTCTGGGATTTCGAGTGGTAGCAGTCCACCAGCCGTACGGAAATGTTCGGCTTTGACTTTCATGCATGTCAAACAGTATGCCACATGATCGGCCACATCCCTCTTCATGTTCGGCCACCAGTACGACCTTTTTAAATCTTGGTACATCTTTGTTGATCCTGGATGAATCGTATATTTGGACTGGTGAGCTTCATTCAGTAACCTTTTCTTGAGTTCTTCATGATCAGGGACACATGTTCTACCTCTGAATAATAATCTTCCTTCTGTTGATAGAGTAAAGTCAGGTCTTTGTTCTAACTTCTCCCTGATCTGAACTAAGAGTGGGTCTCCTCCCTGTTTCTCCTGGATTTCGGTCAGCAGACCGGATTGTATCTGGAGATTAGAGATCATTACTTGTCCCTCCTTCTTTTCCACGTCTAAATTCAGACTTGCAAATTGCTCCAGTAACTTCCATTCGCCCAGCATCATACTAGCTAGAACAGTTCCTGGTTGTCTACTTAGAGCGTCTGCCACTACATTGGCTTTCCCAGGGTGATATTGGATGGAAAAGTCAAAGTCCTTAAGGTACTCTAACCACCTCCTTTGTCTCATGTTAAGCTCTTTCTGTGAGAACAGGTATTTCAAACTCTTGTGGTCAGAAAAGACTTTAAATTGCTCACCATAGATGTAATGCCTCCAGATCTTTAGGGCGAATACTACAGCTGCCAACTCCAGGTCATGAACCGGATAGTTCACTTCGTGGACCTTCAACTGTCTGGAAGCATAAGCTATTACCTTCCCTTGTTGCATTAAGACACATCCCAGTCCAGTACCAGAAGCATCTGAATAAATTTCAAATCCTCCCTCTTCAGTGGGTAAGGCGAGGACAGGAGCAGTAGTCAGACACTTCTTCAAGTTGTTGAAACTTTCCTCACATTCATTGGTCCACACAAACGGATTTTCCTTCCGGGTCAGCTTGGTCAATGGCACTGCAATCTTTGAGAAATCCTTTATAAACCTTCGATAATACCCAGCTAATCCCAGAAAACTCCGGATCTCTGTGACGCTTGTCGGTCTTTCCCATTTCAACACAGCCTCAACCTTTGATGGATCAACAGCGATACCATCTTTGGTTACCACATGCCCTAGAAAGGATACCTCCTCAAGCCAGAATTCACATTTACTTAACTTGGCATATAGTTTGTTCTCCCTTAAGATCTGCAATGCAATCCTCAAATGCTCCTCATGCTCTTCCTTTGTCTTGGAATAGATCAATATATCATCGATGAATACCACTACAAACTTATCAAGATATGGGCGATAAATGCTATTCATCAACTGCATAAAAACTGCGGGGGCATTTGTTAGTCCAAAAGGCATAACAATAAATTCATAATGTCCATACCTGCTTCGGAAGGCAGTCTTATGAATGTCTTCTCCTTTGATCCTCAATTGATGATAACCGGATCTGAGATCTATTTTAGAGAAGTATCTAGCTCTAGATAATTGATCAAACAACTCATCAATTCTCGGCAGAGGGTATTTGTTCTTGATGGTTAACTGATTCAGTTGTCGGTAATCTATGCATAGCCTCATCGACCCATCTTTCTTCTTGACGAAGAGGACAGGTGCACCCCATGGCGATGTGCTTGGTCGGATGAAACCCTTCTCTAACAGTTCCATCAGTTGCTCTTTTAATTCTTTCAGTTCTGCGGGGGACATTCTATATGGTGCCCTTGATACCGGTGCTGCTCCAGGGACCAACTCGATGGTAAAATCGACCTCTCGCTCAGGAGGAATTCCTGGCAAGTCTTCGGGGAAAACATCAGCGTATTCGCTGACGACATGGATGTCCTCCACTTTGACTTCCTTCTTTGCAATGACTACAGTAGCAAGAAAGGCCATACAACCTTTCCTCATCATCCTTTTGGCTTGTAATGCAGAGATAATTGACAATCTCCTGCGGTTTCTATCCCCGGTGAACACTATTTTTGGGTACTGGCTAAAAGTTACCCGACCTCTCCTGCAATTTATACTAGCCCCATGTTCAGACATCCAGTCTGCTCCCAGTATCACATCATACCCCGCCATGTCCATACATATTAAATTTGCTGGTAGGTTTTGAGTTTCAATCAACACTTCACTGGATGGTATATGGTTTGTAAGATTGGCACCCGGACCAATCGGGGTTGACACAACTATTTCTGATTTCATTGGGACAGGTTTTTCAGGTAGGGTATCAACAAATGTTTGAGATATGAAGGAATGCGTAGCTCCCGTATCAAAGAGAACATATGCGGGTCGGGAAAGAATAGTAAGTGTACCTTCCACGATCCCTCCTTCTTCAGCAGTTTCTGGTTCCTGGACAGCTTGCAGACGGCCTTGCCTTTTCTGTCCATTCGGACGCTTGTCCTGAGGAGCTTGTTCCTTCAGTAGTGGACAGTCCGAGATCCTATGGTCACGGCTCCCACAGCGTAGGCATCTCCCTTGCGCTCTCCAGCAATGTTCAGACTGGTGACTAGCTTTGTCACAGTGTTTACACCTTTCTCCCGTTGCCACCACTATCTGCTTACCTAACTCCTTTGGCTTTTTATCAGTCGGTTCATTTGTTCCGCCACTGGGCCTTTTCTTCCCAATGGTCGGCTGATACCTTCCTGTAGAAGACACTTGCTCCCTTTTCACAGATTTTCCCGTAATTCTTTCAGCAGTCTCCATGGCATCCTCCAGTAACTGGGCCTTCTTTACCATGTCGGCATAGGTCTGAATGTCCATTGGCGCCAGTTGAGTGATGAACTGGGGCCTCAAGCCATTCAGAAAGCGTTTTGCCTTCATCCTTTCTGTCCCAATTAAGTGAACAGCATAACGGGACAAACGAGAGAATTGGGCCTCGTACTCGGCCACATTGAGTCCCCTCTGCTTCAAAGCCGCAAATTCAGCTGCTTTGCGTTCTTGGACTCTCTCAGAAAAGTACTTGGTATTGAAACGCTCAATGAACTGAGCCCATGTTGGTTGTTGTCCATTTAGGGTTGCTTCTACCGACTCCCACCATGCCCTAGCATCCTTTTCCAACTGGAAAGTCGCCAGGAGTACCTTGTTCTGGTCTGTGCATTGCATAACCTTGAAGATCCTTTCAATCTCTTTAACCCAGTGTTCAGCCACATCTGGGTTAGTACTCCCTTCAAACCTAGGCGGATCCATGTTCCGGAAATTCCGGTGGAGCTCACCGGCTCCGCGGTTTCCTCCACCTTGGGTGGCTTGTAAGATAGCCTGAGTCAAATTCTGTATTGTTCGTTGCATGTCCCTAGCCTGGGCACGTTCAGCGGCCATTGAGGTAAAAAGTACCTTCAAGATAATAATGTGAGTTAGTCATCTAAATATATCACATGTGACTTCTATTCCCATGGCTCTACCCAAGCTCACATTAGGTACGACAGATTTGACTCGTGTAATCTAGTTTCATTCTATGTTCCTAATCCCTTGGACCCTAAAGTTCAGGCTCTGATACCAACTGTCACGCCCCGATATTTAGCAGCGGAATAAATACCGGGGGACGTGAACGATACAAATAAACGTATCACAGTTGAATAGCGCAGAGACACAATTGAATATAATAACACTTTTCAAATCATAATAATATCCTCAAAGTTACTCTTGATTTCATTTCATTCAACTAGATACAACCTTACAAGAAAGAATTAACCAAAGGGTCCATTATTCAAATAACTTCCAGAAAAGTTTCACTATTACATAGACTACTCAATTTCTATTTCTAAACTATCATCTATTCTAGGACGGGTGCTCGTCACTCTTGTCCAGTCCCATCCGACTCCACCGGTTCCTCATCACTACCTGAAAAAGGGCAGGATGATAGGGTGAGCGAACTAGCTCAGTAGGATTTACATCTCAATATTGTGCGGGCACTAATATACATGATTAACATTTTAAATAGGTAGATATGCACATGAATATGATGACAATGCATGCAATACTAACAGATTGAATAGCAGAGTAAAACGGATATCATATCAGATCAAATGTCGATTTGCATATACAATGGACAGATATTTCAAGAGTAGAATCATATCAAAAGAGATTGGCCATATTCAGACAGATACCACGTATTCACGTGAACAGACGTATCATATCAAATCTTATCATATCAGATCAAATCAAACTTATCATATCAAACGAAGGCACAATTTTCACAACTCTTGCATATAGTATCAGTGCCATGCCACGCACCACAAGTCCATACTCCCGCGGTTAATAAGTACGTTGGGGTGCTCCTCCCCAGGACCAGACAGGGCCCTTAATTGCACAGGCATTGGTCAAAAGGACCGAAGTCCCAATTGTGCCGAACAAACATATTCATATTATGGCCACAGAGTTTCAATGACAAGCTCATAGTAAAAGGAAACAAGATCATTTATAGAGTCAAGGTATGACAAATAGCTCAAGAGAACAAGGTAGGATAACGACGTATCTTATATTTCATAATTCATTAATGTCTTGACAAGAGGGTGTTTCTAAAGACAGATCATATGTAGAACATGTAATTTCCTAGCATGTATGCATATGACAATGAATCAATTAAACACCGGAAAACATGAAACCATGAAACTTATATGCAAATCATAACATTTACACCACTAATATGTCCATACTAATCATGTATTCATCCCCACATTCATATCATATTATTATATTATCAATTGACCATAAGCAAGATCACAAGATAATCCAAGGATCATAAGAACAATCAAAATTTACACATTAGAATCATATTCATATCATTACCATTTCCTTTAATGGTTTGATTTATTTTAAGTCCATGCATACCTTATAACACCATGTACATGCTTGAAGACATCATGAAATGATTAGACCAAAATTATACAAAAATCTTGTAAGGATAGTGTCGACACTAGATCAAGTGGTGTCGACACAATGCTTCAAACACAAGACAAAATCACGCAAAACTGGTCAGGTAGTGTCGACACTAGTTCAGGTGGTGTCGACACAGTGCTTCAAAAACAAGGCAAAAAGGTCAAGTAGTGTCGACACGAGATCAAGTAGTGTCGACACTAGAGACAGCTTCCAGAAAACCCCCTAACTAATATGGGACAGTGTGTCGACACTAGCACAGGTGGTGTCGACACTAGATCAGCTTCCCAGCACTTTCTGGGTCAAACTGGGTGAGTGTGTCGACACGGGATGGGACTGTGTCGACACTAGAGGGCTTCCCAGAACACATTCTGGGCTGTTTTGGGACAGGAGGTCGACCTGAGTTCAGGTCAGGTCGACACGGGCTCAGGCCAGGTCGACACAGTGGCCCTCCCAGACAAAAAAAACACAGGACTGCAGTGCAGCGATCCACTTCCGCCTCTTATAACTCTCTAACGAATGACATTTGGACAAAACGTTCAACATGAAAGATGAAGATAACAAGAAGAACTTTGATGTTGAGAGTTTGATCTAATTCGGTCTCGAATCCCAAGAAAACATATGAGGAACAAAGAGTTAAAAGTAGCCCGAAATCACAGTGTTATGCAGAGACTCTCTTATCATGCTCCTAACTCTCTAACGAAGGATTTTTGGACAAAATGTCCAACATAGAAGATGATCGTGATGTCAATTAGAAGAACTTTCATGAAGAAAGTTTAGTCAAATACAGTCTTGAATCGTGTGCATAACAAGAAGAACAAGAAAAAGCCCTAACTGTGCGAGCCTTCAGAAAACCGACGAATACACAACGTATACTCCATGAAATTGAGTCAAACCAAATGCAAATGATCCTAGACTCAGAGAATTACATGATGGTGTTGGTTTTCTTTAATCTTGGCCCGAGAACACCTACCTTTACGAAGATCTAAAACCCGTTGATGTTCTGGATGCAACAGAAGATACAGGGGATGAAGCTACGGACTCCCAGCCTTTCTCCTGCTCCTCAGAAATTCTTGCTTGCCTCCAAACGACCCAAACTTCGTTGTTAAACCTTCCCCAAGAGTTTAGGGACGAGTTCTTATAGTTTTAGGATGTTGTTAAGAGTCCTAACGATACTAGGAAAGGGGCTACGAGCTCTGTTTCCTAGTTTCCAGGAAATCTGGGATTCCCTTACCCAAAAGAGGTAGCAAAGGTTTAGGAAACCACCAATTGGGATTGAGTTCGGTTTTGGCTTACCTTACATGACTAATCACCCATCTTTTAACCCTATATTGCCCTCTCTAATTATTGCATAATTACATACACGAATTTCTGGGTAATTCCCTGTCCAGTTCATTCATATCCTTGGGCCAAATGTGTTCTATAGGCCCATTATTGTTGATGGTTCATAATTACATGGTGTTGGAAGTCTCCAATATGATTATTTATTTTTATCCCTCTATATTTCTGAAAATTTTAAATTGCTAAATTTTCGGGGTGTTACAGAGGGTGTTACAATGATGATTTTTTTTAATTAACTTTATGGGGAAAAAAACCCAAACACAACTTGGTAATTACGATGGTTCTAAAGGGAGTACCGCTTGGGGTACGAGGGAAGGGGAATTGTACATCGTGGGGTACGAAGGGAGTGACACACGTGGGTGTCGAAGGGAGGGGAACATGGTGGTGCCAAAGGAGTGGTAACCAAAACTAAAATAAAAAGAGTACCACCGTGATTGTCAATTTGTGAATGCGCTTAACCACGCCATAAAGAATTAATTAAAAAAATTATGAAATATAAAGATATGGATGGAGAAAAAGATAGCAGAAAGGAAGAAATGAGTGTGTGTGTTCACTAAGATGGATGTGTGATCTCCAGGTACACGTGGGTACCGAAGGAGAGAGCGAAGGAAGAAGTTACTGACCTTCACCGAATGATCGCGGGAGAGATGTGGTCGGTTGACTCTTACTTCTCCAACCAACCGGTCGGCGAAGAAGACTTTAGCTTATAGTTATCTTGCCAAAGAGAAAAATAAACAATTGAAATGAACGATTAGTTCAAGTTGTGCAATATCAATCCAAAGAAGAAAGAGAGAGACTTGTAAACACACCTTGTGGAGGTAGTGTAAAACCCTTAAAAATGTAGGTAGAAGTAAATGATGTGATGTGTGTGATGATGACTATGGTGAAGATGATATGAACTAAATGATGAATTAGTCAAAGCAAAAGGAGACTATGAAGATTCTGGAGGAGAGCTTCAGGCACTGCAATGGTGGATGAAGAGGAAGAAGATGACTCCTTGTTCCAAAGCACTTGAGAGATGAAGAACACTTCCTGGTTTGATGCAAGTGGAAAGCTCTCGGTTTTCCCATCGAGTGGATTCTTGTCGCTTCCTCTTTGTCTGTCGGCGACCCTTGGGTTTTCGGCAGGTATCCTTCGCCTGCTTCTGATGGGTGGTGTGGAGGGCATGAGCTTTGCGCGCGCCTTGGCCTCATCTCTTCGCCCATCGAAGATTGACCTTATCTTAAAAGCTCCTGCGTTTACAGATGATGAGCTGCCTGCAGTGTACTTCTCCAAGGAAGAGATCTTGAAGTCTGAGAAACCTTTGAAGCTAGCCATCGTTGCTAAGTGCTCCTATGGGTGGGCTTCTATCCCAGATATTAAGAGCTGCCTCTCTCAGCGACTGGCCCTTAAGGGTGATTGTATCATTAGTTCTTTGAACCCGAGGCACCTCCTGTTTCGATTTTTTGATGAGGAAGATTTTTTGAAGGTGCTTGTCCAGAAGAACCTATACCTCAAGGGCTACCTCTTTCGGTTCTTCCGTTGGTCAGCTGACTTCGACTTCGACGCTGACCCAACTCTCATTCCCATCTGGGTGGGATTCCCTAACCTTCCAGTCAACCTTTACAATGAAGATTACCTTCGAAGTATCGCTGGAAATTTTGGGGAGGTGCTTCGCATTCATGACTCTACTCTGGCATCGACTCAAACAGCTGAGGCGCTTGTTTGTATTGACGTGGACATCGTGAAGCCACGTTCTGATCGTATATGGATTGGCCATGGGGACAAAGGCTTCTGGAAAGTCGTTAATTTTCACAGGCTGCCGCCCATCTGCAATTTCTATAGGAGACTTAGCCACTCTTAGGAAAACTGTAAGAAGAAATCCCGGGACAAAGTCCAGCAGGTGCAACATGTTCCTGCTCCTTCTGTGATTCCATCTAATGATCAGGAATGGCGTGTGGTTAAGCGTAAGGGTGCTCTGGCCATCGATAACCTGCTTAAGCAGCCGGCTGCCGTGGTTCTAGTTTCTAATGTTTTTTATATGTTATCTGATGATGTTTGTGCCACTGATATCACTTCTAGGGGGCATGGTGATTCACAGGTCAACATCGATGTGCATGCTCCTGGTGTCTAGAATAATTCTCTGTAGGTTCCGTCATCTCTAGTAAGTCTTGGTGTGGAGGGGTCTGTTCGTGTGATTGAAGGTACATCCATGAGTCCTGGTGATTCTCGGGACACTTTCGAAGTGCACGTCTCTGGGGTTAATCCTCAGCAAGTTCCTGTTGTGGAGGAGTTAACTCCTGTCAGTTTGCATAGTGGCCGGGCTGACGTGCATGGTTCTGCTCACGTTCATGAGACTCTGTCTGAGATTGTGTCTGCTCGTGGTCCTGGCGATTTTCCAGCTGTCTTGCCGAAGGGGGCGCCGGAGGAACTGCCAGGTGACATTTTCCCAGCGACCTGTACCCATACCAAAGTTATTCTTGGTAATGAATCTTCTAAATCGGAGGCAAATATTATTCTTGAGCCGCAGGGAAAGTCTAGCATTTCTAAAATCCTAGTGGTTCCTTCTCTTGACACTACTCCTGGTGTCGTGCGGGCCTCTGCTTCCTCTCTTGCTATCTCTGAGAATATTCTTATGCCAACTGTGAAAATCTCTAAAGATGGTGTGTTGGCCCCTCAGCTCGGCGTATGTACAATGTCCAAAGCTAAGGCGTCCGAAGGGTCCTCTGGATACTTTTCTTCATGAATCTCTCAGCATTATTCTGGAACATTAGAGGCGTATCCAATTTATCCTCTAAGAGATCTCTTAAGTGCCTCATTAAGGTTAACCAGTTGAAGGTTATTTCTATCTTTGAACCTAAAGTTGCTCTCTCTAAAGCTGCTGCCTTATGTCGTTATTTTAGAATGGATGGCTACACTGGCAATGCTGGGGAGGAATCCAAGATTTGGCTAATGTGGTCCAGCTCAGTCTCCCTCACAGTTACCAGTTGTTATGATCAGTTTTTACCTGCTAATATCATGAACGGGAACCAACCTCTATGCGTGGTCACTGCCGTTTATGCTGCATGCAACGTGGACACCCGTCGAGTTCTCTTTAATGACCTTATGGCTCTTGGAAATAATGTTTCTTTGCACTGGCTTGTTGGGGGAGATTTCAATTGTGTTTCCAGTACTTCTGAGAAGAAGGGTGGTGCTCTCCCTAACCCCTTTGCTAATGTTTGATTTTAATTCTTTCTCTTCTGCTACTGGACTGCTGGACGCAGGCTACATGGGTCATCACTACACTTGGTCCAACAACAGGGTTGGTCATGCTGCTGTTAAGGCCAGGTTGGATAGGATCTTTATCAATCTCCAGTGGCAGTCTAAGTTCCCTGATTTCTGTGTTAAGCACCTTCCCATGGGACCTTCCGACCATGCCCCCTTGCTTATGAAGTATACTTGTCATCGTATTGTGGCTTCTAGGTTCATTTTCCAAAAAATGTGGGTTACCCACGAATCCTTCCTCCAAAATGCTACTGATGTTTGGAATAATACTCATGCCACATCTCCTAACCCCTTTGATAATTTTCAACTCAAGCTTCGTGCGACTAAGCACATGCTGCGATCTTGGAATAAAAATGTGTTCAGGAAGGTGGAGGAGGTAGTCCTTCATGCTGAGAGTCATGTGGCGGCCATGCAAATCCTATTTGACGATGATTCGTCTGCTACTAACAGAGCGACTCTCAATGCTGCCAATGCCAGTCTTTGGCGCGCTCTTAATTGTCAGGAGATTTTCTGGGCTTAGAAGGCTAGGTTGAATTGGTTAAACGATGGGGATAAGAACACTTCCTTCTATCATGCCGTCGTGCAGGGTAATAGGAAGAGGAATTTTATTCATCGGTTAAGGGTTGATGGTGATTGGTGTGAGGACCAACCCAAATTGTCTAGGGAGGCGGAAAGTTTTTTTCATCATCTCATTACTTATGAAGCTCACGCTCTTGATAACTCTTTGTTGCAGTCCATTCCCCCTCTTATCCGAGATGTCCACAATGAGGCTCTAATTTCCATTCCCACTGATGAGGAGGTTAAGCAAGCTGTTTGGTCTATGAATGGCGAAGGCGCGCTAGGTCTTGATGGTTTCTCAGGCTGCTTCTTTCAAGCTTGCTGGGCCATCATTTTAGTTGATGTTATTTCTGTTGTTAGAGGCTTTTTCATAGGGTTCCCGTTACCTAGAGGTGTCTGCTCCTCTCTCATTGCGATCAACCCGAAGGTTGCTCATCCATCATCTTTCGGGGACTTCAGACCTATAAGCTTGTGCAACTTTGTTTCAAAATTGTATCCAAAATTATTTGCACTCGTCTCACTGATATTTTACCCCTCATTATTTCTGAGGAGGAGGGTGTTTTTGTCAAGGGCAGAAATATTATTGATAATATCCACCTCTCCAACCAGCTTGTTCAAGATCTGGGTAGGAAGATTCGTGGTCATAATGTTATTCTCAAGTTAGATATGATGAAGGCTTATGATAGAGTTGAATCGGACTTTTTGTTTGCTTTTCTGCGCCAGTTTGGGTTCTCCAATAGGTTTGTCTCTTACATCGGTATGCTTGTTGCCAACTGTTGGTTTTCCATTATTTTCAATGGCACCTCGGTTGTGTACTTTAAATCTTCCAGAGGTCTGCGTCAAGGTGATCTTTTAGCCCCAACCCTTTTTATCATTATGGAAGAGGCTCTTAACATGGGGTTAAAGCATGTTCAACATTCTACCCCCCTTATTCCATTTGCGGGTCCCAGGAATTACCCGCCTGTCTCTCACTTGCTTTTTGCGGATGATACATTGGTTTTTTGCAATGGTCAGAAATCTAAGATCTTGAAGTTGTTGAGTTTCTTGCGTAACTATGAGCAATCCTCTGGGCAGAAAATCAATGTGAGTAAGAGCAGTTTCATCTTATCTCCTAAGGCTCCATTTTCCTTGGTTAAAAGTATCTCTACCTTAACGGGCTTCCACCAGTAGAAGGGGGTGCTGAGCTATCTTGGGGTCCCCATCACGTGTGGTAGAACAAGAGTTGCTGATTACAAGTTTCTTATTGATAAGGTCAATGCTAAGGTGACTTCCTGGAAGGCTAAGTTTCTTTCTCAGGGTGGAAGGGTTACCCTGAATAATTCCGTTCTTAGTGCCATTCCTATATACACTGCGGCTGCTACTTCTATCCCTAAATCTGTGGTGAATTACATTGAGAAGGCTTGTGCTAATTTCCTTTGGAATGGGACTGATGGTGCTCGTCGGAGGCATTGGATTTCTGGGACACCATCCACCGCCCTATCTCTAAAGGAGGGCTCCAAATTAAGAGTCTTCGGCATGTCCAACTTGCTCTGGCAACTAAACAATTATGGAATATTTATCATGGCTCCTCCATGTGGGCCAATTATGCTAGAATCAGATTTAAACTTGACTGTGGAGTGCATCTTTCTAAACAATTATGGAATATTTATCATGGCTCCTCCATGTGGGCCAATTATGCTAGAATCAGATTTAAACTTGACTGGGAGTGCATCTTTCTAGCTCAATTCCTCATGGTATGCCTAGAGCGGTTTTCAATATTGCCCGGGAAACTGTTTTTATCAACTCCAGGTGGATTAGTGGTGATGGTAGAAGAGTGGATTTTTCTGAACAATGTTGGCTTGGGCAAGAACCGCTTTCTGATTTATTGTCTGCTCCATACACTGGTCCTACTCTCTCTGTCCGTGAGGTTGTTCAAAACGCTAACCATCTTGTGCGCCTTTTACTACCTTGCACCAATATTCTTCAGGATATTAAGCTTCTTGAACAGGACAACTGCTGCATTTGGACTGCTTCTTCAAGTGGTTCTTTCACAACTTCCTCAGCTTATAACATCCTTTCTCTGCATGGGGTGGAAAGGAAGCCCTTGGTTCGCCTGTGGCATCACACTTTTTATAAACGCGCCTCTTTCTTCTACTGGAAATTGTTACATCGTGCTATTCTTGTGGATTCCTGTATCTCTGATCAGGGTGTTCCTCTTGCTTCCTGGTGTTCTTGCTGTACTACCCCTTTTTCTGAAGACTTGAACCACTTGTTCATCTTCAGTGATTTGGCGTGTAGCCTATGGGCGTGGCTTGCACCCATCTTAGATTTTAATGTGTCTAGCTATGGCAACATAACCACCCGGTTTTGGCATATCTTGCGCCAGTGCAATACCTCTATGCCCTTAGGTTTTGTTTCCCTCTACTCTGCTATGTTGGTTATATGGGAAGTCTGGCGCGCTCGTTGTCTCATGAGATTTGAGGGTAAGCGGGTTTCTGTCAGCCGTATTACCCATAATATTTGATATATGGTTACCTCGTCCCTTGAGCTACAGGTTTTTAAGAGCGGTTTTTTTTATCAGCATCACAAGGATCTCCATGGTTTTGGATATTTTCCTATTATCAAGGAGACGTCCGTCAAGATTGTCAGGTGGATTCTGCCCGATTATGGCCTGGTTCTTCACGTTGATGGGGCCAGCAAGGGGAACCCGAGGGTCTGTGGGGGAGGTGTGTGTATAAGGGACAGATCGGGCAACCTCCTCTTCGCTTTTGCTCACTTCTATGGAATTGGTGGCAGTTTGATGGCTGAGGTGCGCGCACTGTGTGATGGGCTTCGCCTGGCTTCTGATTATGGTTTCTCACTGACCTTGATATGTTCTAATTCTGTAACCCTTGTCAACTCCATTAACTCCAACAAGCCTCCTTATTGGGATTGCTTGCGCTGGTGGTGCGCTGCCTGCTCTCTCATTTATGCTTCTCATGCTCAGGTGGTTCATACTTATCGTCAAGCGAATCAAGTTGCAGATGCTTTAGCCAATGTTGGTTGTAAGAGTGCTTCTAATCAAATTTTATTTTCTTCTTCCTCCTTGCCTCGTGATTGTAAAGGTCCTCTCACTATGGACCGGTCTGGATTTCCTAACTTCAGACCAGGTTAGCTGGGGTATGCCCCTGTGCCCTTGTAATTAATCTTTATTTATGTTTAGGCCCAGGTCGCCCTCACTGGTGGAGTGAGAACATTCCCCCCTTTTTGGGGGAGGGTGCACTCTCCTGGTTTAAGGCCCTAAGGACCTCTTTGGCGATAAAAAAAAAAAAAAGTAGGACACAATTTGAAGAACACTTGAAATTTGCTTGGGGAGGGTTCTTCTCTTCAAGCTCGGGGTTGATGGCTCTTCAACGTAGTAGGGCTTTGCCTCAACACTTGGACTCTCTCTTAAAACACTGGCCTCGGGGGTCTTTTATAGGGGTAAAATTGGTAAATCATGATGGACACAGTGGTCGCCATTAAAAGTGAATCACGACCGACTAAATTGTCGTATCTAAAAGACTTTCTTTACATCGATTGCACCTTTCCAAACATCGATTATAGCAGGTATAGAAATCACGATGATATGGCCCGACACAGTTCTAACACTTCCAATATTGATCATATTCTTGCCAAATTAATAAAAGGAAATATTGAATAGCGACGACATGAGCAGTCGCAGATTTTAAAGAATCGATCTTTTTGTAGGAATCAATCTTGTAAATAATGGAAGGTGAGAAATGTGACGGCCCAAGTGGATGCGAATCTATTTAGCAACAAAATCTTCCTAAAATGATTTTAGAAATTACCATAAATCGAATATGAAAATTATTAAATGCAACGACTCAATCAGACGCAGATATAAAACATAACTCAAGTCGGAATAGGAAGATAGTACACGACGGCATGACCCGTCGTGGATAATGTTCCTAAACCGCGAACATTGTGTCTGTCGCGAATATATTGGTATACAATACCCCTGAAAGCCCTAGAGAAAGTCCTAAAAATACATAAAAGTAGGATAATCACTCAAATGGTTAATTGAAGAGAGCCACTTTGAGGCATTACAGTATAACATGAAATTTACTCAATATGTTGTCAATTTTGGCGTGTCTACAAATATGAGAAGTTTTAGATGCAATCAGGTGAGACCATCACTCAGATGTACAGTAGGTTTACTGATATCACAAATAGTTTTGCAGGACTTGAGAAAGCATACAACATTGGGGATATAGTAAGAAAAATTCTTTGATCTTTACCAAACTAGTGGACTCCCAAGGTCACTGCCATAGAAGAAGCAAATAACCTCTCCTCAGTGTCATTAGAAAAGCTCATTGGGTCTCTTATGGCTCATGAGACAAATATGGAAAGGTTGGAAGAAAGCACTTCAAGGAAAAAAGTTAGATTGCTTTGAAGACAGAGAACAAAGCACAGATGAAGCCACTGCTAGTGAGAGCAGTGATGTAGATAGTAATGAAGAAGTTTTTCTGTCAAGACATCTACAAAGGATTTTGGCTAAGAAGAAACATCAGTCAGGAAGAAAGCTCTTCAAAAGGGACAAAGCTTTAAAAAAATCAGAACCGATATGCTATGTATGAATGCAAGCAATTAGGCATATGTAGACAGATTGTCCCAAATGAAAGTAAAAGGAACACAAGAAGAAATAGCTTTCAAGGAAAACTAAGAAGTACAAGAAGAAGATTATGGCAGTAGTTTGGAGCAATGAAGATAGCTCATCTGAAGACTCAACATAGATGAAAAAGGAGAAGCAACCAACCTTGCCTTAATGGCAAACTTTCATGACAAGGTAACTTCTGACACTTCGTTTGACTCTTGTTCAGATTAATATGATGATAATTTAGAAGAAGCATTTGGTGAGTTGTATGAAAAATATAGAGATGTATCTAAACAATTAAAATTATTAAAGAAAAATTTGCATGTTTAGAAAACACGAATTCATATATGAAATCTGAAACTGAATAATTTGAAAAAAAAGTTAAAGAATTAAAACATAGAAATGATCTCTTATGTAAAGACCTAAAAGAGAAAAATAGTAAAATAGAATATCTAGAAAATAATAACATTGTAGAGAAATTAAATGAAAAAATAAAGATTCTAACAGAAGATAATAAGTATCTAAATTCCACACTAGATAAACTCACCAATGGTAAATCATCCTTAATTTTAAAAGGAGCAAGAAGAAGTGGAAAGAAGAAATATGGTGTAGGTTATACACCACTTGAAAATGAAGAACCAATTATATATCCTAAATAATATCCAATGTTAAAATTTGTATCCAAAGGAAACTATGTAAATAAGAACAAAAGAAAACCAAACAAAAAAAATTCATATGTATTTAACATTCCTTACTACACTCATTGCAATAATTTAGGCCATACTATTAAGTCATGTGCAACTAGAAACAAAAGATGGATTCCTAAGCATGATTATCATAGCACTAACCATCGAGGACTCAAAAGGATTTAGGTACCTAAATCTCAGTGATTTTCTTGCAGGTAAGCCTTAAAGCATCCAAGTGGTACTTGGATAGTGGGTAGTCATGACACATGACAGGGGATCGAAGTTTATTCAATTCAATCAAATCAGAAGAAGGGACAGTTACTTGTGAAGATAATGGGAAAGGGACTGTCAAAGGATGTGGCACCATAGGTAGCAAAAAGAAAATATTAATTGAAGATGTGCTATGTGTAGAAGGCCTGAAGCATAATTTAATTTGTATCAACAAGGGACATCAGGTCTAATTCAAAGAGTCCATGTGTGTGATTATCAAAGATGAAGAAGTAATATTTGAAGCACACAGAGAGAGGAACCTCTATGTTTTGCATCTCAAGGACATAAAGGATCAAGATGTGTGCCTAACAGCCGATAATAGCATTGATGCATAATTATGACACATAAGATTGGGCCATGCTAGCTTAGATGTGATTAAAAAATTAATCAAGCATGATCTAGTGGAAGGTCTTTCAAAGATCAATATAATGTATGATGTGTGGACTATGTGCCAAAGGAAAACAAGTCAAAACTTCATTCAAATCAAAGACTTGTGTTACCACTGCCAAGTCATTAGAATTATTTCACATGGATTTATTTGGATCAATGACTACAACCATCTTGCGTGGCAAGAATTATGGATTTGTCATAGTAGATGATTTTTCAAGATATACATGGGTTTCATTTTTGGTAAACAAGATGACACTTTCTAAGACTTTGTAAAATTCAGTAAATTGGTGCAAAAGGATCAGAAATTTAGCATCATCGCACTATGAACATATCATGGTGGAGAATTTCGTTCATTACCTTCTGTGAAGACCAAGGAATTGAGCTTAACTTCTCCACACCAAGGACACCACAACAAAATGGAGTTTCTAAGAGAAAGAACAAAACATTATTAGATATGACAAGAACCATGCTGTTAGAGTACAATCTTCACATATACTTCTTGGCTGAAACAATTAGCACAACATACTTAATAATAAATAGGACAATGATTAGACCAATTATGAAGAAGACAACTTATGAATTGTACAAGAACAAGAAGCCAAAGGTTAGTCATCTCAAGCCATTTGGATGCAAATGCTACATTCTTAACAATGACAAGTCAAATATTGCTAAGTTGGATGCAAAATCTGATGAAGATATATTTCTTGGATATACTTTAAATCTAGAGGTTATAGAGTTTTTAATAGAAAAATCTTATTAATTAAGCACCCTATTCATGTAACATTTCTTGAAGCTAACCCATCTTTAAGAAAAGCAATTGTTTAGTGATGATGAAGGAACAGGAGAACTAGCAGAAAAGCTAAGAGATATCACCCTCAAAGATGATAAAGTTGAACCACCCCTAAAAAACTACTTCTAAATGAACCTTCTATTGAAGATCTTCTTAGGGAGTGGAGATATCAGAAGGACCATCCCAAAGAAAAAACAATAGGAGATCCAAGTCAAGGGGTAAGAACAAGAAGTAATGTAATTCCTTGTGATTATCTAGCTTTTATTTCTCAAACTGAGCCAGGACAGTCAATGAGGCACTACCTGAATGAATCTTAGAGCTTAGTCATGCAAGATGAACTAAATTAGTTCAAGAGAAACCAAGTTTAGACCCTTGTACCTAAACCATCAGACCATCCTGTGATAGGCACCGAATGGGTGTTTAAAAACAAAATGGATGAAGTTGGTGTAATTAATAGAAATAAGGCTAGGCTGGTAGCTCAAGGCGATTCCCAAGAGGAAGACATAGTTATGATGAAACCTATGCACTAGTAGCTAGACTTGAGGCAATATGAATTTTACTGACATATGCAACTGCTTTAGATTTAAAACTTTTTCAAATGGGTATAAAATCTACATTTTAAATAGATTTATTAAAGAATAAGTTTATATAGAACAACCACCAGGTTTTAAGGATATTGACTTTTCAAATCATGTTTTCAAGCTGCATAAGGCACTATATAGTCTAAAACAAGCACACTGAGCTAGTGATGAAAGACTAAGTGCATTTCTTTAAAACTATGGTTTTACTCGAGGTAAAGTAGATTATACATTTTTCATCAAATCATGTTTACAAAATATAATAATTGTATAAATTTATGTTAATGATATTATTTTTAGAGCTACTGATGAATCTTTTTTCAAGAAGCTGTTGTAGGGAGAATTTGAGATGAGCGTGATGGGAGAATTAACATTCTTCCTTGGACTTCAAATCAAGCAAATAAATGAAGGAATCCACATCAGCCAAACCAAGTACATCAAGGACCTACTGAAGAAATTTAGATTTGAAAATGCCAAGCCTCTATCTACACCAATGAGCACCTCAACCAGGTTAGACTGTGATCCTCATGGTAAGAAAGTGGATAAAAAACAATACAGAGATATGATAGGATTTCTACTCTAATTAACTGCTAGTAGACCAAACATTGTATTCAGTGTATGCATGTGTGCTAGATATCCAGCAAATTCTAAGGAATCTCATTTAGTTTCAGTCAAAAGTAAATTTAGATATCTAGCTCATGCATTTTGTAATGTTGCGAAAAATTTGCTATGATGAAATCTAGAAGGGGGGGTTTGAATAGATTTCACTGAATTTAATATTCACTCTATTAGAGTCTTAGAGAATTTGATATTAGACTCAAATCTAAAGCTCAATCACAATTCTGAACAATTTGGATAGATCAGATGATGTAACAACACTGAGCCTACCAAGCATCTATCCCACAGGCAATCAAACCACAGAGACAATGATTTAGGGTGGTTCGGATTACACAATTGTGTATCCTACATCCACCATCCACACACACACACAATGTGGCTTATGTCGCCAGTTCTGAATGAATCACAAATCAACACACACAATTTGAGATAACCGAGATCTCAGATCTGAACACACACAAGTGAAATTGGGCACAAGGATTGCTCCAATCTGACAAACCACACACAATGAATTGAGTTTAAGGTGAAGAACCAGAATAGACAATTGAATTGTAAACTGGAAGGGTTTGGTTCGAATCCCCTTGTTCTGCTTCCAGGAGGGAGATTAGATCTTCTGCTTCAACTCTAGGAAGAAGGCTCTGAAGTCTGGAGATTCCTCTTGAAATGGATCATCCAAGGTGCTTGAAGCTTCAATTTCTTCAGATCGGGGTGCAGATCTCCAGGATGAAGCCTTCTTTTGAAATCGCCTGCTGCTTCTGAGAGTTAGAAGAATCAGGCGTGTGTGTGCCCCAAACATGAGTGGATAATGGGCATTTATAGTCCCATGGATCCACAAGATCCCTTGGAATTTGGGGGCACAAAGATTCCCGCTCAAAAGCCCTCAACCAAAACCATCCACGTGTCCCAAAATTTCAGATCTGGAAAAATAGTCGAAGTGATGACACTACATGGGTATGTGTCGACACACAATCCACTAGATGCAGAATGGGCTTCTGGGAGGGACAGTGAGTGTCGACACATAGGCAGACTGTGTCGACACCACTGTCCACTTCTTCCTTCACTAATTGCTGGATGCATGGGCTGTGTCGACAGTGCTCAAGTTGTGTCGACACAATTGGTTTGGTTTCTTGATTAACTGCACTGAAAATGCATTATGTGTCGACACACTATCTAAATTGTGTCGACACTACTGTCATCACTTGAACATTTCTTTGAGCTACACATGGAAAAATAGTGTTAGATAAAATTGAAGCATGATTTCCACATTTGTATGAATCATACTTGAACACCATCAAAACAAGAGATCCAACAATCTCCCCCTTTTTGATGATGGCAACTATGATTCATTAAACAAATTTTGTTTTCTCAAACATGAGATTTTAAAGCATTCATTCACATTATTCCATGGCATACAAAAGAAATGACAATAACATCAAGATTCTCATCACATCAAAAACAACCATGTCATTCAATTTTCACTTTCCAAAATGATCAAGCATACAAGCATAAAATATAATGTATAATCCAACAACCAAAATGAAGCAAGAAACTATAGAGTAGCATCCATTACATACAAAGCAACCTTTCTCCCCCTTTGACATCATCAAAATAAAATAAACGTCATGGAGATGGAGGTGGAGGAAGCAACTTGTCCTCAATTGCCTTCATTTTTTCTTCCAAAGCACCTAAATTGGATCTCAGTTGAGATTGCATAGTGGTCAGCCTGGTATGCAAAATCTCTTCCATCTTCTGAAGATTTTCAGAAATATGCGCTTGGAATTGATTGAAGCCTTGTGTCATGGGAGGAGGACCAGATGATGAGCTAGCAGCTGTGCCAGTCTGCCAAATGTTGCCAAACTCAGTCTAGAGATCTACTATCTCCTGATCAATATGTGTTGTATGTGCCTTCATATTTTCCATGTCTTCAACAAAGTGAGCAAATGATAAACGACAATTTGACACTTGATTCACAGCATCTTTTCCAGTCTGAATACTTTGTTGAGTGTGTTCCAGAATATTAGACAAAATAGCTTGCAAATCAAATTGAAGACCCTGTAGCTGAGTGGAAGCATCACCCAAGGTTCCAATCAGTCTATTGAATCTTCTAGTAGCATGCTCAGCCATCTCTTGTTGTCTCAAAAATTGACCATTCACTGTATTCTCCAGTCTTTGAATCTGAAGTTCAAAAGAAGCAGACATTTCTCTCATAGAAGAGTTCAGATTATCAAATTGAACTTGAAGGAATTTATAGAGTTCTTGAGGAATAGATGATCCACCAGATGAAGTAGAGGCTGAGCTATGATGTAGTTGAAAGAAATTTGAAGGAACAATCACATGGGAAGAAGTTGGAGAGGCTTGAGGAGTGGGTGGAACTGGCATATCCTGTGGGATAGTAGGTTCAACAGGTGGCTATTCCACTGGATCAACCTGAGGAGCATCAGCTTCTGGAGCATGTTCTTCTTCAACATTTACTGCTTGTGGTTCCACAATAGGTCCTCTAAGTACCTGATCTCCTTCAACTCTGAACTTCATAAATTTCTGAATATGGTGTAGACAATAGATGTTGTTTTGAGGAATCTTTTTCACATTCTCATTCAGAAAGGAAACTCTAAAGTGCTCAAATACAACAGTCAAATGAGCAGCATAAGGCAATGATCTGTGAAAATCTTTTCGAATTGTCTCAGAGATGATTTCAGACATGATCAAATTCAAGTTGATTTTGACATTCTTCTTCATGCAATACATAAAAAATCTCTGAATGTCTGTGAGCCCATTCCTACCACCACCTTGAGGAGTGATAATGGTGGTAAGGATATGGTGAACCAATCTGAGTACTGGTGGAAAAGTATTGGTGTTGAACCTAGTGACATGAGTTTGTCTAGAAATTTTCTTGTCATGAGGAAGTCTAGTAAGGAGAGTGTATGCATCATGAAGGTTAAACTCATAGGTACAGTAATCTTCACCAGAATTAGGAAAATGAAACAATTGTGAGGCCAATGCTAGAGAAAACAAGATTTGAACACCCTTGACTTCTGATTAAAAACCATCATCAACATCCAGAAGATGTAAATAGAACTCTTGAACCAATCGAGGGTAAAAGGTTCTAAACGCAGAGATGAAATGAAGCCACCCTTGAAATTCAAAGAAAGGCATAAATTCAAGAAAAGCATCTGTAAAAGCTTGATCAGACAAATCAACAGACCTTGGTTTCAAGATGGACCTTCCTTCAGTGACTGTCTGAGATAGGGTTGCCATTGGAGTTCCACATGTGTTAGAAGAAGCACCAAGGGATGAATCATCTTCCTCAGACTCACTGGAGTCCTGCAGAACTCTTCTTCTAGGATATATAGAGGGCATGGGAGACTTGCCTTTGCTCTGAGGGGTTGCTCTACCCCGTTTGGAAGGTGTACCAGAAGGATCAGTATTAGACTTCCTCTTTGATGGATCATGCCGAAACTTGTTTCTTCTTTCTAGTTGTGGTTCCTTGATGACCACACCCCTTGCAGCCGCTCTGGACTTGCCTCCACACCTTGGAGTTTGCTTGGGTGCCATGGTTGCAGGAGAGTAGAAGAGATGAAGAAGCCAGAAAGTTGGATGAAGATTTCTGAAATATGTAAAGGATTAGTTCCAGGGATGTTGGAGGAGGGAGAAGTTCAAAAGTTTGGGAAACTGAAAGAGCTAGAGTTGACCTAGGAGTTTGAGCATTTATGAATAGGATCGACACAAGAAGAAAGGAGGTAAGATGAACCCTCGGTTCATTTAACCTAAACTGGAACCAGTGGCTAGGTCTAGTGGTGTCGACACAGGAAAGATATGTGTCGACCTGACATCTAACTGTGTCGACTCAGGAGCTGATATGTGTCGACCTGATCTTACAAGAATGTTGAATTTTTGAAAAATATGAGAAGGAAAATGTTTATTATGATTAAAAACATCTAAAATCAATTATTCAAGGATTTTTAATATGTTAAAGATTTCATTTCCAATTTCTCATCATCATTCCATTACAAATTCGCTGAGTTGAAAAATATCTGTCATGATTTGATCATTGAAAAATTCTGAAGCACCTGGATGACAACTTAATTGAAATAAAATATTCTCTTCAGACGATTTTATTCTTTTACACCTTACTAAATCAAAGTAATGTGATTTCTTCAGGATAAATACAATTTGTATTGAAGTTAAACATCCTTAGAAGATTTGATTTAGGTATAAATTGTTCATTTTGTTTGATTGATATTTTCTTTAGATTGAAATAATGAGCATTCAAATGTAGTAAATCTTTTTCACTCAAGTTCACATGTTTTTCACACACTAGAGTCCCTTGTTACTTAAGATTTACTAATTATTTTGCTTCAAGGGGTTATTGAAAACCTTTTGACATGGAAATATACGTTAATCATATGCCAATATTTTCAGTTACTTGATTAATATTGATATTTAATATTTTCATTTAACCCCTTAGAATAAAGATAGCATGACACCTCATGACATACATAGCTCAACACTTTTTGTGAAGGTGTGCAGTTTCTCAGTGTATATGCCATTGCTCTACCAGAAAAATAACTTGTTTATGAACATCAAGACATTGACACAATTTTAACCATCATCAAACTCTAAAGAAATGTGTAAAGTCAATACACAATTGAACATTCTTCAACAAAAGAAATCAAGTTACTTTAGAAGTTCAGAAAATAAAAGAATGTTGACTAGAAGAATATGTTATGACAATTAAGAATTCATTCCTTGTTGTCTTCAGAAGAATTAATGAACATTTCATGAATTATATATTCATCAACTCACTGAATTAGTTTTGGTTTGATGAGAGAAAAAAGCAATGAAGCCTTTAGCTCCCCTGAATTATTGATCTTATCAATTTTCATAAAAAATAAAGAAAGTCCTTCTTCAATCATGGAAGTTACAAGATAATCAAATGAAATGAATGTGAATGAGATTGAATGATTTGAGAATACCATAGAAGTGGTGTGTTGATATAGAAACTATGAAAGAATCACTCATAGCTAAAGAACAAAGATCTGATGTCGACACTACACTGATTGTGTGTCGACCTGACAGCATTGCATAACCTCACATATTCTCAAAAAATCTGATCAAACACAGTAGCTTGTTCTCAAATACTTCAAGTGCACATCTGACTCCTTTGAAACCTTCTTTCAAAACAAACTTTCACTTCTCAAGCAATAATGCTCCCCCTCAACAAGTGCATTAATGAAACATGTGACATTCACTAATACACATTGAATCTCAGCATTCAATTTCAGCAAGCAAACAAGCATGATCAAGAATGTTTCAAACACAGCAAAATATTTTTTTTTAATTAATGATTCTTACACAAGGTAGATCATTGGTACTTGCTAGAGGTTATTCCTCACACATAATGATAGTTTCCAGGCAAGCCTGACTTGTCTTTCCACAGTTCACAATTTGATATACCAATTTGATCTTTGCATGTTATTGCATGTTGCAAATTCCATGTTCTCTTCTTAATGATGTGAATCTTTCTTCAGCCAATGGTTTTGTAAAAATGTCAGCAATTTGTTTTTTAGTGGGAATGAATTCCAAGTCAATGTTCTTATTAGCAACTTCATCCCTAAGAAAGTGATGTCTAAGTTTCAATGTGTTTTGTCTTGGAATGTTGAATTGGGTATTTGGAGATATTAATGGCACTAGTATTGTCACACATGATAGATGAACATCCAATATCAATATTATAGTCAAGCAGTTGACTTTTAATCCACAACACTTGAGCTGCACAACTCCCTGCAACAACATATTTTGCTTCTACAGTAGAGAGTGCAACTAACTGTTGCTTTTTGGATGCCCATGTTACCATGAAATTTCCCAAGAATTGATAGTAACCACTAGTACTCTTCCTATCAAGTTTACATCCAGCATAATCAACATTAGAATATGAAATTAAATCAGCATGATACCCATCTGGATACCATAAACCAAATTCACAAGTACCACAGAGATATCTAAAAATTCTCTTAACTGCAAGCAAGTGACTTTCCTTGGGACTAGACTAAAATTTTGCACAAAGACACACACTGAATTGAATATCAGGCCTACTTGTAGTAAGATATAAAAGAGATCCAATCATATATCTGTATTGCTTTGCATCAACCAGTTTACCTTTTTCATCATTGTCCAACTTGATGCTTGTGCTCATGGGAGTGGATGCTCGCTTGGCTTGTTCAAATTGGAATCTTTTGAGCAGCTCTTTCACATATTTGGCTTGATCAATAAAGAATCCATCCTCAAGTTGTTTAACCTGCAAACCAAGAAAAACTTGTAATTCCCTCATGAGACTCATTTCAAATTCATTGTGCATGTGATGTGAGAATTCTTCACATAGTGAAGGATTGGTGGAACCAAAAATGATATCATTCACATAAACCTGAACTACAATGATGTGATTGTTGATAGATTTTATGAAAAGAGTTTGATCCACCATACCTCTGGAATAATTTTTACTAACCAGAAAATGCTTAGCCTGTCATACCATGCTCTTGGTGCCTATCTCAATCCATACAAAGTTTGTGCAGTTTATAAACATAGTTAGGTTTATCATGATCCTCAAATCTAGGTGGTTAAGCAACAAATACTTCCTCTTTAATATACCCATTCAAAAAAGCAGTTTTCACATCTATTTAAAATAATTTGAAATTTCTTGAACATGCATGTGCCAATAAAATTCTCACAGCTTCTAACCTAGCTACTGGTGCAAAGGACTCTTCAAAGTCAACTCCAAATCCTGATTGTATCCTTTTGCAAACAGTCTAGCTTTATTTCTCACAACTTTTCTTTCCTCATTCAATTTATTCCTAAATACCCATCTAGTTCCAATTATTAGTTTTCAGGATTTCTGAGAACTAGACTCCAAACATTATTCCTTTTTAATTGATTCAATTCATCATGCATTGCTTCTACCCAAGAGTTATCTTTTAAGGCCTCTTCAATGTTTTTAGGTTCCACTTGAGATATAAAAGCCATTTGGTCTTGTTCAATGATATTTTTGACGTGAGATCTAGTGTGAACCCTATCATTGACATTACCTACTACATTCTCAAGTGGATGATCTTTGGAATATTTAAAATTACCACTTGTTACTGTACTTACTTGCTCTGGTGTCGACCTGATGCTATGTTGTGTCGACACAGATTCATGTTCATCAAGTTCTTCATTCTCCACTGATTGATCTGATTCTTTTAAAAGAATGTCAGCATCTTCTTCTTGGTTCCTGCAAGAGTCATGGTCATTAGATTTTTCACAATTTTCATCAAAGATGACATGTGGAGTTTCCTCCACAATTCTTGATTCATTATTAAAAACTCTGTATGACCTTGAATTCTCGGAATACCCTACAAAAAAGCCTACATCACTTTTCTTTTCAAATTTATCTAGATCATGTTTGTCATTGTTGTCAATGAAGACTTTACTTCCAAAGACTCTAAAATATGCAATGTGAGGCTTCTTACCTTTTAAGAGTTCATAGGAAGTTTTCTTAAGGACATTCTTACCATAACTCTATTGAGAACATAGCATGAGGTGTTGACAGCTTCTGCCTAAAAGCTCCTTGGAAGTTGACTTTCAATCAACAAAGTTCAAGCCATCTCCACCAATGTCCTATTCTTCCTTCCGACAATTCCATTCCGTTCAGGAGTCCTTGGAGAAGCAAATCTATGATCAATTCCTTTATTTCTACAAAAATTAAAAAACAAATTATTGTCAAATTCTCCTCCATGATCAATAAGAATGGAGCATATTTTATTTGATTTTCCATTTTCAATTTTATTGACAAAATCTTGGAAGTTTTCCAATGTGTCACTCTTGTGAGACAGAAAAATACCCAAGTAAACCTAGAGAAATCATCAACAATCACAATCCCAAATCTATGTCCACTAAGACTGAGTGTCCTTGTAGGACCAAATAAATCCATATGCAACAATTCAAAGGGTTTGGAAGTGATTAAAGGTGCAATAGATTTGAATGATTTTCTAGTTTGTTTACCTTGAGCACATGCAGAACACACAATTGCAATTTTCTTTTTCTTCATTTTAGGTAAGCCATTCACAAGATCATGTCTCATCAATTTATTCAAAACATTCTCAATAGCATGACCTAACCTACGATGCCACAATTGAAACAGATCATGCTGGCTAGCAACTAGACAAAGATTTTCATGTTGATGATCATTCAGGTCAACTAGATAAACATTGTTAATCCTTTGACCAAGAAATTTTATTTTTCCAGAATCCTTTTCAACAATTTCACATGATTCAGAATTGAAAATTACCTTAAGGCCTTTGTCAGAAAGTTGACTGATGCTCAGTAAGTTATGATCAAGGCCTTCTATAAGCAAAACATTCTCAATAGAGCTTGAAGGATTCTTACCAATTTTTCCAGTTCCAATGATTTGTCCTTTGTTTTTACCTCCAAAAATCTCTTGTCCACCATCTTTCTCAGTTAATGTAGTAAATTTGTCCCTATCTCCAGCCATATATCTTGAACAGCCACTGTCAAGGTACCATTTGTCTTTCTTGTGGGCTGTAAGACATTTCTACAAAATGATTTAGAAAGAGAATTTTGGTACCCAAATTGCTTTGGGTCCCATCAGTTTTCTCAACTCAACAGAAAGTTGTTTTGGAATCCAGATTTGTTTCATTTTTCTTACATTTATTTTTCATCTGCATTTATCATCAGTATGACCATATTTCTTGCATATTATGCATGGCATGATTCTTTGTGGTGTGAAATCTTTATTCGTTTTGAAATGAGAGTTAGATCCAACTGTGAAGTTTTTATTATTTTTTAGATATGAAGTAGATCTAACACTGGACTTCAAGTTTGGTTGATCTTTACTGTAAGCTCTTTCATTTTTTTAATATGTTTTGGAATTTTTAAATTGATTTTGATTTTTGGGTTTTGAATTTATTTATGGCTTTTTCTGGATGCTCTTCTCAGACTGACTGTAAGAGGTACTTCCTTAAACAAATGAAGTTATCAAGGTTTGCCCAATTTTCTTCTTATTTTCAGGCTGAAAACCTAAACCATGCTTAGTAATGTTCATCCGAACTCCTAATATAGCATCTAGATTTTCTTTGCCTTTGACAAATTTTGATAAGGTTTCTTTCTTGTCATTTAGTTCTTTTTGGGCAGTTTTTAATTCTTCATGAATTACCTCTTTTTCTTTTTTAAGCTTTTCATTTTCATCTATCAGGATTTGTTTCTCCTTTTTAGTGGACTAGCATCTTTCCTTAATAAGATGAAGCTGGTCATTCAAACATTCTTGTTCCTTTTTCATGTTAACAATTTCATCATTGAACAGATTTATTTGCTCAGATTCTTGAGAGTTATGCAGTATGCTGTTAATTTTCTTTTTCAATGTTTTATTCTCCGATTTCAGTTCACACAATTTTTCAAATAGTACAGCATATGCCTCTTCCCAATCATCAGTTGAGAAATCTTCAAAAGAGGAACTTACCTCATTGTTTTCTTCATGTCTGGCCATGAGACATGTCACTTCTTCCTCATCAAATCCACTTTCTTCTTGCTCTTCATCATCCTCATCGCTCCATGTGGCCAGCATTGCTTTTGTCCTCTTGAACATTTGATTCATCAATTTTTTCTTCAAATCAGGACACTCCCCTCTCATGTGTCATGGTTTCCTGCATTCATAACAGATAATATCAGTCTTTTTATTTTTTTCCATTTTCTTATTGAAATCATTCTTCTTTGAAAAATTCTTTTTATTGGAAGGTTTGAACTTACCTTTCCCTTTATTTCTGAAGAATTTCTTGAATTGCCTTGTCAATAAGGCCAATTCATCATCATCATCTTCATCAGAAGACTCATCAGTTTCATCAGATTTTTCAACAACAACTTTTGAGCTAGATAAGGCTTTTAAAGCAATAGGTTGTTAGGATCGAATGTTCGGTTATGGCAAAGCTAGAAGGGGGGGTTGAATAGATTTGCAGCGGAAACTTAAGCAATATGAAAATTACTTCGGATTAAAAGATCTACTCAATTAAAACCCCTTTGATCTGATGCAATGTGTGTGAGCAAACTAACAGTTAGTGTGTAGACGAAATCCCTATGCATGCATCTAGCGCAATACAGTGCAAACCATAAGTCAAACCACAGTGCACAAGGGATTTTTTAGGTGGTTCGGAGATCACACCACGTGACTCCTACGTCCACCCCCCACACAGTGAGGACACACTACTCAAGAACTGAGTACAACACACACACGAGCACACCGGCTCAACCACACACACACACGCTAGATCAAGTCCACAAAAGATCAGATCCTCTAGCCTTGATCTGACCAACACACCACACACACGTTGTCTGATGCAAACACGCAATCAGAACAACAATCCACACTTCCACAACATCTACGTACTGATCTCAAATCAGTGCACACACACAAATATATGAAAGTAGTGAAAGGAGAAGAGTTTGAGATGAAGAATCAAATCCCGATGTAGATCTCTTCTCGTTGGTCGTCCAGAAGACTCCAAGCTTCGTCTTGACAAGTATCAGTTGATGGAGAAGCTTGAACCACGGACGAACCGGCTTCAACTCCGCTTGGAAGGTTGTTCTTCTTTGTTCTGGGCAGAGAGATGAAGCAGGGCAGCAGGAAGAAAGCCTTGATCTTGACCTTTGCTTAGGGTTTTGGTATGGTGGCTCCTTGCTGCGAAAATAGCCTCATATGATCCATATATAGTGGTGTCCAAGCATAGAGAGTCGTGCTAAAAGGAAACACCAAAATATAGATCATATCCTGGCCACTAGATCTTCCCAAAACTCCGTCTGTCGACAGCCGACTTGCTGCTGTCGACAGATGCTGACAGGTTTGCAAGAACCGAAAGACTGGGCTTTCTGGAAATAGATTTATGAGTGTATCTGTCGACAGGCGAAAATCATCTGTCGACAGATGCATCAGATGCACTATTCATCTGTTGACAGATGCACTGTCATCTGTTGACAGGTGCACTATTTCAGCAACTTGTCTTGTTCTTTTGCACTTGGATTTTGGGCTTTGTCTTGCATGGAATCTCACCTACATTAAAAGACATAATTAGTGAGATATAATGAACATATAAAACATGTGTTTCATTTGCATCCAATTGTCATTCTCATCATGTTTCACACATTCATAACACAACAATTTTGTCTTGTTCATGAAATGTTCATCATCAAAAACAAACATACCATTTGTGAACATTTCACATAACATCAATTAGTATTGCTCATCATCAAAAACATTTAAGCACTTGTTGTAACCCAACATTCTCCAATATGAGAACCCAACATAGGTTTCTTAGATCTAATGACAGATGCATTTCTCTTCAAATTAATCTCATATGTCACTAGTGAACCTATTAGCTCATCTAATTGCATGGTTGATAAATTCATTGAATCTTCAATTATTGTGGCCTTTGTGTGCCAGGCTGATGGAAGTGACCTAAGTATCTTCTTAACAAGATCACTATTCGAATAATCTTTTCCTAGACCTCTAAGACCATTCATAATAAGCATGAATCTAGCAAACATCTCAGAAATGGTCTCATCACTTTTCATTCTAAACATTTCATACTCTGAGACTAAGATACTTCCCTTTGTTTCTCTTACCTCAGAGGTTCCCTCATATATTAGTTGGAGCTTATCCCATATCTCCTTTGCAGACTTAGATGATGATACTCTGGAGTACTCTTTGGGATGGATGGCACACTGCATCATGTTCATGGCACTCCAGTTGAGTGTGGATTTCTTGATCTGTTCCTTAGTCCATAAATCATCATCTTCTAGCAATTCAGCAGGTTCTTTATCAACAATCTTCTAGAGCTTATAGTCCTGAGCTCTTAAGAATACCTGCATCCTATTTTTCCAATAGGAATAATCAGATCCATCGAAAAAAGGAGGCCTAGTAACTGAGTGCCCCTCAGCCATGAATCCCGTAGTGATTTCCATAACAGAAAATCTTGACCGTTAGATCAAACACTTGAAAGTGCAATGACAATCCTCTCTGATACCAAATGAAATGTTGCGGAAAAATTGCTATGATGAAATCTAGAAGGGGGGGTTGAATACATTTCACTGAATTTAAAATTCACTCTATTAGAGTCTTAGAGAATTTGATATTAGACTCAAATCTAAAGCTTAATCACAATTCTGAACAATTTGGATAGATCAGATGATGTAACAACACCGAGCCTACCAAGCATCTATCGCACAGGCAATCAAACCACAGAGACACAATGATTTAGGGTGGTTCGGATTACACAATTGTGTATCCTACATCCACCATCCACACACACACACACACACACAATGTGGCTTATGTCGCCAGTTCTGAATGAATCACAAATCAACACACACAATCTGAGATAACTGAGATCTCAGATCTGAACACACACAAGTGAAATTGGGCACAAGGATTGCTCCAATCTCACAAACCACACACAATGAATTGAGTTTAAGGTGAAGAACCAGAATAGACAATTGAATTGTAAACTGGAAAGGTCTGGTTCGAATCCCCCTGTTCTGCTTCCAGGATGGAGATCATATCTTCTGCTTCAACTCCAGGAAGAAGGCTCTGAAGTCTGGAGATTCCTCTTGAAATGGATCATCCAAGGTGCTTGAAGCTTCAATTTCTTCAGATCGGGGTGCAGATCTCCAAGATGAAGCCTTCTTTTGAAATCGCCTACTGCTTCTGAGAGTTGGAAGAATCTGGAGTGTATGTGCCCCAAACATGAGTGAATAATGGGCATTTATAGTCCCATGGATCCACGAGATCCCTTGGTGTAGAACCCCGAAAATTTTAATTACATGAAAATTCAAATAAATGGAAATAAATAATTTCCATAATATTAGAGTATTTAAAACATACGTATCATTAACGTATGTGCTAAAACACACCAGAAACTTCCGTAAAAATTATAAATCAACCCCAAACATTATTTCAAAATGTTTCATAAATAAATATGTGCCAAGAAAAATCGTATTAGCCAAGTTTAAAGTGTTTCGCGACTTATTATCGTAATTCATGAATAAGTCGACAAATCATTATCACGCGTACTCGGATGAGTCAAAAATTTAATAAAAATCATATATGGACTTAAAATAATATCCTCTAATGACCCATCAAGAAATTTGGGCCAATAAAAATCATTTGGACTAGGTTTAAGAGTTATTGTGACCGATTATCTAAATTAGGAAACAGGTCGGAAAACCGTTAACATTGGAATACGACGCAACCAAAAATTAAATAAAAGTGTTGGAGAGACTTCCAACATTATATATATTAATGAACCAATATCTTAATTGGGCCAATGGACCACATATGGCCCAAAAATCAAATGAAGTAAGAAAATACATAGAAATTCGTAACTCTAAATAGGCTAAAATTAGAAAGAGGCAATTTGAGTTGAATTGGGATGCAATCATGTATTCTTGGCAACCCAAATTCGTGCCTAACTATGGTGGGAGGTTTCCTAAAGCCTCACACACTCAAAGGGAGGAAGAAATCATCAAAAATAGGAAACTAACATGTCAAAACTGCAACTTAGCTTTCCTAGTCATAATAGGACTCTTAAATACCTTGGTTGCTTAAATACTCTTCACCCAAACCCTAGGGATGAGTTTAGAACTTGCTGGGGTCGTGTGGAGGAGCTCTTGGTGGCTGAGGAGTTGTGGAACGACCACAAGAAGCTCATCTTCTTCCCCGTTTCGTCTGCTGCGACCTGCACAAACCACCTTCTTGGAGTCGAGCTAAGGTAGGCCAAACCTAAATCCCATTGTGCTAGGCTTATACCCCAGGAAAGAGGGTCGAGTCTACTTCCTAACCGAAGTGGAATGCCCAAATTCCATGCAGTATACATGGAATATTAAGCATTCTTCAAACAGTGGTCTGAACACGGGATTTCAGAAGAACGAAATTTCATCAACCCAAACGGTAGGTTTTCTCGGGCCAAACCTTAACATATCCTATACCAATGTGTAGAGAATCAAGATAACGTTCATTTCCCAGTGGTTTCATCAAATTTCATTGAGTAGATTTTGAACTATAAGCGTTTTTCCAAAGTCGCGCACTGTTAGGGATTTCCCGTTCTTTGTATGTTCCATGGAATTCAAGACCGATTTAGAGTAAACTCATGACATGAAAGTTATTCTACTAGTTGTCCTCGTTAGGTTTTGTGTTGAACGTTTTGTGTAAATCTCATTAGTTAGAGAGTTATAAGCATGGTAATAGGGTTGCTGCATAAAACTACGTCTTCAGGTTACACTTGTCTTCTACGTTTAGTTTGACTTCATTAAAGCCTGTCAAAACCCTCATTATTTTCTAATTCCGATTTATTGGAAGTACCCTTGCATGTCTAGGACAGTTTAAAACTGGTTTCATTATTTTTCATACCCTGTACAAATTGTTCTCTAGTTTAGAAGCACCTTGTGTCAATATAAGGCAGTTCCGGACCGAAATCCAAGAACATGTCCTTTATCATAAGACGCCATGCACGGACCCTGTGAACGTGATGGCCCGATAGGCCGCGTTCACAAGGCCATTGCGACAGAGCGCACTGTCGCGATCGGATCGCGACCGGTCATGGCGTAGCGATCTACCTGCTTGTTCTGTCATGCCTATCGCGACCTGTACAAAGCACTGTCGCGTTCTGTTCCCGACCCGTCGCGACCCTTACTGGGGTCCGTCACGACCTGACCTCCGGGTCTGACCACCCTGTTGCCTTCTTCATAAGCACCCGTCGCGATCTACCTGCCTGATCTGACAAGCCTATTGCGATCCTTACAAGGCACTGTCGCTTTTTGATCTGACCCCGTCGCGACCCTTAGTGGTGTCCGTCGCGATCTCAGGATTTTTGCATAAAACCCCACTTATTTTCTTGAAAATCTAATCGCTATACCCGAGGTCTGATTAATATGTTATTTAATGTGTAAATTGTATGTCTTGGGTCTGATCATTACATGCTTGTTATTGAATGGCTAAAAAATGATTAACCCATTTAAAAGCTTTAATTACATGAATGCTATTCTAAGTGCTCCTTAAATGTTATGATCCATTCACGCTACTTATGATTTAATCTTCCTACTGTTCTACCATGTTTAAATGATAATGGTTATCATAAAATCTTGCAAACCATGATTAGTTAAAGTGCATAGTGTTATTTCCATGTTATGTTGTCAAGTGCTTCCTGCGAGTTTGAGACCGTTGGTTTGTGAATTGAGACACGCGTACCGCACTACACACTCGCACTGTTAGGCAGCCCTTTCTTAGGAAATTGGAAACTCTCTATCAGTCATTCTGAATCGATAGTCTAGCGACCCATTTACCAAGGCCTCCGTAAATCTCCTCTGACCATGGATTCCCACATGGCCGATGAGTTGGTTGTACCATTGAAGTTCCCTGGAGATAGCATGCACTTCCTTTCTCTTCTTGTTCTCGTAAGTGTGATTGACAATCTAGACTAAAGTCATTAAAGTAAAGATTGAACTAAAGTATAAGTCACATCGTTATGCTGCCGAATTTATCTCTTGACCATTGTTATCAATTGAAAATCATGTTCAATTACTTATTACTTGTTCCTATCATCATCATGAACATGACATTACACATGCTTACTTATTGAAACTCTCATAGGCCATTATTAATGAATGTGGGTATCTACATTTAAAAATTTACATGAGATGCTGACAAGGCACGGCGTGTGTCCAAGGGCTTCAATCTAGCCCCAATGACGGTGAGTCATAGATATACTGTTAACCATGGGCTATAATGATTACTGGCGTTGCATCTGCGCTGGGAGTCTTGCTTGCTTGTTGAATGATAGATACAATAACCACATACATGTGTCCTAGTGTGCATTCTTGGTGGATCTTTCCTTGGTGTACATTAGTGTCTACGTGCCTGATTAGTGTTACTTGATCGTGCTCGTACATTCTTGCTTGCTTGCTTGTGTGATATGGCCATCCTGCATTTAATGCAATTAGTGATATCTTACGTTCTTGACATCAAGTGAAATCTCGCGTGCTTGTACAAAGTGATCTATTGCTAGTTCTATCTTGTCATCTCGTTCTAAATCTCATTCTATCATAATCACTCTCTCTAGCTTGTTTTATATATTATGTTTTAACGAGTTTTATTCGTACTTGCATATCATTCATCGTACTTGCCTAGTTCTAAAATGTTAATCACTTATATCATTGCCCGCACATTGAAATATAAATCCTACTAGGCTAGTTTGCTCATCCCCTACTTTTACCCAATCTAGGTGACTATGAAGTTCAAGAGGAAGAGCAAGTCGAGGATGTGAATGCGTCCGAGTGAAGAGCGTTCCAAACATGAGTCTATCTATAGTAGTTTATTTTGAGTGTTAGAACAATGTAATAGGAAGTGAGGTATTATGTACTTTTGCTTTTATTGAGTCTTAGTCCGGTAATAGTATCCATTTGGAATACAATGAGTTGATATTTGAATAAAAGATTAGTTGAGTTCAATATTTGGGTCCTATGATGATGTATGTTGTTATACATTTAGTGTGTGCTAGCTAGAGGCTTATTTGCCAACTATTCACGTCTCGAGATATCTACTTTAATTAATCAATAATATCCGCTGCGTAATTCTCGGGACATGACAGTTTATTTGTATCACAGCCTAGGAATACCAAATAGGATATATGTCTTAGGATTAGGAGATACCTATGGAACCTAGGTCATGGAAATTAAATATAATACCTGGTGAGAATGGGTAGAGACTGGGAATATGTTAGAAAGAATAAAACACTCCTACCCATTGACTCTGATAATGTATGTAGAGACATTAATTGGTTTCCATCCTTTTCTCAGGAAACTTCATAACTCTTAAACTCAAGTGCAATGGCTTGCAACTAATGGCAAGCTATGCAAGAAACCGTGGCTGGATTGACCCAGGTATTACAAAATGTAGTTCATGCTGGAAATTAGGCTGGAGCTGCAAGGAATGGAGCCGGTGATCTGCACCGAATTTTAGGAGTTTAAGCCCTCCTCATTTCTCTAGATCCCCTGACCCAGACGAGGCAGAAAACTGGCACAAAGAAATAGAAAGGATCTTTCAAGTCATGCAATGCACTAACAGGGAGAAGGTGGTACTAGCCACTTTCCAATTTACTAAGGATGCCCGAGCATGGTGGAAGGCCACATCGGCCACCTGCCTAATGTTGGCGAACTGGAGTGGGCTGGATTCCTTGAGATATTCCGAGGAAAGTATTTCTCTGAGAGAGTCAAGGAGAAGAAGGCAGCTGAGTTTGCCGCACTAAAACAGAAATGGATGTCCGTGGCTGAGTATGAGGCTCAGTTCGCGCTTCTGGCTGTGTATGCCCCACACTTGGTGGGAACAGAAAGACTTAAGGCAAATCGGTACATGGATGGGCTCAGGCCCATGCTCATTGAAAGGTTCGGACCTCACAACATCCAAACCTACACTAGATGGTCGAAAGAGCTCAACTGGTAGAAGACACTATGGCTAAGGAAGAAGGCATGAGGGGGAAGGACATCTCAAAGCCGACCTTTACAAAAAGGGGAGCAGTCGATACAACTGGAACTTTCCCCAACAACAACAATAATAACTACAACAACAAAAGGCCAACCACGGGGAAGAATTATAGCATGGAGAAAAAGATCAAAGTAGAAGAAACAACGATGGTTGAATATTGTAACTTTTGTAACAAGCCTGGACACAGAGCAGAAGAGTGCTGAAAGAAGGCAGGAGCTTGCCTGCGATGTGGGAGTCGCGACCACCGCCTCCCCAACTGTCCCATGCTAAAAGACCAAACTGGAAGGAACCAAGGAGTGGTAAAGCGTCAAGGACGCGTGAATGCAATAACTCCAGCAGAACTCCCGGAAGGAGGTATAATTGTTAAACCCCAAGACTGAACTTATGATGTTTTCTTAGTGGGAGAGATCATTAAGGAGAAATTAGAAATGAATAATCTAGTAATTACACCACAGTTCATCTGGTAGATTAAGATGGAGTTAAAACAACAGTGGAAGGAAAACAGGAGTGGAAGGAACCAAATGAATAATATAGGTGGCCATAGGTGTAGATGTTGGACTAACCTCCACGATGTTGAAACCAGTTAGAAGAATTAAATCCGAAACGACCTCAAGGATCTTAACTGTCAAAAGCCAATTAATGATCTATGAATTTGGCGACCAAATTCTCTTAAGTGGGGGAGGGTGTAGGACCCTGAAAATTTTAATTACATGAAAATTCAAATAAATGCAAATAAATAATTTCCATAATATCAGAGTATTTAAAACATACCTATCATTAACGTACGTGCTAAAACACACCGGAAAATTCCGTAAAAATTATAAATCAACCCCAAACATTATTACTAAATGTTTCACAAAGAAATATGTGCCAAGAAAAATCGTATTAGCAATGTTTAAAGTGTTTCTCGACTTATTATCGTAATTCATGAATAAGTCGACAACTCATTATCACACGTACTCGTATGAGTTAGAAAAATTAATAAAAATCATATATGGACTTCAAATAATATCCTCTAATGACCAATGAAGAAATTTGGGTCAATAAAAATCATTTGGACTAAGTTTAAGAGTTATTGTGATCGATTATCCAAATTAGGAAACAGGTCAGAAAACCGTTAACACGGGAATACGACGCCACAAAAATTAAACAAAAGTGTTGGAGAGACTTCAAACATTATATATATTAATGACCCAATATCTTAATTGGGCCAATGGACCACATATGGCCCAAAAATCAAATGAAGTAAGAAAATACATAGAAATTCGTAACTCTAAATATGCTGAAATTAGAAAGAGGCAATTTGAGTTGAATTGGGATGCAATCATGCATTCTTGGCAACCCAAATTCGTTCCTAACTATGGTGGGAGGTTTCCTAAAGCCTCACACACTCAAAGGGAGGAAGAAATCATCAAAAATAGGAAACTAACATGTCAAAACCGCAACTTAGCTTTCCTAGTCATAATAGGACTCCTAAATACCTTGGTTGCTTAAATACTCTTCACCCAAACCCTAGGGACGAGTTTAGAACTTGATGGGGTCGTGTGGAGGAGCTCTTGGTGGCTGAGGAGCTGTGGAATGACCACAAGAAGCTCATCTTCACCCCTGTTTCATCTGCTGGGACTTGCACAAACCACCTTCTTGGAGTCGAGCTAAGGTAGGCCAAACCTAAATCCCATCATGCAAGGCTTATACCCCTGGAAAGAGGGTCGAGTCCACTTCCTAACCCAAGTGGAATGCCCAATTCCATGCAGTATACACGGAGAATTAAGCATTCTTCAAACAGTGGTCTGAACACAGGATTTCAGAAGAACGAGATTTCATCAACCCAAAAGGTAGGTTTTCTCGGGCCAAACCTTAACATATCCTATACCAATGTGTAGAGCATCAAGTTAACTTTCATTTCCCACTGGTTTCATTGAATTTCATTGAGTAGATTTTGAACTATAAGTATTTTGACAAAGTCGCGCACTGTTAGGGCTTTCCACATTCTTTGTATGTTGCATGGGATTCAAGACCGAATTAGAGTAAACTCATGACATGAATGTTATTCTACTAGTTATCCTCGTCAGGTTTTGTGTTGAACGTTTTGTCTAAATCTCATTAGTTAGAAAGTTATAAGCATTGTAAGAGGGTTGCTGCATGAAACTACGTCTTCAGGTTACACTTGTCTTCTACGTTGAGTTTGACTTGATTAAAGCCTGTCAAAACCCTCATTATTTTCTAATTCCGATTTACTGGAAGTACCCTTGCATGTCTCGGACAGTTTAAAACTGGTTTCGTTATTTTTCATACCTTGTACAAATTGTTCTCTATTTTAGAAGCACCTTGTGTCAATATCAGGCAGTTCTAGACCGCAATCCAAGAACATGTCCTTTCTCTACAAACGCCAGGCACGGACCCTGTGAACGCGACGGCCCGATAGGCCGCGTTCACAAGGCCATCGCGACAGAGCGCAGTATCGCGATCGGATCGCGACCGGTCATGGCGTCGCGATCTGCCTGCTTGTTCTGTCATGCCTGTCGCGACCTGTACAAGGCACTGTCGCGTTCTGTTCCCGACCCGTCGCGACCCTTACTGGGGTCCGTCGCGACCGGACCTCCGGGTCTGACCACCCTGTCGCCTTCTTCATAAGCACCTGTCACGATCTGCCTGCCTGATCTGACAAGCCTGTCGCGATCCTTACAAGGCACTGTCGCTTTCTGATCTGACCCTGTCGCGACCCTTACTGGTGTCCGTTGCGATCTCAAGATTTTTGCATAAAACCCCACTTATTTTCTTGCAAATCTAACCGCTATACCCGAGGTCTGATTAATATGTTATTTAATGTGTAAATTGCATGTCTTGGGTCTGATCATTACATGATTGTTATTTAACGGCTTAAAAGTGATTAACCTATTTAAAAGCTTTAATTACATGAATTCTATTCTAAGTGCTCCTTAAATGTTATGATCCATTCACCCTGCTTATGATTTAATCTTCCTACTGTTCTACCATGTTTAAATGATAATGGTTATCATAAAATCTTGCAAACCATGATTAGTTAAAGTGCATAGTGTTATTTCCATGTTATGTTGTCAAGTGCTTCCCGCGAGTTTGAGACCGTTGGTTTGTGAATTGTGACACGCGTACCGCACTACACACTCACACTGTTAGGTAGCCCTTTCTTGGGAAATTGGAAACTCTCTACCGGTCATTCTGAATCGGTAGACTAGCGACCTTTTCACCAAGGCCTCCGTAAATCTCCTCTGACCATGGATTCCCACATGGCCAACGAGTTGGTTGTACCATTGAAGTTCCCTGGAGATAGCATGCACTTCCTTTCTCTTCTTGTTCTCGTAAGTGTGATTGACAATCTAGACTAAAGCCATTAATGTAAAGATTGAACTAAAGTATAAGTAACACCGTTATGCTGCCGAATTTATCTCTTGACCATTGTTATCATTTGAAAATCATGTTCAATTACTTATTACTTGTTCCCATCATCATCATGAACATGACATTACAAATGCTTACTTATTGAAACTCTCATTGGCCATTATTAATGACTGTGGGTATCTACATTTAAAAATTTACATGAGATGCTGACAGGGCACGGCGTGTGTCCAAGGGCTCCAATCTAGCCCCAATGACGGCGAGTCATAGATATACTGTTAACCATGGGGTATAATGATTACTGGCATTGCATCTGCACTGGGAGTCTTGCTTGCTTGTTGAATGATAGATACAATAACCACATACACGTGTCCTAGTATGCATTCTTGGTGGATCTTTCCTTGGTGTACATTAGTGTCTACGTGCCTGATTAGTGTTACTTGATCGTGCTCATACATTCTTGCTTGCTTGCTTGCGTGATATGGCCATCCTGCATTTAATACAATTAGTGATATCTTACGTTCTTGACATCAAGTGAAATCTCGCGTGCTTGTACAAAGTGATCGATTGCTAGTTCTATCTTGTCATCTCGTTCTAAATCTCATTCTATCATAATCACTCTCTCTAGCTTGTTTTATATATCATGTTTTAACGAGTTTTATTCGTACTTGCATATCATTCATTGTACTTGCCTAGTTCTAAAATGTTAATCACTTATATCATTGCCCGCACATTGAGATATAAATCCTACTAGGCTAGTTTGCTCATCCCCTACTTTCACCCAATCTAGGTGACTATGAAGTTCAAGAGGAAGAGCAAGTCGAGGATGGGAATGCGTCCGAGTGAGGAGCATTCCAAACATGAGTCTATCTATAGTAGTTTATTTTGAGTGTTAGAACAATGTAATAGGAAGTGAGGTATTATGTACTTTTGCTTTTATTGAGTCTTAGTCCTATAATGGTATCGATTTGAAATACAATGAGTTGAGATTTGAATAAAAGATTAGTTGAGTTCATTATTTAGGTCCTATGATGATGTATGTTGTTATACATTTAGTGCGTGCTAGCTAGAGGATTATTTGCCGACTGTTCACGTCTCGGGATATCGACTTTAATTAATCAATAATATCCACTGCGTAATTCTCGGGACGTGACACTTGGAATTTGGGGGCACAAAGATTCCCGCTCAAAAGCCCTCAACTAAAACCATCCACGTGTCCCAAAATTTCAGATCTAGAAAAATAGTCGAAGTGTTGACACTACATGGGCACGTGTTGACACACAATCCACTAGATGCAGAATGGGCTTCTGGGAGGGGCAGTGAGTGTCAACACACAGTCATGTTGTGTCGACACCACTGTCCACTTCTTCGTTCACTGGTTGCTAGATGCATGGGCTGTGTCGACACTGCACAAGTTGTGTCGACATAATTGGTTTGCTTTCTTGATTAACTGCACTGGAAATGCATTATGTGTCGACACACTATCTAAATTGTGTTGACACTACTGTCATCACATGAACATTTCTTTGAGCTACACATGGGAAAATAGTGTTAGATAAAATTGAAGCATGATTTCCATATTTGTATGAATCATACTTGAACATCATCAAAACAAGAGATCCAACACATTTGAATTAGGATTGTGGTACCCTAAGTGATGCATGCTTAACTTGATTGGATATTCTGATCTTGATTATGTTGGATGCAATGTGGATATAAAAAGCACCAATGGTTGTTGCCAATTCCTTACAGGGTGCATAATTTCCTGGTCTTCAAGAAAGTAGAATTCAGTGGCTCTGTCAATTGTTGAACCTAAATATGTAGCTGATGGGAGCGGCTCCACTCAATTGATATGGACCAAGCAACAACTTGAAGACTATGGACTAAAAATCAAGACAATACATTTGTTGTGCGACAACATCAATGCTATAAATCTCAAGTCATTGGTGACATCTCCATGTCGTAGGCTAGATATCAAGTTTCAATATTGGTGATCCCGAGGGACTCTGCCAACTCAGTCCATATCAAGAAAAGGAGTTATGTCCTATAATGATGGAAGCCACATGGGTTAATCTTATTAACTCACACTTACTGACTTAATATGTTATTAATAGAGGGTTTTGTTTTATTTTTGATTGGTCTCATAGCTAAATAATATGTGTCCCACACAAATATTTAGCATATATTTACATCGCATGCAAATATGTACCTAGTATAAATAACCACACCGAATGATCATTGACCATATACTAGGATGATCAAGTTTGAGCCTAAAGACATGATCATAAAACCCTATGTATGTCGTCGGCACATCCCATGCATGGTGATCTTCCTTCTCAACCTCATTAGTCTTATCAATAACTCCATCCTGCCACTGTGCTTTTGAAGCCATTTCAAATAATTTACAAAAATTACAAATAATTGTACGCATGTAGGCCCAAAAATGTACATTTTATTCAATTAAGAAACCTTGATCATATCAAGGGGTGGTAGAAGTACACAACGACTTTAATGAGAGAGAGGGAGTCTCGCAGGCCCCAAAGAATCACCATTCACACACATACAAGCATCACATAACGGTCCATGATTATCCGCCCACATCATAAATAAAGACTTTAATTATCAAACTGTTAGATTAACTCTTAATATAAAACTTTTGGATTAACACTTAATTCCAGTTCCATGGTCTCCAACATGGAACCCATTGTAGAATAAAAAAGATATGCAAGCATTAGACTATCTTGGCGACATCAATAGTTGTTGCTCAAACTTGGTGACAACATCCACTATCGCTAGAAACAATTCCTGGCAACAGTTGATTATGTCACCAACAATTTGCCCACAAGATTCCTATTGCCAGGAACTTCTTCCTGGCGACATTAGGTCCTTTCACCAGGACATGGTTGTGATAGCATGTATTGTCGCCAAGACTATTCTAGAGATAGTGGATCCTGTCGCCAGGACATTCCTGGCGAGAATCCTTGTTGTCGTCGACATTTCCAGTGCACCAGAAATCGTAAAATCTTTCTCTCTAGACAACAAAATCGATAGTCTTCTAATTTTGACGACCAATGACATTGTCATTTGAACACTTCAAGCAACAATGTCATTGTCATTCAAATTGAAACAACTACAGAAAGCAACTAGTTAGCATAAAAAGATTCTTAATCACATAAAAGAAAAAATCAGACATCATCCCATGAACCCAAGCTCTGATACCACTTTAGGGAAATGTGTAGGGGCATCATATGTGTAGAGGTATCAAATTTAAAAACAAAAGCACATTCCCCACAAGAAAATATCAGACCGAGATGATGTTTGGGTGCATGACTTTTATGCAATCCATACAAGGGTGAGACTATCTCACCTAGGGGAGCTCGTATATCCCCTATTGTGTAGAATCTGGCTTGCCAGATGAAGGAACTCATGCGACCTCCCACTAGCGGTGTCCACATAGAGGTCTCCTGCGATGACGGCTCCTCCTCTCGTCATCATCCCCTCCCTTGTGCACCTCCAAGGTGCACCAGAAACGCAGCTGGCTTTTGTTGTTACTGCTACTTTCTTCTCTTTCGCTTATCTTCTAGGAAGAGAGCAGGAGGGAGAGAGAGAGTAGCAGGAAGAGAGTGAGGGGGCTGTGTGAAGAGCTTAGCTTATAGCTCTTCACACACCCGCTCTACTTAATAAAGGGTGAGAGTTTCAAATCCCAAATGGCCCACACATCGTGCGGCCATGCGGCGTACGGTCCAGAGTAAAACCATTCATACCTGTCTTGATGACAAGACAGGATGTCGCAAATCAGAGTTGGCGACATAGGGCACAGTCACCAAGACTCTGATGATCAGTCCATCTCTACATAATTTATTATTAATTATATGTATTTTTGGTGATTAACAAAACCTTGAAAAGTATTATGTAACAACATTTTCTAAAGTTTATCCACAGGCAGTAATTCAAACAAAATCTATAAGTTGTCTACACTCACTGCCATTTGAAGCTTATTGCATATATTTTGTCTAAGTATACATCGACTTCTTTGTAAAAGCTCAGAACAATTACTGCTTCACTTAAACAATGACTTCCTTAGTAGAACATAGATTTCATAGAAAACATCGATTTCACTTAAGTATCGACTTCATGTTCGAAACATCGATTTCGGTTCTACATCGACTTCACTTCAACAACGATTTCTTCAATAGAACATTGATTTTGAAACATTGAATTCATTTATACATCGACTTCACTTAAACAACGATTTCCTCAGTAGAACATCAATTTCGAAACATCGACTTTGTTTATACATCGACTTCACTTAAACAACGATTTCCTCAGTAGAACATCGGTTTCGAAACATCGACTTTGTTTATACATCGACTTCACTTAAACAACGATTTACTCAGTAGAACATTGATTTCGAAACATCGACTTCACTTAAACAATGATTTTCTCAATAGAACATTGATTTTGTTCCTACATCGACTTCATTTTACCTAAACATCGATTTTGATAGAACATCGACTTCATATGAAACAACAACTTCGTTTCTACAACAATTTCACTTAAACATCAATTTCAGTAGAACATTGATTTCATATGTAACAATGACTTCATGTGAAATAATGACTTTACTTGAACAATGACTTCATTTCAAACAACGATTTCATCTACACATCGATTTCAATACAACAACGACTTCAGTTAAACAACGACTTTGTACAGTATATCGATTTCATTCTATGGATTATGATTATATTATCGATTTCATATCAACATCGACTCCCTCTGCACACAAACTATCACTAAATATCAACTCTCCTTTATTGACGATTATGTTTTAGACAGTTGTTGAATATTGTTATTTAAATTCCTTTTAAGATATTTTTCACACGATATTCAAATACATTTCAAATCTCTGTAGATCTCAAGTCTTCCCGCGAAATTATTTTGTATTCTGTGCTCTCTAACATTTATTGCGATGGTACAAATCTCTGCATGATATATCTTTGCTTATCTCACTTATGTCACACAAAGTCTCGCTTTATATAATGACAGAATGGCATTTCCTTTTTTGTGTATCTTCATATAGCACGACTACTAATGTTGACTGGAAGTTTATATAAACATAAGTTGTCTATGTGTCAGTATTTATTGTGTGCAGGGTTTTCGGTAGAAGCGCACGTTGCCAAAATAGAATTATCAACCTGACAGAGACTAGAAGAGATTCAGACAATCTTCCTTTGTGTGTGAATGTCTACCCCAACATTAATGGTTGCAGGCTCTCTTGCTCCACACTTCGGACCAGACACTCCAACGTGCATGAAGATGTGAGACAACGGATACTTCAACAGTCAAAATCATTCAAAAAAGATAAATAGAAGACTGGTGACTCCATGAAGCACAACACTTTTGAACTCTTGAACAACCTTTGAAAATCCTGAAGATCTTAGTCACCTGCAAGAAAAGAAGAGCTTGCTCGTCCATTCAAACCTTCTGTAGCTCTTAGCTCTCCACAGTAAATTGCTTAGCCTTTGAGAGCCTGAGTAGATCTGAGAGAGAGTTCCTTGTCGATATTCATTGTCTCTCAGAGATTGCCTCAGATCAAGCAGTTTGTATAAGCTTGGTCTAGGGGCCATCCACTTCTTACTCATTTTCTTTGAGTGTTCCTCTTCGGGTGTGAAGAGAAGACCTACTATTGAGTGGGTGGTTGTTCCCTTCGGCAAGAAGGAAGACCTGTTGCATCAGGTGCTTTAGTTCCACTTCGGGTAGAGAAGAGAAGGCCCGCTATTGCTGGATGTGTAAGTGTCCTTAAGGGGGACTGTACCCTTACTTAGTGAAATTCCAAGGTGTTTCTTGGGGACTAGACGTAGGACTCCTAGTGATAGAAGATCCGAACCAGGATAAAATTTTCTGTTATCTTTGTTTTTATTTAACACTAACTCTAACCATCGAACTTAGTGTCTTCTGTCAAGCATTCCCCCTCTAGGCTTGCTATCTAGGCAACAGACTCTATTGGTGACGATTGATCATGTCGCTAGGACCATCCTAGTGATAGTGGATCCTATCGCCAGGACCAACCTGGCGACGATGAATCCTATCTTGTCTCCGTCCTAGGATAGAAAAGAACATATTGGATAACTCTTATCCAATTCTATATCCTTATCAAGTCAAGCACCTTTTGTGTGTGACACTCTAGGCCCAATACTGAGCTGGCCGTGAGTTTCACCTATCAGTGTTGCCCAGCAAGCAAGCCCAGAGGGGGGTGAATGGGATATTAAAATTTTGATCACTTTAAAATCTGTCCACAAAAACGTTTACACTAAACACACTTCGATGACTGTTAGTGTTACTAAAAATAGGATAGCAAACACAAGGCAATCAAACACACGACACAAGGAATTATCCTGGTTTGGATCTCCTCTCCACAAGAGTCCTACATCCAGTCCCTAAGCAATACCTCAGAATTTCACTACCCAAGGGTACAGTCCCCCTCAAGGACACTTACACACCCAGCCGTAGCTGGTCTTCTCTTCACAACCCTAAGAGGAATTACAACACCCTAGATCCCACCAGGTCTTCCTTCTGTACGAAGGGAAACAAACACCCTGGAACCCACTAGGTCTTCCTTCAACACGAAGGGAAAATACACAGGAATGTATTCAAGGGATGATACGCCCCTGGACCAAGCTAACAACACAATGCTTGATCCGAAGCGAATACTGAGAGGAAGAAAATGAGTAGTAATGAACTCTCTTAGTACACAAAATGCTCTCTCTAAGATCTACACTCGATGCAGAGAGCTAAGAGCTAGACAAGCAAAGGAGTGAAGCTTCACTCTTTCAGATGCTCGCAGAAAGTTTGTAAAAGATTGTCATAAGTGTTCTTTGTTTCTGGAGCTTCAATCTTCTATATATGTCTTTCATTTGAAAAATGAACGTTGAAGTGTCTGTTATCTCTAAGCTCTTGTTTACGTTAGACTGCATGGCACTATAGAGATTTCAGTCAACGGTCGTTAGCTTTCCATGCACACAAAGAGAGAGAATCCTCTTTGATATCCTTTAGCTTCTATTGTGTCGAACGTTGTATCGAGATGTGCTGTCAGTGACTTGCACGCATTAAAAGCTTAAACGATAGACAACTAAGCTATCTCTCGGTGTCAGTCAACGTTAAGAAAGGTTTTATACCGAAATGGAGATTCCATTCTGTTCTTCTAAATAGATGTTTACAGTATAAGCATGGAAATAGAAGATATCGTTTGCATGCATTGCAGTGATATGTTCAGTCATAATAAATGCATGGATGTGAGAGAAATGCGAGGGAAGACTTTGAATTTTCAAACTATCTAAGAAAAGGTTTGAATATCAAGTCGTTATAGACCATGAAATTGATATGAGCATAACTTATGTTTAACCGATGTGTGGATGAGTCGTTGTTCATGTGAATCGTTACACATTCATAAACAAATCGATGCATATATAAATCATTATACAATCATAACCAAATCATTGTAGAGAGAAATTGTTATGATAGTATAAGCAAATCGTTATGAGCAAGTCGTTATAATCAAATCGTTATAAACGAATCGTTGTGAAATATTGTTATAAGCAAATCGTTGTTTGACTTATCGAGTCGATGTAGTGAACGAATCATTGTTTAATGTATCGAATTGTTACGGTGACCAAGTCGTTATGTAACTTAATGAATCGTTACAGTGACTGAGTCGTTGTGTAACTTATCGAATCGTTATGAGACTTAACGAGTCGTTGTGAAACTGAAATCGTTGTGAGAGCAAATCGTTGTTCTCATTTAAGAAATTGTTGTGAGAACAAATCGTTGTTCTCACTTAATAAATCGATGTGATAACCAAATCGTTATGAGCTCAGAATAGATGTGCACACTTATCGAATCGTTCTGAGAGCAAATCGTTGCGATCTCTTAGCGAATTGTTGTGAGAGGCAAATCGTTGTGATCTCTTAACGAATCGTTATGAGATCGAAATCGATGCGATCAGTTAACGAATCGTTCTGAGATCGAAATCGATGCGATCACTTAGCAAATCATTCTGAGATCGAAATCGATGCGATCACTTAGCGAATCATTCTAAGATCAAAATCGATGCAATCACTTAGCGAATCGTTCTGAGATCGAAATTGATGCGATCATCAAATCGTTATAAAATAGACTTCAATAGAATACTAATGACTTAAGAAATCGTTATAGAACCAAAAATCGATGTGGATGAGGAAATCGTTATGATCTTAAGAAAATCGTTATAACAACTAGAAAATAGATGAGTACTTAGAAAATTGTATGCTTTGAACTGTAAATGCTACAAGGTGATAAATACTCACTGACTTTGCTTGAATTTCCTTGATTTATCTCCTGTACTCAAATCTCATAGAGATTATGTTAGAGTAAACATTATCATAGTTTTGTTAATCACCAAAATAGATATGTAATTTATTTAAATTATATGGGAATAAACTGATTATCAATCTCACCCTTTTTGGTGATCACAAAACATGGCATAAACATAACGGAATAAATCTAAGGAGTTGTGCGAAATTAGAGATGTTTTCAGAATGATTTATTCTTCTCGCCCTTTTTGTCACTAAGCAAAAAGAATAAAATGCTGAGACAAAGATGGAGAGAAAAGATAGCGAGGGATCATTTCATTCAACTTGAGGGGGTACAGTAAGATAGAAGGCAGGCGATAAAAGAGAGGCATAATGGGAAATGACTTCCCAAGCCTTGGATTCCTAATCTTCAAAATAAAGACGAAATACTCCCCAAACAACAGAATAAGATGGTCCCATGGTGGGAGCCATTCTCTGATGATGAAGAGTCCTTTGTTCTTCCACGAAGTCAGCATAGCGATTTGGGTCAAAGGAATGTTTATACAAATTGACTTTTCGAAAACAAGCACAAGAGAGAAATTGATCAATAGAGACTAGGTAGAAGAGTTGCTTCTGCTTTAGTTCTAGGTGCATGGCTACATAAACCTTGTATCTTTCAAACCATGTTTGAAAGTGTCACGCCCCGACGAGGAATATCGGAACGCGATGCAGTTGCATGAAAATGGTATAGAGCGAATACTAGACATCAAACCATTTCAAAATGAATAATGGTAAAGCAAATTCATTTCATTAATACTTTTCAATGCCTAGTTACAACCACTAATATCAGAGCGAATCTATAGGGCCCGATTACATTGAAAGAAGGCAAAAGACTAAACTTCAAACCTATCTACTACCATGCTAAACAAAGCAATAGGACACTAGGGTACTCATGACATCACTCCAGGTCGTTCCCGTCCTCTTGAGTGTATGGTTCTTCCTCGGTCTCATCTTAGAACACAACGACAAATAACGCAGGGTGAGCGAACATCGCCCAGTAGGACTTAAATCTCAGGCTCAAGCAGGCTTTAAGTAATTAATGCATTAAAGGCAGAGTAACTAATGACAGAACGGAAGAGAGTGTCAAGTAAAAATATAGCAGGACAGTACGTGAATGAAATAGCAAGACTTTCCAAATATAGACTTACCAAGATTAGCACAAGTGTCAGGAATAGCACAATAATAGCAAGATAGCACATTGTCAAGTATAGCAAGATGGCCATAGTACAGATAGCACAACGAGTATAGCATAGCACTTTGTTGTCAATGGACAACGAGAGAACATATTACTTTTGATTGTCATTTAGATAGTCAAGATAGATAGCACTTGAGTGTAATGCCAAACACTCTGATCATTTAACTCCCATGGGCACTAGAACTTTCGGGCGCACATCCCAGGACGAGATCGGGCCCTTTATATATTGCCAGGCATTAGTTATATTGTTTATCTTTAGACAATCAGTCAATGGCCAGTATAGAGTACCAAGAAGTAGATGAGAGCACTAGATGAATAGACGAGATAGTAGAGTGAACGTGAATAGATGAGCGAGTAGAGTATAGATGAGAGTTAGTGGACCTTGCACATGAAACATCGAGTAACGAGCGATAGTAACCATTGCACAACACGCGCACATGGTGTTGGCAATTAGGCAGAACTCACGACCTTACCACTGGCCATGTTAAGCATAGGTCCAGAGGTCCGGCGTGATTCAAGACGAGAGTGAATTTCTAATAGCCGTTTGGACCATATTGATCTCTAATGGGTGTAAAATGTGTTAGGGTACAACCGGCTCGTCGACCATGTGGGAATCCATGGACAGAGGAGACTTACAGAGGCCTTGAATAAAGACTTACTAGTCTGGCAGAAGGAATATCTGACGGAGAGTTCATCCAAGTCAAGAAGGTGTGTATATAGAAAGAAGTGCTCAACGTTCTAGAGGAATTCTAGAACAGTGGAGCGTCGAGATCGGTATTCCTAAATCATCGCGAGAAACAATAGACAAGTATATTTAAAATATGGTAATTTAATCACATAAATTACCAGATGTATTATGAATTAAATTCATGCCAAATTACACCATAATTGGATGGTTCAAAGTGTGTGTAAGTGTCATGATATTGTAGATAGAAAAGATCATGTGCATGTATTTTAGTCATACATAAATATTCAATTTATAACAGTGCTATTTTCTATGTGTATGATGGTTAAACAAGAGTACAAATACTGTAGATAATCAAGCATTGATGAGGTAGGGGGTTTCTTGAAAAAAGAACCTAGATCGCGACATACCCCGGTGAGGGTCGCGACGGGGTGAACTGAGATCGCGACGGGTGCTTGTACGGGTCGCGACAGGCTTAGTCTGGTCGGGCAACAGATCGCGACGAAAGGCCTGTCGCGATCAGATCGCGACAGAGGGCGCTGTCGCGACGACCCTTGTGAACGCGACCTATCGGGCCATCGCGTTCATAGGGTTTGTGCCCGGGTCCGACAGGGGAAGGACATTACATTGGATTGAGGGCCAGAACTTACCCTATTTGACACAGGGTGATTCAGAAAATCATAACTAATTGTATAGTCAAAGAAAAATCATGAAACCAGTTGCAAAACGACCTAGACATGCATGGGTACTTACAATAAATAGGAATTGGAAAACATCTAGGGTTTAGACATGTTGTAAACACGGGTTTTCATAATGAACATGAAATAGTACATAGTTGAGATCAACGATTAAATTCGCAAGATAGGATGAATCAAATTTAGGGATTTTACGGGCAAAAGATGCCTAACATGCATCAGTTCCTACAGTAAAAATCCTGTGGCATGGGATTGAGTATACAAGGAGATCAAGAATTAAGAAGAGGGTTCGAGGTCAATGTCAGTTGCAGAACATGAAAAATCAAGAACGACATATATGCTCGATGGAAAATTATGAAACTAAAGGGCTTTTGTTCCTGATAGACGAGACATCCTACCGAAAAAGTTTCATGGTTTATGCTTGTCAGAATTCCTACCTTTGATTGTTTTCCTCTTCTAGGGTTAAGACTTGAAGAACTCGGGAAAGAACTTGAGAGATCCTTCCTCTCCATGAATTATCCTCCTCTTGGCCTCGCCTCCTAGTCCAGGAACCTCTTGGCACGAGCTAGGGCCGGCCATGAGGGTTTAAGAGAAGTATTTAAGCTTCTCCATATTCCCTTTTCTAGTTTAAGCCTAACTCCTATTAAATTCCGAATTTGCTATTTTCCTCTCCCCTTTTTAAGTAAGAGATCTCCTATTTGGGTTGGGAGAAAGGGAATTCCGTGGCCAATCAATTGGGGTAGGTTTATGAATCCAATCCTAATTCAAACTAGCTATTTAATGCATTAAATATCTCTTTTCTATTTTAGTAATATTTTAGTTACGAATTTTGGGTATTTCTCTATTATTCCCTTCTTAAAATCTCTATTTTAGCCAACTCATTTTAATGGGTCAATATAGCAAAGCCCATTGCTCCTTTCCTTTTAATGGGTTTTATTTAATTCTCTCTTATTTGATTTCCTAGTTGATTTAATACATCTTCCTTTTATTTGATTTTCTAATTAAATAATATAAATATTTAATTTTTTTCCCATAAATTTAGGGTTGCTACATCCTCCCCCTCTTAAAAAGAATTTGGTCCCCAAATTCATGTGATCATTCAGGAGAGAATGTCTTACCGAAAAGAGCGGGGTAGTTCCGTCTGATGATTCCTTCCGGTTCCCAGGTTGCCTCTTCCACTCCACGATTATTCCATAGGACTTTAACCACATGGATGGGACGGTTTCTGAGTTGTTGTATCTTCCGTTCAAGTATCTTGACTAGCTTCTCTTCGTACGTCACATCTTTGTTCAATATCAACTTCTCGTGGCGAATGATGTGCGTGGGGTCGTACACATATTTCCTAAGTATGGAAACATGGAACACATTGTGTACACATGACAAATCCGGTAGCAACGCCAGCCGGTATGCAACCTCACCAACCCTTTCGAGTACTTCAAAAGGACCGATGAATCTAGGGCTGAGCTTTCCCTTTACACCAAATCTTTGGATGCCACGAGTAGGTGACACTTTTAGGAACACATGATCACCGACTTGAAATTCCAGATCTCGCCTTCTTTTGTCGGCGTAGCTCTTTTGTCTGGATTGGGCAATCATGAGCCGGTCTCTGATTACCTGAATGTCCTTTGTTGTTCGTTGCACCATGTCTTGGCCTAGCCATTGCTGTTCTCCAACCTCATTCCAGCATGCAGGGGATCTGCAATTCCTTCCGTAGAGTGCTTCGAACGGTGCCATCTTGATACTCGCCTTGTAACTGTTGTTATAGGCGAACTCAATAAGAGGTAGGTGCTCATTCCAATAACCTTGAAAATCTATAGTGCAAGCTCTCAACATGTCTTCCACTATTTGGTTTGTTCTTTCAGTTTGCCCATCGGTTTGTGGATGGAATGCGGTACTAAAGTTGAATTTAGTACCCAGTGCACCTTGCAGTCCTTTCCCAAAATGAGATGTGAATCTCGAATCTCGATCCGAAACAATATATGATGGAATGTTATGTAGTCTTACAATCTCCTTGACGTATAAGGCAGCTAGTACCTCTACTGACCATTTACTCTTTATAGGAAGAAAGTGGGCGGATTTGGTTAGTCGGTCCACAATGACCCATATGGCGTCGAGTTCACCACGAGTCTTGGGTAAACCCATGATGAAGTCCATGCCGATACTTTCCCATTTCCATTCTGGAATATCAAGCGGTCTGAGTACACCAGTAGGGCGCAGGTGTTCCGCTTTTACTTGTTGGCAAGTAAGGCAGTGAGCGGCATGTTCAGCTACCTCTCTTTTCATGTTCGGCCACCAAAATGTTCTTTTCATATCTTGATACATTTTGGTACCTCCCGGATGAATAGTATATCTTGTCTTGTGAGCTTCATCCATTAGTCTTCTCTTTAGTTCTTCATTGTCGGGAACACATGTCCTTCCTTGAAAGACAAGCCTTCCGTCTTCAGTCATTGCAAAGTCTGGTCTTTCTGTTAGAGTTTATTTGACGTGAACTAAGAATAGATTATTGTCTTGTTGAGCTTTGATCTCCTTTAGCAGATCAGATTGAATCTTGATATTGGCAACTAAGACTCGATCATCTCTATGTTTGATATTTAAGTCTAACCTTGTGAATTGTTCTAGTAGTTGCATCTCGCCAAGGACTAGACTTGAGACAAATGCCATTGGCTTCCTACTAAGAGCATCATCCACAACATTTCCCTTGCCTGGGTGGTATTGGATGTGGAAGTCGAAATCTTTCAAGTATTCCAGCCATCTCCTTTGTCTCATGTTGAGTTCCTTCGGAGAGAATAAATACTTCAGACTTTTATGGTCTGAGTAGACAGTGAATTGCTCGCCATATAGATAGTGTCTCCAAATCTTCAAGGCGAAGACCACGGCAGCCAGCTCGAGATCATGTACAGGGTAGTTGACTTCATGTGTCTTCAGTTGTCTTGAAGAATAGGCGATGACCTTCTCCTTTTGCATGAGTACACAACCTAGCCCAATTCCTGAGGCATCGGTGTAGACAGAGAAACCTTCTCCCTCTATTGGCAGAGCGAGAACAGGTGTTGAGGTAAGACAGTATTTGAGGGTTTGGAAACTTTTCTCACACTCTTTACTCCAGGAGTATGGATTCTCCTTTCGTGTCAGACACGTGAGAGGAACAGCGATCCTTCAGAAGTCCTTGATGAACCGCCTGTAGTAGCCAGCCAGTCCTAGGAAGCTTCTTATCTCAGTGACATTAGTTGGTCTCTCCTAGTTGAGTACAACTTCGACTTTGGAGGGATCAACAGAGATGTCGTCCTTTGAGATGACATGGCCTAAGAAGGATACTTCTTCGAGCCAGAATTCACACTTGCTAAGCTTTGCGTACAGCTTGTTGTCTCGCAAAACTTGTAGTGCTGTCTTCAGGTGTTCTTCATGCTCTTCCTTGGTCTTGGAGTATATGAGGATGTCGTCGATAAAGACGACCACGAACTTGTCGAGTTATGGCCGATATATGCTGTTCAGGAGTTGCATAAAGGCTGCAGGAGAATTGGTTAGACCAAAAGGTATAACGACGAATTCATAATGTCCATACCTGCTCCTGAAAGCCATTTTGAAAATATCGTCATTCTTGATCCTCATTTGGTGATAGCCAGATCGAAGATCGATCTTGGAGAAATATTGCGCTCCAGAAATTTGGTCGAATAGTTCATCGACCCTAGGCAATGGGTATTTGTTCACGATGGTAAGCTGGTTGAGTTGTCGATAGTCGATGCACAGCCTCATCGATCCATCTTTCTTCTTTACGAATAGCACAAGTGCTCCCCATAGGGAAGTACTTGGTCTAATGAACCCCTTTGCTAGTAGCTCCATCAGTTGCGCCTTCAATTCCTTCAGCTCGACAGGTGACATCTGGTACGATTGACGCGATACTGGTGCGACTCCAGGAATCAGCTCAATGGCGAAGTTGACATCTCGTTCAGGGGGAATCCCTGGCAGGTCTTCGGGGAATACATCTGGGTAGTCCTGTACTATATGTATGTCTTCTATTTTGGAACCCTTCTTTTCTACTACTACGGCTGCTAGGAAAGCAGCACAACCTTTCTTCATCATGTTGTGGGCTTTCATGGCGGAGACTAGAGACATCCGTCTCTTATGTCTAATCCCAGATAATGCCAATTTAGGAAAGTCACTAACGATAACCTTCCCTTTCTTACAGTCGACACTTGCCCCATATGTGGACAACCAGTCGGCTCCCAAAATTACATCATAGCCTTCCATGGACATACACACCAGGTCAGCTTTTAGGTTATGGTCTCTGATCATTACATCGGCAGGGCGAAAGTATTTGTTCAATTTCTCCTTTTCCCCTAGTGGCGTTGTGACAAAGAACTCACAACCCATGGCTATAGGTTAAGCATTCACAGTATCAGCAAAGTTTTGAGATATAAATGAATGAGTGGCTCCAGTATCAAATAAAATAAATGATGATAATAAGAAAACATAAAGGGTACCTTCTACCACGCCACCCTCCATAGCAGGTTCCTCATCATGTAGGGCTTGCAGTCGGCCCTGTTTCTTAGGTGCATTAGGGCACCTTTCATTCTCTTTCAGTAGAGGGCACTCAGGGATACGGTGCTCGCGACTTCCGCAGCGCAGACATGCGCCGGCTTTCCTCCAGCATTCATCAGCCGTGTGACCAGGCTTGTCACAGTGTTTGCAGTGGCTCTTTGTTGGAGTGTTGGGTACGAAAACCTTGGGTTTCCTTTCTTGGCTAGATCCCTCCGTGATGTTGAAGGGACGCTTCATGTCGTTGGTAGGCTTAGCAGATGACTAACCCGATGTCACTTCCTTCTTGACGAACTTCCCTTTTATACGGTCGGTGAAGTCCGTAGCATCTTCTAGCAGCTGATCCCTCTTCACCATCTCGGCATAGGTCGGGATGTCGAAAGGTGCGAGTTGAGTGATGTAGTGGAGCTTAAGGCTGTTTAGAAAACACTTAGCCTTCATCCTTTCAGTGTTCACCAGATGTACAGCATAGCGTGCCAGTCTAGAGAACTGGGCTTCATATTTGGCCACAGTCAAGCTCCGCTGTTTAAGAGTAGAGAATTCCGCAGCCTTCTTTTCTTGAACACGCTCGGAGAAGTATTTGGAGTTGAACGCTTCTTTAAACTAGTTCCAGGTGAATTGCCCATTGTCTCTAGTAGCTTCCACTGACTCCCACCAAGCGCGGGCGTCCTTCTCCAGTTAGAATGCGGCCAGTAGCAGCTTGTCTCTTGCTGCACATTGCATGACACGGAAAATTCTTTCCGTCTCTTGGAGCTAGTGCTCAGCTTCATTCGGATCCGTGGATCCGTTGAACCTAGGTGGGTTCAGACTTCTGAAGTTGTGATGTAGGTCGCCTGCACCACGATTACCACCTCCTTGAGTGGCTTGCATAATGGCGCGTGTCAGTTCTTGGATGGTTTGTTGCATGCCCCTCATTTGAGCACGTTCGGCAGTCATCTTGATTGCTTAGTTCCTACAAAAATATCTTACTGTTATGATACTGATGTTAAATTTAATTTGTGCGTGTGTGAGTTTATTTTTGCTAGTTACCCTTGGCTCTAACCACAACTCACATGGGTAGGATAATTGACTCTAGTCGAGGCAGGTTAACCTAGATCATCCTGTACTAAGAATAACCTAGGCTCTGATACCACAAAACTGTCACGCCCCGACGCGGAATATCAGAACGCGAGACAGTTGCAAGAAAAGGGTATAGAGTGAATACTAGACATCAAACCATTTCAAAATGAATAATGGTAAAGCAAATTCATTTCATTAATACTTTTCAATGCCTAGTTACAACCACTAATATCAGAGCCAATATATAGGGCCTGATTACATTGAAAGAAGGCAAAAGACTAAACTTCAAACCTATCTACTACCACGCTAAACAAAGCAATAGGACACTAGGGTACTCATGACATCACTCCAGGTCGTTCCCGTCCTCTTGAGTGTATGGTTCATCCTCGGTCTCACCTGAGAACAGAACGACAAATAACGCAGGGTGAGCGAACATCGCCCAGTACGACTTAAATCTCAGGCACAAGCAGGCTTTAAGTAATTAATGCATTAAAGGCAGAGTAACTAATGACAGAACGGAAGAGAGTGTCAAGTAAAAATATAGCAGGATAGTACGTGAACGAAATAGCAAGACTTTCCAAATATAAACTTACCAAGAATAGCACAATAATAGCAAGATAGCACAATGTCAAGTATAGAAAGATGGCCATAGTATAGATAGCACAACGAGTATAGCATAGCACAACGAGTATTGCATAGCAATTTGTTGTCAATAGACAACGAGAGAACATAGCACTTTTGATTGTCATTTAGATAGTCAAGATAGATAGCACTTTAGTGTAATGCCAAACACTCTGATCATTTAACTCCCATGGGCACTAGCACTTTCGGGCGCACATCCCAGGACCAGATCGGGCCCTTTATATATTGCCAGGCATTAGTTATATTGTTTATCTTTAAACAATCAGTCAATAGCCAGTATAGAGTACCAAGAAGTAGATGAGAGCACTAGATGAATAGACGAGATAGTAGAGTGAACGTGAATAGATGAGCGAGTAGAGTATAAGTGAGAGTTAGTGGACCTTGCACATGAAACGTCGAGTAACGAGCGATAGTAACCGTTGCACAACACGCACACATAGTGTTGGCAGTCAGGCGGAACTCACGACCTTACCACTGGCCATGTTAAGCACATGTCCAGAGGTCCGGCGTGATTCAAGATGAGAGTAAATTTCTAATAACCGTTTGGACCATATTGATCTCTAATGGGTGTAACAGGTCTTAGGGTACAACCGGCTCGTCGACCATGTGAGAATCCATGGGTAGAGGAGACTTACGGAGGCCTTGAACAAAGACTTACTAGTCCGACAAAAGGAATATTTGACAGAGAGTTCGTCCAAGTCAAGCAGGTGTGTATATAGAAACAAGTGCTCGACGTTCTAGAGGAATTCTAGAATAGTGGAGCGTCGAGATCGATATTCCCAAATCATCGTGAGAAACGATAGACAAGTATATTTAAAATATGGTAATTTAATCACATAAATTACTAGATGTATTATGAATTAAATTCATGCCAAATTACGCCATAATCGGATGGTTCAAAGTGTGTGTAAGTGTGATGATATTGTAGATAGAAAAGATCATGTGCATGTATTTTAGTCATACATAAATATTCAATTTATAACAGTGTTATTTTCTGTGTGTATGACGGTTAAACAAGAGTACAAACACTGTAGATAATCAAGCATTGCTGAGGCGTGGGGTTTCTTGAAATAAGAACCTAGATCGCGACGTACCCTGGTTAGGGTCGCGACGGGGTCAACTGAGATCGCGACGGGTGCTTGTACGGGTCGCGACAGGCTTAGTTTGGTTAGGCAGCAGATCGCGACGATAGGCCTGTCGCGATCAGATCGTGACAGAGGGCGTTGTCGCGACGACCCTTGTGAACGTGGCCTATTAGTCCATCGCATTCACAGGGTTTGCTCCCGGGACCGACAGGGAATGGACATTACATTGGATTACAGGCCAAACATACCCTATTTGACACAGGGTGATTTAGAAAATCATAACTAATTGTATAGTTAATGAAAAGTCATGAAACCAGTTGCAAAATGACCTAGACATGCATGGGTAATTACAATAAATAGTAATTGGAAAACATCCAGGGTTTAGACATGTTGTAAACACGGGTATTCATAATGAACATGAAACAGTAAATAGTTGAGATCAACGATTAAATTCGCAAGATAGGATGAATCAAATTTAGGGCTTTTAGGGGCAAACGATGCCTAACATGCATCAGTTCCTACAGTAAAAATCTCGTGTCATGGGATTGAGTATATAAGGAGATCAAGAATTAAGAAGAGGGTTCGGGGTCAATGTCAGTTGCAGAACATGAAAAATCAAGAACGACATATATGCTCGATGGAAAATTATGAAACCAAAGGACTTTTGTTCCTGATAGACGAGACATCCTACAAAAAAAGTTTCATGGTTTATGCTTATAAGAATGCCTATCTTTGATCATTTTCCTCTTCTAGGGTTAAGACTTGAAGAACTCGGGAAAGAACTTGAGAGATCCTTCCTCTCCACGAATTCTCCTCCTCTTGGCCTCTCCTCTTGGTCCAGGAACCTCTTCGCACGAGCTAGGGCTGGCCATGAGGGTTTAAGAGAAGTATTTAAGCTTCTCCCTATTCCCTTTCCTAGTTTAAGCCTAACTCCTATTAAATTCCGAATTTCCTATTTTCCTCTCCCCTTTTTAAGCAAGAGATCTCCTATTTGGGTTGGGAGAGAGGGAATTTCGTGGCCAATCAATTGGGGTAGGTTTAGGAATCCAATCCTAATTCAAACTAGCTATTTAATGCATCAAATATATCTTTTCTATTTTAGTAATATTTTATTTACGAATTTTGGCTATTTCTCTATTATTCCCCTTCTTAAAACATCTATTTTAGCCCACTAATTTCTAATGGGTCAATATAGCAAAGCCCATTATTCCTTTCCTTTTAATGGGTTTTATTTAATTCTCTCTTATTTGATTTCCTAGTTGATTTAATACATCTTCCTTTTATTTGATTTTCTAATTAAATAATATAAATATCTAATTTTTCCCTATAAATTTAGGGTTGCTACAGAAGGGGATCATGAACAAGGTGAATGGAGTTCATGTCTAGAAATTCACCAGTTGAAATTGGAGGTTTATTTTCCCTAGCTTGAGAGACATTCAGATTTGTAAGCTGCTGAGCAGATAGGGGATAATATCTGGCCAAATCCGAAGGAGATAGTCTTTCACACTCAGATAGGAGAGGGGCGAGGACATCAGCATTGACATGGCCTTGGTGATACTCTCTAAACAAAAATCTGTGAAAGGCAACCAGATGACCCTTCTGCACTTTGATTCTTCCCATGACTCTAGCAAAACGCTCAAAAATAAGAGAGCCAACAGCTGAATCCATGACTAGAGAATGAAGTGGGGGAAGAAGAACAGCATTAGGCAACTGGAGGGTGGCAAAGTCAACCTGAATAGCTTCAGTGTGGGCGTCAAGAGACCCAAGATCTCTAATAGCCTGCTTGAACTGACCAAGCTGAACCTCTAGAAGATGATTGAGATATCTGTAGTTATTGAACATCTGAAAGTGCCTGATCATTTTGATTTCCTTTTGAATGAACGGAGCCTAGGTGTCCTTATGAACGATTTGGAACCACTCTAATAAAGTCAAGGAATGATCCCGGGGAGGGAACCTGGCTGATCGGGCAAGAAGAAACTTATTGTACAAAGCTTTATGACTCCGAGCCCACTGATCTTTAGTTTTGGCTTTGGCTAGGGAGAAGAGTTTTTATTTTTCGGATTTAGAGAGAGAAGTATAGGGCAAAATGACATTAAGATGATTGGTAAGGTTGAGATTAGGAAGGTTTATGATGGCAGCAAAGACAACTTTCTGAAGGAATTATCTATAGAGTGGTTTATTTTTGTTGTCCACTGTTAGAGAAAACCATAGGGGTGGATAATAAGGATTAGAAGAGATAGAAGAAGTGGAGGTTATTTTTCTTTTCCTAGGAGCAGGGCTAGAAGAGCCTGTCCTATGAACATGAAGAGTCTGTCCTATGAACATGAGTTCCAACCTTCAATACAGATCAGAGAATAACTTTTTCAAACTCATCCTTGATGTCCTAAGAAACGGGGCATCAATCTGAGCACTCTCCGGAATAATAGTAATGAAGGATGGAGGAGTAGAGGGATGAAGAATGGAATGAGAAGTGGAGGGAGGAAGATCAGCTGGTCCAAAAGAGGAGGGACCAGAGGATGAGGAGGCTCCAGCTGATGAGGAGGCTGGAGGAACCTCAAAGAGAGGAGGAGGTGGAGGAATGGAAGTGGAAATGGCAGGAGATGAGAAAGGTTCAAAGGGAAAAGGTGTTGGAGATGAGATGGTTCTAGGTACAACTTGTTTGAAGGTAGGTGGAGCTGGAGGTGCTGTAGAGAAGGAGCTGGTGTCTGAATGGGAGAAGGAGCTGGGAGCTCAGGAGCTATAGCTTCTTCTTCTGCCCTAACATGATCAGCTTCAGTAACCACTGGCCCAGATTCTACAGCTGCCACCTGATCAACAACTACTGGCCCTGATGGCCCTGCTGGATCCTCAGAAACATGCCGTGATGGCAAATCTTCAATTGGTGGCCCGGATGAACTAACAACCTCTTCTACAACCTCCTCAGAGGGCTGAGGAGCAGATGGTGTGGGAGCAGGAGGTGCTGGTGCCCTTACCTCCTTTAAAATATCTGATAATATGGTCTTCATGCTTCCCATTTCTTTATTCAACCACCTTAAAGCATTCTTTACCATCCCCATTTTTTTGCTGCTGAGCTCTGGCTCAAGAATATAGAGATAATGTTTGATTGCATAGAGCAGAGTATCTCACCTTGGGCATCTAGCCTATCTATCACAGGCTTCAGTTTAATGACAAATCTCTGCTGCCTGGTCCTCTGATGTGGTGTCTCTGTAAGGAGGGGAATCTCAGAAACAGCTTCCTTTCCCTTCTCACTTGCCCTAGCAACAGACTCCTCATGATCAACATGGTCATCTTGCTCATCTGAATCAGAGGAACTGGCTGTCACACCTTCTTGAAATTTATTCACTGGGGGGTTTTCAGTACTCTCCCCCTGAGGCTGACTTTCCTTTTCAGTCATATTCTCCCCTTCCACAGGAGCATCCTCCATAGGGGTATCAGCTGGCACAGCTGCTTCTTGCTCCTCATGGATAGGAGCATCTCTCATCTGAACTCCAGAGTGGCTTGATGCCACAACTTCACCTTCTGGATCAGCACAGATAGCTTGCTCCCCCTGAGTGGGAGTCTCTTCCAAAACAGAATTCTCATTGTGGCCTAGTGCCACATCTTTCTGTCAACATCTACAGACACTTGATCTTGATCCCCCTGACTAGGAGCATCTTCTACTTGCACATCTATTTGCTCCTCCTGAATGGAAGCCTCTTCCAAAACAACATGTGCATCACTGGTAGCCTGAACATCCCTGACCACTGGCGCCCCTTGAGTGCTAGTAGGGAGTCCAGCACATCCCTAAAAATGGAAGCAATACGAGATGAAGGAGGCACATCCTCTGCAATTTGCCCAACGGACTCAATCTGCTCACTAGGAATGTCCTCAATCCGACGGCTGTTAAGCACTGAGTCTTCAACTCTGATTTCTGTTGTTTCTTCTTGGATGTCTGCTGCTGTTTCCTCCTGAGCCATGTGAATTTCTTCATGAACTTGTTCTTTCTCAACTGAAGTTCCTAGTTCTGCTGTTGCTTCGACTACCCGAACTTCCTCTTCTTGAACTTCATAGGCTTCACCAATAATGGCTTCACCCTCAGCTACTGAGGTCTGAAGGTTTGCGGAATTCCCTATTTGGTAATCTAGAAGGGGGGTTGAATAGATTACTACCGATTAAAAATATTTATCACCTTCATTTCTTTAAAACACAGGTTATCAAAACAATATTAAACTCAAAGCTATGTGTGGATGTGTGTGACTTTATGACAGATAGATAGCAAACTACAATACGTGTGTATAGACGCCGTGCCTACCAAACATCTAACGTAAAAGCATTCAAACCATGAGACACACAGATTTACGTGGTTCGGAGTACACAACTCGTGTATCCTACATCCACAGGCCACACACACACGCAGAACAATCTGCTTATGAGCTAGTTCACAAACTACAACTCACACACACGTGTTATCTGATGTGTAACCACAATCAGATCAACACCCACACGTGAATCAAGCACAAGGACTGCTTGAGACACCACAACACACACAGTTTTGTAAAAGTAGAACAGAGAAGAGTTTTAGAGCTGAAGAACAAATCCAGATTGTAAACTCTTCTTGTGAACGTCTGGCTGGACTTCAAGCTTCGTCTTGATGATCACAAGTTGATGGAGACACTTGAATCCACGACATTCAGGCTTCACCTTCCCATGGAGAGACTTCTCTTCTTGGTTCTGGGTGGTAGGTTGAAGCAGAGCAGCAGAACAAGACTTCTCTTGAGAACTCTTTAGGGTTTTTGCTTGGGGGCTGCTTGTGTACGAGATTTTCTTTAGAAAGTTTCTTATATAGTGGTGTTGACATATGGAGAGACGTGGTTGTTGGAAACACCAACTTTGGTAACTTTCAAACTTTTCGTTTCTAAAGATTATGTACGTCTGTCGATAGGTCATACACCTGCTGTCGACAGGGATCAATAGTGTGCCAAGTTCCAGAAGTCTGGATGTTCTGTTGAAGCTCTCACTGTGTGCATCTGTCGACAGGTGCCTTGGTGCTGTCGATAGGGATCTGTTTTCCAGAGCTGTGATTTTCTGACTGTATGCTTCTGTCGACAGGAGGCTTTGTTGCTATCGACAGGACTTATTTTCCAGAACTGTATGCTTTCTGACTATTGGTTTCTGTCAACAGGGGGCTTGTTGGCTGTCGACAGGTACATTTCTTTTGGCTTTGCTTGATCATTCAAACTTGTTTTTGACACATGTCTTCCATGGTATATCTCCTATATTAGTTAACATAGTTAGAGAGATATAATGAACATATATAATCAAGCATTGTACCAAGTTATTGTGACAAGTCATTTGTATGAAGATCTCATGCATTAAACTCAATTCTCATTGTTCACATTTGTTTACATTGTTCATCATCAAAAACATGTTGTATTTATTATTTAGAATGTGAACCCAACATTCTCCCCCTTTTTTATGATGACAAAATTAATCAATTAAGTAAGTGCACAATTGAGTTTTCTCCCCCTTTTGACAAGATCCAAAAGCATACACCATATACACATGTATTAGACAAAGAGCGAGGATTGGCACTGATATTGTATGAGTCATACACAGTACATGACATGCTAATGGGAAAGACATTGCTTGACAATCATCTAAAAACAATCATGACTGAAAGCATAACAAGACGCAAGTGAAGTAGATAACAAGACTTGACGCTATCCTAGACACCTAAGCTAACTAAGCATCATCATCAGCTGGCGGTGTAGGAGCCCGACGCGCAATAGCAATGCTATCCAGGCGAGTGTCAAGTGTGTCCATTCTGACATTGAGTCTCTCAAAGCCTGTTGTCATTTGGATCTGGAGCTGAGCAAGTAATTCCCGAATTGAGGGCTCAGCAGCATCAGCAACAGCATCTCCCGGAGCATCTAGTGGCTCAGATTGGGAGTCTTCATCTTCAGCAACATCGTCATCTTCATCTTCTTCATCATCACCATCATCAGCAGCTGCCCCTTTACCTTTGAGGTCTCTTGTGACGATGTCATCTACCATCTTGTAGCCCATCCTGTGTGCAGCAGTGAGGTCATAGGAGCTACGTGATTTGAGGACGGTCATCTCCTCCTTTGGGATTTGAATGCCAATGAAGAGGAAGAGAGAAGTGAGTTGGCATGCATAGGGCATAGATCTCTTTGCACTGCTAACACACAGGCGAATAATAGAGACCATGAGGAGAGGGAGGTTGATGGGTTCAGCTAGTAGGAATTGATGAAGCAGAGACTTGTGAAGGGAGGTCACAAGTTCTCGGCTACCATCCTTGGGAACTATGAGAGTGGTGAAGATGTGATGGATGAGACGATGAAGGGGAGGGAATGAGTTGGCATTTAGGTGCTTACGATCAGTAGGATCGTAAGGCTGCAGAGTAATGAGTGTGTGGTACTCTTCAGGGGTTGGATGATAAGACTTGATGTCTATCCCGGTGTTGGGGATTTGCAAGGCAGTGGAGAAGAGGTTTGGAGTTATGAAGAAAGGAGTTTGTTTCACCTTTGAGTATAACTCACCGCTGCTGGACAAGCGGAGGTTGTTGTAGAATTGGGTCACAGCGATTGTGGAGTACAGCTTGTGATCTGAGCAAAAGGGAGCCCAACCCTGGACATGAAAGAGAGGATGGAGTTCAGGAAACATATCCTCCAACGAGACGAAGTCGATGTAGCGAGGCTGCACGACCTTCGTGAAGGTACCATGGGCATCGAGAAGACGAAGAGTAGGCGGGCTGATGAGCTCCGATAAACGATCTTCCCGGTGCTTTGTCCGACGCTCAGCGGTTGCCCTGGAACCCTGGCCGACTTCAGGAGACTGAGGACGACGACGGGATGCCATCTTCTTGGCCGATGGAGCCATCAGAGGTGGAATCTCGATGTAGATGGAGACGGGATAGAGGAAGGAGACGAAGGGAGGTAGAGATGGCAGAGGAGGCAGGGTTCGCTTCTGCGGCCCTGGAGAAGGAGATTTTGTAGAGAGGGAGGGAAATGAGTGTTTTTGGAAGTGGAAAAGGATGCAAAGGGGGGTGGGGACCTCTTATAGAAGGCTTGTGGGTATTTGAAAGGTTGGGTCCCACAAAATCCGGCCTTAAACCCTTGCCCGATGGGCTTCCAAAAAAAACATGTCTGCCGCCGGCTGTCGACAGGGCCCCTGATGCTTGTCGATAGGGACATATAGTAAATGGCCAGTTTGCTGTTTTGGTGGGTTTTGTGAATTTGAACTTTGGAGCAGTGGTTCCTAACTGTTTATTTAAGGTGTATAAGAGGTGAACACATATTTTACCCAACCATATACAATGATATAAAAAGCCAATTCATTTTCCTTAATGGTCTTGACATATTACCCAAGGAATTTTAAGTTAGAGCATTAAGAAAACACCTACTAAAATGAAGAACAATGCACTCTCACCCTTCGTTGTATAAATGCAGTGTAAGACAATACAACCCCCATTTTTTGATAGGCAAATGATGCATGAAATGAATATCTATATGTCAAGACAATCATAAAACCAATGACCCTGGGATTTATGACTCAGTGGAGGCTTCACACTATTTCATTTTTCTTAATTTGCAATTCAGAAAGGCAATGGAAAAAGTGGTACTTAAGAGGACTTCACACCTTTTGACATGAGGATAGACATTACAAGTGCCCATACCCCCAGTTACTCAGTGGAAGTGTCTAGCATACCGTTGTACAGAGTTGATGAGTGAGCCTTTTAACGCGAGGGCAGACATTTGTGATGCCTATCACCCCGGTTACTCAGCAAAACACAACATTGCTCTATATTTATCCCAATTTGAAGTTGATTTTTATTTTTCTTATGTGAATGCTATTTTTCAGAAATAGGTAGCTGTTCTCCAAGTATTGCCTTAAAAGCTTAAGATCAAGTAGTTTATATGATTAGCTATCAATAGTAGACATACAGTTCCATGACCAAAAGACTGATCAAGTAAATTGAGAACTATGTTTGCCTACAAAGAAATTATTTAGAGGAGTGAGGTGTATATCCTTGAGAGTTATGAAATGTTTTCAGAATGATAGAACCTAAATCCAAACATGAGTAGTATGTGAAAATCATAGTGGTATAAAGAATAGCTTAAATATCATTTGTACATGGTGTGGTCAAACATGCATTAACACCTTATAGACACCTTATTTGTTAAACATGAAGCTGCTCACTGAATGATTGAAGAAATGGGCTTGAAGTTCCAACTTTCATTGTGTCTGTCGACAGGGAGAAATGGCATGTCGACAGGATCACACAGACAGAAGATTAAGGGTTCTGGGAGGCAGAGACTGTGCATATCTGTCGACAGAGGAGAGTGGACATGTCGACAGATGTAGACAGTGTGCAGAAATAGAGTTCTGTCTGGCCTGATCTGTCGACAGGGGGCTTGTGGGCTGTCGACAGAGACCTGTTTAGAGCCAGTATAAGGTCAGAATGAAGTAAGGAATGGGCAAAGCATGTGAGGGAATTGTAGAAGCACAAAAGGTGAGTGATTTCCTTCACAGTGATATCCATCTAACCTTAATTTGCTCCCCCATAGTGTGTGCTATTGTTTACAAAGATACTATAGTTCATGAAGACAAATTTGCACATAGAGACCAATCACATTAGCACACCAAGCATATAGTAAGACAAATAATCAAAAATTTTCAGATTTTCAAAGAGAATTTTGAATGGGCATAATTGTAAAGAAACTAATTCCATATGTAGAGTACATGCCCCTTTCATGCCACATGACTATGGATACTTGGCGGAGAATATTTTCTCACACATAATGAGAGTTTCCAAACAAGCATAACTTGTTCTTCCACACATCACCATTTGATATACCTCATAGTTAGTACACACAAGGGACATATGCTTAACATTTGTTTTAAGTTTCATTGCAATTTGCACAAACCCAATTCTCTACTCAATGTTGTGAATCTATCTTCTGCCAGAGGTTTGGTAAAGATGTCAGCCAATTGTTTTTCAGTGGGTATGAAGCTAATTTCCAAGGTTTTATTGGCTACCTCATCTCTCAAGAAATAATGACGAATCTCTATGTGTTTTGTCCTAAAGTGTTGAATGGGATTATTTGATAGATTGATTGCACTAGTGTTGTCACATAGAATAGGTGTGCATCCAATATCGATGTTATAGTCACATAGTTGACTCTTTATCCACAACACTTGTGTCGCACAACTCCCTGCAGCAACATATTCTGCCTCTACAGTGGAGAGTGCAACTGAATGTTGCTTCTTGGATGCCCACGAAACCATGCAACCACCAAGCATTTGGCAATAACCACTAGTGCTTTTCCTGTCAATTTTACATCCAGCGTAGTCTGTATCAGAATAAGAAATCAACTAAAAACTACTACCTGCTGGATACCAAAGGCCCAAATCATACGTACCTGAGAGGTATCTGAAAATTCTCTTGACTGCAATTAAATGGCTTTCCTTTGGACTAGATTGGTATCTAGCACAAAGACAAACACTGAATTGTATGTCCAGTCTACTTGCAGTAAGATAAAGGAGTGAGCCAATCATACCTCGAAATTGTTTGGCATCAACCAATTTACCTTTCTCATCACTTTCTAGCTTAATGCTTGTGCTCATGGGTGTTGAGGCATGTTTAGCTTGTTCAAACTGATACTTTTTTAGTAGCTCATTAACATATTTTTCTTGGTTGATGAAGAATCTGTCTTCGAATTGTTTGACCTGCAAACCAAGAAAAAATTGAAGCTCCCCCATAAGACTCATCTCAAATTCACTGTGCATATGTTTAGAGAATTCTTCACACAGTGAAGGATTAGTAGAACCAAAGATAATGTCGTCCACATAGACTTGAACAATAATTATATGATTGCGAACTTTCTTTGTAAAGAGAGTTTGGTCTACCTTACCTCTTGAGTAGTTTTCGCTTACCAGATAGGTACTCAGCATGTCGTACCAAGCTCGGGGTGCCTGTTTAAAACTATAAAGAGCTTTGTGCAATTTAAATACATGGTTTGGTTTATCATGATCCTCAAAGCCAGGTGGTTGAGAGACATAGACTTCCTCTTTTATGTAGCCATTCAAGAAGACAGTTTTGACATCCATTTGAAACAATTTAAACTTGTTTGAGCATGCGTATGCTAACAAGATTCTAACTGCTTCTAGCCTAGCTACAGGTGCAAAAGATTCTTCAAAGTCCACACCAAACTCATGATTATATCCCTTTGCAACCAATCTGGCCTTATTTCTCACCACTTTACCCTCTTCATTGAGTTTGTTCCTAAAAACCCATCTTGTCCCAATTACAGAAATTTCAGTGGTTCTAGGAACTAAACTCCATACATTATTTCGTTGAAATTGCCCAAGCTCCTCATGCATAGCATCAATCCATGAGTTTTCTTTTAATGCTTCTTCAACATTTTTAGGTTCCACTTGAGATACAAAAGCTAAATGATCATGTTCAACTATTTGAATAACCTGAGACCTAGTTTGAACTGAGTCATTTATGTCACCTATGGCATTCTCAAGTGGATGAGCTTTAGAATACCTCACATTAGTGACTGTTGAAGTTCCGCGTTGATCTTGCATTTGAGGAGGTTGTTCTGGAGGAGGGGTGGCTGGAGGACTTTCAACTTGAGGTTGATCCTGTTGTTGTGGATCTTGTGCAGGTACTTCTTCTTCATTTCTGAATAGATGTCCGTCATCTTCATCATCGTACCTGCGAAGATATCCACTTTTAGTTTTGAGACTTGTATTAGAGATTGCATTTGGTTTTCTTTGTAGTTCCCCAAGTGTTGTATCTTCAGTTTCATCTGCAGACCTATAAAGATTAGAACTGTTAGACTTTGTTTGAGATTCATCAAATGCAACATGTGGAGTTTCTTCCACTATTCTAGATTTCAGATTAAACACCCTATAGGCTCTAGAGTGTTCTGAGTATCCAAGAAAAATACCTTGATCGCTCTTGGCTTCAAACTTGTCCAAATCATTTTTATCATTGTTATGTATGAACACTGTTGAACCAAAAACTCTAAAGTACCCAATGGTGGGTTTTTTACCTTTCAGAAGTTCGTAGGGAGTTTTCTTGAATACCGGTCTTACCATGGCTCTGTTAAGAATGTAGCATGACGTGTTTACCGCTTCTGCCCAAAAGGTTCTTGCAAGTTGATTCTCGACCAGAAGCATGTGAGCCATCTCCACCAAGGTTCTATTCTTCCTCTCCACAACCCCATTTTGTTCTGGAGTTCTTGGGGAGGAGAACAAATGTTCTATCCCTTGGTTCCTGCAAAAATCAGAGAAGGAGGTATTGTCAAATTCTCCCCCGTGATCAGTGCGGATTGAGCATATTTTTTTGACATTTCCATGCTCAATTTTATTAAAAAAATGTTCAAATTCTTTCATTGCTTCATTCTTGTAAGCCAGAAATTTTACCAAAGTGAACCTAGAGAAATCATCTACAATGACAAAACCATAACGCTTGCCATTAAGACTTAGTGTTCTTGTAGGTCCAAATGGGTCCATGTGCAGTAGTTCATAAGCTTTAGAAGTACTCACCGGTGCTTTTGATTTGAAGGATTTCCGGGTTTGTTTTCCCTATGCACATGCATCACAAAAATTTTCATTTTTATTGAATGGAATTTCAGGAAGTCCACTTACCAGATTGAGCCTCATGATCTTGTGCAACACATTATAGCTAGCATGACCAAGCCTACGATGCCACAATGTAAGCTCGTCCTGTTTGTTTGCTACAAGACACAAATTATCATTTTCTAGATCATCTAAGTCAACCATGTAGATGTTGTTTATTCTTTTTCCAGAAAATTTCAGACTTCCTATTTCCTTATCAATAATTTGACATGAATTGGATTCAAAGATAGTTTTATGACCCTTATCACATAATTGACTTATGCTAAGCAGGTTGTGATGAAGGCCATCAACAAGTAAAACATTGTCTATTGAGTTAGAGGCAAACTTACCAACCTTACCTGAGCCGATGATCTGGCCTTTGTTGTTACCTCCAAAAATCACTTGACCTCCGTCTTTTTCCATGAGCAAACAAAATTTTCCTTTGTTGCCCGTCATATGCCTCGAGCAGCCACTATCCAGGTACCACTTGTTTTGATTGTAGGCTGCTAGGCATTCCTGCACATGTGGATCAGACAAGAGGTTTTGGTACCCAAATTACTTTGGGTGCCGTTGTATCATTCATGCCAAACAGTAAATGCTTAGGGATCCAAACTTGTTTGTATTTCAATTTATTTGGATTGTTCCAACATTGTTTTTCAGTATGCTCGACCTTTTTGCAGATTTTGCATGATGAAGGTTTATGAACAACAGTGGGCTTGACATTCTTGGGAGCATGCATTGGCATCTTACCCTTTTTTTGCCTTGTTAATTTTTGTTTAGGAGCATGCTATTTGTCCTGTCTACAGCCCTGTTTTGGGCTTGTGGTAAATTCTTCACGTTGACTAGGAGCAAACTTGATAGCTTTAGGTTCTAGGTTTTTACCCTTGAGTTGATTTTTCTTGTTCTTAGAAGGGTTTTGTTTGCTAGAGCTTGGGCTAGGATCAATGAAATCGGTTAGCAGATTTTTGCCAATTTCCTTTGGCTTTGCATTTTGAAACCCAATCCCATGTCTTGCAACAAACACATTTGAACCTAGAATTGCATCCAGATTCTGTTTACTTTTAACAAAGCTAGATAAATCTTTAGACTTACCTTTTATTTCCTTTTCAACTTGTTCCAACCTTTCTTTTAGATTAGCATGCTCACTTTTAAGAGTTTCAACAGAGTTCATCAGATCATCTCTTTCCTTTTGGACTTCTTGAAGCTTAAGTTTCATGCTATCCAATTCATCACTATGTGTTTGTTCATCAAGCTTCATCATTTCAATCACCTTATTTAAGGATTCAATTTCTTCATTATTGTTTGATTCATGAACAAGGGAATTGACTTTCTTCTTGAGTGCTTTATTTTCAGACTTGTATTCACAGAATTTTTCAAATAGAACAGTATAAGCTTCTTCCCATTCACTAGTAGAATATGTTTCAAAGGAAGAATTTACCTCGTTGGAGTCATCACTCCTTGCCATGAGACACTGAATCTCATCATCTCCTGAGGTAGCTTGACTATTTTCGTCCTCGTCTTCTTCGCTCCAAGTAGCCAACATTGCCTTGGCTTTCTTGAACGTGAACTTCTCCTTTTTCAGCTTTTTCTTGAGCTCAGGGCACTCTCCTCTCATGTGTCCCTGCTTCTTGCACTCATAGCACACAACTTCAGATTTTTTATTAGAAGAAAAAAATCTGTTGGTACCCTTTTGGAAAGGTTTCGAGTTACCTGAACCTCTTCTTTTGAATTTCAAAAACTTCTTAAACTGTCTAGTGAGCATGGCCACCTCGTCATTCTCACTATCACTAGAGGTTTCAGACTCAATACCTTCCTGTTGAGCATTCATTTTAGAATCTGAAGAGATTTTCTTGGAAGCTTTCAAGGCAATTGACTTCCTTGGATTCTCTTCAGTTTCTTTTCTTTTGACATTAAGTTCATATGTCATCAGAGAACCAATCAATTCATCTACTTTCATTTTTGAGAGGTCTTTGGAATCCTCAATGACAGTGGCTTTGGTGTTCCATGAGGAGGGAAGAGACCGAAGTATCTTCCTCACCAAGTCACTCTCTGAGTATTCCCTTTTAAGACCTTTCAATCCATTTATAATTATCATGAATCTGGCAAACATGTTAGAGATGGTTTCATCATTATTCATTTTGAACATTTCATATTTGAAACCAACATGCTTACCTTTGATTCTCTTACCTCAGACGTACCTTCATAGATCAGCTCAAGCTTGTCCCACATCTCCTTTGCTGAGGTGCATGTGGAGACTCTTGAGTACTCCTTTGGGTGGATTACGCATTGCATCATGTTGAGGGCGCTCCAGTTGAGTGTCCCCTTGGCGATCTAGTCCTTCGTCCAGGTGTCCTCGTCCTGAGGCAATTCGTATGCTCCTTTTCTGACTATTTTCCATAGTTCAAAATTTTGTACTCGTAGAAACACCTACATTCGATTTTTCCAATACGGATAGTCAGTGCCATCAAAGAAAGGTGGCCTGGTCACTGAGTGTCCCTCGGCCATATACCCCTTGTTAGACTCCATTTGACCATGAATCTCCTGATCGTAAGATCAAATAAGTAAAGCAGTAAATAGGAGAAACTCGGCTCTGATACCAATTGAAGGTTTGCGGAATTCCCTATATGGTAATCTAGAAGGGGGGTTGAATAGATTACTACCGATTAAAAATATTTATCTCCTTCTTTTCTTTAAAACACAGATTATCAAAACAATATTAAACTCTAAGCTATGTGTGGATGTGTGTGACTTGATGACAGATAGATAGCAAACTACAATACGTGTGTATAGACGCCGTGCCTACCAAACATCTAACGTAAAAGCGTTCAAACCATGAGACACGCAGATTTACGTGGTTCGGAGTACACAACTCGTGTATCCTACATCCACGGGCCACACACACATGCAGAACAATCTGCTTATGAGCTAGTTCACAAACTACAACTCACACACACGTGTTATCTGATGTGTAACCACAATCAGATCAACACCCACACGTGAATCAAGCACAAGGACTACTTGAGACACCACAACACACACAGTTTTGTAAAAGTAGAATAGAGAAGAGTTTTAGAGTTGAAGAACAAATCCAGATTGTAAACTCTTCTTGTGAACGTCTGGCTGGACTTCAAGCTTCGTCTTGATGATCACACATTGATGGAGACACTTGAATCCATGACGTTCAGGCTTCACCTTCCGCTGGAGAGACTTCTCTTCTTGGTTCTGGGCGGTAGGTTGAAGCAGAGCAGCAGAACAAGACTTCTCTTGAGAACTCTTTAGGGTTTTTGCTTGGGGGCTGCTTGTGTACGAGATTTTCTTCATAAAGTTGCTTATATAGTGGTGTTGACATATGGAGAGATGTGGTTGTTGGAAACACCAACTTTGGTAACTTTCAAACTTTCCGTTTCTAAAGATTATGTACGTCTGTCGACAGGTCATACACCTGCTGTCGACAGGGATCAACAGTGTGCCAAGTTCCAGAAGTCAGGACATTCTGTTGAAGCTCTCACTGTGTGCATCTGTCGACAGGTGCCTTGGTGCTGTCGACAGGGATCTGTTTTCCAGAGCTGTGATTTTCTGACTGTATGCTTCTGTCGACAGGGGGCTTGTTGGCTGTCGACAGGTACATTGTCTTTTGGCTTTGCTTCATCTTTCAAACTTGATTTTGGCACATGTCTTGCATGGTATATCTCCTATATTATTCAACATAGTTAGAGAGATATAATGAACATATATAATCAAGCATTGTACCAAGTTTTTGTGACAAGTCATTTGTATGAAGATCTCATGCATTAAACTCAATTCTCATTGTTCACATTTATTTACATTGTTCATCATTGTTCATCATCAAAAACATGTTGTATTTATTATTTAGAATGTGAACCCAAGTATATAGGATCTCAGGCATTGCCGTTACGCCAAAACTTGAGTTGTTGTGTAAGGATACCATCCTTCCTTATAACCCACCACAAGGTACAGTCCCCCTGCTGGACAACTCAGCAACACCCGCAGGCAGGTCCACACCTGGACCTAGGCATGACTTGGCCAACCCGGCCTCTGCCACACCCTCATTCTCAGGTCACCCCAGGGTGAGACGCTGGCACACGCACCTGCCTCGCAGCATGCCGCCCAACAATCTCCCCCCCAAGCGGCACCCCTGGGAATCGAACCCGCGACCTGCTCTGATACCAGGTATATAGGATCTCAGGCATTGCCGTTACGCCAAAACTTGAGTTGTTGTGTAAGGATACCATCTTTCCTTATAACCCACCACAAGGTACAGTCCCCCTGCGGGACAACTCAGCAACACCCGCAGGCATGTCCACACCCGGACCTAGGCATGACTTGGCCAACCCGGCCTCTGCCACACCCTCATTCTTAGGTCGCCCCAGGGTGAGATGCTGGCACGCGCACCTGCCTCACAGCATGTCGCCCAACAAGGTCTTTGTCCAAACCCCAGGAATTAATGAAAAACCACTTTTCTTCAGGTTCCTTGTAGTACCCTAGAATTTTCTTGAATTTATTCTGTACATTGTTTGTTTATTTCTGCATATTTTGAATGCTGTTCTGTGTAGAACTAGGCGTCAAGATCGTTTGACGTTAAAACTTGTAAGCGGCAACATTGTATGCCGTTTATATGGTGTTAACGACAACAGGTATTGACGTTTAATATTTTTCTGAATTATTTAATTATGGGCAAGACTATCAACGACATCATCGATGGACGTTTATAGTGGGGAAGACGGCAACCTATGTTGACGTTAAATTGACTTGCCTGTTTTTGAGATTTCCGTTCCGGATTAAGGAGATCGACCGTTTCGGGAAAGTTTTAATGAGCTGATCCGATACGTTTAGATCCGAGGGTCAGGATTAGGTTTGGCCTTTGCTTGAGAGGTCATTATAAGACCAGATCTCGCAGGTAGAAAGGGGTTTTTGCTCTGGTTTTGGAGGAGAGAAAGAGGGCCGAGGAAGGGATTTTGCAGAGCGATCTGGTGTTGGTTCGTGCGGTTTGGAGACTTCTACACCGAGGAGATGCATAGGACTTCATAACCAAAAGCTCATCCAGGCGGAGGAACTGCATCGGAGGAGGTTTTGGATCGTTTGAAGATGGAGGGAAGAACTGTCTCCCTGGCGAGACGGGCTTCTTTGAGCTTGGATTTGACGCTCCAACAGGAGGGATTAAGGCAAGTTGCATGGGGGACTAGTTTAGGATATGTTATATTACGTATCTAACATTTTTCTGTATTTTTAAAACATGAAAACAACCTACGAGAAGGGTTAGAAACGCCATTATTTCATGCAGGTTTTCTGTGTTTTCTATGTCTTAGAACTAGACGTCCAGGGGTATTGCCGTCTATATCCTGTAAACGGCAATGTCGACTGCCGTTTAGTTCGTCCGAATTTTATGTATTTTCTGTCTTTACTATATGTAAACGGCACTATGTGCCGCCGTCTATAATTACTTAACGACATCGTATGTGGACGTCTACTATAGTAAACGTCATACCAATTGACGTCAAGTTTAACAGAATCATGTATTTCCAGAAATCTGAGTGAATTTGTTTAAATGTATAAGTTATGAATGTATGCGTTTCAGCCATGTAAAATTTGAGCATGTTATTGTTATATTATGGACTGTCTATTGCTATAATGTACAGGTTATATATATATGTATTGATGAACTTGCATAATTACATGGCAACGATCAATGTTAAGTTAGTAAAATATAAGTACAATGATGTAAAAGAGAGCATGTTGATTGATGTCTAAATTACTGCAATAGATATAATATGTCAGTAATTCCTGTTCTGTATGAAAATTGTGAGCTTTTCTCAATATTAAACCATGTTAGTTAGTTGAATTAATAGAGTTAATTTCATGAAATATAGTTGAGAAATCAGAAAATTATGAAATTTGGCAGGTCTATTGTAATTCCTAATTTCTATTAAAATTTCAGAATTTTCAGACATGGTACGTTCTGTTATGAATTTCTGAAACAATGTATTGCACATAGAATTGAATAAATATGAATGTAAATGCAAGAATGAATATTAGTATCATGGTAGGGATCTGTTGTACAGTAAATAGAATTTCAGAACTGAAAGTGTTGTACTTTGGAATATTGCATTAACACATGTTAAATAGTATGAAATGAAATGTCACTATGTATTATACATGTTAGTGCATACATTATAATAATGATGCCAATAAGACATTGCTATCTTGGAGATTCCTACAAGGAACTACACCGTAGATGCCCCTATGGTAATGGTTCACCTACATGTAAATAAATGAATCCATGGGCAACGGATTGAAATCCTAGAGGTAGACTTGTTCTTCTGGCCAAGGTGGGAAGGACTTTCCCCGATTTTGCGCAAATACTATGACTTCATCACCGCATTGCCTAGGTGATAAGTGAATGTTAAATGACTACTGATCTCTAATTTAGTGTGGGCTATGTCTTGGCAACTATATGAAAATGATTACATGCTACAAGTTATATGTCTATATGCTACATGTTACATGCTACAAGTTACATGTCTATCTGTTCTACATGCTACATGCTACATGTATTATGCTTACATTCCTACATGTGAACTTGTTCAAAGGATTTCATGCTACATGTCAATGTTTTAATATTACTACATGAAAATGGTTATGTAAAAGAATAGTGCATGTATAAGTGAGAAATTGATACATGAGAATTGTTGTAGGTCACATGACATCGAATAGATTCCATGAATAAGTGATTCCATGTTACATACAAAACATGTTCTATTTCCATAATAGTTAGAATCACTATGAAATGAATGATTGCCAATGGACTTAGAACTATGTATTAAGGAATAGTATATGATATCAATGATTGAAATGCTAATGTGCTACCATGTTTTTAAACCTAATATACTGCCAATATCTTGAAACTGTCTTTCATGTGATTTGCTGGGTCTTGTAGACTCATACTTGCCTAACATTTCAGGAGAGCCAGAGGATACAGAGGAGTTAGTGCAAACTGACTCAGAGCTGGAAGACGTGGAGACTTAGCTTGACATAGAGGGTTTTAGAGTGACTCTTGTATGTGAGGATCTTATGTAATTTCCTTTATGCAACTGGTCATTGAAATGTAATAAACTTTAAACCATTTTTATCTTTTATGCATTTGATTTACATTTGAATAAATGCTGATTGCAAGTGTTTAATTCCATATTCTGTCAATTATCATTGGAATTGAATAGTTATTTGTGTATATTTCAACCTGTATTGTAATTGTTGGATTCAGTCCATTGTAATACCTCTATTAGATCCAATGTGAGTTGGTGTAACTGTACTGGGTCTAAGAGGGGCGTTACAGAGATTGGTATCAGAGCGATCCAGGTTGAACATGTACATAAATAGAATATCAGTATTGTATTCATATTGCAAGTCTGCATAAAGAATTAGTCCAAGTTATGTAGAATAATAGGTTATTAAATAGGATGCTTATTTTGCAGTCTATGGCGACTCATGGACGTAGAGGATCTGGCCTGGCTCTAGGTGATGAGTCAGCAGGTGATCAGCAGGCTCCAGCACAGCAGGCTCAGGACCAGACTAGTGTACCTTTGCCACCCCCACCACCACCTGTAGATTACAGAGCATTGATGCAAGGATTGGTGCATGCGATGCAGACTCAGGCTCAGACTTCAGCGGCATTGCAGGCGTAGGTTCAGGTCAGTAGTTGCAAGAGTTATTCAAGGTATTAACTAGAAAAGTTGTTATCTAAGAGATGTTTTGGATTGTAGGCACGGGCACCTGCTCAGGAGGTAGTTTTCGGAGGAGTGCCTATGATGGAAAGATTCAGGAGGATGACCCCGCCTTTCTTTAAGGGAGAGAGTGATCCCATTCTTGCGGAGAGTTGGCTTAGAGAGACGGAGAAGATCTTTCGTGCCCTTCATTGTGCGGAAGAGGAGAGAGTGACCTTAGCTACTTATATGCTACAGGTAAAGATAGATTTTAAGGGGCTTATTAGTATTGTTTGGAATATATATCTTAGATGTACTTACCTTCTTTTGCAGGAGCGTGCCGACGTGTGGTGGTCCTCTGTACTACGCACACAGTTTGGAGATGGTGCTATGGAGGTTGCATGGACTGAATTCGTCCGCTTGTTCAAGGCGAAGTATATTCCAGAGCACGTGCAGGACCGCATAGAGCAGGAGTTTTTGACGTTGACCCAGGGGTCAATGAGTGTGCTTGAGTATGAGGCAAGATTTGCGGAGCTGTCCAAGTATGCGCCTCACATTGTGGCAAATGAGCGGAGGAAGGTAAAGAAATTTATCATGGGGTTGAAGCCGTCCCTAAGGACGAGACTAGTGGCATTAGGACATCGTTCCATGGAGGAGGCTTTGTCAGCAGCTTGTATGCAAGAGGCAGAGATGGCGGTTTACCTTGAAGAGAAGAGAGCTTCTTTGAAGAGGCCAGCATCAGCTTTCCAGCGGCAGGATAAGAAGAAGAAGACCCCAGCTTTTCAGTAGAGAGCAGTGGTTCCAGCGAGAGCAGCGGCACCGACTCCAGGCGGAGGTATAATTGCAGAGAAGCCAGTGTGTACCCAGTGCGGGAAGCATCATGGAGGCGAGGTGTGTTGGGTGACTTCCGGGAGATGCTTGAGATGTGGTGATAAGAACCACAAGATCAGAGACTGTCCGAAGATGGCGCAGTAGACTGCAGCGTCAGCAGCACCAGCGGCAGCGAGACCGGCAGCGAGAGCAGCAGGGAGACCGAGGGCTCCGGCTCGAGTGTTCGCCTTGGCGAGAGACGAGGCAGAGTTGGCAGAGCATGTCACCGAAGGTACAATTTTAATTATGGGAATGCATGCTAGAGTCTTGTTTGATACCGGTGGCACGCATAGTTTTGTTTCCGAGGGATTTTCTATGGTCTTGATAAAGGAGAGTGGTCTAGTTCCGGAAAAATTGGAGGTTCCCTTGTCTGTGCATACTCCAGCAGGAACTATCTTGACCGAGCAGTGTTTTTCGTCACTTTCTATGTGCATTGAGGAGCAAGTTTTGCCTGGTAATTTCTATTTGCTGAAGATGAAGGATTATGATGCTATCTTGGGCTTTGATTGGCTCGAGGAACATTATGCTCTGATGGATTGTCGGCGGAAGCTTATTGTTTTCCAGATTCCTGGAAAGGAGGAGTTTGTTCACCCTTTGCCTAGGATCATGTCGGGCAAGTTTGTGATTTCGGCTTTGAAGGCAACTCGGATGTTGAGCAAGGGTTGTTCCGGTTTTCTGGTTAATGTGGTTGTGACCGAGGATTCGAAGAAGGTACTATCTGTCGAGAATATTGAGGTGGTCAGAGATTTCAGTGATGTCTTTCCCGAAGATTTGTTGGGTTTGCCACCTGCAAGGGAGTTAGAGTTTGGCATTGAGCTTGTACCCGACACAACACCTATTTCCATTGCACCTTATCGCATGGCGCCAGCGGAATTGGCAGAGTTGAGGAAGCAGCTGCAGGAATTACTTGATAAGGGCTTCATCTGGCCGAGCGTTTCGCCATGGGGAGCGCCTGTTCTTTTTGTGAAGAAGAAGGATGGATCGATGAGGTTGTGCATAGATTACCGTAAGCTCAACCAGGTAACTGTTAAGAACAAGTACCCTTTACCTCGTATTGATGACTTGTTTGATCAGTTGCGAGGAGCTTTTGTATTCTCTAAAATTGATCTTCGTTCTGGCTATCATCAACTCCGAATTAAGCCGGAAGATTCTGCTAAGACGGCTTTTAGGACGAGATATGGCCATTATGAGTTCCTTGTCTTACCCTTTGGTTTGACAAATGGTCCAGCAGTTTTTATGGATTTGATGAATAGAGTTTTTCGGCAGTATCTGGATTCCTTTGTAGTAGTCTTTATTGATGATGTGTTGATTTATTCGCCCAATGAGGAGACTTATAGAGAGCATCTGAGGATTGTGTTGGGTGTCCTGAAGGAGCATAAGCTGTATGCTAAGTTCAGCAAGTGCAACTTCTGGATGAAAGAAGTCCATTTCTTGGGTCATGTTATATCGGGAGAAGGTGTGTCTGTAGATCCAGCTAAGGTGGAAGCTGTTCTTAATTGGGAAACACCGAGATCTTCAGCTGACATCAGCATTTTTCTCGGCTTGGCTGGCTACTATAGGAGATTCATTGAAGGGTTTTCTTCTATTGCGGCGACTTTGACGAGGTTGACAAGGAAAGGAGTCAAGTTTGAGTGGTCAGAGGCTTGTGAAAAAGCGTTCCAGGAATTAAAGGCTCGTCTGACCTCAGCGCCAGTGCTTGTTTTGCCCAATGATGTAGATTCTTTCTCTATCTACACAGATGCTTCAAAGATTGGGCTTGGTTGTGTTCTGATGCAGGGTGGCCGAGTTGTGGCGTATGCTTCTAGGCAACTTAAGGAGCATGAGCGCAACTACCCGACCCATGACTTGGAGTTAGCAGCTGTGGTCTATGCTTTGAAAATTTGGAGGCACTATCTATATGGAGTTAGATTTGAGCTCTTCTCAAACCACAAGAGTCTCAAATACTTGTTCTCGCAGAAGGAGTTGAATATGAGGCAGCGGAGGTGCATAGAATTCATGAAAGACTATGATTTTGAATTGTCTTACCATCCAGGGAAGGCCAATGTAGTGGCAGATGCGTTGAGCAGGAAAAGGCAGATGATGAGGCAAGACTGGAAGATGCTAGATGACGCTTCAAGTTCTTTGGATGTTCTAGAACCTCAATTGTGTAACTTGTTCATGGCGCAGTTGTCTTTGAGATCTTCTATTCTCGATCGGGTCATTGCTTTGCAGAAAGATGACCCGTTGTTGCAGGAGTTGGTTGGAAAGAGCGGAATTTCCAAAGATGAAGATGATGTGATTATCTTGAATCTTAGGGTTTGTGTCCCTAATAATGTTGATCTAAGAAAGGAAATTTTGGAGGAGGCACATAGATCTCAGTTCTCTATTCATCCAGGCAGTGGGAAGATGTACAAGGATCTGAAGCGTTCTTTCTGGTGGTCTGGCATGAAGCGAGATGTGGTTGATGTTGTGGCAAAGTGTCTAATTTGTCAGCAAGTCAAGGCAGAGCGTCATCGACCTTCAGGTTTGATGCAGAGGTTAGATATTCCTCAGTGGAAGTGGGAGCAAGTGACCATGGACTTTGTATCCGGATTGCCTAGATCGGCTAGAGGAAATGATTCCATTTGGGTGATCGTTGATAGATTTTCGAAGAGTGCTCATTTCCTTGCCATGAAGAAGAAGCAGTCTGTTGAGAGCTTGGCCAGACTGTATATTAATAGTATTGTGAAGCTGCATGGGATTCCGAAGTCGATTATCTCAGATCGTGATCCGAGATTCACTTCCAGGTTTTGGCAAAGTTTGCAGCAGGCTTTTGGCAGTCAGTTGAAGTTGAGTTCGGCATTTCATCCGCAAACGGATGGACAGTCCGAGAGGACTATTTTGATGTTGGAAGATATGCTTCGAGCTTGTGTTTTAGAATGGAAAGGTGATTGGGAGTGCCATCTATCTCTTGTGGAATTTGCTTATAATAACAGTTTCCATTCGAGCATAGGTATGGCACCTTTTGAAGCTTTGTACGGGAGACCCTGTAGATCCCCATTGTGTTGGGAGGAGTCAGGAGATCGACATCTGGTTGGACCTGAAGTAGTGCAAGAGACTTCAGCAAAGATTCAAATGATTGTGCAGAGAATAAAGGCGGTTCAGGATCGTCAAAAGAGTTATGCAGATGCAAGAAGGAAGGATTTGGCATTCGAGGTTGGAGACCATGTTTTCCTTAAGGTTTCGCCAACCAGAGGTGTAGTGAGATTCGGAAAGAGGGGTAAGCTGAACCCGAGATTCATTGGACCCTTTGAAATTCTGAAGAAGATCGGGAATGTGGCATACCAATTAGCTTTGCCACCATCTCTAGCAGCGGTGCATCTAGTATTTCATGTATCCATGTTGAGGCAGTATGTTAGAGATCCGGCTCATGTGATCAGTTATGAGCCGATTCAGTTGCAGCCAGATTTGTCTTATTCAGAGCAACCTGTGAAGATTCTGGACAAGAAGGTGCAAGAATTAAGATCAAAGTCCATTCCATTTGTGAAGGTTCTATGGAGGAACTTCTCACGTGAAGAGGCAACGTGGGAGCTTGAAGAGAGAATGAAGAAGCTTTATCCGTCCTTGTTCGGTGAGTAACTTAACTCAATCTTCGAGGACGAAGATTATTTTAAGGGGGAGAGGATGTAGTACCCTAGAATTTTCTTGAATTTATTATGTACATTGTTTGTTTATTTCTGCATATTTTGAATGATGTTCTGTGTAGAACTAGGCGTCAAGATCGTTTGACATTAAAACTTGTAAGCGGCAACATTGTATGCCGTTTATATGGTGTTAACGACAACAGGTATTGACGTTTAATATTTTTCTGAATTATTTAATTATGGGCAAGACTATCAACGACATCATCGTTGGACGTTTATATTGGGGAAGACGGCAACCTATGTTGACGTTAAACTGACTTGCCTGTTTTTGAGCTTTCCGTTCCGGATTAAGGAGATCGGCCGTTTCGGGAAAGTTTTAATGAGCTGATCCGATACGTTTAGATCCGAGGGTCAGGATTAGGTTTGGCCTTTGCTTGAGAGGTCTTTATAAGACCTGATCTCGCAGGTAGAAAGGGGTTTTTGCTCTGGTTTTGGAGGAGAGAAAGAGGGCCGAGGAAGGGATTTTGCAGAGCGATCTGGTGCTGGTTCGTGCGGTTTGGAGACTTCTACACCGAGGAGATGCATAGGACTTCATAACCAAAAGCTCATCCAGGCGGAGGAACTGCATCGGAGGAGGTTTTGGATCGTTTGAAGACGGAGGGAAGAACTGTCTCCCTGGCGAGACGGGCTTCTTCGAGCTCGGATTCGACGCTCCAACAGGAGGGATTAAGGCAAGTTGCATGGGGGACTAGTTTAGGATATGTTATATTACGTATCTAACATTTTTCTGTATTTTTAAAACATGAAAACAACCTACGGGAAGGGTTAGAAACGCCGTTATTTCATGCAGGTTTTCTGTGTTTTCTGTGTCTTAGAACTAGACGTCCAGGGGTATTGCCGTCTATATCTTCTAAACGGCAATGTCGACTGCCGTTTAGTTCGTCCGAATTTTATGTATTTTCTGTCTTTACTATATGTAAATGGCGCTATTTTCCGCCGTCTATAATTACTTAACGACATCGTATGTGGACATCTACTATAGTAAACGTCATACCAATTGACGTCAAGTTTAACAGAATTATGTATTTCCAGAAATCTAAGTGAATTTGTTTAAATGTATAAGTTATGAATGTATGTGTTTCAGCCATGTAAAATTTGAGCATGTTATTATTATATTATGGACTGTCTATTGCTATAATGTACAGGTTATATATATATGTATTGATGAACTTGCATAATTATATGGCAACGATCAATGTTAAGTTAGTAAAATATAAGTAGAATGATGTAAAAGAGAGCATGTTGATTGATGTCTAAATTACTGCAATAGATATAATATGTCAGTAATTCCTGTTCCGTATGAAAATTGTGAGCTTTTCTCAATATTAAACCATGTTAGTTAGTTGAATTAATAGAGTTAATTTCATGAAAAATAATTGCAGAAATCAGAAAATTATGAAATTTGGCAGGTCTATTGTAATTCCTGATTTCGAATTTCTGTTAAAATTTCAGAATTTTCAGACATGTGTACATTCTGTTATGAATTTCTGAAACAATATATTGCACATAGAATTGAATAAATATGAATGTAAATGCAAGAATGAATACTAGTATCATGGTAGGGATCTGTTGTACAGTAAATAGAATTTCAGAACTGAAAGTGTTGTACTTTGGAATATTGCATTAACACATGTTAAATAGTATGAAATGAAATGTCACTATGTATTATACATGTTAGTGCATACATTATAATAATGATGCCAATAAGACATTGCTATCTTGGAGATTCCTACAAGGAACTACACCGTAGATGCCCCTATGATAATGGTTCACCTACATGTAAATAAATGAATCCGTGGGCAACGGATTGAAATCCTGGAGGTAGACTTGTTCTACTGGCCAAGGTGGGAAAGACTTTCTCCGGTTTTGCGCAAATACTATGACTTCATCACCGCATTGCCTAGGTGATAAGTGAATGTTAAATGACTACTGATATCTAATTTAGTGTGGGCTATGTCTTGGCAACTATATGAAAATGATTACATGCTACAAGTTATATGTCTACATGCTACATGTTACATGCTACAAGTTACATGTCTATCTGTTCTACATGCTACATGTATTATGCTTACATTCCTACATGTGAACTTGTTCAAAGGATTTCATGCTACATGTCAATGTTTTAATATTACTACATGAAAATGGTTATGTAAAAGAATAGTGCATGTATAAGTGAGAAATTGATACATGAGAATTGTTGTAGGTCACATGACATCGAATAGATTCCATGAATAAGTGATTCCATGTTACATACAAAACATGTTCTATTTCCATAATAGTTAGAATCACTATGAAATGAATGATTGCCAATGGACTTAGAACTATGTATTAAGGAATAGTATATGATATCAATGATTGAAATGCTAATGTGCTACCATGTTTTTAAACCTAATATACTGCTAATATCTTGAAACTGTCTTTCATGTGATTTGCTGGGTCTTGTAGACTCATACTTGCCTAACATTTCAGGAGAGCCAGAGGATATAGAGGAGTTAGTGCAAATTGACTCAGAGCTGGAAGACGTGGAGACTTAGCTTGACATAGAGGGTTTTAGAGTGACTCTTGTATGTGAGGATCTTATGTAATTTCCTTTATGCAACTGGTCATTGAAATGTAATAAACTTTAGACCATTTCTATCTTTTATGCATTTGATTTACATTTGAATAAATGCTGATTGCAAGTGTTTAATTCCATATTCTATCAATTATCATTGGAATTGAATAGTTATTTGTGTATATTTCAACCTGTATTGTAATTGTTGGATTCAGTCCACTGTAATACCTCTATTAGATCCAATGTGAGTTGGTGTAACTGTACTGGGTCTAAGAGGGGCGTTACATTTTTGGACCGGATTGCTTGGCCCATCTTCTCAGACACATCTCCTATCGTACTGATGCCAAAGTGTTGAAATATCTTGGTTAGCAAATGAGCATAGGGTAGAGACACCTGCAACTTACTCTTCGTGTCCCATAACTGAGCACTTGCAAACTTCATTCTTTCCAATAACACTTCTGCAGTGTTGATATTCTGGTTCTGGATGGCCTAAAACATCAAGTCTGAGTCTGCCTTGGTGTATGTAGAGAAGGTGGCACTCCTTGGAACTATTATCTGACAAACTATGAAATGCAATAGACGATTGAAAGCATTTAACTAGTTAATATCTAACTTCCCATCCTTTAATTTGAACTCGGGACCAACAATTCCTAACCCCTTTGCCTGAACATCGACGGTGTGAATTCCATTGTGACCGGAGGTAGTCACACCAAATAGTGACTCCAATAAACTATAGGTGATTCTAACCTAGGTTCCCTTGACCATTGACGTCAAGGACCCATCTTCCTCAGACTTCAAACATACATAAAATGCCTTTACTAGGTCAGGATTGTTGGGTTGAATGCAAATTCATATCATTTCCCTCCTATTTTGATGATGACAAGGAGTGTTCTTAAAGCAATTTAATTGAAGCATGTCAAAAACATCATACCTGAAATTCATGTTCAAAAAGTATTTTGCAAATCACATTTATCATTTATAGTCATGATAAATCATTTAACTAATGATATATGTGTTTATTTTTCAGGTACAAACATTTTTATGCAAAAGATGTGTCGACACACCCATCAATGGTGTCGACACATCAACACAGATTCAAAGAAAAAATTGTGTAAAAATGTCAAGAGTGTGTCGACACATGTCAAGAGTGTGTCGACACGAGTGGCAGTTTTCCAGAGATCAAGGGTACCCAGGTCGACACACTCCAGGGCAGGTCGACACTAGACCCAGTTCCCAGAACAGCCAGTTTGAGGAATTGGGGCAGCAGGTCGACACACTCAAGAGCAGGTCGACACGGGACCTCTCTCCCAGAACAGGTTTTTCTATCTTTGGGATAGTGTGTCGACACAACCACCAGGGCAGGTCGACACACTACGGAAACTTCTGATCCTAAGAGCTGATGGCTGCCACGTGTCCTTCTAGGGCGATCAGAATCTCTCTTGGAAAGCGTGCCCTTGTACCCCAAAAGGGTATCTTTGAATTCCAAGGGTATAAAAGGTCCTTTTTGGCCTGCCTTCAAAAAGGAGAGACCCAACCAACCTCTTAGAGCCTCCTGAAAAATTCCTGGCGGCCATAAGAGTTCGTGTCTCCCTCATCTGCCTTCCTGGAGTTTCCTGAAGACCTCTTCTCACCAATTCAAGGCGTGAGAATTGTGGTTTGATATTTAAAGAAGCCTCTGAAGCATCTCAAGGAAGTAGATCAAGTAGAAGCCATCGTTGGAGAAGAATTCAAGGAAGGTCCAACCTCCCAGATTGCAGAGCATCGTCTTGGACTTCATGTTTACAAGCTTCTTCCCAATCCAAGCTTCTACAAGGGAGTACACTTGAAGAACGAAGTCATTCAATACATTTTACTTTACTTCTGTTCTTCTGAGATATCTCTTGAGATTATGCAAGTGCTTCTGCATAACTCTCATCAGTGTTCTCAAATTTCGACTAGATCTGTTGCTAGGAGATCTTGTCTTAAGTTGGTGTCTAGCAAGTCTTTGTGTGAGCCTTGTGCTCAGGTTGTTGTGAGCCGTTGTGCTCAGTGTTGAGTTGTCAAACTCAAGTGTGGGTTGAGCAGTCTTGCTCAGTTGTTCTAGAGTAGTCTTGCTCTAGAAGTGGTGTGAGTTGTAAGCTCTTCAGTGTTGGAGTTGTCAGGATCTAGTGGGTGTGTTACCCAGTTGTGTTAGTGAATCCTCACGGGTTGTGAGGGGTGGATGTAGGAATCACATGGGTGATTTCCGAACCACCTAAAAAATCCTTGTGCATTTGTTTTCTGTGGTTTGACTGATTCATCCGCTAGATGCTTGCATAGGATTCATTTTTAATTCACTTAATCAACTTGATTCACATCTAAGTTTTTCAACTCACTCCAATCTAATCAGATCAGTAGCTTTTCACTGATAACATTGCCTCTGATTCTAAATAATTTTAAAAATTATTTAAGCTTCCGCAAAAGTGGCTAAGATCTATTCATCCCCCCCCTTTTAGATCTTTTCCACACATTTATTTCGATCCTTCAAGGATAACTTACTTCAGATAGGGTGGCAATCTTTGTCCATTTCAATCTTTCCAACGCTGTGACAATGTTGTGCATGTCATTCTTTTTCAAATCTGCCACATCTACAGCCTTGTGACCACACAACTTGTTCTTTGCTGTCGCAAACCTCTCCTGCTGCTCAGCTGTGAGAAACGCAGCTCCATAGCCCCCGACGGTGCTAGAAACTCCAGAAACGGCCATGATTTTGAATGGGGAAAGGTTTTGGATGATTGGAATGAAGATTGGAGCAAAAGCCCCTAAGAAATTTCTAGCGGGAAGAGGTGAACGCCTTGAAATCGGACGAGGTGGATGCCGGAGTCGTTAGGGTATCGTCTCAGGCAAGTCGCAAGAGATGAAGGCGGGAGGTGAATCGTTGCAACACAGATTTCGGGATATATAGAATAACAAAAAGGTGACTTTGAGGTGCTGACGCTATAAGGGCAGAAAATGACAAACTATCATGATTTTGAGACGAAAGAAAGCTTTAAAATAAACAAACTGTCTCTGATAAAAACGCAACATCCAATATTGACGAAATTTTGCTTAACTACAGGGGAGAGAATATTCAATATTCTGTAGTAATTATTATTTTAGTTATTTGTAGGTAAATCTCTCACAATTTACACATGCCTAATTCCCTTCTAAGAGATGTAAATCTCTCTCCAGGTAAGGCTTTTGTGAAGATATCTGCTAACTGATTCTGAGTACCAATAAAATAAATTTCTATATTACCATTGGCTACATGATCACGAATGAAATGATATCTAACCTCTATGTGTTTTGTCCTTGAGTGTTGAACTGGATTTTTTGTAAGGTTTATTGCACTGGTGTTGTCGCACAATAATGGAATTGTCTTGATCTTGAGTCCATAATCCTCAAGTTGTTGTTTAATCCATAGGAGTTGTGTATAGCAACTTCCAGCAGCCACGTACTCAGCTTCAGCTGTAGACAGTGCCACTGGATTTTGTTTCTTTGAGGACTACGAGATCAGACATCCTGCAAGAAATTGACAACATCCACTGGTGCTTTTCCTATCTACCTTGCATCCAGCGTAGTCAGCATCAAAATAACCTACTAAGTTGATTTCACATGACTTTGGATACCATAAACCTAAATTATGGGTTTTTGCTAAATATCTAAAAATTCTTTTGACACTAATTAAATGAGATTCTTTAGTGTCTGCCTGATACCTAGCACACATGCATACACTAAACAGTATATCAGGTCTACTAATAGTTAAATAAAGTAGTGAACCTATCATACCTCTGTAGACCTTTTGGTCTACATTCTTACCTTCATTTTCACTGTCTAACCTTGTTGATGTGCTCATGGGCGTTGTCAGTGGCTTGGCATTTTCGAATCCAAACCTCTTTAACAATTTCTTAGTGTACTTGGCTTGACAGATGTGGGTGCCTTCTTTTCCTTACTTGATTTGCAATCCAATGAAGTAGTTAAGCTCCCCCATCATGCTCATCTCAAATTCTCCCTACATAAGCTTTTCAAAATACTTGCAAAGAGATTCATCGGTAGAACCAAATATTATATCATCAACATATATTTTAAAAAGCAAGATATGTTTGACTTTAGACTTAACAAATAATGTACTATCTACTTGACCTCTAATGAAACCATGATATAATAGAAATGCACTTAATCGTTCATACCATGCTCTAGATGCTTGTTTTAAACCATATAAAGCTTTATGCAATTTAAATACATGATCCGGGAAATCAATGTCATCAAAACCTAGAGGTTGTTCTATATAAACTTCCTCCTTTATGTAACCATTTAGAAAAGCTGATTTAACATCCATTTGAAATAATTTTAAATCTAATGCGGATGCATATGCAAGTAAGATTCTAATAGCCTCAAGTCTAGCTACTAGTGCATAGGTTTCATCGAAATCTATGCCTTCCTCTTGGGAATAGCCTTGAACTACCAGTCTGGCCTTGTTTCTTATGATCACACCAGTTTCATCCAATTTGTTCCTGAACACCCATTTGCTATCGATCACTGGATGATATGATGGTCTAGGAACAAGTGACCATACATGGTTTCTCTTGAACTGATTCAGTTCATCTTGCATGGCTAAAATCCAAGATTCATCAGTGAGAGCTTTGTTGACTGTCCTAGGCTCTATTTGCGAAACAAAAGCTAAATAATCACATGGAATTACATTACCTCTTGTTCTTACCCCAACAGATGGATCACCAATGATGTTTTCTAGAGGATGATCTTTCTTATATCTCCATTCCTTTGGAAGATTTTCATGTGAAATGTCCTTTTGTTGCATATCTTCCAGAGGTGGATCTTCCATGTCCTCAATTGATGTGTTCTTTAGCTTCTTGAACAAATCATCTGTATCATCAACATCACTATCTACTTCCTTTTTGAAGGAAGGGTTAGTTTCATCAAAGATAATATGCATTGATTGTTCAATTAATAAAGTTCGTTTATTAAAACTCTATAACCTTTGGGTTTGGAAGCATACCCCATGAATATACCTTCATCTAATTTGGAGTCTAGCTTACCAATGTCTATTTTGCCGTTGTTGTAGATGAAGCAAGGACATCCAAATGTCCTGATGTGGCTGATCTTCGGCTTCTTTTGCTTGTATAACTCATACAAAGTTTTTTTCAAGATAGGCCTGATCATCACCCGGTTGATTATATAACATGCTGTATTGACTGCTTCAGCCAAAAAATACCTTGGCAGATCATATTCTGACAGCATTGTCCTTGCCATATCCAATAGAGTTATGTTCTTTCTCTTAGCAACTCTATTTTGCTGAGGAGTCCTTGGTGCTGAGAAATTGTGCTCTATGCCTTGATCATCACAAAACTTAGCAAATCTCTCATTCTGGAATTCTCCTCCATGGTCCGATCAAATGCTGATAATACTATACTTCTTATCCTTCTGTACCTTCTTGCTGAATCTTACAAAACAGTAAAAAGTATCATCTTTGTGTTCTAGGAAAGAAACCCATGTAAACCTAGAGAAGTCATCTACAATGACAAAACCAAAATTCTTTCCTCCAAGACTTGTGGTTCTCATTGGCCCAAATAAATCTATATGTAGAATTTCTAAGGGTTTTGAGGTTGTTACCACAGTCTTAGACTTAAAGGATGACTTGGTGTGCTTTCCTTTTGCACATGGCCCACAAACACAATCAATTATTGTGCTAACTTTGGGTAGGTCTTCCACCAAGCTTCTCTTGATTAGCTTTCTCATGCCATCCAGACTGCAGTGGCCCAATCTTCTATGCCAAAGCTCAGTTAACTGCTCTTTGTTTGCGGCCAGAGAGATATCCTGATCTTTTAGTTCTTCTAGGTAAAGCACGTACAGGTTCTTTTCTCTGTTAGCTTCAAAAATGACTGCTCCATCCTTCATAATGCTGCATTTTGACTCTTGAAATATGATTTAATGTCCTTTGTCGCACAGCTGGCTGATACTGATAAGGTTGTGCTTCAGTCCTTTAACGCATAACACATCTTCAATCATTGTTTTGCCTTTGCTGCCTACTGATCCACTCCTTATCATAGTCCCTTTTCCATTATGTCCATAGGTGACTGTGCCTTCTTCAGCTTCTAAATGGGAAAATAATCTTTGTTCGCTGACATATGCCTTGAGCATCCACTATCCAAGTACCATTTGGATGCTCGAGGGTTTCCCTTGTCTTCTGTGTTGGCCATGAATGCCAGGTTGTCTTCTTCTTCTTCTTCACTGCTTGAGTTTGACTCACTATCCGAGTCACTGATATTGTCCCAAGCTGCTGCCATGGCTTTCTTTTTGTACCTCTTGAATTTCTTGGAATTGTCTTTCTTTTTGAATTCAGATTTCTTGAGCTTCGGACATTCTGCCCTGATATGTCCGGGCTTCTTACATTCATAACAAATTGGCTCAGCTCTCTTTGAGTCCTTTCCTTTTGGCTTCTTATACTCTTTGTTTTTCTTGAAGTATCTCCTTCTAGACTGGTATTTCTTTCTAGCTAGTATTTTATGTAATCTTCTGGAAAGGAGAGCTTATTCATCTTCACTACTTCTCATGCTTTCATCACCATCTAAGACTTCTTCTGATGCATCTTCTTCAGCCTTGAGGGCATTGGAGTGTTTTCTTCGGCTTGATGACTCTCCCAATCTCTCCATGTTGATCTCATGGGCCATAAGGGACCCGATGAGTTTCTCCAATGACATCATTTTCAAGTCATTGGCCTCTTCTATCGCTGTCACTTTGGGAGTCCAAGAGGCTGGTAGGGATCTAAGGATTTTTCTGACCATGTCTCCCATTTCATATGTCTTCCCAAGACCTGCTAACCCATTTGTGATGTCGGTGAACCTGCTGTACATCTGTGTAATGGTTTCCCCCGACTGCATCTGGAATCTCTCGTACTGTGTCACCAGAATATCTATTCTGGTACCTTTTACCTTGTCAGTACCTTCGTATATGATTCTTAGCTTCTCCCACATTTCCATAGCTGATTTGCAGGAGGAGATCCTGTTGAACTCCTTCTTGCTAAGAGCACAACAAAGGATACTCTTGGCTTTGCAGTTTAAGGAAATCTTCTTCTTGTCGTCTTTAGTCCACTTGTCTCTCTCATTTGTAACCAAAAGGTCTCCTTCTTCAACTATCGACCAGATCTGATAGTCGAGTCCCTGTAAGAAGTACTACATTCTAGTCTTCCAGTATGTGTAGTCTTCTCCATCGAACAGAGGTGGCCGGTTGACTGACTGACCTTCGGAGTGACCTTGGGCTGCCATTTGATCTTTTCTCTTCAGATCGTTGGATCTTTTTCTTTGTCTAAGAGACCCTCTCTGATACCACTTGTTGCCCAACTAGCAAGCCTAGAGGGGGGGTGAATGGGATATTAAAATTTTGATCACTTTAAAACATGTCCACAAAACACACTTCGATGACTGTTAGTGTTAGTAAAAATAGGATAGCAAACACAAGGCAATCAAACACACGACACAAGGAATTATCATGGTTCGGATCTCCTCTCCACAGGAGTCCTACATCCAGTCCTTGAGCAATTCCTCAGAATTTCACTACCCAAGGGTACAGTCCCCCTCAAGGACACTTACACACCCAGCCGCAGCTAGTCTTCTCTTCACAACCCGAAGAGGAATTACAACACCTTGGATCCCACCAGGTCTTCCTTCTGCACGAAAGGAAATAAACACACTGGAACCCACCAGGTCTTCCTTCAACACGAAGGGAAAATACACAGAAATGTATTCAAGGGATGATACGCCCCTGGACCAAGCTAACAACACAATGCTTGATCCAAAGCGAATACTGAGAGGAAGAAAATGAGTAGTAATGAACTCTCTCA